>CM037834.1:25927040-26527040 GCA_021234535.1 Stichopus chloronotus | reverse complement strand
CTGTTGAGCTGGGCAAGTGCATAACAAAGTGGGCATGTAGTGGATTTTACATTAGCATCGTCCAAAGGGAGACCAAGTTTTTACCTTGATAGGTGAAACTTAATTTTGTCTTTGACAGGCTGCTTGGTCATACTATTAGAATGTATAAGGTAAAGGACTGTATAATAGGAACTCCGCAGAACCTTCACACATTTTACCTTGATATTAAAGCCAACTTTCTATCCCAGTTAAACATTTCTGGGATTGAAAGAGAGCTTTTTTAACTTTGGTGGAAACAAGAGTCTTACCTTGATAAGAAAAACATTTTTTAAGTCCCTTTCCTTTTGTTGGGCGTTCCTTTAAGTACTAAAGAAACAAAAGATAGTTCTTAAAGAATCTTGCACTGTTTTGTTCTCTTGCGACTGCACCATCCATAGTTTTAGTCATTTAATTTTGTAAGCAACTCTGATTTTTTTTCTTTTGTTCACAAGCTGTTTTTTTGTTTTGGTCATTTTTATGCAAACGCTGCTTTTGCTTTGACCCATGCCTCCCTCGCTGCAGTTGAAAGGGGAAAACACTTCAGACTCAACACCTGTTATGTGTTCTCTTCATGAATACTGTTATTCGTGTTATTCTCAGGCATCAGTTTTACCTTTTGTTTTGAATAAACCAATGGTATTTTGATGAGACAATTAGAGAATATAAATGCTAAATTTTTATATTGTATTTTTTTTTTCAATTTAATACTTCCATTGATTGAAATGTTGCTGTTTACATCTGCATTCATTTATTTCAAATGTACTCAAAATATGGGTTGTCGTTATGGGGAGCAAACACCGTGTTTCTTGCAGGTTTATGTGGCTGATCTTATTTCTACAATTCATGTCTGTGTGTTAAAAGGAGTGGAAGATCTCTCTCCCTACCCCTGGTCCTACTGATATCCTTCTTTTCATGCTATGATAAGTGGTAAAGTGAAGCTACTGGCCTATTAGCTGTACCCAACGCTTGCAGTTCCGCAGGACGTTTACCATTTACTCTTTACTTTTCTGTTGTTACTTTTAGCGTGAGAATATCATTTTGAGAGTTAAGAATGACAGTGCATCTGATCTCAGGATAGGATTGGGGGGGGGGGCAGAAACATCATTTTTGTTTTCAAGTTTGCATATCAAATTTGTGATAATCTAAAAACAGCTGGTCTGGCATTAGGTAGCGAACTGCAGTAAGATTACCTAAGTGTGTGTATATATTGATATGAATATTCATAAGCTCATCTAAATCATGTATGCATGGACAGGTCAATGAAAATTCTAGCCCCTTGAATGTATCTGAAATGTAGGTAATCAATGTTTTCAGCTTTCTCACTGTTTATTTTGTTTTTCTCCTCTTCCGATCTTTAGATAAACATGTTGATCAATTGATATAGTATTTATGATTTCTTTTTTTTTTTTTAAGTGGAATGATGAACATGTATTGTGTACGAGATGAAAGTCTTAGAATTATTAAATAAAGTTGTTAAATGAATTTTTTTTCTCACTCTCATCTTTAACTACATTTGACTTAACAAATGCCAGTAATTTCCTGAATGGCAAAGAGAGTTCCAAACATGTTACTTCAGAGACAAACCGCACCCAGCAGAGAGCGATGTTTGACAAGATGGTCTTATCTGTCTCATGCAGTACATCCTGCTATCTTTGAAATTCGACAGGCTGAGGGGGGGGGGGTTGTTGATATTTTGAGTCAGCACCTTGAGTTGTTTTGTGAGATTCACTAAATTTGTCCAAGTCATTACTAATTCGTATGCAGACAGCCAGTGCAAGACAGGGTAAAAAATTGAGTTGCTGCTGGATGTGAGACTGTTCGTGATATGTGATAGTGCAGGTCTTTCAAAATCCTCACAAACTTCTCGACATCATGTCCATGCCCTGCTGCAATGTCTGTCACACTGTATTGCAGGTACATTGTCAAATGGATGACTTATCGGCACTGATATAGACAGGGGGGACCTTCCATTTATCAGAAAACAAGAGGAAAAAAAAAACTAAGGGAAGTAAAGAAAAATGGACCAAAAAAAGAAAAATTCAGTGCACCAACAATGCTTTGTGATTGCTGGAAGCATCTCTTAAAAGCTCAGCCTGCGAATTCCTCCCGGTAGGAACCGGTGGCGTTTGGGACTCATCCCCCATGAAAAGAGTGAGGGTGGGGGTAGGGTATATGTACCCCCAGTATTTTGGCAAGTGCTTCGAGAATTAATGACCGAAACACTGACGTAGTCATGATTATCACAGGATCTGAACGTGAGTCATCGGCTAGTCAAAGGAGCATACATACCGAAGGACCGAGATTCCGGTGACGTGAAAACACAATTGATTCAAGAGGATTTCATGAGGGGGTAGGGGAACCTTTAAGGCGTAACACCACCGTCAGTTGGTGCATAGCGGAAGAGAAAATTGGTGACAAAGATACTTGCCAGTTTGCTAGAAATGGCAATTCGTAGGTCAAGGTCACTTTTTTAACAAAAGAAATTTTACTCAAGAGAATATTGTGTGTGGCACCAAAGTACATGATTATTTAAGATACCACCTTTACACTGATCGGTTGGCGTGTGCGGTAGCGTACGAGACTGTTGACAAAAGTCCTTGCCAGATCGCAGGAACTGATAGTTTCGCGGGTTTTATTTCCAACATAACTAATTTTATTCAAGAGGGATTTA
The DNA here is from genome assembly GCA_021234535.1 of Stichopus chloronotus. Lineage (NCBI taxonomy): Eukaryota > Metazoa > Echinodermata > Holothuroidea > Aspidochirotida > Stichopodidae > Stichopus > Stichopus chloronotus. Next base: position 26,524,351 of record CM037834.1, on the reverse strand, counting down.
AATAGGGCGACATTACATACATACTCATGTCGCGACTTCCTCCGGGGGGGGGGGGTTGGATTGTGGAGGAAGAATGATAGCCAATAGTGCCAACTCGCCAAGGCAAGCTACATAGACGCAGCTACCATCCTTGAAAAAAGGATCTCATGTCTGCAATTTCTCAATTAAGGAGAAAAACAAGTTATAAAACCAGAAAGTCAAAGTATTTTGTGATTTCTTGCCAATATCTCCCTTTTCCCCGAACACATGTATACAATCACTTCAAAACAAAAGCGACCAAGGAAGAAGAAAAGCACTACATCAAAGCGAAAAACAGAACACAAGAATGTAAACCACATATGAAAATTGTGGTAATGATATATCTATTACTAAACCAAGGTTGTAAAGTTTGTAGAGAGTTCCTGACAAGAAGTTGTGGTTAAAAGTCTGACAAAGGCAACCTGAAAAATATTTCCCAGTTTAAAGGTGACTAAAACAAAGCACTTTGTTAATCTTGACAGTTGCTGGCAATAAGTAGCTGATAAATCTAAAAAGCTATGTTAAGTGATGTTAAATGAGAGGGTTACAAAAACAAACAACAGGGGCTTTAAATAGCTTGTTGAAGATAATGAGACCAAATTCTATTTAGCAACATTTATCTGCCATTAAATATCTACTTCGTGACAAGGAGCAAAGGGGGCGGGGCAGATGGGAATGATCCATCCTATTACATTTCAGGAATGAGAAGATGTGACACTTGACTTCCCCAAAAATTCTACACAATTGTTAAACAAGTACGTCCACAACTGTCGGCTTTTCGCTATAAACACACATCTCTAGGATCATTAACTCTGTGATTTTAATATTTGACTAAGTATGAAAAGATGATTTTCTCAGTGTCCCATGGGGTAATTTAAATAACAGAGATCATCTACTCATCAAGTGCTACCAGTTTTGACAGTCTTAAGTGCTAGTTACATTCAGTTGCTGAGACATCATCTTTAATGAGTTTTTTTTCATACTTTAACCTGTGGTGACCTCAAATGACCTTCAATACTTTGAAGTTCCAGTAACATTCCATTTGCGGAGATATCTCCCTTTGACTGGTTTTCAGAGAGAGAGCAGGGGTGTGGGGAAATTGTGGCAAGACTACCTTAGCGGAGCACCATCATTGATTAACTCCTGGTGTAAAAAAAGGAAATGGATAAAAATATCCCTTAGGTCACCAGAGATCGCCTTTCCTATGCTCCACAATTAATGGAAATGGTACGGTACACTCAGTATTTTCTTGGATGGAAAATTGTTTCCTCACTTTTTTTTACAGTTCCACCGAAATCTTCAGAGTCAGTGACGTCACGAGGGTTGTTTGTTGGAGTTGTTGGGCACGTAGCTAGAATTTTGTTTTCATGATTTCTGGAACATGGATGAGAAAGTCATGGTGAATCTTTGTAACGAGTTACCCCAGTGTGATACGGAAGTACAGTATGCAAGTGGCCCACCCAGTATTTGGACTAGACCGGGGGGGGGGGGGCTGAAAGGTTGAATGTCATCTAACCCAATGAAAATTACGATACAGAACCCAGATGGGGAAATGCCACGATAAACCACTGACATGTATGTACGTGGGTGGGGTACTAATCATGGACACACATCGTCGTGACTTTGCTTCTTTTTGCTACCCAAGTGTAAGGTAGCTTACCCCTATCAGGCTGTTATACTTGCCCCATTGACATACACACTAAATCGTTAAAGTAATGTGATCTTCAAAGCCTTATAGAAGTTTTCGCTACGTGTGAGATACCGCTTGATGGAAAGTTGACATGTTGATCGTTCATGGCACTTACACTCTACCGTGCCTTAGAGTTCGAGTCAGAGGTCAACAAACCTTTCGACGTGAGTGTGCATGGCATCATGCAAATTCTCACCTCCTACCTAAAATTCTGGAAAAGGTCATAACATCGTCAAAATTAAATCAATTGATTCAATTTTCACACTACATACACCTCAATCTACCTACTTCAATATCCAATCTTAATCTTACCCCCCCCCCCCACCAACTCATATTCCAGCTTTACCATTGAACAGAGTAGCTTAATATTTCATAAAGTGAAAAGTAGAGAACGTTTACAACATGACAATGCATGGGAAGTGTGTCTTCCTGCGTTCTAAGTGCTGTTAATATTAAAAACTCTTTTGTTTACTTACGTTATAAACAGATAATTTCTGATGACTGAGATACAAATTGTAATACGTTTTACATCCACAATTTTTGTTGAGTTGTATACTAAATACGGATGTTAATTTGTTCAATGTTATAGGAGGTAACAGTGAAAAAACAAGTCATTGTTTTTCTTTTATTCATGAATGATGGGAAAAAACGACAGTCTCAATTTTGAATTAAGTACAATTTGAAGGACCAAGCTGCTCGGTTGATAATTTGCCAAAATTAAAAGATTTTAAAGTAATTTTAGAGTAGAAAAAAACATTTTCTTGCTAAAAAAGGCTTTCTTGCAGTCTGTTGTTTTACGTCGAGTGAGAAAGTCGATTCATGCAATGGGAATCATTTTTCTAATGATCGTAAAATTCATCGATTTGACTCAAATTTACATAAAAAGTGAGTGTCCGATTTCCAAACTGTCGAGATTTGACCAAAATCGGCTACATCTCACAATAACGTTCTACAATTTTATCAACATGAGTTGAGACATTACCTCTCTTACGTGTAACCAACGAATGTGTTTTTCTCGATAAATGAGCTCCTAAACAGCTATCAACATTTCGGATTTACCCGAAGTACATCCAGATTAATCATTTCAACAAGAATGTTTGAGAATAAGTGATCACTTGGGAATTTAAAACGTTGCTTACGTCAAGGAGATTGTTACGTGACAGTATTTCAAGTTAAAAATAAGATATGGTACATTCCTCTAAGTATGAACCATATTTGGGTTACTCTGATGTTTTAACACTTTTAATGACGTAAATCACCTACGTTTTGTGCTTACGCTTTATGTTTACTCACACAAATGGATGGTCCTTTCTCAACGTTAGGAACACTTATTTTAAGTCCGAACAAATTCGGAAAAACAGATGATTTGGAAAGGCTAAAGCTAAAAATATATACAAATTGATAAATTTTTCTATTATTACAAAATTCTTCCATATTGCCTACGTCGAGATCCGTATTCGATATAAAATGATATAAAGCTCGAAATTGTCTCTAATCAAAGAAGAAAACATTTTTAAAAGGACATAATTTGACATTTCAAAAGAAGAGAACAATGCACGTATGGACGATATCAGCATTCTTATTCAATAGAAAACTTACGCATTTTAATACATATTGTAGAAGATGGAAGTATATTAAAACATTGCTAACATCAAGGGGGTTGTTACATGACAGTTGTTCCAGCCAAAAGCAAGATATGGTACATTTCCTTTTAATGTACGCCATGTGAGAATTATTCTGATATTTTACCACATTTAATAGCGTCATCACGTTTTATACTTTTTGCAATTCATTCACACAGTGGGATTTTTATATCTCAATGCTAGAAATACATAGCTACAGTTCGAACCTATTTCGCAAAGATAGACAATTTTAGCATAAATAAGACACTTTGGTAAGGCTATGTCCTTATGGATTAATAAAAATAGGGACAAATTGATGAATTTTTCGATTATTACAATTTTTTCTCATGTTGCCTACATGCAGATCCTTATTCGATATAGAATTATATTCTGCCTGACATTCTTCCTGACATAGAAATTATGTCACGTCAACGTATTGCATACTGCATAGCAAGCGCGTCGGAACGAAAAAAAAAATATGGAGGGGGGGGGGGGTAATACATTTATGGAAATTTCCAGCGAAACGTCTGACGGAGACTGGCTCCAACCCCTCAGCGAAATTTCGAAGAAAAACTTTTGTCGGTTAGGAAGAAGACGAACGCGAACAGAATGTAAAAAGAAATTACCATAGCACCGCCAGCGTCTAATCATTGGGGGCATTTTTTGCTCTTTACGTCACCGGTATGACATATGAAACGCGTATCCAGGTTTTCAGCAGGGTGGAGACGTGGCCAGAGGACAAAAGCCTTTTGCGCGCATTGCGGGCAGGGCTATCAAAGTGGAGTGCCACCGTCAGTTAGCGCGGAGCGCACGTAAAAATTCTGGTCTTTTACAGACCCCCAGGTGGTCGGCACTTCCCGGGTGCCCTGGGCTTCAAGTACCCAGCTTTGGAATAGGGCTCTCATGTCTGCAATTTCTCAATTAATGAGAAAAACATCTTTGTATTAAAAAGTGGTAATAATTTGAATGCTTTTATCTATAATATTTACGCTATCGTATTTTCTGAAAAGTTGATTCAAAAGTTTTTACTTTTTAATTCTAACCTGTTTTTTTGTTTCATTTTGAGAAATTTTCAACTATAGCCAGTGACCTTAAACAAAATCTATTGCAATATTTTGCATCTATTGCAGTCAATTTTCTTCCAAATTCCAATTTTCTTCCAAAGCTCAAAACCCTAGTAAGCTGCTACAAAGGGATATAGTACTGGATAACTCTGGGATAAGCGGCAGACGTAAACAAGACACTTCATTATCTATAAATTCTAGTACAACGTTACCAATGGTTTTGCTGTAATTTTTAAGTTACATTAGAAAAGATTTCCCGGAATGAGAATGTATTCGAACTTTAAATATGATTTGTAATGGTGAGATATAACAGTTCTTTGTGTGAATAAACTACAAAACACGTGAAACGTATGTGATGACGTCATTTAGAGAATTGAAATATCAGAATAACTCCCAAAACATGTCTCCCGGGCTGATGTAGTCAACGTCTTAATATATCTCTTACCATCAAGACTATGAAAAAAATGTATATTTTGAGATGAAATCAAAGGCAGTTCTAAACTGTATGTTTTCAATTGAATAAGGATGCCAATATCGTCCATACGTTCACAGTCTTCGTCGTTCGAAATGTTTCAAAAGCACGTCGCTTTTAGACAATTTTCTTGTTTGATTAGAGACAAGTTTGAGCTGTAAGTCATTTTTATCGAATAAGGATCTCGAGCTAAGCAGTATTTAAGAATTTTGTAATGGTAAAAAAATTCATGTGTTTGTCTCTATCTTTACTAATCCATAAGGCTATAGCCTTACCAATATATCAACTATGTATTCCTAAAGTTGAGATATAACCGTCCCTTTGTGTGAGTAAACTACAAAAAAAAAAAACATAATACGGAGTTGCTGGTGTCATTAAAAGTATTGAAATATCAGAATATCCAACAAATGGTTTGCATTTAAAAGGATGTATCATATCTTACTTTTAGCTGAAAATACTCTCACATAACAATCTCCCTAAAAGTAAGCAACATTTTTAGTATTTTCTTACCCTCTACAATACGTGAAAAAGAATCATTTTAAGATGAAATCAAAGGAGTTCTAAAATGTATCAGTTTTCTAATGTATAAGGATACCGATATCGTCCATATGTTAATAGTTGTCTTCGTTGAAAATCACGGAAACATGTCCTTTTTGATCTTTTGTTGTTTGTTTGGGACAATTTCGAACTGTGTTTGTATGAAATAAGGGTGTCGATGTATGCAATATGGAAGAATTTTCTAATGATCGAAAAAATTCATCAATTTGTCTCTATTTTTGTTAATCCATAATACCATATCTTACTTCGAGCTTGAAATATTATCATATAATAGTCTCCTGGGGGTGGTGTATTCAACGTCTTAATACACACAATTCAAATACATAGTCATGCAAATATGATACAAACATCTGCAAAGTACAATCTCTTCGGTGTAATATGAAACTAGTCTTCTACCTTCAGAAACGCTATAAATAGGTGTTAGGTAATATTTTGCTTTTAATATCAAAGTAGTGACATCTTTTGTTTAAGGTGTGTGTTACACCGAGTACGTATTTCTGTTTACTTGACGATATCGATGGTTATCATCAAGATACAAGTCACTGATTGTTGTTGATGTTGTTAATATTATACAGCGATACAGTGAGTCATTCCTCTCTAATAAATATAAATAAGTTTCAAGTGTTGTCTAGCTCTTAATTTATTAGTTGAAGTAGACAAAGAACAGTCAGTCTCGTCATTGTTTGAGATGTAAACATGAAAAGTACAATGACGCTAGAAATATTTTTTTTTCTAAATGCAAAGATAGTTAAATATGCACTTTTCGTTATCGGTATACAAGTGTTTGTCAGTGGCGGATCCAGGGGGGGGGGGGGGGATAGGGGGATGCATACTCCCCACCGGGATGGTAAAAGTTGTATAGATAGCCAGGCTAATTGTAGCCTAGGCCTAATAACTTTTTTCAAAATACAGTGATAGTTATTTATGACCGTACTTTTGTGTCATATTCTTCAATAAAATGAAAAATGTAAGTAATAATGTATCTATCTTCCGTATCATTCATTTGGTAAATTCCCGTTTTGTTTACACATTGCGTAATGATGAATGCTAAATATAGCGTTTTCCGAGAACAGCCGTTGGTAACGCTGTTTGTGACATCACGTGTGTCTATAAATGGTTATTGGGCCTATGTATAAACAATATGTGCCATCATTTCCTGAATTCAAGTAACTGAGTAATAGTCATCAGAGGCTAAAAACAGCCATACATATGGTGGCGCTTCGCTCAGTGTGTACATTTGATGTCCCATCCACTTGCAGACCCCCCCCCCCCCCACTGCAAATTCCTGGATCCGCCACTGGTGTTTGTCACGATGAATGATGATTTGACATAATTTCATGATATGATTTTGCATCTATTGAATAGATTTTATAAGACATCACCCTCACACTGGTATGCTTAGAAGTTGACAATTTTCTCCAATTGAAGACTGGAATTTCTACATTGTGTTTCACCTTTCATGGACCCTTCAGAGACCCACTTCGGTGGTGCTCTTGCAAAACGTTGTGTTGGAAATGGACCTCCGCGGTACCATTTCCTGCAATCTGGCAAGTATTTTTGTCGACATTTTTCTCGTTCTCTTCTTTCCAATTGATGGAAAGGATTCATCTAGAAAGTGTGAAAGTGATCTTGAAAAAAAATTCCTTTTTAAAGGATTTCATAAAATCCCCTTGAATGAAAATTTGTTCCTGCACATCCCGTACTATTGGTCCACTATGATCTCTATGTTCCGTTGAATATAGCCAGCATGGTTGTGGCTACGCTGGGTGGCACCAGGCAGCCCTTTGACTAGTAATTCCTGTCCGGTATTCGCGATCAGTTGAGGCTTTATCGCCCAGCACAAATTTCGCAAAATGTAGTGAAAACGACTGGAGAAGCCGCCTATTGAGTGAACATTCGAAGATTTTGCGGGTACTTTTCCATGGCACTGTTTCATAAAAGATATAGAGGGAGCTGTTTCTTGGACGCCCTTTGAGGTGCTGCCCCGGACTCCAAAAGGGACCCTGCTGTGAGGTGCTGGATCCCACAAAAAGTGGTTGGTTCCCTTGACTGGAGCGCCGGTCAATTTTGTCTAGGGTCAACTCTTGTAGTCGATCATTCAAGTTTATTCCCCCGCTCCTCACCTTGATGACTAATGCTGCTCGGAGAGGCAGGTCGGTGGGGTTGGGGGTAAGGGGGGTTGGGGGTAAGTGGTGATGAGGTTGACGGAATTGGTGCAAGTTATAACCCTTTCAGCAATAACAGACTACTACTAATGAGAAATAGTATATTATTGTGTAGGTACTAACAGGCCAGACAGTTGAGTTCAATACCTAAATGTATGTGAGTGAAATTTTGAAACAAAACTTTTCAGTGACCTGAATCGACCTTTCACTTTACAGCCCACTTTGACAGGTCATCCACTCATTGACTACTATGAACAGGGTTCGCAAAAGAGAGGGGGGGGGGGACACATTCATGACGTCTTGTTTACCTAGAAATTCTCGGTAAAAACATGAAGTTTTAAATTAACTTTTGCCTCATGTCGAAATCCTTTCTAAAGGATGTATCATGAAAACTTAGAAAAGGCTTTGAAAACTCGTTAATTTAAACAGTTGTTCCACTCATTCGTGCCCCCCCCCCAAGCTTTAGATCATGCAGCTGTGAAAGGATATCCCAACAACACAACATATCCAAGCAATATACTACAAAAATAATACACGGTTAAGTTTAATTTTTAATACTGTACAAATTTCTTTTATTACTCTTTGTTCCCGACATGTTTTTCCTTTTTTTTTTATACATACATACAACTTTTTTTTTCTTGTGGAATGAAAATAAGATATGTAAAATAAACTTCTGGCAAATACTATGAAACGGTAGCACCTATTGGTGATCATAGAACTTTCTTAAGTATTGATAATGCTAGGATATGTTTTATTCTTCTTCATTAAAATGGCAAAAGCAAGCATACCGTATATGAAAAAATATCACTGGAGTTTATACTGAGGATCCTTACCTCTTCAGCTTAACAAAATCCTGATATGTGGTGTAAATAAGACAAGCAGGGTAAAAACAATCGCAATTATCATTTATGAAATTACCGTTATTACATGCATAATTATTACTTTAAATTGCCAGCTTTGCAAAGTTCGACAAGAAGCCACAAAAAATGAGATTTTCATCAAATGTGACAACACAGAACATGAATGGACATTCTCTTCGAATCGCAGAGTTGACGTATTTTGATAATATTAGAACGATGATTACAACTGTGTTCACCTTCAAAGACTTGAATAATGCACCGTGCTTGTTTTTGCAGTAAAACTGCTACTGGCTGACCTTATCATATTGTTTTCTGAATTTAATCAAAGTACATGAAATTAATGTAAACATTTTTCTAACCTATCTCAGAAAAATAAAAAGGCCACAGAGGAACAAAAAAAAATAATTGTAAGTAAATTGGCAATGCTGGACAAAAAATAATAGACATTGCATAGATTTCTAATTTCATTCTTCTGTATCTCTCTAAGAATACAATTTCAAAATTACTGCCTCATAAATAAGGAATGGTTCTACCTTTATTACTTTAGCCCACTGTAAAATACAATCTTCCCCTCACACCCCCCCCCCCCTCCCCACTCATATGAGTCATAATTCAACACTTTCTACATCAGACAAGAAATGCATGATGTAAGGAACATCTTGACAACTTGCATAATTTGTATTCTTAACTGTTCTCTGTCCCTTTGTGTTACTGTCAATATATACAACACTATTGCATGAAAGCATGTATTTCACATGTGAAATGACTTTGCATTGGTTCACTGATGTTTGAACTGGGAGGTCAAATTTGTTGTAAGTAAATCTGCAAACAAGAATGCTGCTGTGGTTGGTGGCACATTGACTGGTACTGTATGAGTTATTAAATTTATTTATTGCAATTATTTTCAAAATAGTTGCGACTTGCTCTGTAAATGCTTCTGCTATCTTGCCAGTAAAATGGAACCGAGTGACCCACTAGTTGACCTAAATATCAGAGTGGTGCCAATGATTTATCCTCACCCAACATTGGTGGTATTATTACACAATGCCCCACATGGAAACACACACGATACAGCTCACCTGTGCGGAAATCAGCAAGTTATTCATCATACACATCAATCTCGGCAAATTCAGTTCTTCGAGAGCGGCATATCCGCACCCCAAGATCTTGTGCGTGTTTGGTTTCTGCTTTTGCCTGTTTTGTTTAAGTTTTATGAGGTCTAGTTTGATAAAGACAGCACACTACACTTCAAATGGACTACAGAATAGTTCTTACAGTAAAATACAGAACACTAAATGGGTGGTATAGTTCGATGTAGACAGCACATTACATTGGAGAGTGGCCAGTCTGATATGGTATACTCCGATGTAGACAGCACAACAATTTTATTTTATTGAAGAGCAAACTAGCTTGATGTAGATGGCACAATACACAGAAGAGTAGTCCGATTTAATGTGGACAGCACACTATATTTAAAATTGACAGCAGCCTAGTAGGATGTAGACAGCACACTACACAGAAGAACAGTATTGACAGCACACTACACAATTCTTAAGTCTAGTGTAGATGGCAGATTATACTGAAGCGTAGTCTAGTTTGATGTAGACAGTACATTATATTGAAAAGTAGTCTAGTAGGATGTAGACAGCACACTACACAGAAGAACAGTATTGACAGCACACTACACAATTCTTAAGTCTAGTGTAGATGGCAGATTATACTGAAGCGTAGTCTAGTTTGATGTAGACAGTACATTATATTGAAAAGTAGTCTAGTAGGATGTAGACAGCACACTACACAGAAGAACAGTATTGACAGCACACTACACAATTCTTAAGTCTAGTGTAGATGGCAGATTATACTGAAGCGTAGTCTAGTTTGATATAGACAGCACATTTTATTGAAAAGTAGTCTAGTTTGATGTAGACAGCACACAGCACTGCATTGAAAAGTGTCCATTTTCATACAGGTAGCATGTTACATTGCATTCACGAGTGTACAGAAACAACAATAGGTTCATGATCAGTGTTCATGTTTTTTCTGTTTCACCTACTCAGATCTGGATCAAACCATCCAGGCTCACTCGCTGTAATAAAAGCAACAGATCAAATATTGATCGTTATGTTATTCCTTACTGCTACTTTTTTTTTTTTAAAAATATACATTTCAGCAAGAAATTTCAAGTTCTTAAAACTGCGTTTCTTGCTTCCATGATTAGACGGTAGAAAGAGAAAGAATGTAAAAGACGAAGGAAAAAAAGTTGATGCAGCCTCAACACATTATTAATACTGGCAGGGAATGCTGGCCGTACATGCACCATGCAGTTAAATACTTGGTACAAGAAGAAAAGGAAAAAAAAATAATAAAAAGTTGATACTATTATACAATATATAATGCAAGAATAAAATCTTGGGAATACCCAGGCACTTCTGACGTTACCATATGTCACCTGTTGCTCCTACTCTCCTCCTCCACATGAAATGACCCTTTACAGAAATTTGGCAAACATTTAGGCAGTCTTGATTGTAATATTTATTCTCCCAGCAAGCTGAATAGGTTTCCTATATTTCCCCTACCAGTCTTGCATTCCTTGGAATGTTGTCTTGTTTTGAGTATTTTTCCGCCGGTGGGAGCGAGAAACCCCGACTTCGGTCCAGCTCCACAGTTACGTGTAGAACAGGCATGACTTGGCAAATCAAGCAGGTGTACACTCTTCTGCTAAAAATCCCATCGGTGGGTCCTTTCATTGAGGTGTCATCAAGGTTACAGTTTTCAATGTTCTCTAAGGGGCCCATTTCATGGCCTGTTCAACTATGTATATCGATAAAACATCCGACTGAGATGATCCACCAATCATCATGTCTCTTATAAAGTATGTACATTGAGAAGAAGAAAAAAAAAACATCACATTTGTATCCTCACACAAACACATGCACACACACACAAATCTGTTAAGGCAGTGACTTCTACTTGAATGAGTAGATGAATATTTTTGTTTTCATGATAATAAATTTGTTTCACTATAATGGCAGACAGTAGCTTAAAGGTGAGTTTGAATAATTTATAAAAGTGCAGCACTGTTTATAAGATGACTTTGATAAAGTTTCTCCGGTAACACTTAATATACTAGAATTCTGATTTGTGAAAAAAAAAGATGGTGGGAATGTATTCCCCTACTGTTGTGATTGTGTTTGCTTTTCACCTGAAGTTCAAGGGTTGAGCTTGTCAGGTGGAATTAAGCTGAACTATTCTTTCTGTCTGTTGATCATAAACAATTGCATCTATATTGGTCAACATTAGCCCAACTGAGAAGGCTTGCAAGAGACGAGTCGGTACCTCAAAAACAGTTTCATTTCATGGATGATTATCTCTTGCCCCCTTTCCATCCGGTGTAAATGGTCGGGGGATTACCATGACTTGTTGGCAAAATGATTTACCCATAATGTCAATGAATACCCTCTCCCACCCCTTAGCAATATACTTCCAGCTGTTCCAAGTGACTAAAGAAAGTTACAAGCAAACTTATATCAAACTCCAACACCAGAACAGATGGAATATGTTTCTAGGCAAATCAATCTTTGTAGGGATACAAACCAGACAATAGCTATGACTACAACAACAAATTACCTCCTTGAAGCCATTTGTAATTTATTTACTCCTTTGTACTTTGTCCTTTCTGGTTCCACAGGTGTTACAGAAGAAAGAATAACTTTTGTTTACTGTTTTAACCCTTTTTCATTTATTCCTCAGAGTATTTTGAGGATAATAAAAGCAGACACCAGATCTTTCATCCAATCCTGACTAGAGACGCTTAAAGTCATACTTTATATATACATCTGTTACCAGATTTTAAACTAACAACTGTATTTTCTTCACCTTTTTGTGGCAAGCTTGCAAAACATATTACACATATGCTCACAGAATTTCCCTTCTGAAATTAGACTGTGTTTCAAGAGGACTTCTCTTGCATGATCATACGGTATGTAATGTGATAACCAGACAAACTGTCATGGCTATGTTGCATACTCTCGCGAAACCATAAAATGTATGATATCATGTGAGGATTGGTTACTTATAAAAGCACCTGGTAATGAACTTCCAACTGAATATTACATGCCATAAAAAACGGTAAACACAATCTAGTATCAACACTGTTCAGTTTAAATGATTTCAAAGCTCTTTGGAGGCTTTCATGAGCAGACATTAACATATTAATGGAATAAAACTCCTTTTATGCTAACAAAAAAAAAAACTCACAAAGCAAAGAGATTGAGGAAAAGAAAGCAAGTTAAAGAATAATCTACGTCATGGCAGGATAACTTCTGTCAAATGCACACGCCAACAGAATATTCAATGGCTAGAAAAAGGATGATTTTTGATAAAATGATTGTTTCTTTTGAAAAGCCATCAGTATGAAGCACAACTATTTTTGGAAATACTGTTAATGATGATTACAAGATAAAAGTTGGGTTAATATTCAAAGGGGAAGGGGAATATTGAAACAGCATTAATTATAAATAAATTTGAGATTACCCTAGTCCCTATTATTGTATTGTTGATAGTTCTGTAGTGTAGAACTCAAAATTATAAAGTTAATTCATCAGTCAAAAAAAGGGGTGGTGGGGAGAATTTCATGGTGAAACTTTTATCTTTCTCTTTTTTCTTTTTCTCAATTTTTCGATTGCACAATGTTGTTCTTATGATTCATTTCATCACTTGGTTGTAAAGAAAAATTAACCCTGAATAAAAAATGGAATGATTGTCACAAGCAAATGGCTAGAAAATTTGACCGGTCCAAAATTCAAATGAAAGAATTTTTTCCGCAGACCGGGATCTCAGATAAATAATGATAATATACAAAGAATAGGAAGGACAAGATGAAACACAAATCAGACGACAGACGGTGCATCTGATTGGATGAAAAGCCAATGACAGATGATGGATGATTCATCTGATTGGATGAAAAGCCAATGACAGATGAAAAGGGGAGGAGTTGACTAGACCAGGATTTACAGTACACCAATCTTTAAATAAGTTAAAAACTGTGGACCACATGTCACTGAATGTACAAGATCTATAAATGGGAAAGATTTCCTCGTTCATTACGTACATGTGACCTGCAAATTACATTTCTGGATTTTAACTCTCTCTTCGAGTTAAGACTTCAAATATTGGGCTTCTCGGAATACATAATTTTCACAGAGATAGTTTGCTTTGGGAAACTTTGCCCAGATGTGTTTCAATGCAGTATCGTCACAGGAGGCAATGTTTGTCACGATGTGATTGTTTTGATGACACACTTTGGGGTGATGGTGATGTGGATGGAAATACCACAAAGTCACCTTGCTTCATCTTGTTCGCGCTAACGACATGTTGACCTCATCTTCTTCAAGATGAAACATTTGAATTAGGGATATACTTCTTTCAGCTGTCCCTATCACCGAGCAAACACCCATCCCATTTGCATCCTACCAGTATTCAATCACTATTGGTTTGCTCACTCTCCCAGCAGTTTATTGCTGTCTTTGAAGGAGATGCGATTCTTGGCGATACCAGTCTCAGTCACGAGTGAGGGGCTCACTGCCTCTTGCTACTCCATCATTCCATCTAGTAGGCAACTGAGACACCTTGCATGACCTTGCTGTATTCGGGCGGTCTCTCGTCCTCTGAAACGTAGCCCCCGGAACGAAACCCACTGGATGAGTCCGAAGAGACCGATTCCTCGCTTTTGCTATTATCTCGACTTGTGAAGGCGTCTCCTCCATCTTCAAAGCTGTCCAGAGGCACCCTCTCCACAGATCGTACCATTTGTCTCTCTGAATCTACCTGAGATGGTGCCTCCTGGCCTTGGGAGCCTCCCTCTTCGACAGGAGGGTGGGTAATCCTCCCGTTCATGCTCAGGCAGACTGGTCTTGTCTCTAAGCACTCTATTCCTTCTTCATCACATTCCTCATTTACAAGTTTCTCCTCTTCTATGTGCTTATCTGGCAATTCCAATCCCTCCATATTATTTGGAGCCATCTGCTTATCGTCACCATCCGAGGTCATCAGGGGGTCAAACTCCCTTGGTTCTGCCTCTTCTGACATAATATAACTGGAAAGAGGACTCCTTGTATCTATCTCATAGGGCAGATTGAGGTCCATGTATTCCTGCCAGAGATCAAACAAAGGACTACTTCATTAAGAACCTCAATCAAGGCAAAATATCACCAAAGATTGAACTATTCTAGTTTGGCTGTTCTGGCATGCTTATTTGTGTAGTCAGTGTAAATCCCATTGAGTTCATCACCATTAGGGATGGCAACAAACCCAACCACGAGAAAATGGCTGATCGTTACAATTCTGAATTCCATCAAACCAGTGACAATGCAAATGACCACCAAGAAGAGAGCAATGACGTTACTTTGACAGGTCTTTGTTTACTTCCTCTGGTTAGATCAGTTTGCTCTGACATAAGACTTTCCAAGTCTTCCACTGAGAGGTGATAATTCAATTTTGACAATAATTCCTCTCATACAGCAGAAGAACAAAATCATGTACTGACTACTCCCCAATGGAGTCCATTATACTATTAGCACCAGCCAATACCATCATCATCATTACTGATACCATCATCACTATGACTATCATTACTGTCACCATCATCATCACCACCGTCATCATCACTATCCTTGTCCCCACCACCGCCACCATCACTACCATCATCACCAATACTATCCCAATCACCATCACCACCATCATCATGCTAAACTGTTGATGCTAAAGGGCCAGTTGATACGACCACATCATTTCTTTGTTTTATTGAGGTAAAACTTGTTGCAAAAACTCATCACCATAGGTCAGTTTTGTCACCTCATGCATTCACATGGTCAATAAAACATCATTCTTGTAAAGCAGTTCAGGTGTCTCTATCAAATTTTGCCTGAGCTTTCTTGAGTTGCATACTAGGTGTCATGTCAATAGACAAAACATGTGTTATCAAGTCAGGAAAGGGTCTGTTGAATATTTTAGCAAAGTTATAACATCATGATCATCTCCACCATCATCACTACGATTTTCCCCATCACCTCCACCATCATCATCACTGACTATCATCATCGCAATTACCACCATCACCACTATCATTATCTCCATCAATACCACCATCATTCTTATCATTACCTGTTTGACACTGTTCTCCAGCTGATCTCCAAGCTTGCTGACCAATTCTGTGAAGGTTGGTC
Source organism: Stichopus chloronotus (assembly GCA_021234535.1). Lineage (NCBI taxonomy): Eukaryota > Metazoa > Echinodermata > Holothuroidea > Aspidochirotida > Stichopodidae > Stichopus > Stichopus chloronotus. The sequence goes on along the minus strand of CM037834.1, from coordinate 26,508,679 downwards.
TCTCCTCTGGTTCTGTGTTCCAAGTATCAAGCATGATATGGTAGCTACACCAAAACAAAGGCAAAAAAATGATCTCAATGACGGAATGAGTTATTGCAGGAAGTTGATCAGAGTGTTATGACGAACCAGAAGGCCATTTTCCAACATCATGGCAGTTTTCTGCAATTGATTTAACGACAACTCTATACACATCTGATGTATCTATGAAAGTAGTTTTATAGTTATGGACCGAATGCATTGTCAAGGAGGGGGCACAACCTGTACAAGAAAATCTAAGCATAGTGCCAACATAGGTTGGCATGAAGTGTACAAGACCTTTTTAGCTCAAAGCACCTCCCTTGTTGCTGAAATGGCACTTCCCTGAGTTTTAAGGCCAACAAATTGTAGGCCTAGGGTATAAAATTGGAGGAAATACTAGGAAGAACATTTCAGTACATTGAAGAAAAATGTGAAAGATATGCTTAGCGATGGCTGCCCCTTTTGTCCCCTCCCTTGGCTATATGTCTAGTATGAAACAATGGACGGAGGGGATTCTGTATCTGCTGGACGGTAAATTTCATCTGATTCTCATCAATGTGGTATGTGGAATGATTCTTAAGGTGAAGGACCTCATCTTCAAGAAAAAAGAAATATCTTGACCAGATTCTTTACCACCAATATCAGCTTGAGAGGTAGTAAGTGCATTTGTAAGCACCTTACATAGTTTTGATGTCACAAATCATAGCAACTTTAAAATTTCAACTAAGTAGGCTCTTCCCTGCAGCTCACAGACCAAACAGGGCTTTGAGAAATTTGTTCACTAGTAGAACATGGGCCTCAATTCAGACAACATGTCCTTTTCACTTTTATGTGAATACTTTCGAAAGTTCTTTAAGCTGACTGAATTTGTAAACAAAAACCATATGGGGGGCTTATAAATTAGAGGGATAAACTGCTTTCTGTTTCAATCGATTTCAGAAGGTCTCTTACCGATACGTTCTTTCAAGATACAACCCTGTTGGAAACAATGCTGAACTTGGAGATAGACACAAAGCACTATGGTTACAACGTGACCATTTACAACTCATGACTGAACATAAACGGCACATACCTCTTCACATGTGAGCCTCTTTGTGTACAATAGTGCTAAAATGTATCTTTCAGTTAAACATTTGAGCTCCTATTAACAATTCCAGTGGGGGGGGGGGGGGAGAAATTACAGCCATTGGTTGGTCAACACTGAATCTGACAGTCTAGTGCTTTATTCAAGAGAATTTGTTAATCTATGTAATTTTTAACTTAAACGGAGCAGACTTTTGATCCACCGAATAAATGTGGTGTCTGCTGGACCAAATTGTTAGGAACACCGACAGGTGAGGTTGACACACAGATGAAGAGATGGGCACGGCAACGGTGGCACGCCAGTCAAACTTACATATCCAACGGCGCGTGTTCAGGTGAGCACATCCTGTATCCGTTCTTCAGACGGTTGTAGAATTCTTCATCCACTGCCACCCCGGGATAGGGCGATCCCCCCAGGGAAAAGACCTCCCACAGGAAAACACCAAAGGCCCATCTAAAAATGAACATAAGACAAAAAATTTAAGAGAAAATACGAAAGACATAAAAAATGGAAACATGCTATCTGATTTTCCAGATCTGAATTTTTACACTGACAAAATTTAAATGTTTTAAAGGATGGTGACAAGAACTGAGTTGATAAGCACAAGACACAAGGGACCACGTTCATCAACTTTGGGACAAATTATCATGGATCTATCTACTTTGGTACGGAACACCCCTACTTCAAAATCAATGGTTGCCGTGGAGCTCTCGGTAGACACACACCAAGATGGGGAATTCAATTCCTTCTGATATGAGAAAACAATCTGGTAATAATAACAGATAGCTTCAAACACAAACTCAAGAGCCATCTCTGCCAAAGCGTTTTGAACTACTATGCTTTCACCTTAAAAACACTCTCATGTGTTATTTCCTGTCTGCTGATAAATTTCACAAGAAGGGAAACTTACAATTGAGAAGACAAGCTTCCTATTTCGGAAGTGGCTTTAATTATGGAAGCTTGCAAAATCGAGAAAAGGTGTGATAGTCTTGGTTGCCCTTTTGGCACAATTCACTGCAAAATTACTGTGACTGTCCATTTCAGAATGACATTTTGTTGAGACATTAATGACCGAAGGGTAAATTAGAACAATCAAAATGTCTGAGAGAGGAAATAGCGGCAAAGATGTTTACAAAATGTGACCATTCTTAGAAGCCTACAATACTTTTTTTTTAATATTTGTTTTCTTTCATGGGGGGGGGGGGAATAAGAGAGTATTTGAAAAAAATATTGCTGTTCAACTCACACATCACTGGATGAAGTAAAGACCTTGTCAAAGATTGACTCCGGAGCCATCCACTTGATTGGCAATCGACCCTAAAGGTGAGAAGGAATGTAAAAGTGAGGATGAATGAGATGGTACCTACAAATGTCAGAAAAATAACTTAAAATTGGAATATATAAATAAAACAAGACAGCCAATTTTGAAGAACAAATGCAATATTGAAGAGACTGGAAAAAAAAAAAACTTCCTGCAATTGTCATATTAATGTCAAGTCACTTTTCAAAACTGAAGAGTGAAATAAGATCAGGATTACCAAATATTGTGTTTGAGGAGCCCCCAAGGGGTTTTAATCATTACCAAAGAAAATCATCTGAAAGGTTCATCCAAGCTTTATTTCACGTCAAAGCAACGTTACCGAGGTAAGAATCCCAGCTTTCGATTTCAGTATTTCAACAATATACAGCTTGACTTACAAAAAGGGAATTATAATCCTCATTCAACTATTTCTGCACATCAGACTTACCCCGCTCTTGGTGACGTAATCTGGGTCGTGGTAAATATCCCGCGAGAGACCAAAATCACAGATTTTGACGACGTTGTCTTCTGCCAAGAGGACATTCCTGGCTGCTAAATCTCTGTGAATGCACTAAAAATAAAAAGGATAAAAGTGATTAAATCTTCAATATGCAAACAAAACCCAAAAGACTTCTTTGCATTAATCATTCATTACTTAAAAAGGTCTGGGGTAGTGGATCTCACCATACCATACCGTAGCGAGGAAAGTTCAGAGCGAATCTATTTGACTTACCATGGTTACTGCAGGCTTAGCCTGCATGGCTTTGTACATGTTTTAAACTTTTTATCTTTTTGGGCTACCACACAGTGAAGTATAGTTCTTTTTCTTGTGAAAAAAAAGTATTTCTGATCACAAATAATCATCCCAAAGGAATACTTTAAAAAAGTTGTCCTGTGCTAATTATGTTGGCGGGTCAGACACTGCAAATAAATAATACAATAAACAATGGTGATTCTAATCTCTTTACAATACACTGACTGAAATAAATACATAGATGCTGTATTGCTGTAAACAGCCTTCACTTTCAGTTGAATATTTTTTTAAGTATAAATGGTTGCCTCATTGTGAATATCACAAGGTATTGGTCACCACTCTTACAGTTCCTTTCGATCAGAGATCTAATCAATCAGAAAATAGATGTGACGCAGATAAATTATGATGCAGTTGTACCTTTTTGGAGGCTAAAAACTCCATCCCTCTTGCCACCTGGAAACAAAAGCAGATGAGGTCTTTCAGAGTTAGCATGTCTGACATTAAAGGATCATCCTCTTTATGGACAGCGTCAAAGACGTCGTCGTCTTCATGTATCGCCATGGTGATGTGTCTCCCATTCACCATGTCGTCCCCATCATCGAGATCCATGATGCGGGGGTAGGCCTTCACCTCAAAGCTGGGAACAAAGACCTTGCGTCGCATTCGGAGGTAGTCCGACAGGTTTCCGTTGCTGCAGAATTCTGTGATGACCACCAACTCTGTGTGGAGATGATACAAGCAGAGAGATGGTCAGCCACATGCAGTACTTGCAGAAAATGGCGGCGTACAAAACAGAGACAACTATCGAACACACATTAAGTGACAGATCTGGTGAAATCTCCAGACACTGGGGACAACAGGAAGAGCAGTTTGAACCAACAGCAGCAAAGACTGAGGAATCCTGAGAGACTACTTAGGGATAATGCAATAATTAATTTAATTTAAGTTTAGATAATGTTTGCTTGTCTTTATTTCTCAATCTCTCTTGCAGCCTTCTGTGAAAAGAACAAAACCTGTTGTCTCCTCAAACATTCTGCATATAGCATGAAAATTACTTTAACAGCTACCACTTGCAAAAAGAAAAGCAATGGCCAATTCCTCTCCCCCCTCAGAGATCACTTCCACCATGCCCATCCCCTTCAGCCCGGCTCTGGCTTGGCTTTCTACGCCGAGTCACGCCTAACAACATCTTACCGTCTGTGGTACATGCGCCCAGGAGATTAACAACGTTAAGATGAGGTCCAATGTGAATCAACATTTTCAGCTCAGTCATGAGAGCCTTGGCTTCACTCTCGGTAGCGTCGTCTGGTGAAAGTTCAAGAAATAGGAATTTGAGAAATTGAGAGAATGGAGTAAATAATTTTCATCGAGGATTCAATGGCATAGAAGAACCTGAACGACAGATTTTTTATTTTAATATCTGCTTCTTAACTGTAGTAAAATGATTGTAATGATACACCGTTTCGTCAGACTCTCCTTCGTAGGTTAGGTAGACCCAAGAGCCAGAAATGCAGACCTTAGGTGAAATATTTCACATACATTGGTCTTTAAGATATGACTAACATAGGCAGGATGTTCATGCCACTGACACAGAAGCATAAACAAGAAAAAGAAAAGATGATGACATTCCACGGAGTCATGTTTATGGTGTTGCACATCTGATGGGACAGAATTTATGAAACAATTAGCAAAGAGAAATGTACTTTCAGCATTCTGAGGCGGGCTAAACTATTGACACACAGAAATGAAGCAGCGTTGATCCAATATATCAAAGTCAATTCAAAATAACACAACAATGATATGCTATTTAGTACCCCAAGTGCATCAAATTGGCGAACGACAACCACTCAAATTGATCGACCAAGAAGAGGCGTAATTATCATTGGGCGCCATGCATGCATCACCATCCCTGTTTCTCATTCTCTCCTCTTCTTTACCTATGAGAGCAGATTATCAGCTGATAAGACTCAACGAAAGCATTTTTCTGGCAATGCGCTCCTACCCGCCCCCGTTCCCCGACCTCCCGTAGTACAAGATGAGACACATCCATGGACTGTTTGAAAGTCAGCCTAAGCAATGAACTTGTAAGAATAATGCAAATATGATCATTCATAATTTGTCGTCAAAATTTATGGGATGTTTTCAAAAGGGTTGAGAATTATCACTAATTTCTTTTTATCATCACACCATTAACTCTGACAGCACTCTTACCTCTTCCCACCTCTCTTGTTTTACATCACATCACCATGGCAACCGGTGAAATGTAATTACCATTAAGGAGAGGCAAGCACTGTCGCTCCATGAGATGGGAAGACACATCAGACCGACCCATTAATGTGGTGCCAAACTATTGCATTTAGATGTAGGTTATGAATTCCCTTGATTACTAATATGTCAGGTCTATGGGGAGTAAAGGTTCATTCCCTGCATACCGCCAGCGGATTAATACAAACCGACACAGACAAGTGACGGTTGATTAATGTACACAAACACCATGCATCAAACAACACGAAGAAACTAACGAGACAGCCGAACAGGAACTTTGGAAAACCTTTTATCGTTGACAATTATCGCTTCCTTGCTCGCAACCAAATAGAGAATTATTCAATGACTCTTGAGGGAATTTCACCATATTCTTTAATTTTTTTTTTTTACTTTAGCTGAGGAAGCACTTTCATGGATATGAGCTTCAAGTGTTTTATGCTCATTAAAAAAAAAACTTCCTCATAAAAAACACTTCCGGGAGATGAGTTGACAAATCGGTTCTATGCACATTGTCATCATTATTGTCATTGCGAATATAGAGTATCCTGTTTACAATGGTTGACAGGAATCCATATTAAAAAATCACCAGCAAAGAGATCACAAGTCTCTTGATGTTGTTTCACGTGATGTGTTCAATGTTTACGTCTGGCCCAGATGGTAAGCTCAGTTAGAAGAGCTCTTGATTTCCGTGGTCACAGGTTTGGCCACTTGTTGAGTCATACCAAAAAACTTTACAAAAATTGGACCTGTTCCCCTGTTGCTTGGCGTTCAGTCTTTAAGGGAATGGAAGAGGGTCATGAAAAACTATAGGAAGTGGGAACTAACAAAAAGGTTTCTTAATGTGGATATGTAGACAGTCAAAAAGACATGACACTTTGAACGATTTTTTATAATAAATATTCACGCATTTCCAGACCTTTTAGAAGATTTCTAATTTGTTTTTGAAATGACAGTTCACAAGAAAAAGAAAACTGGTGAGGGGCAACATTCATGAAACTATCTTTACATTTTCTTTCACTTTTATTTTTTTTTAATTGAACCAAAAATAAAAGCTTGACTCACCTTTCAACATCTTCACTGCCACTGTGCTGTAGGTGCTGTTCTTTTCTATTCCGAATGCAACAGCCTTGAAGACTTGGCCAAAAGCACCTCTGCCAAGAGGAGCACCTACGTTGAAAAAAATTGAGAAACCATTTCTGCTATTGAAGAAACTGACCCGTGGTGCTTTAATGAGCATGTGTCGAGGAGCAGAGCATAAAAAACCTCAACATTGTTCAGATGAGCACAGGTAATGAAAAATGATGTTGCTGCATTGTATATAGTTATGTATTTGTCATGTGAACAAAGCAGATACGCACAGTGAGGTATACAATGAGTGGTCGATACATACAGCGAAAATAGTAGTGACAGTTTCTGCAAAGTTAATCTGCAAATTGAAGCATTAGATCAAAGCATTGAATATATTCAGAACTGGCTCAGAATGATACACTGAAACTAAATAATTTTGAGGTTTTCTGTTTTGCAGTGGTTTTGGGGATGAACATGTAATTCATAATAATTAGTAGATTCTATCCAAATGATAAATAAAAGAGAAAATACAGAAAATCAAATAAATTTGCTAGTCTCTCAGCATTTCATTGACATTCAATTGCCAAAACCAATTAGGTGGATATCTTGGTATGACTGATAAGGATTACCACATTTTGAATAAAGCTTTCCAGGCAGAGTGGCAAAAAATAGGAGGGGACAGAAATCAAACGGTCCCACTTTAACGTATTACGCTTTGTCCCTAAAGCAAAAAATTCAAGGACTGAATGAATGAAAGTAAATGCCACATTCACAGCGTTGATATTCGCTTCCAATCACCGACAGAATTCCGATCATTAACAGCATCACGAGATCCACTCACCGAGCTTCAGTCTCTCTCTCGGAAATTCCCACTGTTTGTCGTAAGGAAGCTGTTCGCAGATGTCTTCCAAGTCGAGGATGTTTCCGACGTTTATGGGCAGCAACATGTCATCGCCGCCAGGGATGTATTTTCGGTTGCTCTGTGGAATAGGAAACATCACAGAACATGCATAATCATTTCTCATTGAGAATTCACTTCGCACTCACCCTTTCTGGGGACCAAATTTTTTGGTTGAATTACACATAGAGGAAAACCACCTTGTGTGTTGGTGATGTTCTCCTTCACAAATGCATGCAACAAAATTGTGCTTCTAGCATGTCTTCAACCTAGCATGGCATAAAAATAATGGGGTGGGGGGGTGGGAGCAGGATTGTAGCTAGGCAAATTTTAGTGCCGGACAACAGGCAAGAGAACCAGCCAATTTTGGTAGGATCCAGGAGTTCAGACCAGGGCCCCTTGTGGGGTCAAGGACAACAATCTTGCAGGTCCAAGGGGCTGCTCTCTGGTGCACTCTGTGTCTAGTATAAACCAGTGTTATGGGAAAGTACTCACAAAAACTTTCAATGTAAACTCAATAGGTCACTTGTCCCATCATATTTACTACATTTTGGGCAAAGTTTGTGTCGGTTAGTAAGTCGTAAACTGATTGCAATTGATAGGCGGGAATTAGTCATCGTGGGAGGGGTTGCCCTGTGCCTCCATCTGCAGCTATAAATATGATGAGAGAAGGTAGGAAGCAGGACAAATCATCCTCTATCCATTGGTGTCCTTCCTCAAAGACTCTTAAATTATTAACTACTTATGACCTCTCCCCTGCCCACCGAAAAAGAAGCCTCCCCCCTTGGGACTGGATTTCAAAGGAGACGATGCAAACTATCCTTACCTACGAATACAACATGTGACACTTTGAACAATGTCGATCCAAAAGGAAATAAAAATCATTAAATGTTTAACAGCAGCCCAATATATTGATAATTGAAATCCCAAGGGTCTATTGAGTGGTATTATACATATTCCGAAGAGACACAATTGGTTTCAGCTTTGAAAATCAGGATTTTTACCTGTCTGATACAGAGGAGGCAGGCAACAAGGATAATGACACAAACGCCCATGAAGCAACCTAATATGATCACCACCAGTATCATGTCATGGTTCTCATCGCCAAGATTCCGGATCCAATCGCTGCTTCCATGTTTATTTCCATCTGGATGATCACAGGCATGAGCAAGAGAGAAAGAGAGAAAAAAAAAAGATAAACACAGCCAAAGAATGAGAAGATATTTTGGGTAGGTGAACTTGGAGACTGATGTGAATAGACAACTTGGAGTGGTTTGGACAGGATGAAAATCTTTAAAGTGTGATGTGAAATGCATAAATTGAGGTTCATGAGCATGGATAGGATGCAGAAATTGCAGTGAATAGGACAGGAAGGATAAAGTTAAATAGAAGAATAAAAGTAAATTGGATAGGACAGAGTGAATAAAGGAAGAGAACAGAATTGGAACATGCTGGAAGAATTTCGACAGGATGAGGAAGTGGAAGTGAACAGAATCAGCTGAACAAAGTGACGTGAATAGGATAAGTTGAAGAAAGTGAAGTGAATAGGATCAGATGAACAAAGTGAAGTGAACAGGATCAGATGAACAAAGTGAAGTGAATAGCATAAATTGAACAAACTGGAACGGGAATGTAAAGGGATGCACAAAGTGAAGGGGACAGGATGTGATGAACACAATGAAGTGAATCTAATAGGATGAATACTTTTTTTGAAGTGAAAAAGATAAACGAAGAAACAGGAATAACATGACTTGCATTGGGTATGATCAACAGATCTCTATTTCACTACAATTACAGGTCAGCTTTCATAAAGAAATGTACACAATATACACACACTTGAGCTTGCACAATGTGGTATTGGTTCAAAGTGTATTTTTTTCCCTTGAGGACACTGTTTGCAATGAATGAGTCAATGTGGTTATGATAATTATGGCTTGTAGTTGGGTGCTGTATGAGGAAAAGTAATAGCACACGTACAGAACACTTTGTATGGTTAGTATACAATTACAATGAACACAGACCCATTAAATTTACATTGAAGAAACTTCTGTAGGATGGAGAGTTACAGATTTGTAAATGTTAACTTGGAGATTCCAGAACAGGCCAGGCTTTTGAGGACTAAAGAGCATTCTAGACATGGCAGATTAGAGTGCATTATGTGTGTGGAGACAGGTATGCAAGGAAGGATCAGGGGCAAACAGGTGACTTGTTAACTCATCAGTGCTGTTAGCCATTTGTTGTGAGCTCTTGGATCCCCATATTGCACTTGATCAGTTACCACTGTTGATAATGTGGTAGCCTTGTTCAGGCAAATTTTACTCATTTACCTTTCTTACCTGTCTTGCCACAACTAAAGCACTCTAAGAATTTTTTTCCATGAAGCAGTACTAACTCTCAATAATTCTAAATATGTTACTGATATTCAGCGGTCTCTGTTAGAGGTTACCAAATTAATCACAATATGGTAGATAAGAGTGCTGTCATCATAGGTTGTGTGGAAGCAGGTGATAGAAGATACACTCACCGACTCTTAATTCAACTGTGCTGTTGGCCATATGTAGTGTGTTGTTTGCTTTGCACATGTATAATCCACCATCCGACCTGTTGACATGGAACAGGACCAAGTCACCGCTAGGGTTGTTGTATAACTTTGGATTCACCCGTAGTAGGCCTGAGGTAAGGTTACGGTACCACATCAGATCAGGTGTGGGATTACCATCGACGCTACAGTGGAGAGTGACGTTGCTTCCTTCACTGACGTCCACCACACTCTTGCCTGTATCCACCGATGCTGGAACTGAAAGAAAGCAGGACAAACGTCAGGTTAACTTTCAACATAAATCGCTGAACCCAATTTACCAATCTGCCCTGTTCACATTTCCCAACAAACTGCACTAGTTCAGACTCTGACGCTTACAAAGGGACCACATCACACGAATGCATTGTGGTTTCAACGATTTCATTGGGTATATTTTACGGAATGACGTATTGACATAGTAGAGAATGTGTAATATGGTTGATCTTTACGATGGCACAGTGATTTATTTTGTCCTGAATGGCAATATAACAACCACTGTGTACAAAATGACATCTGCTAAACCTAAGAAGATGATAGACTGATAGGCATCAGTACTCAACATGTACACCAGCAGACCAAATAAGAGGTATGTCCAACGTTCCCATCTTGAGATACCACGTGCACATGGTATTCACAAACTGACTTTTGTCGACCCATACCTCTGTGACAGTTGGGTTTGTATGATCTTAACTTTGTCCTGTACAGTTATTCACTTGTTGTAACACTAGTCAAGTCATGAACTGCAACATAACGTATAAACACCTTTAACACCCACCGATGGAGATGCAGTTTATTACTATGAACATTCTTCCAATTGTTAGAAAGACTGATGCAAATATCTGGAAAAGTTAATTTGCATCCGATATATATTTCACTGACGAAGGCGTTCCTCTTTCCTCAAACATTCGACGTAATTTTGCAGCTAAAATGTAAGTTTGAAAACAGGTCTTAATGCCACCTGAATACACATAAGTCAATGAATATTCATTATTTCTCACCAAGTACATTCACAGTGATATTGCTCGTGACGTGGCCTCCGACGTTAGAAGCTCTGCAACTGTAAAGCCCCTGATCAGGACTTTTGAACTCGTCGTCTAAAAAAGACAAGTCTGACTCTGAAACAAGGATGGAAAGGTAACAGAAGAGTAGACTTTTGGAAAACATGTACACAAGATATTCTTTTTCAAGGAACAAAGAGAGACAAAAGCACAGGTGTACAACTTGAAGTATCGATGTATGTCTTACTTCATTGCATTTATTGGTTTCCACGACAACAATTGTGGAAGAATGGTAACTGAGAAAGTGCTAACAGAACAAAAAATGATTGATGCAGCAGGAAGTGCACTTAAAAACAGCTTCTGAGCATTAAGACCAAAACACTCCCTAAAGAGGATAGAAAGCAAGAAACAAAAAACAGAAAAGAAAAACAACCTTATTAAAAGAAACAAATACCTGAATATTCATACAGCAAGCACAGAAAGGAACAAGCACCATTCCTTCTGTGTAAAAGGCATTTACATATCAGCTTGATAGTTTTTACCACTAGTTACATCAGGCTAACAATATGTTTTACCGACCTCTGATTTTCTAGCACCTCCATGGACCTGTCTGCCGATATCTCTTTCCCATCTTTATACCAGGCAAGAGCCGGTGGAGGGTCACCTACTGCAGAACAGGAGAAATTCAGAGGCTGAGCAGATTCTTCAAAGTCCACCGTCTCTGCCAGAGAGATTTGAGGTCTCTGCACACCTACAAAAGAAAAATATATTGGAAAAAAAATGACCAAATACCATTCAAATGGTGACTCTTAATATTCTTGGTGGTCCAACGACTCTCAAGATTCCATAAAAGTCCGACAGCAGAAAATACTTCTATCGTCTGTTCTGGACACATTTGAAGCTCACATAGACTTTTTCTTTTGCCGCTTGGACTAATGACAAACAGTTTTTGCGGCATGTACAAGGAAAATGTTCCTGAAGATGAATGTTATAGTGCCAAGTTTTAAATCAGAATGAAAAGTGAGCATGTACATTACCAGGTAATTCCATATAAAATAAGACTGCAGTACTTACAATTCTCGGATGGAAATAATAAAAGATACATATTCCATGGGTGCCTAATTTAAAGCATTTCCACTGAATTCCAACTTTGACTGTGGGCTGCTTCTGTTACCATTTGTTTCCCTTTTCATTATCCACATGCTTTTTGCCATTGAAGTTGCATTTTTGTCAAAATCCCGTTCACTTTATCAGCGTTAGAATCATTTCTACTTACGAGGGACTTACAAAGACCGAAAAAAATACGGAATAATTACCCATGTAACATTGCAATGTTCCACCACTCACCGTGCACTGTCACCAAGGTAGAGCGCATGGTAGTCTGCGTGCTTAGTCTGTGTCCGGCGACGCACCAGTATTGGTTCATGTCATCCCGCGTGAGGTTCCTTATGATCAGAGTCGAGACCAGTGTGATCCCGTCTTGGTTGAACTGGTAGGTCATCCTCTGGTGGATGTTGGTATCGATCGCCACGCTGCTCTGGCTGCTGGGGCCGAGGCGCCAGCTGAGGGAGTCATAGGGATAGAGACTTGCCCGGCAACTGATGTTCACGACGGAGTTCACGTAGGCCTTCTCTGGAAGGGACTGCACAGACATGCCATTGACCACGGCTGCCGTGGTAAAGGAACGATAAAGGAGACTTCCAATTACAATCCGCTCGAGAAACGTTGAATGCTCCTGTTATTACATAATTGTCAATTGTTTATACATCTATAGGTATGGAAATTAACTAAAAGTCAATGGTCCTGAATGGTTCTATTTGAATTCTGAATGTGTTTTGGATACTGTTCTCTTCAAAATGGAAACAAAACCATAAGGACCATTCAAAACACGCCAACTCCAACTCTGAATGTGTTCCTGTGGTTGTACTAAGGTGCGGGATTGCGTGAATCCCGCATTTGTCTCCTGAATTCCCCACAGAGATAAATCTCACGTAAGAAAATCCCACACACTTTTCAACAGCTGAAGTCGTAGCTACAATTATAAATACACACAATAAATTGCAATAGAATCTTTACCAAGTGACAACTCCCTCCTTGATTTTGAAAATCCCTCCCAATATTTTCCGTAGAGAAGGATTTCCCTCTCAGGTTCAATTCCTTAGCGTGAACAACGATGTGTTCTGGACACAGGTTGAATGGAAGCTTTAGCAGAAATAAGCCACAGCAACAAATAAATATAAACACTGTCCCCACCTTTTCACCTCCACCCATCAACGCAGGCTATCTTCCTTAACCTGCTTATTCAATCGCATTCGAAGAATGATTTACTACCAACTCTTGCTTTAACTTATCTCTGTTTAATAAATTGCAATTACATCAAGTCCACAGCTGTAAATGTTACATCTCCTAACAGAGAAAAGAATTACTCTGATCTCTGAAAGTTAGATTCAAGGAATTTGATGGACAAATGAACACATGGAGGGACGGAGAGAAAATGGCTGTCAAAAGAAATCGATAAAAACAAAGTTGTGGCATAAAGCTCGAAGGGTTATGTTCCTCAGTGAAGACAAAAACTAATACTACTCAACTTATGACAATTTATTAGCCTGACATAGAAAAGGAAGGCAAAAAAGCACTGCGAACTTTTTCATTTTGGTGACAAACCTGTCGGAAAGTATTGTACATCTTTCACCACCGAGTCGAACTCACTGGCGACTGCAATGCACCTGAGTATACCATGGGTTGCAAACTTGACGGTGGAGGTGTGGAAAATCTTGTGATTTATTGCAGGCGCTGTGATGTAACTGTCATCGATTATGCTCCAACTGTTGGTCGAGATATCATCACCCTCACAATCAAAGTCATCCATTTGACAGGGAGCGTAGTACCAACTGACCTCAGGGATCGGGTATCCCTCCGCTCGGCACGACAGGGTGTAGTCCTCGTCCATGTAGAACAGAGGCGGCTCGGTATCGGTCGGATCTGGTACTATTTCGATTGAAATCTCCGGTTGAACTGCGGAGGTACACAGGAGACTGATACTTGCCAAATGTTCTGCGCAATTCCCATTACGATGTCAAATAAAGACATTACAACGAATGTAGGACCTCATCAGAAAAGGTAACTTTTGCTTGGAAGCTTGAATAACACTGTGCCCTCAAAGGTTCACTATGCATTAACACTTAAAATTAAATATCTACTGGGCCAGGAGTAGGTAGTAGGGGCATCCACACAACCTTCCAACTGTGACTCACTCTTTTTGCAAAGATCTCTGTTTTCATCTGTAAGGTACATTACCTCCCTTCTCTGGTAGCTAGTGACCGGTTAGCCGTGCCACTGTGATGACACAGATTTCATTTACAACTATGGCTCATAGTAACATCCAATTTAACATTAATGTGTACAATGATAACACATAGCAGTAACATTTACACTTATTACTGACAGCAAATATTTAATGTAATGTCCTGTACCTACCACTGGCAACAACAACTGCTGAATGCCAGTCACCACAAATTCTGTTTTTCAATACCACATGTAGACAAAAGAGAAGTGTGGTATATCTTGCGACCAGACTTCATGGCACTGGGTCATATTTTATCACCTCAAGGTGATTCTATCCAACCCAGATACTTAACAATGTCACAGTCGACTAAACATGAAATGTCTACGTTTTCTGGAGCTGTATTTCATATTGGTAAGAAGAATATTAGTCTTCAAGCTCATAGAAAAATAATAGAGAAGGGAAGAAGGATTTCAGACTGTTTTACGATGATTAATTCATCATGAACATAGAGGCTAACATTAATACATACCATTGACAACACACAGGGGGTAACATTTACACATATCATTGACAGACAAACATGGAAGGACACAGAGATTGATATGTACCACTTGAAACTATGTTGTTCTCTATATCGACAACACAGACACCTACCACTGAGTACAGCCTGTACAACAATTACATCAATGTGTACCATACACAGCAAGAAAGCAGTAACACCAAGCCTCAAAAACAACATGCACGGTAAGTAATGAAAACAAACACCTACCATTGACAACAACATAGAAGGTAACATTAGTTGTTTTATATTCATTTCGTCCCATTAAAGTATAAGTCCCCTGGAAGGAGCCATCCTCCACATTCAGGAGTTTCAAGCACACGACGTCGTCCTTCAAACGTTCCTGGTATCTGTAATTGTCCATGGTCAGCTGTTGGCCATCTTTAAACCAATAGAAATTGGCCTGCCACGGATAAGAAATGGAAAAAAAAAGAAAGTGAAAGGCTTCTGTATGGTCTGCTCTGTTATCTTTGATCAAAGCACAGGACTAACCAACATGACCACAGTGTTACCCCCCTTTAACTAGGCAGCCCTACATAAAGACGTCTATCCCCCACAGAGGGTCAATTATATCGATTGCACATCCACATCCAGTTGGGAGAATATTTTCTCTGTAACATATTTTCATGTCACGCCTCGTAGAGCAGGTGCTTAAATTTATGTTTACAGCTTAGAAGACTCACCCGTGGAAATACTGATATTAGGAAAGCTATTCTATACGTTTTTCCATTGGCAAAAATTGTATGAGTGTTGTCCTTTCCCATGGGGGTGATATTCACATATCCTTTCTCTGTAAAGAGAGAAAAAGGATATTTCTTGAAGGGAAATACTGCATTTGTTTCACAAAAAGTCATATTTTGAAAATCATTATATATTGATGAAAAATGATAAATTATTCAAAGTAAAGCAGTATGGTATCTTTTATTTTTTTCTAAGAAACAATTATTTCACAGATAGAAATTCTCTTATTTGACATTCAACAATGATCTCTTCAGTAAAACGTACAAAAATCCACAATCTTTAACTTCCATACCCTTTCCGATGCATAATGTGCTAAAGTTTTCCATTTCTCCGTACCTGTATGTTACATTACACAAAAAAAAAAAAACAGAGCCATACTTTGTCATATATCGGGGGACACACCCCCTCCCCTTCCCGCAGCTTTGACCAACTTGTGATACATTTAAATTTGCATTTATGAGATGCAAAGATTGGTGAAACGAGCAATATAAAATTTTGGCTTGTTGTAGGGGTGGAGGGTCGTCAAACCGAGGATGCACTGGGTATCTAGCTTGAAATTCCAAAAATCAATATGTGAAGGGTTTAGCCTACAAGATAGTGCATTAAGTACCAGAGATATTCCCAGATCCACGGATCAAACCATTCCCAATTTCAATATTTTAAATTTTTCTACATTCTGTTTCACCCATTGCAGAAGGCTTCTACATTCTTGTAGTCAGTGCAATTGATATAGCTGTCACAATGTATTGAACAGCTTTTATTAAATTTTACTCTTCCTGGTATATTTTAAAGCAGGATGTGCTGTCGTTCCTGCATTTTCAAAGGTGGACCAAAGTGCTGGTTATTCTTCTTTCAGTTGAAAAAAGATGCAAAATCTATTGCACTACGGTCTATTTATCCATAAATTGCCAAACTTCCAATGGAAATGCTTTTTCGTACGAGTTTTGTTGTCATTATTAAGTCCTGTGTATTCACATCTTCCCCAGTCCTGCTACGTTTTAGCAAAATGAAAAATTAAATCAGTCTTAATTCTACCACAGTTTGCACTCTAATAGTGAAATTTCTCTCTCAAATGAAAAAGTGGCATAGATGCTGCTTTCCAGGTCAATATCAAATGGAAAGAAAATTGAAAGACTAATGACAAAGTCTAATTTACTTTTATCAAACAGTACATCCTGCTTTAAGTACATTCTCATATTTGATTCACCAACCATGTAAATTTAATCATAAGCCAAGCATGATTAAAAAATGGCCTGATGAAAAATTGATATCACCTAGCAAAAGATTGTTTTTCTTCTTTTTCCAGTGTCATAATTTGATTTAATTCCCTTTCTTTTTAAATCAGCAGCCATTTTCATTTTCACGTTGCTTGCATTGATCCTTTGTTTTGTCTTGTCTAGTCTTGCATGTTCTGTTTACTCTTGACAGAACACCCAGACTTGATATAAATCTGTTTTCCCAACTGCCTTTTTTTATTAACTTATGACATTTTGGTACTGCAGAAGTGTGTACATACATTCATAGAAAAGCAAATGTTGCAACTGAAGTTGTCACAACATTATCACCAGGGAGAAAAATTAGCAATGGGTGAGGAAGGGTACAAATGGCAAACAAAGAAATGTCTGTGAGTACAAACATACTTTAAATAGTTGCTCATAATGTAAATATCATCAAATGCATGCAAAAATCAGAAAAAAAGGCCCCTCCAATAACGTGGCAGACATGAGAAGAAAATGTATCAGCTGAACTAAATGTCTACTCAGTTTAAATGGCCTATGCAGCAAAGTGCAACTACTCACCTAATACATTCACCTCCACAGACTCAAAGTCTTCTCCTTCAATATTGGCAGCATGACAAGTGTATGTACCATTGTCGAGTATTGATGCATTTCTCACTTCTAACACAGAGGTGTACTTTCTTTTCGAGTGGTTTTGCTCAATGACCTCAGCTGAAGAACTGGTGATCACATGGGTACCATTCTGTTCCAGATTTAACTGTCAGATAAAAGTTTAGAAAACAATGACAGACCACAACCAGTCACTGGACAGATAACAATGACAGACCACAACCAGTCACTGGACAGATAACAATGACAGACCACCACCAGTCATTGGACTGATAACAATGACAGACCACCACCGGTCATTGGACAGATAACAATGACAGACCACCACCAGTCACTGGACAGATAACAATGACAGACCACCACCAGTCACTGGACAGATAACAATGACAGACCACCACCGTTCATTGGACAGATAACAATGACAGACCACCACCGGTCATTGGACAGATAACAATGACAGACCACCACCAGGCATTGGACAGATAACAATGACAGACCACCACCAGTCATTGGACAGATAACAATGACAGACCACCACCGGTCATTGGACAGATAACAATGACAGACCACCACCGGTCATTGGACAGATAACAATGACAGACCACCACCGGTCATTGGACAGATAACAATGACAGACCACCACCGGTCATTGGACTGATAACAATGACAGACCACTACCAGTCACTGGACAGATAACAATGACAGACCACCACCAGTCATTGGACAGATAACAATGACAGACCACCACCAGCCATTGGACAGATCTAAGCAGCTTCCTCAGGGGGCACATTAAAGAGAGCATTCAGATACAGAATGTTGCACATGCCTGTAATTGGAGGCACCCCCCTCACAAACAACAACAGCAAACCCCTACCTTGCTGACAAACCATGCACCCTCTTGCATTTTTCAAGGTTGAAAAAATGAAGGTGACAGTGTCCTCCAATTACTATCTACAATGTGACATAATTTCAAATATAGTGTGACAAATGAAAAGAAAAAGGGAGAAAATTCTGAGACTTTACCACTTTTAACATACACAACGTCACACCATCTCATCTCCCTTTCCACCTTCTGACACAATCCCTCCCCCCCCCCCCGGAATAATAAATCCTGTAGGCTTTTGATTGCAAAAATAGTTTGCTTCATGACTTTACAATGGACTTCAGAAAAGTGTTTGCATTTTAAATTTTGATGTTAATATGAAGATAGGGACTATTTTTTAATTTATGCCAGAATGTAAATTTTAGTCCTAAGTTTCAAAATTTCAAGCGTAAATTAAAAAAAGTAGTAAGTTTGCATTAACAATACGCCAAGTGTGTCACGGTCTTGTCAAATTTCATTTGAAAATCCAAATTTGTCCGCATCAACATCAGTACCAAGCAGAGGAATGTTTTATTATACATCCATCGATTCCATACTGATGTCGACATCTAACCATAAGAAACAAAAAAACAACCATTCTGGCATAAAATGTAACTGTTGCTTACGAGGAAAAAAGCAGGGTTTGGGACAAAAAATGCATGACTTAAAAAACCACAAATGCAGGAAACTGAAGAAACAATTTGCCCTAAGTATGTAGAATTCTTATAGGATTTGTACATGGTCTGTCAGAAAACTTTAGCTTTTCTGCAGGACTGTTAATGGTATTTTTTCACCTGTCCTCCCTTCCTGATCCCTAACCAAGATACTAGGATCTGTTCCAAATGGACATTGTTGATGGCAATCAAACTTTGAAAAAGTTTGATTATTCAACACAAAAGGAAAATGGTACAGCTGTCAACAAAAAAAGAGCCGAATGAAGGGTTTAACTTGAGGAACCAGAGCACAGACACAATGACCTAGCTGCTACAAAAGCTGATTTATTGCCTCAACGGTTATGTGTTTCAAACCTTACATGTTTGGCTGGATAATCCCACCAGAGAGGTTTCATATGTGTGTTGAGAGGCGCGTTCACCTCGCAGGTAAGATTGAAACCGCCCCTGCCACTGATGACCAATGTACGGGATGCTGTGACTCGGACCGAAGGCTTGACATTTAAACCTGACAAAAACAGAGAAAGCGAAATACATGTGACAATTCTGCAAAACTTTCCCAGATATGTGGTGGATTTAAATATCACAAAATGATGATAGCAATTGGCTCAATACCTCTGAACAAGGGTACAAATTGACTTAATACAAGACAAGGATTGAATTCAAGTCGGTGTAATGAGACAATGGTAGCCCTTGGTCCAATACAATGAGACAATCACACCACTTGAGTGAATATAACAAAAGGACAGTACCACTTGACTCAAAGCAAGGAGACAACCACAGGGCAATGGTAGCAATTGACTCAATGCAATGAGACACTGCTAAAACTTGGCTTAATACAACAAGACAGTACCAGTTGACTCAATAAAATGAGCCAATGGTAGCACTTGATTGAATCCAATCAGACAACCATATCACTTCACTCAATACGAGACAAGGGTGCTACTTGCCTCAATGCAATAAGACAATGGTAACACTTGATTAAATACCATGAGACAATGCGTTACAAAAACTTTTGTCTCCTTTCCTTATGCAAGCGTGCACTACCGAATATGTGTGTAAATCTGAGAGGCCAGGCACTCAACAAAGGATCACACTTTGTTCCTAATATTTCTGGCCCTGTTGCTCAAATCGCAAAAGTACATACACATTTCTCCAGATAGACCTTTCCTGTTTTGTTTCGTATCACATTCTTCACGAAAAGTTACATAAGCACTACCGGCAAAGCTGATTTTTTAAATAAAAATTGTAGCGCCGTTGGCATATATACTGCATAGTACTATTGGGACGTCACAAAAAGTCCATTTTTCTCCTGATAGACTTATGCACCCTTTTAGTAAGAGGTACAGTTTTTACCTGAAAGGGGAGGTTCTAATCTATTCATACATATTCATTTCTCTGAAGAAATGTTTGGAATCCCCAGCAGCAAACCCACAAAAACGAAACTTATGAATAATTCATTTTTCCTGTCCTCAAAGTTGGGATGGTCCATTATTTGAAAGGTGTCAGTTTACTAACACAAAGCGAATGTGTTTACAAAGTTGCGTCTGACAAATTTAGAACAACACTATGGTGGTGTTTTAGCAAAGAAATATATTTATGGCTTCAAACACACAGTTTCACTGGTTAGTGATTATTTCTTTGCAAAAGATGAAACAATAACATGTTAATGTGCACGTCAGTATGTGAGAAGAGAGAGGTAAGACACAAACTATGAATTGTAAAGGACATTTTCAACCCATACATATGAAGGGCAATGGTAGGGTCCAACTCCTCTTCACTGGTTGTTCATGTAAAAATACATCTCTGTCTACCTGAATTTTAGGACAATTTACTTCAATATCGAAAACTTGATTCGCATTCCAAGAAGAGGGTTTCGAACTTTCAGACAATGGCAACTCTACTGCATGTCTTGTTTATCAATTTGGCGTGATAGGCTGGTTCTTTGTACAGTCTCGGCACGAAAGTCTACCTTCCACATGTGGCAGCAGTGTGTGTTGCACATGACCACACTTCCATACCCAGTACACAGCATATTAGTGAGCCGTGTACGACACTCATACACATTCAATAGATGACATCAAATGACAGCTGTCCAACCAAGTTATTCTGATATTGTTTTCAGTAGGCTACTGTTTGTTCAGAGAAGACTTGCCTGTACACAAGCCTTTTGTAATGGGTACAATTTGGCCCAACATGAGACAACCATAGGACTCGACACAGTGCAACGAGACAAGGGCACCACTTGGCTTGATATAACCAACCAATGGTAGCACTTGAGTCAATACAAAGAGACAACAGTGCAACTTGAATCAACACTGAAAGGTCAGGAGACCCGTTCCACTTACTTTCATATATGACCAAAATGTCCTCACGTTTCACAACATCTCCGAGCACAGCGTTGCAGGAAACGATGCCGTGCAAGGACGAATGATTCTTGGTGACGTAGAAGCCAAACCGGGGATCGTACTCGTAGTCCAGAATCAGGGTCCCAGAGGATGCATGGAGAGTAACCACAGCTGCTGGGTTGGTCACTGGACAAGGAATGTATTTTGGTGCATTGCCATAGAAATTCACAGACATAAAGTTGTCACCAAAGAGAAAGAGATGATCTGTATCTAGGGAGTAATACAAGAATGAATAAGGACTTAATTATCATCAATAAATCACGTCGATCATGTCGCCATGTTGTTCGGTTGTTGAACTTTCCGATGCTAAGAGCCATTTTTTTTTTCTGTTTTGTCCGTAAATGAAGGAAGTTGCAAATAGCTTGGGTTCCTGTGGACTAAATTACAATGCACTGTCTTTTGAACATCACAATGTTGCAAAAAGATTGAGAACTTGTCCGACTCTGGATGCTAGAAAGTTTGCCGTCACTGTGCCATCAATTAACTTCAGACTTCTACAAATGGTTCTTTTCACGTGGGTGAAATCTTACAAAATTGAATCTTTCTTGTCAATGCAATAAATATGAACTATTCTCAAAAAATTATGCCAATAAAAAATCTTTGAAAAAGATCTAACCATAAATTCTTTACCACAGACAAAAAGGAAACAGCAACGACAAAAGAAAAAAGGAACAAAAAGGGGGATTGCAAGTAGCAGTTAACTCACTGGCACTTCTGACAAACACATAAACTCCAGTACTTGTTGAGTTGTCACGCCTCTCTGCATGTCTGCTGTAGAAACATTCATATGACCCAGTCATGTAGTAAGCCATGTCATCAATATGCAAGGAGCTCTGGTAAGTTTGCTCAGGTGGACAGCTGCGACATCTCGTCGTGCTGATGTTGGCAGATATTGCGGATCGAGGTATGTCCCAGTCCAGAGGAAATGAGCCGTAGCACCTCAGGTCAAATGACATACCCTCATCTAGGATCTGAGTATCCAAACTCGGCTCAAGCTGGGGAGGACCGTTCTGCTGTTCCATCTCTGCTTCTGCTGTGAAGGAAGATGATGTGCAAAACAGATCGATCTAAGGATTATATCATGGGGCTAGCACCGAATAGCTCTACTTAGGCAAAGTAAACCTGGCATTCATGTATCACTGAATTTTATCAACACATGAAGCTTATTAATGGACTGTTTATCGTACAATGGATGCGATAGATTGTGATAAAACACAGACATACTTCATCTGACAAATTTAGCATTTTCCGGGGGAACTTAGGCTAACTCAGCCTTTTTGATTCTAGAAATGTGATGATGATAACTAGCATATATTTATCAGTTTTAATTATTCATATACCACGTATGATTTTTATAACAGCTTGAATACAAAATTTTGCAACTTCTTCTCTAGCACACTGCCTCTTCTCTGGCTCTAACAGAAGTACTAAATGTGAGTGGACAGCATTTCCAAAAGCATAAGGCACTTTTTGAAAGACTTAATAAGCAAACATTTCTGTGTCTGGTTTGCATCCAAAACACTGTAAATATGTATCGTGCAAAAGATTGGTAGAGAGCTTCTAACTTGATTCTCGTCATCCCCAGACACAAAGTCTGCGAGCAACACACATGCAAACCGTATGCATGCAAAACTTACAAAAAGGTGCGCATTTTGTGGTGGCATGACAATGTAATAAATTAGCCACAAAAAAAAGCCAATATTGTGGCTACAAAAACACAGACATACAGATAATCAATATAATCATAATTAAAGACAGAGACTCACTCCCCCAGACAGTTCCAAATCTCCCAACCACTTGCTTTCAGCCACTCCCACAGCCTGTCTCAAAGTCCTCCACATGTCTAATCAAAACAATGGGTCCCTAGGTATGCTGTGCAATTTGAGCTACTCTGCATCTTTTGAATTTGCTGTCAATCAAAGAAACAATTGGGAATTCTGCTTCCCCCCAGCCACAAATGTAAGTTTGGAGTGACAAGTGACTACCTTAAAGAAAACTTACCTTAAACAAAACAAAAGTATAATTCACCAAGGTTTTGATCCAACTATTTTGACAGTACACTCAGTTTTTAAACAGCCTGGCAGTGTTCTTCTTGAGTGCTGTTTATCATCATATGCAGGTAACGTACTTACACAGAAATTGTAACGGGGGACACTATTGTCGTGGGGACACTATCGTGAAATATGTGGAGTAGTTAGGTCTATGAAAGCCATGCTCACTTCAATAAGGTTGTCACAGTGACAGGAATAATTTTTCAAGGAAGCACCAATCTGGGGGCATGCCAGTTACAGGGTCTATAATCAACACTCCTAACATCATGAGGCTATTGCCAGATGACACTGACAAGACAAACATGATCTCTAGCTATTCAGTGAAAAAAAAAAAAAAAACACTATCCTTCCTGAGGCACCAAAAAAAAGAGTCTTTTCAAGCTACAACTGATAGTGACAAGTTGTGCAAAGAGCAATAGTAATTGTCCTGCCATCTGAGACACCTAAAATCTGCTAACTGACGATCAACCCGTTTTACAATCTGCAATAGTGTCTTTATACTGGATTTTGATATAAATCAAAAACCATTTAAGATAGGGTTTTAAACCAAATGCAGATTTCCCTCTCAAAATCTAAAACAATAGTAGGACTAATGATATTTGGTATCACCATAGCAGGTCCACTGTGCAATCACCACAACATTTTAGGTTAAGTGTGCAAAACTTGGGGGGCGCAGATTTTAACCGTGTACACCAAGATGAATTGGTGCTGTCAAAATAGTCAGAAAACATTCTTCTGTTCTCAGTTTACGCATCCTTGCCTATGGGTACGACAACTAATATTTTCCCAGCTAATATGAAACACAGCTCAAGAAAACCTAGGCATTCATTTGATGTCTTTTGGATTGCACTATGTGCTACATGGGGTGGGATAGAATCGGCATGAGGTTGTATACGAATGGGTGAAGGCAATGAGGTTGGTAACAAGACATACCACACTTTTCTTTTATCTAAGTGTTACACAAAAAGCAGAATTTATACCAGTGTCAATTCAGGATACTGCAACTGGACTTGCATTGAAACACACAGGAAATAAGACACACATCTAATTCATTAATCTACTTCAATTAACACATCCTCTGTCCAGAGAATCTGCAACCACATAGTTTGGTGAGTTAGTCAACATCAGCCTTATAAACAATCCACTAACTGGTCAAGGCTGGTTGAATCAAGGTTGCTTGTAACTAGCTGGAGGAAAACCAATCAAATTACAGAGGGGTGACTTTTGTCGTTTAATTACCTGTGTTCCCTCAGAGAATTATGTAAGTTTCACTACTAAATTCAACTCCTTCGACGATAAGAAGTCTGAAAACATGGGCAAGCTTTTGTATGTTCTCCAGTTCACAATTAGACAGTTTCTGTGAGTATGTCAACTTACCTTGACAGGATTTTCAAGTTATGTGGTTGACCCGAAATGCTCCACAAACAATGCTTGTCAAACTATCTTTTCCTTCTTATTGTACTTTCCCTATCAACATGTAGCCACTGTCAAAACAAGAGCTTATTCACCCATTCAACCCTCCCCCATCCCCTGATCTAATTCATCAAGCAACCCCCACCTCCACATCATCATACACAGGAACACACAGAGCCCCCCCCCCCTCCCAGGTGTTGATCAGACAGGGTCCTTGTGTGCCAACCATGATGTGTAAGAGCTTGACATTCACCTCACATTTGATAAAACTACAGATGACATTTGGAAGTTGCAATATCTAATTATGCACTGCAATTAATTAATAATTTAAATTAATCACTGCAAATGCATATGGCAGCTCTTCATTTAAGCATCCAGGTCAACTTAAATGCAATTTATGCCACCACTTTTGTCCCAGCACCCTCCATATACAGTGAGGCCATTCCTTTCACCCAATGAGAGACAAACACACTGCATCACTGTCCTTTACTGTAGCTGACATGTTTGTTTCATAGACAACCTGTGCCCACACCCTATGGTATAATGTTCGTCATCGAGCTTCAGTAACCTTCATGAACTGCTCCTTCTCAATGTCAGGGAGAATTTAGATGGCAAGTAACTCTGGAAGATCTTTTCTGCTTCTGTAACAGCTAGTAAAACAGTGTGCTAATAAATCGAGCCCATTGCTGATCACGGAAAAGCAAGTAACTCCTAGCTTGCAGAGCTTTCATTTTGTCACATATTTTGTTAGTCAGCCTTTTAGTTTTTATCAACCCTCTCAATTACACAGATCACCTCCTTCTTTTTAAGAATTCACAATTTTCGCACACATCATGCATGATCTTGAATACAAATTGACAGAATATTTGAGTGTACCTTAGCAGTGACGATATCACACGACCAGAGAGGACAAACCCTCAAATCAAGACGCTAATTCGGTCTCTGTTGCTTCCTGTGAGAACTTCGGTGTCGTGCATGCATGACATTGAATTTAGAGTTATGGGGAGATAAGTTTTGTCTCATGTTGTGCATCCTATAAAATCAATTTAACTCTGCCACTCTGTCCCAGAATATGTACCATGAAGAGAAAGGAGCAAGGGGAGAAGCAAGACAGAGAGGTCTTGTAAGGTTAAGGTGAAGTGCGGAATATAAGGACTGCATAACTGATTCATTGAAAAGAACATCCCTTTCTTGCAAACTCGTTATCGCTGCAGCATTTTATTCTGAGCTTCTGGCCCTAAATGTGAGCCCCCCCAAGCAAATAGCCCCGATATGTTAGTGTTTCACCATGGAATCTCATGATCAGGTCAGGGCCTTGTTATCGGACACTTTGTAGCGTGACAGCCAACTCTAACGTTTCACACATTTGGCATGTATGCCACTTCACACTGTATCACTTGAAAGAACCGAACCTGCCTAATCCCTCCTCCCGGCTTTCTCGCTCTTAATTCTGAGACAAAATTCCGGAAATTTGTTGGTCACTATAAACCAACCATAAGAATTGATGGGATTCCTAATTAATTTTTCAGAGAGGCCAGAACACTAATTTGAAATGAATTTGTGGGCCACTGGCTACAACGGTCCTAGGCTAAGCATCAATGTTTTTCACAATAGATGTTCAATTATCCACCCAACTTTTTCTCATTCAGCCTTACAATACTTTTCATTAACTTATTGTTTTGGTGAGCCGGATTGGATTGTCTGGTGGGCCGTGTGTGACCAGCGGATGACCCACCTGGGAGCCCCAGGTATAGATGATAGCCAGTCATGGGGCATGATCCCATTGATTCTCTCATATCTGCACATCTGACATTCACAAAACAGCTGTGGATATAACTTACAGAGGTCAGAAACAATGTGAAACTGACCTGTTAGTTCATAAGCATCTAGGGCATTGAATTCCTTCGGCAAGGTGATAGAATCACATTTACAAGAGTCATCTATTAACCTTTCCTGTCTTTAACTACAGAGTGTGTACGGAAAGTTTAAAATTTTACGATGGACAATGAAACAACAAGAGACTCAATCTAAAGGGCTAATGCTGTGGAGATTGCCAATTTCCAGTGACTTAATGAGTTTCGTTGACCCCAACGAGGAACGCCAAACATTTTATCCTGCTGCAGGTGGTTTGGCTTGAGCTGGTGGTGTAAGTGGCATAATCAGGAAAGCAAAACTGGGACACTCAAAAAAGGAAAATCCATCACTTAATTAAAATGTACTGTCACACAGAAGTTGCTATTACTTTGCTATTAATTGCAGACTCAAGGTCATCAGTTTAGAAGTGTGTACCTGTGTAACGACATATGTGATAACGAAAAGCAAACGAGAAGAGAACTGATAATTCATGGGTGAATATCTAGTTCTGAAAAATGGTACAAAAATTCAATTTAAACAAAATATCAAGGCAAAGAAATATCAGACTGATGATGTTACTAAGAGGGGTCATGCTCAATTAGACGACTGGGAGAGGGTCAGGGGATAGTGGGCGTTATTCAGATGGCTGTTTCAGATTACCACCATGACTACGAAATCCCTGGTGAACAAGTATGAAAAGACAAAAAGGAATGTCTGTCCGCCACCACTCATTCCTCTTCCAGGGGGTGGGATGGGGGCACATACACACTACCATACCATCAGTCTCAACTGCTGTGTAGTTGCAAAAAATGTTTGTTGACAATAATTTACTGACGAAGATGAAGACTGGTGTGAAAGAAGGGAATCTAATCAAACCTGATAATATGGAGGAAGGAAACTGCAGTATCTTTCCTGAGGTTTCTGTCCTCACGGTAAATACAACAGGATCTACGTATTGCGTCTTTCCTTCTTTCCGTCTTTCCCAGAGTGACAATTTTCATCATTCTTATTTTTATCCACCCAACACCTGTTTCCTTCAATTTCCAAATAATACCAAAATTATATCAAAAATGTCCAAGTCACTTAGAGATTAGTTAGAGCTGGCAAGAATATCACATCCTTTTGCACACATTGTCAATCAATTATCCCTCATCTCAGTGACTTTAAAATCACCTTTCCCCATATCTATAACAGTAACTTTCTTTTCTACCTTTTCTGAATGTGATCGACAATTATATTCACAATACTACAATCTAAAACAAATTTGGGAAAACTGACTGCAATGTACTCATTTCACTCTGTTCCATTTGCATTAAACTAGAACATCTAATTTTGCCTGCATGATTTTGGTCTTGTAGGTTTGAGGCAGTCCAGTCTATTATAAATATTCATGAAGAATTATCTGCCAGATTCTGTTTGTTTGTTAATTTTTTTTGTCTTACTTTGATTCTGCTTAAAATCTCTTGAGAGGGTTCTGATCTTCCTCGCCACTGAAGGAGACCCAATTACCGTAGGAGCAAAGGTTCTTCGATGTCAGCGGAGAAGAAACGGAATGTCAGTAGGATCAGGTATCTACGATTACTTCGACTCTTTGCATCACAACTAGACAAACACCTTGACCAGGACTGACAGATAACGAGAGTGCAGCAGTGGCCGGTGGGGTCTGCTTCAACTATGAGATTTGGTGATGTCATCTCTCCAAACATTTCAGCAGTCCAACAATCTTTGATCAAGTGATGGCATCAGTCTGACCTCCTCAGTGCATGCATAGCTATTTCTGTTTCTCAAAAACTCTACCTACACACTGGAATAGGCTCACTGAAATGGTCACCACTAATGGTATGCAATGTAGGTTGGAGTGGCATGTAGAAATACACTGAAAAAAAAAAAACTATTTTGAAAAAAACTTAGCCTCAATCTGAAAGTTCCATCAAAACCAACAACTTGGCCATCATTTTGTGGGACAATGTGGCATAGAAAAATGGACAAATTTGCACCATTTTGCATCTGAGTCCCTTCAAACACAAAAAAATCAACTGGTTTATGGTGAAAGGCATCACTGACCTTTACCCTACCCAGGAAGGTGATCGATCAGTGGAGCATTTGATCAACGTAAATTCATAACACGACAGTTCATCGAATTTAGTCTAGGAAGCCTGCGTTAATGCCGGATAATGATGTATCACTCGCACCGTATGTACAGAAAGAGCCTCACAGAGTGTCAAGGAGCTGTGCAAGGTAATTTGGTGAGTCTGTGGTTATTTTACAAAGATATCATGTGTAAATTAGGAGACCAAGAGAGCAGAAAAGTTTCCTTGCTGTATAGCACACAATGCAGTAACAGGAATGCACAAGAATCATTTTGTGGAAAGTAACTACCCAAACTGCAAACAAAACAAGCCCCCCCAAAAAATAAAAAAAACAAAGAAAGCACAGATGTACATGCTTTTGACACACATTTTTCATAGGCTTTAATTAAACTGCAGCCATTAGGCTAAACACCACAGATGAAAGTCATTTAAGATACATTCCTAAGTTTCCCTTTAATGTAGCTAGGTTTTCTTGAGTGTAGAAACTTACCACACTTGCTTTGAAGGGCATCACAAATGGACTAAATTGGCTTGTTTGTAATACATATCAGTATTGGGAAATGGCTGTAGATCAAGACAGTTGCATTTATATTGTCCTTAATTGCGTGGTAAGCAAACTTCAGTGCTGATCATCGAATGAGGGAGATGCACAAAGCCAGTGTGATGTAGTACATACCTCCATGGAGATTATATATAGCTGAAAGGGCAAGTGGCATCAATTTTAGACAGAAACACTTCAATTGGCTTTATTTCTTTTTTAAACTAGTGGAGCATGAGCAGCAGAGACCTTTACATTTCTTACATTTTTTTTCTCATTTTGGTTACAAAACATATAAAAAAAAATCTAAAGCTAAGCTTCTTCATACAGCTAAAAGTCAAAAGAGGCCTTTTAAACATTCTATATTGGTCACAGTTGTTTCTCATAGGTTCAGGCCACACATACTTTTTATTGCAGTGATAAAGTAGTAACTAAGGCATACTAGGACTGAGTTGGGTTGCCAAATATGTGAACTGGGTGGCACATCAGTTTCCCAAGTGGATTATGGGTATTTAGCTTACCCCATGCACTGGGGTAAGGGTGATTACTTACAGGGAAACCACAGTCACCCCAAACTGAGTAAGTATGCCCTCTGCCCTAACTGATGAGTCATTCTTTTATAACTGCATGATATTTGTTGTTGCCGCATGACACCTTGCTCATGCAGTACTGATATTTCAGTCACATCATGAAAAATATTTTTTAAGAGAAAATGAGAAGAAAATTGGAAGATTTTGGTTTTTCAAAAATAAAGCAGAGACGACTGCTTATTCCCTCTAACTGTTCGATGACTGGATTGACCTAGTGTGCTCTCTTCAAAAAAAAATAAAAAAACACGGACAACGTGACATCCAGATTGTAAGATCTAGACCAACTTGACTGATAAGTTTATAGTCTTGCAAAAACTAAAAACTATATCTAAAACACTCACTTTCTGGAATGTCCACTATCACTGAGACAGCTGTCATTGTGGCATTATTTTGATGTTCCAGATATCTGCTATAAACACACTTGAACAAGCCACTGTCCTCTTCTTTGGGATTGTCAATGATGATGGTGGACTGGTGGCGTTCCTGAATGCTACACTGTCTGCAGATGAACCCCGATTCTTGGGTGCGGTTGGTGACTGCGTGCGGGAACTTCCACTCGAGAGCAAAGCCTCCGTGACATTCCAATCGCAGAATGTCATTGGCCGCGAGGGTCATTGAGGACCCGTTGGAGTTCAAGGTAGGTGGTCCCACCCTCATCAGTTCATAGGAACCTATACCAAAGAAAAAAAAAAGCACATCTCAACAAAAAAAACATGGATGCAGACAAAACACCTTGCTTCCAAAGCTCAACAGCAGAGTGAAACAGATCAGCATATTTAGTGGTTCAAAATAAGTGCTTCTGTCTCAACCTAAGTTTCCTTGCTGCGACAAAACCGTCAGTTTAAACATTTTACAAGTTTACACCTTGGCACAACAGTCAAACAATTTGCCCATCACACTTTTCTTCGGCACATCCTTACGTATATGTAAGAGCACAGAGGAATATCTATTGCTTGTTCCTTCTAAGTCACAGAGGAAGAGGTATTAAATGATTAGTCTATGTCACTTTTGCATGACCTTGACAGACTACATAAAACTCATTATAATTTTATTCACTCTCATTAGATGATTTCAAGGTGTGTATAATGTATTTCTCCGTTCCATTCCTTGCATCAACCAAAGAGCTGAGAGACGGAAAGACATCCACCAAGCTGAATCAGGACTATCATTTTAGACAATAAAACAGCAAAGTTGTGAGAACATACAAAAGCCAAAAAAATATTTTCCACGTTTAATTACATATCTTTGAAAACCTGAGTTCACATGACCTTGCTCATACAGATATACATATACACAGTGCGTGATCTGCATTAATTTTTTTTCTAATCCTCTTCCTTGTGAAGTTTGAAATGAGGCAGGCAGTCTCTGCAGGAGAGATGTAAGTTAAGCTGGAACTTCATGTTAAGTTGCCAACTGATCATAAGCTAATTCTGTTGGGATCAAGGGATCCAAGGAGGATAGAAGAGGCTGGTAGGCTGTCCTTTTCATAAAGTCAAGGATCTGAAGCATATTCACTGCAGAGGTTTGGACTGCTAACGAAAAAGATACTCCAACGATGGCACAATTCCCCACACATCCCTACAACTTCCTGGTGTGGGTATTCACGAGTAACTATACTTACCGCTTGCCTCACTAATGCATTATTTGACACTATGCTCAAATCGTCCTCAAAACTACTTCTAGCACCGCGCCCTCTAAGGCCTAGCTCGCCCTTGTTTTGGGTAAGTATATGTCTCAGTTTGAGGAACACAAACTCACTTAGAACGGTGATGTTTGCTGCCGTCGAACTTGCGCCGTAAGGCAACACCGCACTGCAGGTGTAGGTACCATTATGGTACAAAGTCGCATTGACCACTCTAAAGTCACTATGGTAACGCCGCAGTCCACCTGGAGAAGAGTCAACATCCTCATCACTGCCATTGATGGAGTAAAGGCCTGGACCTCTCTCTGGACCCTGTGTGAAGAGGTTCAAGTTGAGGAGTAAAATGCAAAGAGGGATACTGCATAAAATGATGGATGACTTTCTATATTTTTTTGCATGCATGTGGTGTTCGTTGATGAAGTAGGCAATTCATGGAAGGAAATGCCTGGCAGATGTCTACTCCTTTATAGCAAGATTCACTATTCTGAAACATACTGAAAACCTTACTGGAGAATAAAGAAAAACAGAAAAGGAAAGTACAGTATATTACAAAACAGGCTTCTTTGGTACAATGACCAAGTACTGTGATACAAGAGGCCACCAGAAAGAGCAGAGAACAAATTATGTGAAATTTGGTCTGAGCAAAAAAGGGTAAATATAGAAATTTTTGTTCAGATATTCAGTGCATGCAATGTCACTATTCCCCTCTTACTCTCTACAGGCCTACCATCACCCTCTCCCTTCCCGCTCCCCTGCAACTGATATCCTCTTCTACCCACCATTTACTCCCCTTTCTACCGGTCGTTTGTTCCAAGAATGAGAAAATTCTTCTGACAATTAGCAATGTGCTACTGCAGCTCAATAAATAGAGAATTACCTTTGATGAAAATATGACCTTATCAAATGACATTTTATTGTAAATTTAATACATGTGTACCCAAACTGTCATTTTGTTACACAAAATAAGTTTTACTTCACATTCCTAAGTGGTTAATGGTGTCCTATATCCTTCAGGAAAGAAACACAGAAGCATACAAATTTCATCTTCCATTAATCAATTTACAGCCCACTTTTCTGATCAAGCGTATCATGTGATTGTATGAAAAAATGAGATTTATGCTTCTCTCTGGAGCATTTCTCTCTCTTTCTCTCCAGTTCATATAGCGGTAAACATTTCTCTTTTCTCCCCTTCTCCTCATCAGTATCTCCCATCCCCCAATCCCATGTCATGCTCCCCTTTAAAAGCACCAAATCAGGTCATAAACTGTAACATGATGAAGCGCACTTTGCCTGACTTTTAAATGTGCAGCTATTTTTGGATACCATGTCTTTAATTTGTTACTGATAGCAACTGTCATCCTTAGATTACAAAGAGAGGCCAGGATATTAAAACCTGACTCACGATTTCCGCTGGGAAATCCCACGTTAGCATCACTGCCTGATGGGGTTGAGCTTCAACAGAGCAATGCAAGTGGAACCCTTCGTATCCCTCAAGGACCTCGTAGGTATCTGCTGATATCTCTGGCTGCAAGGCTGGTTGGTCACAATCTTAAGTGATTAGATGAAATAAAATATGTCATTAACAAATTAAAATGGCCACATTTAATAACAGGAGATAATGTAAGTAACAGCATCATGATACGATCAAGTGCTTTCTCTTGATTTTTGTTTGTGAGAGATCACTTCTGAATGACTCTATCTCCAGGTAAAGCTTACTGTCGCCTACGTTTATGCATCCTAACATTGTTTTTCAAACAGGCGATGCCTCGTAAAAATTATTTGTCAGCTACATGAAAATCTTTGGTCTATTTTATGATCTATTGGATGTCTGATGGACGATCAAAGACAGTTGTGACTTCCACAGGTTTGCCTGGTCTTCACACAAGGTCTGTTGTGCATGACCAAGTTGTGTACATAGAGGGCATGATGAACAACAAAGCTGATTAATTGAAACAATTGACACTGCGGAGAGGTGAGTATTAAAGAGGGAGCTGTCAGGACAAATGAAAGTGTGGGTTTTGGCGACAGTGTTCAAATTTAATTATAAGCTGTAAAATGTAACACCAAGATCACCATGTACAGAAGAGAGTTAATATGAAAAAAAAAAATGGATGCCCAAAACCCTTTCACTTCTTGATATATCATGACAAAGTATGAGACTTAATTCTGCCTTCCTTCTCCCTAGTAAGAACAAAGTATGAGGTTGTCTTTTATCAGTATCTTCCTGATACTTGATTTTTTTCCATTCTAGATATTGTGTGAATCAGTTTTTCAGACTTTTACCTGTCAACACCAATGACCTTTGACAAAAAGAATAGGGATAGAGTATGTGTTTACCTTGGTCACCTTACAAACAAAAGTCACTTACCAGTCAAGCCTACACCCACACACTGTACAGCTTTACTGGCTTTGCTTTCTGTTGACCCCAAATTGACCACTGTTCACCTACCACTGCATCACAAACAGTTTGAATATTAAACAGAGACAAGTAACATTCAGTCAATATGGCAAAGGAAAGATTCGCATTTGGCGATGTATCTTGCTCATCACCCAAGGCAAAATTCACTCCCACACAAGCGCATTTGATCATCAATGCCTCACTTTCTTCACCCTTTGGCAACAAATCGAACATGAAGGTTCTTTTCGCTTCCTCACATCTCTTGTAAAGACTTATGTTCCTTCAGCTGTCCATCAAGTCCACAAATTCTTGATCTACTATGTGCTGATACTGACGACAACAATTGCCAATTACGTAGATGGGGCATGACGCTAACTTAATTTTGTTTCTGTTTGAAAAAGTAACTTGGCTGATCGTTTGCTAGGAGCATTTGCAATTGTTGATCTTACGAACCAACAATCACACGATACAAACGTTAAAATGTTATTAATGTTGAATAACCTATGATAGCCAGGAAATTTGTTCGTTTCACCATTGTAACTAAGTAAGAGAACACACACACGTATATGTATTACTGATTGATGACCATGGCTGACGATATATGGTTTGGGCTGACAATATAGCTTCACCATTGAGGAATATTTTAGTGTATAGACTAAAGTTTAATATATCTCATTACACAAAAAGTCATCAGTAGGAGTCTTGGTAATTTCTCAATAAAATGAGACCATTTTATCAAACTTTACAAGTCAATTTCAATCTGTCCAAATTCTGTCCAATCACCCGCCACCTCATAACTGCCACACCTCCATTGCACAGAGGCAGATGTGTTGAAAAGTTTGAATACAGCCATTCTACACTTAGGCATGCATGCATACATACATACATACATACTTACATACATACATACATACAGACAGACAGACATACATACATACATACATACATACATACATACATACATACATACATACATACATACATACATACATACATACATACATACATATATACCTCTTGCAATCTGAAAAGACTGTCGTTCTGTGACTGGTCCTGAGCCTAATTGTGCCAAACATGAGACTGGACCCGCTAGTACAGTGTATGGGTCAACACTGAAGCCTTCAGTCGGATCGTAGTTCCCAATTCCTTGCATGCTGATGGGTGAGTCTTGACCGTCCACCAACGTCACATCGATGTTTGGATTTGTCACCCTGCATGGAACAACTGACGGTTCCAAGCATCGGAACATCAAGTTGTTGTTTGTAATTGGAACAAACAGTGCATCTGTGCAAGGAAAAAACAAGAAAGCCAAGAGGCTTAGTGGTTCCTTGCCACTAATACATGCACTTCCATTAATTTTTTTCAAGTTGCAGTTTACTGTAGTAACCACAGGATATACCAGATGACGCCATTAATACTGCACACCATTTTCCAATACCTGTACCTGCTGTATGCATGTAATGTAAGATAACACTGGTGGCCAAGAATTCTCCAGCCTGCACAGTGGTAGCCTGGGTACGGTACAAATTTCCCAGGAACAAGAGATATACTCATATGACAGTTGAAATGACTGCCAATTATATAAACTACATGAATTCCTCCATCTACCCCATCATATGACCAAGTAATAACTTATTTATCTCTTTTGCACAATAAGACTTTTCCCTCACAGAAATCTTCCATGTGCAACTGTCTCCACTTCAGACAACAAATCTATTCTACAATGTTTGATGACAGAAGGAGTGCTGTATCTCAGATAATGATTCCTCTGGGAAAGATAAGGGTCAACCTTTCTCCCATTTTCCACAGAGGTCATTGGTCAATCACCATTTTCAGACCAAACAAATGTCTCAGATGGAATTAAAAGCCAATTATGGCTTTGAAAACTAAGTGAGCACTTTTAACTGTCAAAACAAGAGTAATAAATAAAAGAAGCATGATACCAAATACTGTACAGCTGAATTGGGGACTAAATAGAAACTCAAATGGGTATTGTACCTGCTGAACTTAACCAAACTGGGCTTTTAGATACTTTACAGATGCTTTCAGACATACAGTACTTTATCAGAAACCAGCATGCTGCCAGCTGAAGATCCATAGATGTAGTTTCATCATTATATGTCAAAGACTTGTGAAATTAGTACAGCAACTACACTTTATTACCTAACTGACAGGTAAAAGTTTTCAAATTGGAACTTCCTAAATGTGTCAGCGTTGCTAGTCTTTGCTTGGAAGGGAGATCAAATACCTTCCACCCATAGGAAAATACAGAAGGAGAGAAACATCAGCAAAGGTCTTAACACTTTGTACTCAAGGACCTCAGATGACCTTTGACCCACATCAAAACTTAAACCAGTAATTATATTTATATACTCCATCTAAAAAGACCAACTTTAAAGTGTGAAATTGTCTCCCCTTTGTAAATATTGAAATTATCTCCTCCTTTGTAAATAGTGTGTTTACAAGTTTTTTTCAATTTACGACCTCTGATGACCCCACATGATCTCTGATCACAAGACACACCCTCACCTTATTTACTTAGAAAGTCCTACATACCCTCGAAGGTCAAAGTTTGTGCAATGTGCAGTTCATGAGGTACTGCAAACATGTTTTGTCTATAGTCTGTCTGCAGATGACCTCTGGTGACCTTTGGCATCCACCAAAATCAATCCCAGTCAAGATCTTTAAATGTCCTCCCCACACACTGACTTTGGACTCTCCTGCATATTCCCTTCAAAAGATAGAGTGTTCACAAGCTTTTCACATTATGACTTCTGATGACCCCATATGACCTTTGACCTACAAGAATACCCTCACAATCTCACTTACTTACAGGGCAGTACATACCACCCAAGTTTGAAAATGATGCAACTTGTCGTTACTGAGATACTGCAAACATAGTTTGTACACATTCTGCCTGATGGTGACCTCAGATGACCTTTGACCTTCACCGAAAACGATCCAAGCCGAGATCTTCATATGTTCTATCAACACACCAACTTTGACCCACCTTGCACTTTCCCTTCAAAAGCTAGAGCGTTCACAAGATTTTGCTCACACACATACATACACACACACACACACGCACATACACCGAATCACCATCGCAAAGATTCCTTGCCCGCCTTCGGCAAGGAATCAAAAAAACAAAACAGCTTCTGCTTGAAAAAAAAATTCAAGAGGAATTCACCATTAATGAATGCACGATATGAAACAAAAATTGAAGCCTGTTTTCAAAATCACTGACCATCAAGATTCAAAAATAATGCATCTGATCTACACTTCTCTGACATGGATATTCAACAGCAACAACAGCTTCAAATCACAAAATCCTGCAACTGCAAACCATGCACATTTGGTTTTAAGTAAAATTGGTTGTATTATTAATATCAATAATATACAACCGGGCATAGGAAATAAAAAGTTATGAAAAAATCATCAGATTGCACAAAACAGTCAATCTGTGTACTAGCAAAGGACAGAACCTTCCTGTACAGTGTTATGTCATGATCTTCAGGAAACCAAACTTTCCATATCTAGCAATCCAAAGGAAAGTGAACAGACAGTTTAAAGGTCAAGCTGACACCTCTTTGACATGTTGTCTAGAATATGATTCAACTTTATGTCCAAATTTTGAACCCTTCAATTAATTATGTCCACAAATACCTCCCCTTCCGAATCAAAATTTTTCGGTCACGATTAAATATTCATTTCTGTGTTGTACGGAGTTCATTCTGACACTGCAATGCTACTAAATTTAGTGTGCCATGTTCAATGACTTTTTTTTACGATACATACTGTACTGTCGGTATCCATCAGGGAGAGTGTTGCCTGGCTAAGTTTTACATCAAATATCCCAAAACTCATCTGATTTGAATATTTACGAGTAATGAACTGAATCTTTCTCCACACAGCAACACTTCATGTCCCACTGCCACGACAGAAACAGTTCGTAACCTTTAAGACTGCCCCTACCTACATCCCTAACACAAAGTAAAGTAGTGCCTCCTTCCCAAACTACTGTACTACCCAAAGGTGCTAGTTGCTATTCAAGAACAAGTTGTTTCTAGGTGAGTAGTGGGACAAATAATAGTTGTGTGGGGACAATGAGGAGTGATAACTTTGGAAGAGTCGTAAAGTTGCTGTATTTGTCCGTTTATTTGGTTTTACGGATGAGGAGGGAAATATCACAACCTGTTGCACACTTGTGGGAACAAGATACAGTACATCAGTCTAGGGTAGCATACCCTATATAGAAGTTGGAGATCCCTCCGCATTTTGTTCGCCGTTGGTGAAAGTCCCTATTAGGGACATTTGGGCAACTTTTTTGGTATTTTATCCTTTAAGATGGGTCCTTTTGTGGACTGAATATTGAAGTAGGCGAGTTAAAGTATACATGTTGTGAAAATGGAGGAAACTGAAACAATTATAGAAAAGTTATGGAATCTTAGGTGGCGGAGCATCATCGTTGGAGGTGATGTGTGATTTGGTCCCAGTGACAAGGTGTGCTAACGTTGACGGCCTCTAGCAGAAAATCTAACCAGCTAAGGTACGGAAAATCGGAAAAGCCATGAATGGTCAATGTGTCAGCTTTGTAACGAGTGGTAGCTTATATCTTTTGAAAACTTCTACAAGGCTTTAGAGACTACGTTACTTTTGCGATTTAGTGTGTAAGTCAATGGGAAAATTAATAGGGGTATGCTACCCTAGAGCACATACAGGAATCGCAAGTGTCAGATAAATGTTAGATAAACGCTGCCTCTTGTTTTGTTGTGGGCAGTTGGTGACATACTCCATCCACACTAACCGTATTCAATACTTTTCACCTTTCTCACACGATGGTGTTGGAATATTCACTTACATGATAATGCCATTTATAACATTAAGAATTTTAAAGATACCACTCTACCATTTTAAAGAAACCTTTGCATAAAGAGCATCTTAATACAGTGCACCACTCTATTGGGGTTAAAGCACATCAGCTTCTTCAATTCCTATACAATAGTTTTTCATTGTTTTCTCATAATGACATACTGTAACTATGTATACAGTATACTGTACATCACAATTTCTTCAATCTCCAAACCATCCTTTTTGGGGTTCAGAAAGTCCAATATCCTCTCTGTGCAGTACACAGAGGTTTATATATTGCTCTCTGTTTCACATCATTTCCACCTGATAACAGTATCTAACGAGACAAGACGTCACACTTTGTTATGAAACATTCAATGAACACGTAATACAATGACTGAGAATAAAACATACCTGCAAGGCATTCTTTTGGGTTTCATTTTATGATCGATATACAGCGCAGTAAAGTGCTCAGATATTGCCATTATTAACAAAAGCAAAAATAGTTGAGAAGCCAAGGCAAAAGTGAGAACAGTGTTGGGAACTCATCAAACAGAATGGAACTTTTGCAGCTATTCTTTGAGGCATAAATTTTAACAAGCCCAAATAAAGCTACGGTACTTTTGATTATCCTTCTCGCTGCTTCAAAATGAGAACAGCGAGTGAGAACTGAGTGACCAAGCAGTAAACATCGATGTGTGTGGGAGTATTATTTAAATGCACTCATTAATTTTCCAAGGTTCTCATGTACCGTACATTCATTATTAACATTAAAGTTTGGCAAACCTCTTCAGCTTTTACATCTATGAAGACTGCAATTCAAATGGAAACAAACCCAAAAGCCAATTTTTGTCTGTTCCAGTAATTTTTTTTTTATAATTCAAATTATGCACCTCCTACTGACTGGCACCAGTACACTGAAATCAATGTTATTGGATGATGCCAAGATGTTACTTTAGTTGAAGGTACTGAGGGAACGCCATACTCCCTGTTATTACAAACGACACAGTAATATCATGATATCAGAGTGCTGCGACAACAGTTCCAACACCATTTGACTGCCAAGCCACAGGACGTAAAGATTGCGATGTAGATGTTTACTATTGCATAATTGCCCCTTTTGAATAGTTACGTAGAATCTGTGAGATCAAAGCGCAATAGCATAGATATATATCAAGGAGAAATAAACTTTGAGAGTATGGATTATTCCTATTCAAAGTTTCAAGTACCTGATTGGTTAGAAAATTGAAAAACTTGTGTGAAAAGAATATATGGTAGCACAAACACTGCTAAATGGTACCCCAACTTGGTCTGTACTGTAAATGCAGTGAACGTGCTGTACAAGCACTGAGGCTGATGATGAAATCTTATGACTTCATGCTTCCTAGGTGGATATATTGCAAATTTTCTAAAATTACCAATACTACATATTTTTTACACGTGTACATATGAATGAACTCTGTCTAGACTGAAACATCTCACCTTAAGTCAAGTTGTACCTCATCTTGAAATTTCAGAGTTGCATTAAACAGGTTTACAATTAAAATCTCAGGGAAACATAGCTCACATTGAAAGTTTATGACTTGGTCCTATATAAAAAGGCAACTCAAAGTGGACTTTAAGTCACTACATCTACCTGTACTTTCCCCACAAAACAATTCAACACACAATTTTCACTCTCCACCTACAGTGTAGTTACTATTGCAGAAGGCACTACAAAAACAATGTCATGTGCAGCCATTTTTCTGAAAAAGGAACAGCATTATATACCAAGCCATATGGGAAATCTCACTTCCTTGATTAGTCATTTCCACTGTACATCATTTGGCCACTGCTTCTCTCATTAAAGGGATTGACAACTTGCTCAAATTCAATGCTGCCCTCTAATGAAAGTTCAACTTTACAGTTGCTATAGCAACTGCCTTTTAACAGACACATGTATTTCTTGAATGTGCAGACATTGCCTGCCTTTACAAAGGCTTGTCTTTGACAAACAGTTCAAGAATTGAAGAAATATTGTTCAATGATGATTTCTGTTATTGGTGCAGTAA
The DNA here is from genome assembly GCA_021234535.1 of Stichopus chloronotus. Taxonomy (NCBI): domain Eukaryota; kingdom Metazoa; phylum Echinodermata; class Holothuroidea; order Aspidochirotida; family Stichopodidae; genus Stichopus; species Stichopus chloronotus. Next base: position 26,467,864 of record CM037834.1, on the reverse strand, counting down.
ACAGCTTCACTAAAGTTCTAAATATTGTGGTATTAGAGCGGTCATATACAGCACTACCATGCTGTAATTGGTGAAAACCTATTTTCTTAGACTACAGTAATTTCCACTGTATATTTGCCCACTTCTTCCATTACCAAAAGGGATTGAAGACTTGAACATATTCAATGCTGCCCTCTTCTGAAAGTTAACTTTGACAGATTCGATAGCAACTGCCTTGTCAATGAAAGTTAACACCCAGCAGGGGTACGTCCATCCAAGTTCACTTCTCTTAGCTACGCAGACAGAAACGGGATTCGTGGTCCATCACTTCTACCTCCACCAGTGTGAGGCAACTGCACATATTGACCTCATGTTGAATAGCTCCGCTGATTGTATCTCCTATGTTCACATTGCAAATACCTGACTAAATCCACAGTGGAACACTGCCGTTTACATGATAAGTGCATTGGGATAGAATAAGTTCTCCAAGCACATTGGTACGAGTGTGTTAAAGCAGCTAACACAAAATTGACTGGCGTTAAATGTACCTCTCTGCAAGAGCCGTTACTCTATATATGAGGAAAATTGTTTGTATTCATATCCAACTGCTGTTTTCAATTGTCTGTAGTAATTATTTCATGGTCTTGCTTTCAAAACATCTTTATTTTGAATTTCAAGGTGGCAAAGTACAATCCCAAAGTCATATATCTCAGGAGAATAATCCAAACAACAGGCGATAAGCATTGTCAAACTCTTGGCCCTACAACATTAACACACACACCTCTTTAATTTTCATGGCATCGTCTGCCTGACAAGGCTTGTCTTTGACAAACAGTTCCCAAATTCAAGTAAACTGTTTCTTGATGAATTCTCCTGAAGGGACAGTAAACAGGTTTACTGACATTCTATGAATTTTGTGGCATTAAAGCCGTCATTCATGGAAGGGAAACTAATCCAGCTTGATCTCTCCCGGTTTGCTGCAGACTTGGCCAACCTTAGGTTGTCGCTTCTTCCGTTTCTTGACGGCAAAACCATCTGGCTTGAATCCTTCAAACATCCTCAATTACTGAAAGGAATTACAACTTAAAGGAGCATGCAATGACAATGTTGCTAATTAAAACCACAGAAGTAGGATCTCACACGAGTCTGTACTACTATGTAGAGATCCCAGAAGATACGGTTTAAAGAACAAGATATCTATGGGCAGATCCTCCATAATGTCAGGATTTCTGTTGAGTCTTTTGTGCTTTAAATACTTGTGAGAGTGATCAAATTAAAAATATTACACTAAGTTACTGGTATAGAGCCTCTGCTTATATTAAGATTCTTGACTAGAGTTCTATAATCACTTTAAATTACTACATTTTTTTTGTTTACAGGGTACATTCCTTTAAGATATATTAAGGCACCTTGCTATTGTAGTAATGCTACATTGATTTACCATACATCCAAATGTTTTTATGTTAATTGCGATGACATTTCGACTGGGACGCATGCATTTAACATCATTCAATTATGCCAATCATGGCTGAGTACAATATAGTTTAAATTGAATAAGTATTCCACTATTAAAGACCTACAACACTTGTTGACATGACCAATGCATCCTTTCTGTAAATAAATATCTACACAGTATTAATCAAAGGCTGACACTGCAACTGCTCCTGTGATTCTATGTAACCTCACTGCTGTGGTCAAAGAGCAGAATTCAAACTACAAAGAGAGCTGCATAGCAGTAACAACGATTTTCCTCTGTGGGCCTCTTACATGTACATGTAACGTGCTCCATCACTGGGAGCGCTTGGTGTCATTTACCCGGCATTGAACACAAGGAACACAGTGCACTGACTGAAAAAATCAGTGAGAGTACAAATCATTGGCTTAATGTTGAGAGCAGAGTTCAAATTAAGTATTTGAGAAATTAATAAATAGTTTCAGTATCTGAATTCTTCCTTCAGAGGCCAAAACAGCATCACAGTAGGAAGAAGATCAGTTTCCTGTTGCCATTTTGTCACCATGTTCCGTCTGATTGCAACCTTCGAACAATCAGGAACCCTTGCAGCAATTCACGGTTAATCCAACAGAGTTGGATCATCGTTGGTACTTATTTTTTAACAGAAAATCATACAAAGCATAAGGCTTTCTTAGAAAGGGACAGGACATACACTGCGCTGCAAATCAAACTGAGCGCCCCAAAAACTGAATAACAGAGTAGGGTGAAAACAACAGGAGAATACACGTAGCAGAATACACATTCTAGATTACTCTCTTTTTTAGTGAGTGGTAATACTTTGTGTATATTTTCCTCCTGCTTGGTTCCTTAGGAGACTTGCACGTAGAGGTACTTTTCCCAAAACTACTTAAAGGGGAACTGTAATGGTAATGGTTGTTTCAATTTTAACCGACACTCAATATACATCTATTCACAAACAGTCACAACTGTAGTAGTGTTATTTTCATAATAACTTCTTTTCAAATATTACTTCAAATATACCTACATTGTTGTATGACGTGCCGCCATGTTCGAGAAGTATGATGTAGCACATGCACCTGCAACACAACATGACTTGTGGACGTGTGATGCCACAGTCATGTAATTGTGCAATAACATGGTGACTTGCAAGAGAGCAAAAAAGCAACTTCATAAAAACTTATTTCTCTCTACTTGTATTTGTAATACTATATAGAATGGCATCTTCTTGCTTGAAAAAGTGTATTTTGACATATCAGGACAACTTGGAAGGGAGGCTGTACAAAAGTTTCCCTTGAAGTGTGTGTATCTGACTTTTTCATAGCAATGGGTTCTCCTTTATCTGGTTCTTTATTAGTTAATTTCAATAAAGAGAACATGATAAGACGAGGAATATAGCAAGAGAGATTGTAACTACCGGTAGATGCATTCAATCTGTTGAGTGATGTATCAGACATATAATCCATGGTGAAGACACACAACATGAAAATAGAAATGAAACTCATTGTTTTCACATTCATCTACCTCCAAAAGAGAAGATGGATTTGTTGAAATATCAATGCAAATGGTCTCAACTTATGCCAGAGACAATCAAGATGTAACTCGCCAATCCTAAAGATTACTTTATTTCTTTTCCATCTCGGGCAAATTACGACATATAAGAGAAGGGTGGATGCAGAATTGGGCACAAAGCAAAGTTTTTCTTTTTTTTTTCTGTATCTGTGTCATCCTCTTATTCCTCTACCAAACTGGAGTGAGGATAACCCAAAAGGTAAACCAACATACCTTGAGATCCCACATAAACATATATACTGGTACTGGTGATACTTTCAGTTCTGCCGGCAAACTTTCTGTAAACACACTGATACACGCCCGTATCTGACAGTGTCACTTGGGTGATGGTGAGGACGCTGTGGTGTCTGCTCGACTCATCGCACTGTCTGCAAGGGCTTGGAGTCACATCTTTTCTGACCCTTTCCACTGAACTGGGGATGACCCACTCCAGTTTAAAGCCTCCTTCACATTCTAGTCTTAAATTGTCATTCTGGGCGATGATGATCCATTGCCTGCTGCTGTCTGTCTGCAGTCTGGGTGGCCCCAATCTCTGCAATTTTTCTTCAAGTGCAGCTGATGGGAAAGGAGGTTAGAGACAAAATTATGGCTGATGCATTTTGTAAACACCTTTGTTCATATTTTTCTTTGAAATTAAATCAGTGAGGTATTTTCTGATTCAACGAACGACTACAAACCAGTCATATTATTACACAAAGAGCAACTGAACAAGGCACTTTCTCACGTGATCATGAAATCAGGCACGTACTCCTTTTTTAATTAATGAAAACTGCCAATAAATCATGTCTTAAATTTCCATTTTTTTTAAAATGAATTTGGTGATATTCAAAGGTTAACAAATCATTATGGACACACATCCATGTTCTGCATCAGTTCAAAAGTAGATCATGTATTGTAAGCCGCTTATCATTGAACTTGTTCCTTAACACTTTGTCAGGATGAATGTTGACATAAACTTAGAAGGTCGTGATTAGCATATACGACACATCAGTTTTCCTTGAGGAACATGTAATGCTTACTTTACTTGCTTATCTGTGTTAAATGTCAAGATATTAAAACGTAAGTCAGGGTTTACATTATAAACACTTTTGTCAGCATGATGACACCAAAATGCTTCGATGACATTTTCTTGAAAGTTGGTAAAAAAAAAGAGGAAAAGACACACGAATTGTTTCCATCAGGTCGTAGCTGATACAGCTCGTACGTACGAATTCTGTGATAGAGTGTTCAGTGACAGTATCCTATAACAGCAAAATATGGGGTGACATTGCCCACCTACTTTTGCTGTTTTTTTTTTTTAACTTCTACAAGGAAAAAGAACGGCCAAATATCTTTTTCTAAAGTAACTTCAATGGAGCCAAACGCAAATTTGTTTTCTTAACATAGCTGCTGTACCAAATAGAATGTTTTGAACATGTGGAAGAAGATTTAAGAAAGGACCACCAGGTAGTTTACGCGTGATCTCAAGCGTCTGATTTTCTTCCCACCTTGTGCAGTTGCAAACAATAACTAAAATGACATTAACCTGTGTTCATTTGACACATTATTTTTCAAGGTAGGATCTTACTATGGCGGTTCACAGCATTTCTACTAAAACCTGCTCAGTCAAATAACATTTGGCTCTCCGCAGTCTATGAGAAGGTGCACACACTGCTACGAAGCGGTCATTGGAAACTCCGGGGGGTCTTTTTTTGGTATTGCCTGATATTAATCTGAGCAATGTTTGTTTTATTTTTCAGGGATGATTTGCGTTCAAATTGTTAAATACATACCAAGTTAGTTGGTATGTTTCTGGGATCACTAACATGGTATCAATTTTAAGATCATGTGAAACCAGCCTCCCTTGCTTTTTACTATATCCTCTACACAATACAAGGGCATCGATCGAACAAAGATATCTTCAAAAGTTTGTTGAGGTCCAACTTAAGAATCAGGCAATTTTCTCCTTTTGAGGAAAACTGAAGCCTGTCTCCTGGCCCCACAGACAGGATAATAGTCACTTCCATGTTACTTTCAAAACTACTGGAGGTAGCTTCGTTGTAATCATTACTCTTTAAAAGGTCAGGCCATCAAAATGAAACGTCAGCTGTAACAGGCATGGTTCTAGGAAAATTATTTTGGTAGGCTACTTCAAGTTTTACCATGTGTTGGTGTGAGCATACCAAGGACTTTTATGCCAAAACCCTTCCCAGATTGCAGGAATGACACTTCTAGGGCCTTATTAAAGGCATGCAGACATTTTTTTTATTTTAAGATCTCCTGTCAAAAGCTTACTCTTCAAAATATAATGGTGGAAGATAGTTTATATAAATCATTTGCCAACTTTTTTTCCATGGGGTAAACAAAGTTTAAGGCAGCTAAAACCCCCTATTCCCCTTCATAGAACCACCCCTGAGCTGTAAAACAACTGAGAACAGTCAGTCACGCATACAAAGGTTGTACAATGATGTGGCACAACGTGTGCCTGTCTGTAAACATCAAAGACAATCACAAGAACTTCATAATCTCTCATAAGTTCTTTTCATAGTAACGATTCTAATGAGGCCGCTGTTTCTACCTGCACCCTGTCTGATATTTAGAAGAACTTGCTGCAGAACATGTGGAAATATCATCGGCCAAACAACATTCACCGAAGGGTATTTAAAGTCACACATAATTTCATAACACTCTCCTACATGTTGACGTGGATATCATCCACTTTTCCCACGTGAACACAAATCGATCACATAGCCTGTGCCGTGCAAAAAAAAGCATGTCATGGTCAAAACCACTTCATGCACGTGGAGAACTGCCACACCAGCGGCATAAATATGTGATTTATTGCACGCAATAATGTGCAGGTAGAAATGTGCATTGTTTTTACTAAAATTTATAAAAATTGCAATATTTATATTCTGACAGACGGATGCATCTGATCCTGTGATTCCATCCCTCACCACCAGTTTGTGATCTTCCACCACTTGATGAAATGATGCTAGAAAATTTGAAAGTTCAGAAAAATATTCCTGTGCCAGCAATTTCGTTCTTTTTTTTTTTAATTTGTTCAGCTTTTCACTTTGTCTTTAGAGAGGCATATTGACTTGTGCCATAAAATTCACTTGAGTGTCAAGTTTCCTTCATATACGAATGACAAATGGTCAAACTAAGAGGATCCCCATGTGTCACATACAAAGGAACATTAATGAGTGAGCAATTAACGATTCAGTTTGGATTTTAAAAATTTGTGTCCAGACACTTTTCACATTGGTACTTATTTGTATGCACACAGCCAGTACAAATCAGGATCAACAATTTGGAATTTCTGTGGTTTTGTAAACCCCTTTAACACTTGAAAGGAAGATCTACTTCTTGAAGTACTTTTTACAATTTGCTTTCAATGTCTCAAACTTAACTCTAAACTAAACTCAACTACACTTAAATCAATATCATTGTAGCAAATTTCTGCTTAAAAATTTCAATACTTTAACAGGCAGTTTTTAACACAAAAAAGTATGAAGAAGGTAGATGTAAACTGTTTTTGACTTTGACTAGATCTTTGATTAACATTAAATGGGCAAGGTGTTTCATTTAAGTGGTAATTACGCTAGAACTAATTATACTAAACTTAGTTTAAGTGTTTTGGTGTGATCGTTGTGAAGTATTGCTTGTCCCAAAAGTGTCCTGTTGCTGGTGCAAATAACACTTCCAATACAATCTCAATATTCACCAAAGAAGACACTGACCCAGCCAGTGTTGCTAGGATGCCACTGTGTTGTCTGAACACACTGCATTAGAAGTTGATACTAAAATGCCTTCTGAAACTGCAGGGAAAAATACTGCACACAATCATTGTTGGAGTAACATAAATTTTCTCTCATAAGCAGATGGAATTGCATTTTTGAGACGGAGGCTTTTTTGGCAATATTCACACTGACATTTGTGATCACACAGACTTAAAAGGTAATGTTTCAAAGGTCTTCTTCAATACATGACATTCTGAAACAGTTTACAATACTTAAAAGATTCAAAGTTCCACTTAGCAACATACCAGACCAGCACCACATACACGTTGCCACAAACCTACATCATGTATACATCCATATGATTGAATTAAAACAGAGGGTAAAGTGTTGTACAAATGGTGTACTGCACATAGCAACCAGATTCGTGGTTTGTTACTTGGACAGTGTACACAGCTGCATCACTGAGTTTACATTCTGCACATTAAATTGGCAGAATGCACTAAGTCCTCACTCAATTTCAAAGTTATGAAGGCATAGGCTAGGCATGCAGACAAATTATACAACAGCCTGACAAAAATGTATAGTTGCCTGATTAGTAAAAAAGAAAAAACATTACAGGGAAGAGATTACTTTTACTCAAATTTTGGCCATACAATTTTTAGTCATATGTTTCTCCTCTATTAAATATTTATGCAATGTATACCACTGTAACTCACTTAAAGCTGGTCTGGCAGACTGTACGCAAAGACAGCAGTTGTGCGCAGCCTGTTAGAAACCTAGAATTCCCTTTAGTGTGCATTTGATGTCTATTTTGGACAAAATACTTTCTTTTTAAGTTACGAAGATCGATCACCAGCAGATATCCTTTCAGTTTGCATATAAAGTATCATTACACATTTTGTCTCCAGTCTGTTAATACTAAACTGTACATACTATATAGATCACATTCAACATCCCTTTGTGGCAATACCATTCTGGTCATAGCTACTTCTAATGAAGGAATTCTCCCTGCAAATGCACCCTTTAAATCAATGTACCCTATCTCTCCTTAATCCTTAACAATCCAAATTTGATTAACGAGGTGCTTTGCAGTAAGACCATGTCCTACACAGAGTCACTCAATCTCTGGCAGCATCATGACGAGCAAGTTCACAAATCTACTGTACCTACGCTGATTTGTACCATCAAATTGTTGTCGCGGTATCCACTATCCCGTAAGTTTGAAAAACGAGCCTGCTTTATGATAGCTGGGCTAGCCTTCAGATTGGCATTTAAACATAGGAAATCATTCCGCTGCAGGGGTAGATGAAACATTCGAATGACAACATAAAAGAAGTGGTGCGATCATTCCTGTGTAGACATGTAACAACACTGTCTCCGGCTGGGTTACTGGTTGCGATGTTTAATCTTCAAAACTGCACTTTGATAAATCAAGACATCAAAATATGCTCAAGTACACAAAATACAAGAGAAAATACAAGAGAAGTCTACACTTTTTTTTTAAATCATTCTGCTACAGGGATAGATAGGCCTTTTTTTTAAAAAAAAAAAAAAGCTTCCAAATGTTCCACTGTGTATTTGATGGTGTTAAATGGTGTTCCATACTGTTAGCATTGTAGATGTGAGTGCAATTGTGGTGCTGGGACAGGTAAGTGAGTACCAAAAACAGAAAAACTTAGTAATGACTACATTTAGCATCTCTTCTTCTCAAGAAGATGGTACATAGAAATGAAATATCAGATGAGACTCACAGCACAGAATATGTTAATCGGTCAGTGTATAGACATAATGTAAAATGCAGAAAGGCCGTTCTCACAGATAAATAACCTAAAATTAACTCACAGTTATCAGTTGGCTTTGGCATAACAAACATGATGAAGTGACTGCACATGCTAGTTGGCACTTCCATCCTATCTGTGGAAGCAATATTACTAAAGATCTCTGTTTAGCCCTTATTAAATACATTTCAATGATTGACAAAGAGTTAAGGAAAGTGTTTGTAAGTCATTTGCAGACAGCAATAATGGATTTCATTTCAAAACTTTTTACACACATCAGAAGGCAACTTTCACGTTGGCAACTATCAGATCATTGAATCTCCTACGATGTCACCCCCCATGTCACCCTGCCCAGTTCTATCAGACTATCCTGATGATCGATTAATCTGTTAAACTGATTTCCTACGAACAGTATGATTTTTTTATCTTGCATTATTCTGCACATGAGAAATAACAGTTTCAATAAGTGTTTAACATACAGTATTTAGGAACCTGATGCACTCGATCACTACCTATGGTTGGCCAGCTTGGCTCACCATATTAAAGAGAGTAATGCACTTCCTGGATTCAGTGTTTAAAAAAAAACATGCTTTACTGATTCTTCATAAATAAATGTATAAAATAAATATAAATAGTATTGATGCAAAAATTACCAGAATATCCTTATAATATTAATTTTTGTGCAAATACTGGTCAACTGCAGTGGGTGACAGATTATAAATTCTAGGCCCGCAGAAGGTTGTAAGATCCTGTCATTCACTCAAACCTCCGGTCAGTTCTCTACAAGTGTAATACCTCTATAATTCTTAATAAGTTTCCAGCATGAATTCAAGGCTGCCATTACTGTAATATTAAGCTATCATCCTTTTGTCATTAAGTCTATGCCTACATTCACTTTAATCAGATAAATCACAAGAAGTAGTCATACACATTTTTTATTTGAAAGGCAACTGAATAAGAAAATAAACTTGCAAAGGACCTTTGAATGACACTGACATTTGCATTTATTGTCTAATTGCTGGGGTATAAAAGTTAGTTGCATGTTCTTTTTTTTTTCTTTTTATTTCTCATTTTTTTCTTTCCTGCTTCCCATTCTACAACACTTTACTTAATGGTCATATTTACAGCAGAGTCTGAACAGATGTTGTAGCCTGACTGAGATCTGTAGAGTAAAATGTAACATAGATGCATTTGTTGCAGGTCTGGTACATTCTTGAGAATAAATCGTCTGATAACGAAATTCAGATCCTAATTGTCGAATCAATTTTCCCTGGAACCAACTTACGATTCATCGTCACCTTCAGAATTCCCCTACAACTCATACCTTATTTGTCTGAACTGAGTACCACTGATCTATATCCATCACACCACATGTCTGGGATTACAATTTAGAGGCCAAAATATCTTTCTCTGTTGGACATAAGAAAAACACAGTCACTGATATCGCATCAGACAGCACTTGCATGTATCGAGTGTCGAATGTAGCATGAGCTCCAATAAGCATCATTTGACATTAATGAGTGAGGCCTTAAATAGTTTATAGGTTTATCCAAGTGGCCACAATCAGGAACTACTAGCTACTAAATAATAAAAGCCAGCTCAATCTGCAGTATCTGTGCTATGAGCTTAGTACAGCTTTTTTACAAATCACGGAGGTCTGAATGTCTGATGGAACACCTGAGTACCTCTGAGTTAAAGGGGGGAAAAAAATGATAAAAACTGATAGCTTATCAATCCTAATAAAATGTCCACTGTCTAAAAAATAATGTTCTCTTGTATGATGTTGACCTAATTATTTGACTTATTTACGGCGTGTGACGAAATTGAATCAACAACAAAAGATTAGACCATTAATCATCTTTAATACGCTGCAGTAGAGAGACGGTGACCCTCGATGAATTGTCACAAGCAGGTGCTAATCCTGTGAGGAATTTGACATCCGTCTTGTACATTTAACTACAGACATGTACACTCTGTCTTTTAACAGTTGTCGTTTCAAACATGCCTTACATCAATGTGCTTTATAACCGGCACCCCTCCTTGGTGAATGAGACACACAGTGGTTCTCGCGGTCTGTTTACGCTAAATTCATGAAAAGGACACTTAAAGTAACTTTGTGCCAGTGCACATCCCACATTCAGGTGTACCATTGGGTAGTAACAGCTTGATGTAGCTGTGAAAAGTACAAAGTTCTACAAACGTTCAAATTACAAACTTCCTGAGAACCAGCAGTCTCCTCATAAACAACTGTGGACACCTGTTACTTTTTGCACAGATACCATCTTACCCCATATATAGGTGAATATTATTTGCTTCCCATGTTACAAACCAACAGGATATATCCATGTAGCCATCTTGGGTACTGCCTGAGGTCAAATAAGATGTTGAGGCCCTTTGTCAGCAGGTATCTAGTGTAAGAAGTTTTACTTGAAAGTAGAGCGGTTTTCAGTTTCCGAGTAGTAAGTTCCCCAAAGGACATATCTGAAAATTCTGCATGACATTGTGACATGATTTGCTGAGCCTTTCCTGTCATGATCAGGTATTCTCATTCTCAGCCTCATTATGGGATCGATGTCCGTCGTCGTCAACCACCTACAGTAAAGTTTTTCCATTTCCCCGAAAATAATGTAAACAGATATTTGTCAGTTGATTTAGCTTTTTTGTCAGGGTTCCTGCACCTTAAAAAGTTTCAATTATATGGCTTTCTCCTTTTTCATGATTGTTTACATGACCACTTCATGACCAAATATGAGAATTTGATGAAGGAATAATAACTTGTTTCTAACTTGTAAAAAAGTAGCAGACTGTTTTCAAGTGCATGACTTTTCCATGAATTCGGTCATTTGTAACAAAATTTCGTGACATTTTGGGCAAGGAAGTGAAAATGAAATTTCAACACTTTTCCATGATTTTTCCAGGCTGCAAGTACCCTGTTTTGTGTAATACGGTGATTATGAATAAGTTTTCAATACTCATAATTGACTATTTACAGATGGGAGGGCAAGCTTAAAGGGAAGACGATAATTCTTATTCTAAATGTTCTCTAAACGGTGGTGTTAATGAAGAATCACTGGCACAATGAAGAAAATGAATTTCATACTCTTTGATCAATTTGGCTTTTTGCCCTTAATGTGACGTGAATGATCCACTGCAGCATTTAATCGTGACTGCAACCACCAGCGCCTTGGCCAGGATTAAAAAACTGGGAGCATCCAAGGCACCATGTCTGAGTGCAAGGCTCAGCCTTCTCTGGATGGCATCCAGGGGTCCACTTTAGGGTCCCTGGTGGGGATCCAGCGGGTAATGCTCCCTGGAAGTCAAGTCATTTTAGGCATAATTAAGGCCAAAATGTTACCTATAATATCAGCGAGAAAGATTTCTATGTTCAGCTTCATCAGATTCAAACACAATTCACTCATGGAAAGGCCAAGCATTTTGTTGGCCATCTGAAGTTGTCTATTATAAGTGCAGCCTTCGTCATTTTCGTCATCATTTCGCTCTCACTGTCTGAATGATGGGGAGATGCATCGCTACATACGGTCTTGGCAACCATTCCTTTCAACATATCATATATTCATAGAAAGGAGCCGAATCTATTATGAAAAATCTGCGCTATGACTGGTCCTCGCAGTCCTTGTATTAACAGATAGATATGAGAATTTACACATAATGATGTCATCTTTAATGTTTTGGTCAACCAACCTGAGTGGGTGCCATTTTCATCCCTGTATGCAATTAATGAGACTATAAAAGTAATTAATGTTTTTAACGATCCTCCTTTCTAAGACTGACTTACACCTTAACAGTCCTCAAGCAACCAATTAATGAAGTGTAATTAAAGGGATTAAGTGTCTCACACACAAAATGCTAGCAAATGCCAATAAGTTGATGTTTGGCCATTTTTCACATGCATGTCCCCAATGTGCGCAGGGACACGAACAATGAGAGAGACGTTCTGCAGAGTATAGTTTCACAACTTTCATACGGTATAATTGTTATGTAAACACCTAGTAAGTGCACAGTATAGGTATATAAAAAGTATAGTAAACATTTGTAGCTGTCACATAAATACTAAGGTAGTAGTACTAGGATCTTATAATTAAGTATAACTACTTTTCCCTCCCTTTTTGGGGGGATGTATGTCCATGTCCCTCTCTCATAGCTATAGCCTTGCAATTATCTCTTGTAATTAGTCTCTGTGCACTGGCTGAGACTGAATATGTTGATGAGAGCACACATTCTTGGATTTGGCCATAATTGCAAGGCTATAGCTACCAGGGTGGGGCATGGGTATACATGCCCCCCAAAAAAGGGAGGGAGAAGCAGTAATATCCAATTTTACAGCAATATATCACCACACAAAAATAAAAAAAATGTAATGACAGTCCCATGTTGCATCTGAGCCCCTCTGAAAAAGCAAACACTCTTTAAAAGAGAGGGCAACATCTGCAAAATTTTCATTCCAACTTCATAAATTTATAGCGGGCAGCATTGTGTAAGATATTTCATTACCAGGCATTGCATACAAAGAAGAAAAAAAAAATCAGTGCCAAATACAACAGGAATACAAATTCATTTTTTGTTTTGTTTTCAGTATAGGTTGGATTGATCATGTGTACATGAAGCAGATGCTCTGAAGTCTCCATGATTTTTAGTAAATTTGGAGAAAATGGAGAAAATGTGAAAATTTCTGGACCTGAAAAATTGGTGAAATCCCATTTGATCTATAAGCATAAGAAAATATGAGATACTTGAGACATGTCACATTTTTCTGGGACATTATACCTTTTTGCACAATGTTTCAAAATGTTTTACATACTTCCCAACTTTCCAGATCTGGAAATTAGCATTACCATTTTTCGTAACTTTCCGGGGGATTCCAGGACTTCCCACTCAGGGCAGGATGAAAGTGTCAATCATTGATTTACCTTTACTATCCTTTTGAATAATATCATATATATATATAGAAAAATGTCCCACTGAGTGACATATGTACTGGTAAATGCAATGCACACCTCTGAGTTTGGTCCTGTCACAACACAGTTCATTGGAAGTAGATTCTTTTGTAACCTACAGTACACCACACTATTCAGAGACTGCCAGTTATAAAAACATCTAATAGATAAAAACAAAAATGCCTACTTCCTTTCCAATATGTTGACAATTGAAAGGGTTCGTAAATGAAAGAGAATAACGTTTCGCTGCAAACGTTTCAAACCCAATGTCAATATCTTGTTCTTAACTCAAAATATTGCTGTTTGAAAAAGGACTTCCCTGGTTAAGAAAGATTTCCAGTCGCCTCAAGGTTTACCAAAATGCCGTCTAACAGTGGAAAATTATTGCAAGAAAGTCTTTGTTTTTCTTTGAAGTTGATGCCTTCACGTAAGCTTGAAATCTGACACTAGCGAAAATGTAGATTGTGTACATTGCAGATTTACCTTAAAATACTAAGGAAATTAAGCAGGTCACATCTCTAAAGCTATATTTCTTTGAGGACAGCCAAAATGATAAAGACTATTAAGGATATTAAAGAAGTTGTGCCTGGGTAACATTACAGAATCCCAAAAGTGCAATGAACCATTTTAAAATAGATATTTCTTTAAAGGAGGATATGGAGTTACCACAAATCTGTAGATGTGCCTCTACTCATTTTGGATAAAGAAAGTGCAAAAAGTTCTGAAAGATGTATTTTACAACTCCTTATTCTCCTCTCAAAATGCATAATTTCCAAATGTAACATGCTACTTAGATATGGTTTTTCACCAGTAAAGATAGAAAACTATTCCTACATATTGTGGAATATCAATCTGCCTTCAAAGGCCAATACCTTTAAATCATAATTCTGACATCAGTTTAAGCACAGATAGTTCAATTTAACATTACGTCTTTCTTTTGCAACTGCAGGAAGTTGAAAGCAGGGAAATACATCCGAATGCCAGTATCTTTAATCCGTAACAAACATTTCTCCCATACTGGTTCTATGTGACTTTCTATATGGCAGGCATAGCGCCTAGTACCTTCAGTGGAGTTGCTTACTAGCGATGTTTGATTTTCCATGATCAGTTCACATTAACCTCTAACTTCAAAGTCACAGACATGCTGGAATTTTATACCAACTGAAGTAACTTTTAAAATTTTTTAATTCCCATCTGAAGCAACCATTTTCCTTTGTGCATGGAAGTTATGAGGAAAACATAACCCACTTTCCAACTGTAGCTTCTATTTACCGATTAATTCAGTTTTAATGCTTTGTGCTCCTTTACACAAAACACTGAGATCTTGAACTCGTGACTGACAGCCAAGTTACTCAAGTTTTTCTTCCAAGATGCTCCCTTTTCCATAAATTAAAGTTGTTTTACCGTGATGAGAAATTGGGGCTTTTCCTTTCATTTGATTTTCTGCTTCATGGAGAGTTCAAGAGGCTAATCAGGTGTTATCTGAATATTTTGTTTCTTCTTCGGTCAAGTGATATGTTTGAACTACTTTGTACAAACATCAAAACAAATTTTAAAATCAATACCAACCCAAATAGTCTTAGAGTGCAATAAAGAAGGCTCTACCTGATCAATGACACATCCATTACCAGCCATCACAAAGAAGAAAGAAAAGGAAGCACAAATTACTGAAAGAAACAAACAACACTAAATGCTGGCTTCCTAAGTGCTTAAAACAAGTTATTCTTGTCAATATCCTCTTTGCAGCCACGAAATGTAATTCAAACTCGCCCACCTGATGGAGCGCCGTGAAAACAGGGCGAGGAAAAAGAAGCAACTGGTTATTAAGAAATGGAATGCAATTAAGGAATGTGAATGCATCCAATGACTTTCATTTTGGTTTATTGTGGTTAAATAAACAACAAAAAAAGTTTTTCGAATTTGATGATGTCAAAGCCATTTTTTCTCTCTCTCTCTCTTTTTTTTTTGACAAGCATTGCTTAAAGGTTCTGAGAAGTTTTCTTCTCACACGCACACATGGCAAGTATTGTGGATTATTTCCCCTTGAGGGGATACAGAGGACAGTTGGGATTCATCTGAGGTGAACCTTAACAACGGAGATTAAAATTTCATGTGACAGACCCTCCATGTCCCAGACACACCTATTAAATAGTCAACAAACATGTCACCATTTTGGCACATCATTTAATGCTCAAATATGTATGCCAGAAAGTGTGTGGGAGGATTCGATAACTAGAACTCCCTCCTCTGCAGACTGTTGTGAATTTTTAAGTTTTCTCACATCCCAATGTCATTAAACATATACAAGGTAAGCAGCTGAGTCTGAGCAATATTTCTTCATTTTTATTTCTGAGTTGTCTCTGCATAGAGCCAACAAGTGGGTACACATGGGGAAATACATATTTTTCCTGAAAACAAAACAGCAATAAACACCAAAATTCACTCTTTCATTTGAAGAATATGTGTTCCTATTTTTAAAGGACGAGAAGCCAAACAAAATTCACTATTTAATTAGCCGGCTAAACCACACAACTGTAGATTTTCCCCCAATTTCAGGCTACTAAATCGTTTTTCATCTTTTTCATGAATTTGCAAACTGTCACCGGGCCCCACAAGTAATGTATTTTGATATTCCTACTGTAGGGTAACTATAGAAACAATTATGGAAAGGAGGTTTAAGCAAGCTTCATAAGTAGAGTATTCCTCTATTCAGTCTATCACTTGTATTGAGTGATTGAAAGAGATGGAAAGGAGGGGTAAGGGGAGGGGGCAGATTAGGTGAGGGCGGGAAAGTGATGGAAAGGGCATTTAACTAGAATGGATGTAGGCTCCAAGTTCCAGAGTTATCAGTCCGTAAACCAGCTAGGGTACAAGAGGTGCAATAGTTGTAAAGAAACAGGTAGTAAACGAGAAGCACAGTGAATTTCATGGAAATGCAAAGGATATTATTAGATGGGGGTCATTCTGTCTTGATAATGTCATAATATTGTATGTACTGTATATACCACACCCACAGAGTTCATTAATCGAACTAAATCATCGACTTTGGCATGACAAGTGCCAATGTTGAACATGAAACCTGCTTAAAATTAATATATATACTAAAAGTTAAAAATTAAAGCGTCAAAGAAAGTATTCAGTGTGAGTCTGTACTACCCAACAGGTAGACCAAAGCCTAAATTTTTTCGTAGAGAAAATCACCGTAGCGGGGAATGTCAGAGAACCCATAAGCTCTCTTTGCCTTCCCCCGGTCAAGAGCAAAATACGATTTGGAGAAGATCTATAAATTCAACAATTGGCCCAAATTTTGTGGATCATATGAATAATATTTACAGTTTCTCACAAACTCTCTCCTGGCAAATGTTGGTGTTTTCTTGTGCTTAAGTCATGAAAAGGATTGAAGGGAAATAAGGTGTTCGTTTTACACACGTAAAAAAAGAAGACCTTTAAAACCAGTACTTACAGACACAACAAGATGGATTATTCAAAATAAGGGGGGATGGGTGCGTTCTTTTTAAGAAATAAGTTTCTCACAGATAGAAAGTTGATTCTTTGTTGCTATAAAACAATAATTTGTTCACCCAAAATTTCAAATGATGCATCTTCTGTAACTCATTCATAACGTACTGAGGTAAGTAAGCTTTTACAGATGTTTATCGATGAGTCTGAATGGTGTAACAATGACTACAGCTATTTTCTCTGAATGCCACATGCTGTACATTGGTGCACTGGAGACGTCCTACTTCCCTCAAAATCTGGTAAAACATCTCTGGGTCACCCATACTTATACATTTTCAAATGATAAATACTGCTCTATCATTCTCTTTAAAGAGACTTTGAGATCTCCCCCCCCTCCCCCTCATACACACACGCACCATTACTAGGGTTCCTCACCATCTAGGGAATCAAGTTTCATAACTTTCACAAGACCAAATGAAGACTTTCCATGACCTCCCTCCATCTAAACAATATCAGCAAAAGTCATGAAGCAATATGGGGTGAAGAGGAAAATTTGATTCTATAAGTGAGAATGCATTTTGTACTATTTTTATACCAAATGAAAAAAAGGGAATACCACTTTGTGAAAGGTTCCAGTCATGACTTTTCCAGCACTTCATACGCTTTATCTGAAATGTCAACTTCTGAAGACTTTGAATTTTTTTTTTAAGTGTTCATGACAAGTCCAGCTTTTTCCATGACCTCAAGAATCCTTCATTAGATTTCACATGAGATATGGGAACCAGAAAGACCAAGGAATTGTGGTTTTGATGCTTCAATTACGATTATTCTGAGTTTCTGGCATACTGAATACAGTGAGGATATGTCGACCCCAAATGACTTTTTACCTCTTACAATATCAACAGGCCTCTTGCACCCAATCAGGTACATCTGAAAATCAAATATGAGATCTGTCCAAGCTTCTGTGTTTACAAGGTTTTCACAACTAGCCCCAGTTGCTCCTAAAATGACAGTTGAACTTAGTGGGAAGCAGTAGGCCAGTTTCGCTCAGTAAGGCACAGCTTCAAACTCCATATCAGTTCTGCAGATGCTTCCCTCCTTGTCATATCATGTTCATAATATTTTAACAATTTGACCCCCCTGAACCAAGAGTGACAATTGACCACCACTACAAACAATATGCTTCTTCTACTTCACAAACTAAATATAAACAGTTTTCATCATTTCTACCTTGAGATATTGTGTTATCACGATTTGCAGTGCTTGACCTCTGGTGACCTCAGATGACCTTTGACCTTCAATTAAGACACTAGGGTTCTTCCATTTGATATGACCAACCCACAACTAAGTATGGGAAGTATCCATCATTTCTATATTAAGACACTGTGTTAACAAGATTTTCAAAGTTTGACCCCTGGTGACCTCAGCTGACCTGTGATCTCCAAAAAACAATACGGTTTTCTCTAAATATCGCGCATCTATGCACCACATTTGAGAACTGTAAGTGTTTCCCTTCTTGAGACACTGTGTTAACAAGATTTTCAGTGTTTGACCTCTGGTGACCTTAGATGACCTTTGACCTCCACCAAAAACGATACACTTCTTCCTCTGAATGTGGGGCATCCATGTATCAAGTTTGAGAAATGTCCAAGTTGCCCTCCTTGAAATATCACCATAACAAGCTAGGCATCACAAACACACGTGCACGCACACACACATGCACGCAATCACAACTGCATGGGTTTCTCTTTTGATTGAATCCAATTAGCTTGAATTGACTTTACCCATTCAAAAGCAATTATCCTTAACCCTAACTTGTACTTTCCTTTGATTTTTCTTTCTAATGTATGCAAATTGCATCTACATCCCTGTAACATTTAACTTAATCACCACGGATGACGACTAACGACTTATTGGTGATCTCTGATAAGAGTCTACCTTGGGTGGGCCCAGGGCATAGAGTCCTTCACTTCCTGTCATATCATAATTAGGAACTTCCTGAAGATTGTGATTCCAAGATCAGAGCATAAAAATGGTTGCCAGCATGTGGCCATTAATTTAAGAGTCATGTTGACAATATTTGAGTTTCGAAGCAACACACTGAGGATGGTTGACTCATTCACTGAATACAATGGTTGTAACTGATTGCTAGCTTCATTTCCAATGATTGTTATAAACAATAACACTGCACAATACAAAGACATTGACCTCTCAAGAGAAATGTTCTTATTTACAGTACCTAGGATTTCATGTACATTGTAACTAATTCTTTTGAATTTTTCAAAGAAGATCAACAAATTTCACACAAGATTAAAAAGTCAGAACCATGGTCAGAACTTTATAGAGCTCTGTACCTTCAATCATTTTTTTTATTGACTTCAATCATTTTTAATATTGAAGTGTTTATCTGTGAAGAGGAACTCACAAAGTAAACCTAGAAGGGGAAGTTTTCAATTTTCAACATGTTAACCATTCCAAATCAAATACAATGACATATTTAAACATGGTAACTAATTGTAGTAAGTGATTTTTTAGGTCATCAGAGGTCAAACTGTGAAAACCTTGGAAACATGGTATCTCAAGAAGCATAATCTTGACTTATTTCTTACTAAGTGTGGGTTAGTCATATTAAGTAGATGATCCCTATTGTTTTGGGTAAAATTCAAAGATAGTTTAATTTTACCAGAAGTCAAACTGTGAAAACATGGTCAACACCATATCTCAAGAAGCATAATCTTGACTAATTTCATACTAGTCATACTTTGTGTGTGGATTGGTCATAGTGAGCAGAAGATTCCCATTGATTTTGTTGGTGGTCAAATTTCATTTGAGGTCACCAGAGATCAAATTTTGAAAACATATAGGAACTGCTTAGTAACACACAGTGGTCAAAAGACTAAGTGTAGGTATGGTTCCTCTAGAATGATAAGGTGTTTGAATTTCAAAATTGGTATGTACTTGATAGACTGTGTTCTTCATGGATGTTGGCAAGGAATCACAAAGTCCTTTGACTTTCTTGTTTCTTTCATGATTGGATACTGCAGCACAGCAGATATCATCCATCCATAATGAAATAGAAACACATATGAGCAAAGAAGAGCATCATTTTTCAGGACTGTGGGCTATATCACTCAGACAAAATTGGTGCAGATTGTTAAGTTAATGTAAACAGTTAGCACTCAGTTCTTGCCTAGAAAGACCCCTGGCTGAGAACTTTATCATCCAGCCAGATGGTTCTGAATTCAATTCTAATCAGGAGAATGTATTTCATGCGGCTCTGGTTTGAAACATGAGTGCATCTGATCGACACAAGGATTAACTAACTTCCTGTCATTCTGTTATCATGAAAACTAACCATCTTACAAACAATTGAATGTGACAAAGTTTACAAAACAAAAATTTTGTAATGTGAGTGACCTACAGAAGAGTCACAAACAAATCGGGAGCTCAGCAAGTTCTATGCTAAAGATTGGAGATCACGTTTCCTGAAATAATTTACATTTCCAATTAATTGTTATACCCAACCACTGCTGCAATTAACGAGTACATTCACCCGCACAATAATTGTGCTTGGAATGAGAACTATATCTGAGCATGTGTTTGATCAATAACAAATAGTGCAAACATCTCCACTGCAAGAACTTTGTCTGAAAATCAGTACAACTGATCACGCCGTACAGTTCAATAACTTGTGGACTACTGATCTATTTCCTTGTTATGGAACAAGGTGAAGAAATTATACTCAAACAGGTGCTCTAAAGTTGAAAAAGAACTACTTTCTTCACTAACAAGAACATGTGATTAATGACTAAAGTGGTTAGGTCTATGGTAGCTTAGTCAAAACAGCTTTGTTTTTCAAAAATTGGCCCGAATTCCTTGCTCATGAGAGTAACAACAGTAGCTACTGGAATAACTGAAACATCCTAGAGATGTTAAAAACAAGAGAATGTAGTGACAGCCAATGTGACATTCAAATGGTGACAGCTAGTACTGTTTGTAGAAGTAAAAATTCATACAATTTGGGAGAGCTGCTGAAATGTGAAGTGGAGTGTCATTAAGTCAGTATTTAATTTGCATAATGAGTATTAATTACACTTCAATATTAGAGCTTTGCACAAAGTTTGCATATAGTTTGTCATATAGTAATTATAAATGCAAATTCAATAAAAATTGACCTTGTGCAATAACAGTGACAGCTCTGACTTGTTGGAGTCTCAAGAAAGAGATTTGGAGTGACATACTGGCTTTCGACCTTTGAAAATTCTGAGTAAGACACTGTGTGGGAGATATAGCTTTGATACTGCATACTGTTGCTACAATATTTGCAGACTGAATTCCCAGAATTGGGAGTACACTTGCCTCGAAGACAAATTGGTAATACTCAAAAGTCTTGCCAAAATCCAACCCATTATGCTACACTTCAGTTTCTGTATTCAGTTTGAGCTAAGAGAAGGAGATAATCCAAGAAGACTTTCAGACACTTTTCACACTTTTTCAGAAAATTTCAATACAGGCAAACTCATGAAACGCAAATACTGTACGTAGCCCTGTACACAAAAAATACAATCCACCCTCGAATTTCCAATTTCAAATTTATTTCTGATTAAGTAGCATTGTAAATGTTTTAATACAATATATCAAAAATTTCGGTTGGGGGGTTGCCCAAGAAATGAGGCACACTGGAGAAAAGTGGGAAAGAATTATCTACAAAGCTAGTGATCATGTGACTGCACAGTACTGTCCACAATTCACATACAATACTAAACAAACAAAACAGGGACCCAAAAATAAATACAAATGAGATGGGTCAGAGAGATGGAAAGAGGTAAGAAGAAAAGGCTGTGTTAAATTAGGACTGGAAAGAAATGTGAATGTACTAACTAGTCAAAGAATTACATTTTTGCTTATTTTGTTACAACTTTGCACCATTGAAGTGTTTTGACATGGTTACTTATTCAATACAGTAGAAGTTCTATTAAATTTCGACTTGAAATAATACAACAGTCATTTAAAGTAATCAAATGCAGAGACCTGCACTCAATCATATTGCAATAAGGATATTAAGTCTCCTTGTCCAAGAGAAATACATGCATGAATTCGTCTTTCGGTCTGGCAACAATGAAAACATAATCTGTCTTTGAGAAATAAATTTGTAAACCACTTTTTTAAAGGGTAAGTAACCTGAGTCTCAGAGAATAATACATTATGTTACCAATGAAAAATAATACTCCACCAAGGATTTCTTTTTGACTGTCAACCAAATGGTCAAGCTTAAATTACTGGAGTTTTATAGTTCTATGGGCCTAATATCAGAAAAAATTTGAGTCTAGGATACATTTATGCCAATTGTCTTTGTTGCTTCCTAACCACCAATCATTTAAGCAGATAGTGCTAAATATAAATGAGCAACTTTCTCTCTAGAAAATGAGAACACCTGTTCTTTAAGGGCTAATTGACACACTGTTCATGACATGGACATGTGGAATGTGTGGTTTACATGTTAATATACTACTGTAAAGTCAATGTATTTCATAGTGAATTTAGTGACAAATTAAACCCATTATAGGAAGATTCTGATCCTGAATTTGCATCCTCCACAAAGTATTATTTGCCTCTCCACTCTCTTATTTGCAGCCCCTGGCTAAATTTGTTTTAAGTCCACTTGCACCTTGAACCCTATAAGGGCATGATTTCAAGAGAATTGGGATGATTTATGGACCCACAGAGACACGATTGGTTTGGAAAGGTCCCCATAGGAGACACGGTCAATATATGCCAAAACCATGTAAGGTTATTCACCTAAGAGATCAATGCTGTTTTGATGTGTTGTTTTGTGGTTTTGTTTTTTAAAGTAGAACATCAATGATGCATACAAAACAACAACCCAGCAAGTTATCCAAATATATATGTTTTACATATTTCTCATTCATAGCACACGTCATAATTTTCCAATGGTAACAGTTTTCAAACAATCTTGTTCCTAACTTCTTGGAGTCACCATAGAAACAGTGTCAACGGAAAGATTGGTGTTCCTTCAATTCTCTATGGGTATAAACAGGAAATCATATTAAGGACTTTGGTCAGAGGCCAATGCTGCCCATAGGACTGGACAAAGGCAACATCTAAATAAAGTACAGGAATTCAAAAACAATTTTTCAGAAGTCTATGGACTTGCACCATCTCACAGGGTCTAACAAAATGCATGATACATATGAGCATTAAAAACGAGGCTGAGAGACTTCGCCAATGGTCGTAGGGCACAGAACCTGAGTCCAAGCCAGTATTTACAGTTAAGAATGTGTACTAGATTCATACAATGTGGGACAAGTGTCTTCCATACAGAGGATAATTTACAAAGAAAATAGTGCTCACAGTATGGTGGACGAGTTTCTATACCAAAATTTGATGAGAAAAGCAACAGTCAGATGTCTGCGATAGACTATCCAATGCTCAATTGATCGGTTTTGGAAATTTGGGGTGGGGAGAGGGTACCTACATACACCCCCTTGGATCCATCAATGCCACACAATGAATACTTAACTGTTTCACATCACGCCCTGTGTCTCAGTATCAGGCTGTCACTTCTTTGACAAGTTTTTACCATCCACTTGTCCTGAATTTTTCACTGAAATTTCTCTCCAATCTAGACTTGACTTGAACAGCTGCTGTACATACACAAGGCTGCAGTTACTGACTACACTTGCAAAATGACCACCTGCTCAATCTAGTAATAGCTTACTATCAATTGCCTCCATTACCAGTGCAACTTTTAACAAAATCATGACATTAAATCTACACGCATCCAGGTCATTCCCATACAGTAGTGTTTACTAGACATTCAAACTGCTTCTTTCGATGAGTTTATCCGCACTTGACCGTGCCCTTTCCCTGACACATTACAGTACATTCGTTGTTTTATCTACGGAACAGGGTAAGATTAAACAGGCCACAAATTAATCCCTAAAGAGCTTACATTACTCATGGCTGTCACAAGTTACAAGAGCGATCTTTACAATCTGTTTTATTCTTGAGATAGATCCTGTTGTTTGAGTCAAGATCGCTAAAAGAACTTGCTGAGAGTAACGCCAAACTAAATTCAATATAGTAATCACGAAAAAGACACGGCTCGCAACAAAAATGCAGATGGCCACATTTCTTTTTTCTTTTAGAAACATATCTCTCTTTTGTCATCAAGCACACAGAAGATACCTGAGGTGGTTTTTGTTGCATTGAAATATTTATCATAAAAATGTGTAAGTATCTCTCAATGTGTCTGGCAGTCATCTCACAAATGCATTAACCTACAGAGATTGTCCAACAAAAGCACAGATACTAATCCGAGGTTCTGGTGTAGATTACATCCATGAAAAGTGTAATTTTACCGTAACAATGACACATGAACCTTAAAGTGTATGAAAATGATGAAGTTACAATTTTGTTGAAACCCCTGTTGTAACTTACCTTTTACATGAAATCTTACAACATCTTGGCATACGTCTTTGACTAAGTTCTTTCAACCTTTCAAAATTTAACACCATACCAGTTTACACCATTTTAACACCATACCAGCTTACACCATAAAATTCAAATATCACTGTAACTCATTGCATATTATAGAAGTTAAACTGAAGAATACACACTACAATACAAAGTAACTGCAATTACTGTATCATATATGCCGTTTGGACGATGCAAACACCATCACCATCATCAGACGGAGATTCTGAAAGACTTGAAGACCATGAAAGTGGCATCTCACATGTAAACTTAGTCAATTTCTCATTACTTTATCGCATGGAAATGTAATCATTAAAACTCATGGGAATGAAAAGGGTGAAGGAATGCTTCAGTGTTGTAAACATATAAAATTTCCTCAACTGTAGGGTTTACATGATATTATTACAGCAGCTGTGAACATCATTGGAAGTTTTTTTTTTTTTGAATTACTTAACTTCATCCAAACTACTGCTAATAGTTGGATAATTTGTTTCCACCAGCAATGAGTTGTGCACAGAATGAAGATGGCTTACATCAACACTGACGAGACAACAGATGTGTCACTCAAATGTACAGTGTAACCATTTCAATACAAAGAATGGTACTGTACTGGAATTACAGTAGTACCCAGTGTATTCTTTAAACACAGTTACAATTTAAAGACACAACACCTTTCTGTCTGAATGAAGTCAAAATTCCCAGTAAATAAAATAGATGACTTCCTCTAAAAGACTGTGTACTGTAAGTGCATTTATTACAATGCTCACAGGAAGTTAAGTACTGTGTGTTCAATTTTTGTAAACAGTAAATTGTATAAGGAAGAAATTCCTCTACAACTTTCAAGAAGTACAAGAATCATTCACTTTGACAATCATTTCTAAAGAAGGGTGAAAACTTTTGCAGGAGTCTTTTAACATTTTTCGCAAACACTGTCAATGTTTTATCTTCATATTTATTTCAAAATTAATGGTCCTTTGAAAAGTCAGTTTTGTCGTAACAACACTTTTTCTTCATTAACCACAACAAACCAACATTTTTTTCACTGGTAATTGTGAAAACGTCAATAAGGCACAGTATGAATTCAATTCTTATGCAGTTTTGTATGAAAAAGTCTATGCAGTATCTGCAATGCACAAAATATTGATTTATGACTTGTATCTAAAAATATCATGAAGTATGTTTCATTGTTAATGTACTATCTATCAATGCAATTTTACCCACAACTCTAAGGAAGAGCTCTAAGAAAACATTTTGCTCCCTTTTGCAGATGTTTTGCTGGCCAACTAGTTTTTACAGTATTCCTTTATCCCAACAAACAGACAATGTGTCCACCAATAACAAACAGTGGCTCATGACCTTCTATCATGCTAACTGAATATTTCAGAAATCAATCACCGCTGCTGGCCTTTCCGTGAAGAAGTCACTAACATTGCTGATGTAAAACCTTTTCACAAAAAGTCATGATAAACCTGGGGCAGACCTTACATGACTCTCCTACCTGCGCGAAGTAAGCTCTTAAAAGGTACGTTGAGTGAGGAGGATAAATAATATTTCTGGTTGTGACAGCCAGAGTAAACAGATGGAGTGGAGAAGTTCCTGGGAGGACGATAACTCATCGATTTACAAGTGATATAAGATGACAACTTTCAAGGACGTTCCCTGCTGTACCCTGTATGTCACCTGTAGATACACATCCTATATCAACTACATGAAGATCATCCATAGAGATCAATTCATAGATGCAACAACTCACGAAAAAATCTCATTCCTGCCCCCTTGACTCCAAATCCCACGTGAATTTGCCTACACCCCTCTGGTCACCCCCCTCCCAAAAAAAGAAAAGAAAATCAACTAATGTCTCTCCAACTCAGTGTCATTAAATAAAACAAAAATTTCATAAAATATTGTCATGTATTTAAACAGAAGTGAAAAAAATTGTCCTTCATTCAAGAGCTTAAGATTTGTTCCAGTTTCAATCATTTTTTACTAGTACCATAAGAAATATTAGATTTCATTACCTGGATAAAATAGAAGAACAAAGGGCAGGGGTGGTGGTGTGGGTTTTAAAACAGAGGGATTGAAAGGATACAATGCTAGAAATTGCTCTTGCTGGGGGGCTACTCCCCTTTTCAACATACTGACAGTTTCAACAAAACAATGGCAACAGCCAGCCTTCCCGTGCCACAAGAGATTCTACCAGAGTACATGAATTCGATGAACCACGTGTTTCATCTTCATCAAAATTTGAAAAACCCCTTGAAGGAATCCTGAAACACCTAAAAAAAGATTTGTTTCTTACCAAACCGTTAAATAAATTTAATGGGTACTGATTTCCCAACAGCATACACAGTATCTGTTTGAGTGGAAAAAGCGAAACCGAATGCTAGATCAATCAAAATAGAGCTTATATATGTATGACAGGCAAAGTAGGCCAGTCTCTAACTCAGTGTATGTTAGGAAACTCGCGGCAGCGGCCAGCGAGAATGCTAGATTGCGATATAAATGATTGATGATGGGATGCAAAACTGATAAAAGTCTGATTATTTTTTCTTTCAAAGAATTGCTCAAACCGTAATAAAATCAAGGCCTCTGTTATGTACTGTAGGTATGGACTTAATCGTACGTGAATGTCACCATATTTATGAGCTGGTTAAATAACAAATAGATACAGAAAGTCTCTGAACTGCATATTTTATGAAGCCAATTAGAAGATTGCAATTCATGTCCATAAGTGTTTTTTGATGAAACAAGAAATTTTAACCCGAGAGAAGTACATTTCAAGCAGAGAGAGTGAGAGGAAAGTGTTAAGGCAAACATTTATAGTATAGCATCAGATACTCTAAGTGCATCCAACAGCTACCACTTTGGGGTGGTATTTTGTAAAGGAGGCACAAGTCAACTTCAAATTAGGGTGCAGGTAGAGGCAAGGATAAAGACTAAGAGGAGTTAACACAGTGCTCTAGAGTGGCATGCATTAGTTGTGTGGAGACAGGTAAGTTCAGAATGAGGTTAACACTTACAGTCTAAAGAGTCCAGACAAAGAGAGAGTATTCAAAACTATATATAAACAGAAACAGAAATTTGGTTTGATGGCAGACCAATTGTTGAGTGCTATAACTCATAGAACTTTGGATATTGCAATGTGGAATTTGGTGATTAGAGTACATGAGAGAGCCTGTGTAGTGCCTTTGAGGCGTGCCTGTGTGGCTGCCACCCCTGAGTGGCTGCCACCCTTTTGTGACTGCCATCTTAATGTGGCTGCCGTCCCTATGTGGCTGCTGGAGATGGTCAACTATATCTTTCACAGACCCCAAAACTTGATGAGCATAATACAAATGGCCATTGCTCCATTTTCACTGCACACATGGTACAACAGAGTGTCAGTTACATTGTTCACAGCTGATCTATGCAGCTATGAGCAATGGTAGTAGTGTTTCTCTTTTAGGTTAAAGTCCTACTTCAAAAAATCATTTAGACCTTTGAAATTGAAGATTGTGTAAGATTTCTGCTTAATTGAAAGTAATTTGTCTTAAAGGCCGACGGACATGTTTTCGTAGCCATTAGCTGAATGAAAAGACTTGTCCACTACGTGGGGCACTACTTGACAGCAAGTGAGGAGTGAAGTTATATTGCTTTTCAACTTTCCTAGTGCACAAGCCTAGGCCCATACTGTACATACAGTACTGTAGCTGCTTGTTAGTACAGTAACATTCAGTATGGATCTTTTGCAGTTCCGTAAATGACAGCCATGAGCCCTACCAGTGAAATGTTATGATAATCTTTAATATCACTGCATCTAACAGGTCTTATGAGGGTAATTTTACTATACAGTGAGCTGGACGAACTCTTCATACGTACTGCATAATGACAAAAAGTGTAAAATACGATGATGTAGTTTTAATGATAGTTCCCATTCAATTTAACTGTGATCTTCTTTAGCCAACAGTGAATATACCATTATAATGAATATTCAGTTGGTCAAAATAGCAATTTGAATGACTACAGCGCTTTGTTTCACTAAATACTCGAAATCACTATACCAAGCAAGGAGCAACTGACTTGAAGAGTGTATTTTTGATACCCCAAAGTGGCCCGTGCTGTTGCATATTACATTATGAAGATGCGCATAATAAGATCTGTAAAATTCATATCTGATTTCTGCTTTCTATTTTTGATGCTCTTTCCACTGTGTTCAAAGTCATTTCTGTCACTCTTGTTCTTTAAATGAGTATTTCATCCATGAACAGCCTCGCGTGTACATTTAAAGATAAAGGAAAACTCAAGTTAAAACTCAAAATCTTATCAAATCTCACCCTTCTGATTTTTCCATAACACACAATCACTAAAACTAGAATGCATATTTTGACTTTTATTTTACAGGGACTATTTTGCACAATGGTTTTGCTTGATAGCTTTTTTAGTATCTGAATACTGTGACTGTACCTCATTTAATTTTGCATAATTGTATTAAACAAAAAGACTTACAACAGTCTGATGTTAAATGACAGCAGAATACAAAAGGTGAAATATTATTACAGCAGCAACGGCATCAATTCGTGACAAACACACCAAAACTTTTACGATATGTGCTATATGAACATATCTCGATCATGTCTACTATGATAAACACTGCATTGAGGGAATAAGAAAAGGTAGACGCAGATGGTACAAGCAAATTTATCAATAATGATGGTAGCATCCATATTCTTATCAATTTATACAAACACAGCTGTTTCAAAGACCTTACAAGGATTACATACAGTACGTAAGTTCTTACCCCTAAACATGCGCCGCAGGTTTACTGTGCATTTGCCATCTTCGCTACATACACCGCTGGAGATCGGTTACGTGTGAATTAATTTTTCCACATATTCCGATCAAGTTGATTCATCTAATTCCTATGGGCATTAGGAGAACCGACAAGGCTCAGTACAATTCTGGCTTATCATGATGTACACTTCCTCCTGCCTTTGCTTGGCATTTCAAATATGAGTGATCGGCATACATGTGCAGCACATATTTGGGTGCACTGAATGAATTATCACACAATTATCATCACAAAGTTCACTTAGCTATTCACACAGAGGTATATCACTAAAATACAAATAGGAAAGGAATACATTCCAGATGAAGACAAGTGAGCTGGTCTCTAAAATGGCCGGTTCTGGTGAGAATAACCAAGTGCCATGACCAGCTTTTCCCCTCATGTTACTGAATGCCTGTATGTACACCATTGTTCAAAGACAAAAGTGACCACAACCTTTTGCCCTCCCTGAGTGCACCACTCTTATCTCAAAGTTATTGCGTGTGTGCCAAAATACCAGAAGGATAAAACTCTGTTTGATCTTAACTGTTTCTTTACTTTTAAATGTACATGTGAGGTTGTACAGTACATGGACGGTCTATGTCTTTCAGTGAACAAAAACAACAGTAACCACTTTGAAATGCCACAGGATTGGCATAAGAACAGTTAAAAACTTATTTGAAAATTAACATTTCTTGTAATATGTGCCTACATGTATGCAACGTTCAGTTCATGTCTCATTGGTGTATCACAACCATACTACTCACATCATCACTCCTAGGTCGGTATTGGCAACTTGCAGTATTTGGTGAAGGAAGCAATGTATACAAAAAACCTACAAACGAATCACATCATTGCCGCATCAGTGATCCTGAATTGTTTTGACTGAATATTCAATGCAAGTATACTTCCAATTGGCTTGTTAAAGAAGTACACTGTTGATTTGAATGAAAACTGTCAACCGCTACATTATTGTATTTTACACTTTTTGTCCTTACATTAGATGAATTTGAACTCATATGGCAGAATTAACCACCTGAAACCTAATTATTTTCCCAAATTTTCTAAGTGGAGTACATGAAAATCTCATCAAAATTTTGGACATGAAATTTCAATGTGTTTACGATTTGCCTACTAACACAATCACTTTAATTATGGAAATTTTTAAGTCAAAGGGGGACCCCACATTACAGTTTGTGCTTCAGTGTTGTATACCGTACTCCTTTCAACCAATATTTGGGTCCCAGCAGGTTTATTAGAACTGAAAGTTGCAGGTGGTGCATCCTCCCAGAGTTTTAACAGTTGAACTACAGTGCAGTAACACCTGTTGTATTGTGATTAAGTGTATCTTTGTCACATGCATAGGTGCACCTTGGCAACTGGCTTTTACTGTGCCTGTATGAACTGTGTGACTGTTAAGTTTGGAGATGAAAGGTCAAAAATAGCCATAAAGCTGTCCTCTGCAGAAGCAGCTCTTTTCCTAATTTGACAAACTGTGTAAGGACAAGTTATAGTCATTTAGAGAGGAAGACCCAGGTTACTACAGATCATACAATAAAACTATCAATAATTTACCAATACCTATTTGTATTTGCTCAACTGTCTGTGAGAAGCTAGTAGTAAAGTGGATTATACTGTGTTCACTATTTAACTCACCCACAGGCTTAATGGACAAACCATTATTACACAGGAAATGTACACAGGATAAAAGAGAATTTGATTTTCAAAAGTCTGAAGAACCTCAGCATTCCTCTTGGAGACCCTGGGGAGTCCAGTTGTTGATACAAGAATGAATAAATTATATGCAGCTACATTATCAAACTTGGGTTTTCTTGTGAATATGGAATTATGACCTTATTTTATGTGAGGCAAAGGGATCATTCCCTAATTGTGGGGGGAAAAAAGTATCTTTGTATTATAATGCACTGTGAATATCGATTTGGAATTGCGCGATCAACATGTTCTACAGGAACTGCAATCATGCATGCCAACAAATTATTGCAGCAAACTGGTGCTTATTTTGCCAGCATCGCCTACATTTTCATGTTCAGCAGACAACAAATTAGCAGCAAAGGATGATATACAGTTTAGTCCAAGCCAAAATCAAAGCTGGACAAGTAATTCATGTACAGATGAATGAACTAACCACACTGGTGAAGTTTGCATGTGTGGTATTACTATGGCCTACAAAGACTTTGAAAATTTTTATAGCAACATGAAATTAAAGCAAATATATACCATGCTTTGTTTTCTTCACATCTTGCAAAAAATCTTTCCACCACTGAAATTCTGTTACATCCAAATTTTGTTAACTTCAATACAGGACTGGCTTCTATGCCCTTCAAAACTGCTTCAGACCAGCTTCAATGCATTACAGTAGTCTACCATCTATGTATGACATCAAAACAACCACACAGAAAAAAAGCAATATAGTCACATTATTGTCAGAAAGAAAGTAAGACCTCAGAGTCCTTTGTTTCGAGTCCCACCTTTGGCATGAAATCATAAAGATTTTTGAGTGTTCCCCTTAACTTAAGGGTCACCAAGTTGCCTTACCATAGAAAAGAATACACTGTATCAGGCAGGGTGACTCACTATCACCAAAACTCCTGTCTCTGAACCAAATGTGATATTCCTTGTGGCTCTATTGGCTGCCTGCAATTTACAGAATGTGTGTTACAGAGATTACCCCTTTTGGAATGATGATATGCTACTGCTTTACATTATATAATGGAGCAACCATTACCATTAATCCAACCATAATTCTACCATTCTAGTGCTTAGTGTAGCTATGCCATCTGGCAGAACGCAATTACCTAAAGCAGTATTACTCTCTGCTGGGATTAACAGATTTTAAGTTAAAGAAGGGTCGAAAGGTAAAATGTGTCAAATGTGTTTACAATGACAGGTTTCGTGCTTTGGGTGCCTAGCTAATGAAAATGAAGTTCACTGCAGTTCAAATTCGGGGAATGGCTATTGGACGTTGAATGCAAATCTAAGCAGTGGCGGTATATCGATATTACCGGTATTAGTCGGTATATATTCCCACAATACCCATACCGTCGATATGCGTTTTCAACTATATCGATATATAGTAAAGTCGATATATAGAAGAAATATCTAGAATATCGATATTACACTACATAGTAACATAGTAGTATACCGGGTCAGCTGTTGATATCGACAGTCAGTAGCAGTGACTAAGTATCGAATAAATGACACAGATTGATAACCCTCCGTCTCATGTTACAAGGACACTTACGTTCAACTCGTGTCTCTGACCTCCATAACAAAAGCGGCCCTAATAATAGCAGTCGCTACGCACATGTATACATGCACTCCGATCGCTGCACACGTGTATACATGCACTTTGACCGTGCAGAAGCTGTTGTCGACGTTAGGTGCAGGGGTTACAGTGTCAAGTACACACACAGTGTACAGGGTTCAAAGCAGCAAGTTCAGACAGCGCAGTGTATAGTACGAACGTTAGCGACACACGTTGTCACGTGGCAATTTGCGCGGGACAACGATCACAATTTGTCATCCCTATGGAAAGTTTCAGTTTCTGTAACAACTGCGTCACAATGTACAAAAGATAGAACCAAGTAAAAGGGCTGGATCACTGCATTATAAAAACGGGTGTGGAGTGAAATTGTTAGTTTTTTTTTTCTGTTGAAGATTTTGTTCGTATCGATAAAATATCGGTCGGTATTTTAGATATGTAGAGATATTTACGGGGCAAGCTGAAGCTTGTTGATGAATACTGACAGAGTGACAGGCGAGTTCAGCTGTACTAAGGCAAACAACGAGTTCGGTGAAATCCCTTATTTCCAAGTTTGCGTAGAGTATATGGTACTACTTAGTAGTACGTGTAAGGGCCAATTGCAAGTTATCTCACTCAGGAATCGGGCTTTTCATCCATTTAGGCGTAGTTTCAGATTAGTGGGGGATAGTTAGCTGGCAATTTTCTGAAAACGTTAGCTTGTACAGTGATGTGAGATATTCTCCAATGTCAAAGACAAGGGGCTACCTAGTTCAGTTAAATTACTTCTTTTATACGTCAAATACGAAGAAAATCTGGAGCAAGGCATCAGTGTATATCTTGCCTAGATGTGCACAGCCAGGTGCTGTTAGATATTTGCGACTTTAGTAATAAGTTTGTGATAGGGCCTCAGTCCTTTTCTTTTGTGCTTGCTACTCACATTGGGTACCGTATTCTATCAATCACGTGAATTTGAAGAAAAAAATAGCCAGTTTTAGGGCCACCAATTTTGCGTGATCGAGAAAAAAACCGAATCGAATTTTACTACCGAAACAGAATTTACCAATTTTGGAGAAGTTTCTGAAACTATACATTTTGATTAAAAAAGTTTATTAACGAAAAGCACATGGTTTACAGCTGTTTTAAGTTTCCTTATAAATTTTACAATCGTTATCAAAGCCGCAAACTTCTACTTAATAACACTACAGTACGTACGTAGTACGCAAGTCGACCCCAGCACACCAGCTGCAGCTGGCCAAAACACCTGTTTGAATCAACCGTGCATTCCCCATGACCGCGTGCACTGACTACGATATTATTAGCCTGCTAAGAAGAGGAGGTAACTTCGTAAACAAACATATTTGCTACCGTAGCACCACAACATATCACACTTATTGAAGTTCTCTTTTTCTACAAATGCAAGATTGAATCTCAATATTGCAAACAGTAGGATACATTTATACGTTTCTTTAAATAACATTAACTCTGTAACTAACAAACAGTCCACTGTTTTTTCACAGTGAATGAAATACGTACACGTTTCCGAGGTGGATAGGCTGTTCGCAACATACCTAACTATGTTAGGATATAATTAGCGTAAATTTATAGAAGGCTTTGCGTGATCTTTCTTACATTTTTAATAAAAGTCTTTTGGTACATTTAAAGGTTAACAATACATGTAATATAGTTTGGTTTACATGATATATGCAACATTTCGTGAAGCACTTAAGTTTTGAAGTAATATTGAATGATTTCTTTTGATCAAAATTTCGTTACCCTGGTGAAGTGGTTTTCGGCCTAACACTAAAATGCTCATTAAATGGCTATTAATACACACGCGGGCAATTCTAACAAGAGTAACAAAAGATCGCGGAGACGTACAACTGCCGTTTAAGTCTGAAACGGAAAACCACAGAAATTGGAAAGATTAAAACTGGAGGAATCTGAGAAGTGGAAAGTGGGATATATCCCACTTTGTTACCCAGAAAATCAGACAGGGGGGCTGTCCAGAATTTTGACTCGGAGTTGACAAGTATTTATGATTAGTATAAAAAAAAACAAGCAAACAAACAGAAAACAGCACAAGACAACCAAAGATTACGATTAATACAGTACATTTACAGTAGCTCTCGATCATTCATATCAAGTCCTACATAACGTATACCATTTAAAGCACATTTACTGTGTGTACCTGTTCCACGAAAATATCGATATTACCGGTATTATCGGTATTTTGAAGTCGGTATATGGATATTTTTATTTCAGAATACCGACCCACCTTATGCAAATCACAAGCAGTTAAAATTCAGAAGAGGACTAGGTGTCAAATGTGCAAAAAGAAAAAAGATGTACTGCACATTCGGACTGTGACTTTGTGATTAATGTACTAAACGTTTAATCGCATCGTTTTGCGATTAATCGGCGATTAATCGCATATGTGGAGTGGACTAGCCAAGCACGCCCAACTTGTAACATTCCATTGAGGTCGTGAAGTGGTGAATTAACTGCGCAATTTTTTTCTGCATGCAATTTTTTTCTGCATAGCAGATAGTGTACTGATATATGTGCTTCCATGTACTGCAGAAAAAAAATTTCGCTATGATTGCACCAGAATCCGTAGTATTGCGCAATCGTTTACTCACTTCGCTGCTGAAAACGTTAACGTTTTGATTTTTATTTAAGTAACGCAAGATTCAATTATGAAGAGTTATTCCTTATAAATTTGCTTCAAATGAAGGTTTATACGGATATAGCTTGTGCTCTTAGTTGCATCAGTAGCTAAATAAAGTTTACTAAGGCTTGGTTTTTCAAGCAGCGATCGTTCACGAAGTATAGGCTAGCCTAGGCGTACTGTAAACTTTACTGTATTGTCAATTTTTGTATAGGCTATCATACGAGTAAAGATTAGCCTAATGTTACATAACTTAATAATGGCGATCATGCATCGTTACGACTTACGAGCATTTACAGAGGCATTAGCATAGAACTATAAGTTTCGTAGAACACTTACCAGAAGCAAAGGCGGATATTTTTAAATATCACTGTTGGGCTACAGTACTTCATTGA
This sequence comes from Stichopus chloronotus, assembly GCA_021234535.1. Classification (NCBI taxonomy): domain Eukaryota; kingdom Metazoa; phylum Echinodermata; class Holothuroidea; order Aspidochirotida; family Stichopodidae; genus Stichopus; species Stichopus chloronotus. The sequence continues at coordinate 26,432,299 of CM037834.1, read as the reverse complement.
ATTAACTAGGGCAGAGCTTGTTTTTTTTTATTTAGCCTTTTAATCTTTTTTAATGAATTTAGCTGAAAAGCATGAAAGGCGATTAATCTCATGTGACCTTTTACTAAACGTTTAGTTGGCTGGCGATTAATCGGCGATTAATCTCTAATCGCTCACAGCCCTACTGCACATGTATTTTTATGATGTTGTGCAACAAACTCACCAAGCTATCATCCAAAGTACTGTATGTGTTTCAAGTCTTCCATGCAGCATACAGTATGCCCAGAGAGTGACACTTTCAGCTAAGTCATGCCTTCTTTAAATACTATGATAATTTCAACAAAAATGCAAATGCATTTAATCACAGTTATCCTTCCTTCTGGACTGAATTTGCAATTTGGGTGTTCAGTATTTCACCAATCCATGACAATTGTCCCAAAGACGAGTACCCCATCAATCAAACATTGGAAATTACATTTTTGTCCTTGGATGTACATAGCTCTGTAAATTTCACACCTTTATCATAAATATCAGAAAACAGCCACAAAAGCAGGGAAGTTACGCCTCCAACATCTGAGGAAATGGGACAATAAATCAAAGAGCTGACAAATTTTCTATTTCTGTAAGTTTTTTGGTTATGATTTATGAGTATTTCTTTACCAGTGTCAACATGAAACCAAAAACAGAAAAAACAAAAAAACTAGGATTATGTATTGCAAAAACAATGTAAACATACATTTCAGATATTAAGGTCAACTTTGTCCGAACACCATTGTAGTGAACAGTCAAATTTCTTTAGAATTTGCTAACTTTGCTGTATTTCTCTCCCGAAAACTTAATCATTTTTCTTCCAAAGGGTGGGCAGTATCTGGTGATAGTTTGGTGAACCTCGAAAATTATTCCATGATGTTCCATTACATTTTCACTTCAGTGTGCTGAGGGAGTGGGAATACCAGAAAGATGCTGTTGTGACAGACCTACTACGTCAAAAACCTTTCTACACGTCTACATGTAACTACTGACTGAACTACAAACTTTCTTAACTAAATACTTGCAGGTGTTCCTCTTAAGCTTGCAATTGTGACAACCAGATCTAAGGCACTTGAATGAACCATGAGATCAGTATCACAGTAGCACCGATCTAAACAGAATTAACTCTATCATTCACTTCAGTGAGATTTGTATTAACTCACAAATACATCTAAGCTCACAGTTTTGCACCATGTGATATTTTCCAGTTGAGCACTCCTTCATTTTCAACAGAATGTCCTAGTGAGTCAAGTACAGACAATTTATGCAAAATTTTACAAACCTTGACTAATAATCCTTTATTCATAATCTGACCTTGTGATTGGTAGGTGAGGTATGTGACCATCCATACCAGACAGTTTGCTTTCTTAGCCTGCAAAGACACACCCACTCAGTTACAACATGGACAAAGGAATCGTTTAAAATACAATTCTAAGAGGGGAGGAGTTGGCTACTTTACCATGAGTGCTCTTTGCATAATTACCTAGACACACACTATTGTACCAAATCCTTCAACTAACCACCAAAATGTAGACTAATGGATGATACAAACAACCAATGTATAGAATCACGTATTGGCTCCTTACATAACAAGTACTTGCTTCCATATGCAAACAGTACTTAGCAACATTACAACAATTTGAGATTACAGTATGGCACAAGACTAAACATAGAACAGGACAATGAATGTATCCTGTAAAGTGGGTTGGCAGTGACTCCCTGATTCTGTTCATCCTTTGGAAAGGGTCCTCTGGACAATCAATGCAATTATCTTCCACACTGTAGTGTTAGCCAAAATGCAAATTGCTCACCTTTTTTTTGTAAGGCTCTACTTTTATCAGTGGATGCTACAGTAGGGCAAGCTTTAATACAAGCTGGCAATGTACTTCCAATGTACAACGTATTTCTATTTACTGGTGCAAAATTTTGGAATACACAAGGTGATCTATACTGCTTATCTCTGAAGGAGTATTGTGCACACTAACTTGTGGGGGGAAATGTCACTGAAATACTGTATGTTCATTGTCAGAAAAAATGTTTTTTGACTGAAGTTAGCAGACACACCTGCCTCAACAGACAAGGGAGTATGACTGACAGAAATATTGCACACATTGCATAAAACTGCACAATTTTAGTCAATTGCAGTGTTGCATGTAAACAACTGAAACAGTTTCAGCGCAACATGTCTATACCACACAAAATTCATTTGCATACATTTCAATAATTGTACAAAGTAAAGTTTTGTTTTGAGTCATTTTCTACATGTGCCCTTTCAACACTATCTTCCCAAAGATACACATATCCCACTGAGTTCATTCAAGAACCGCATCTACCAAACAGCTTCAGTGCTCTCAGTGCATGGTAGGTAAATTCACTTTATAACACAGATTTACCTATGTTGCGTGGGAAAACAATCCACTTTCACGACACCTACCTAGCACTTACCATGCAATCAACAGATAATGTAACAAATAGTCCTTTTTGATGGCATAAAGGCAGAGTCAGGCATGCATCAGAGAGATTTTGTTTTATCCAATGAAATGAAATATTGAGCACAATTTGCAATTTTGCATCACAGGCAATGAGTGTCGACTGTTAATTGTCTGTACATGTGACAAACATAATTTTCCATAATGACATCGTCAGATCTGTGAATGGAATCAGATCAAATGATTATTTCTGGGTGCATACTTGTAACCACTTCATCAAACTCCTAAAATACAAACTCCATAATTATGGTGAAGTAATTAATGTACTGTCTGGTATAGTAAATATTGTCAGTACATGATTTAAAGCAATCAAGATCCGTCAAAATGATCAGCTTGATTGGAAACTTTCTCTCAGTCTTGACAGAAAAGCAGTTCTGTTAAAGTTACAGTGTCACTACCACATACCTATAGGTACAGTAGACTCTACGCATATACTTCATGAAAAGTTCGAGAGGGGGGAAAAAGGAAATTATTTTTTAAGTATGTATCACCAGCAAACACGTTAGTTCTATGTACATATTTCTCAAATGACTAACTCTTCCACAATTCACACACTGACACAGAGAACAGTTTCAATAACTTTGTGGAATTATCAAATAATTTAACTCAGAAGGAAAGAACAAACAGACACAGGCTCCAATAGAATTCATCAGGAATTCTGTTTATAGCACATTAGGCTGTGCAGACCAATATATACTTTTAACACATTTTGACATGTAGGATATCTGCCAAATATGTGCAACCCTCAAAATTGCCCCGGGAATTTGGTTGACAAGAAATCAATGACTAAAATCTTCGATCCGAAGAAAACTTCTTAAATTCCTCGGTACGCTCAAATAACTTCAGAGCAGCTTCAAAGGGGATCAAAATCAAATGAAACTTCAACCTGAAATAATTACATTAGCATCATTGTAGAGAGTTTCATTGAATATTACTGATAGTGTAGCTCAGCACGCATGCTGCATATTCACCTCACCTTCAAAATTTTTTACAAATTAAATTGTGTAGATCTGCAGTGATATGTTTGCGTGCTGAGAGTTTACAGTCCTATAACGATCTTCAGACACAGTTTATAAAGTACAGCAATCAATTTGTTACATGCATCCATCGCCGCATCGACTGTTTTACACTTTCTGAGTGCCTTCATGTATCTATCTATGGAAAACAACTTCATTCACGTTAATCCGCTTGACGTTCTTGTTAGTAGAGGTAATTGATGTTAATTATTAGCCTGAGGTAATGGTAGTGTACTTAAAAGCTGATGAATGGATGTGAAAAAAAAAGTGATGTCTGATTATGACTTGGGAAAACAAGGATTTTCACATACTGTGACTAACTTTTAGGGCCCTTTTCTCTACTGGGTGCATGGTGATGTTACAGTACAGTGTGTGAGGGTGTGCAGGTTTCCAGGCTGGCTTGAACAGGATAAAAAACAAGCAAGAAATATTTCTTAAATATCATACTTTGCATGTAAAATACGATGAAGGTCGTACCTTTGGCACACATGTGACTTATACTATTTCTCATGAAGGTCAAAAGGTCTTCTCAAGCCAACATGTAAAAGAGTCTCTATGATCACAGTCTGAATGCTGTAAATACTGCAAAGTCAAAGCTGCTTGTAGATTCAAATTAGCTGTGTAAATTCAACTACATTGGTTGTGAGTTCCAATGAGGGTGAGGGTCATCTGATATCACCAGAGGTGAAAGTCTGTAAATTTGATATTGTTGTGAGTATTCAATGCTCACATTCAGTTTTTAGTTTGTGATTTTGCTTATCTTCCAAAGAGGTCTTGAAGGGTTACTTCCGAATTTACAAATAGAGGTCAACATTTGACAACATTGTAAATTTGTAACAATGACATCTTAAGACAGTAACCAATGGTTACATACTCTTTGGGATATCCATTGTCTGTCTTGGAGGTCAGAGATCACTTTAGGTCAAGTTAAACAAGTGGAAGGCCAAGTGTGGAAAGTGTTTCATCATATATATCACATTCACTGGACACTTAATTTCGAACCTGGCAAAGCAAGTACACTACAGCTCATTGGTGATGAAGAAGTTCAATATGGGGGTTCTCCTTAAATTGTACAGTAGCTCAGACTGTTTAGAAGTTATTACAGTAAGATGAAAGCAACAGACTAGCCATAAAACAAAAGCAAATGTTGGGGGCTGTTGGACCATCTGTGTTCAGCTAGGGTACATCAACAATGTAGTGTTTAAAATCTTTTGAGCAAATTAGAGAGTTAATCAGAACATTTTGTGCCCTTGCAATGTTAATCTCATCCTGCCAAGGAAATTACAAACTAAGTCAATTGACTTTTTGGTTGCTTGATAAAATAACTTTTTTCTTAATGAAACAGAGGTAATTTTGTTGACTAATCACCACAACATATAGATTTGAACTGACTTTTTCAATAATTTCATATATATTTTGTCAAATCTTTTTGTGAAAATAACATCAAATGTGACAAAGTAAAACTTCAAGTTAAGGTGCACTGGAAAACAGTAAACACTTCACCACCGTGACACGAGTGCACAGATGGACATGTGTGCAAGATACAGACTATATTCGGGTAGCATGAAGCCTGTGTAGTGACTATACAGTATTTGTAGAAAAACATTTGACATTTATACAGTGTATTGTATAATTTAACATTTTGAAGGTTAACTCTGCACAAAGAAAAACAAAGAGCATATTTTTAGGCAAGAGAATTTGTACCCTTCTTTAATTTTCTTGACTTACTAATGCAACCACGTATACCATATCTTGTCTGCCTTCTTCACAAAAAGTGCATTGTACTTTAATTACTTTAGCTGAGTTCTTGCAATTTGTTTTACAGTTGTACATCAACAATCAAACAACATCATTTACAATGTAAGTAAGCCTACTGTAGTACTGTAGTGCTCACATTCTAGGCACTTAATGGTGAGGTTGCATGGTGACAACAATTGGTAAAAAATTGCACATGGCTCATCAGTTTTAATGAAACTGCATTCAAGTTGTGTGTGTGAAGCACTTTCCTATACCGTGCATTTTGCCACATACTCTACTGTAAGATGTGCATGCTTAACACAATATTCAACCTACAAGACATGCAAACACATCGATGATGGAATATAACTGTATACAAGTATTTAATCAATTGATCATTTGAAGCCATGGAATTAAAGTAGGTGCAGTGAATAAGAAACTGATAACTGACCTACTAAATAGCTTGTTGACTTTTGTCATTGGATATATACTACACCATATTTCAGCCATCTCAAGTGAGTGGAGAACTGATTATAATTTTCAGTGTACAGACTGAACTTGGACACTTTGACTGGCAGCTTGTACCTTCACACAAAGTTGTATCAACTGTTGATCTGCAGTTGTGTGTTTTGCACACTTTATCACCATAGATGTGTTATGAGAAATGACAGTCAACAATGACAACCACCGCTAACAAAAGGTAACTGTTTTGACACAGATAACAAGATTCTTATCAATGCAATCCACTAGATAAATCTTTAAAGGTCATCAATATTGGTCCCCATTTTTCTTCCCATTGTACCCTCATGTCCTTTTCAAATGCAAGTTTAATTCTTAATCTCAGTCCAAGCAATCTACAGAGTGTTTGAACATGAACACCACCAGCTAGCAGTAATCCAATTCCTCCAAGAGAAACCACAAAGTACGAGGTTTTCGCCCCATGTGAACTAGTGTGTGATTCCATTACCATTCCACACCTTTAAAATTGTCATACCAGGAAAGACATGGACTGTCAACACATGTTTGTGACAATGACAACAATCAGTTATAAACACAGAGGCAGAGGACTTCCTTTGCCCTTACAAAGGTTGCACGGTAGCTTCAAATGTGAACCAAAGCGAGTGAATGACAGACTTGAACTGAACATTTTTGCAGTTTACAGATCAATGAAAATGTTATTCTGTGAATCACGTTCATTTAGAACTGGGATATGATGAAGAAACAATTAGATTAACATAGATGTAGACTGTGTGATTCAGTAGATATCAAGAAATGGCCATAAAATTTGAGAACGGTAAAACAATGTTAGAATGAAAAAGTATAGATGTATGGATATAACAGAGTGAACGAACTGGCAGGCATTATGATAACCTCTGAAACACCGTAACGTGGTGAAAATGGCTATGCAACTGGGATAAAGTTTAGTGAAAATAGTAATATGCCACGGGAAGACAGCAGTAGTAAGGCATGCAAATATATTGTATTAATCTAGATGGTTGTTGATTTGATAGCCCAGACACTGCTGCATATCTATACCTGCACCAGATGCATTCATACTTTAGTGGACGTATCTTGTACGCATTATAACTATTTTTTGTAACACACTTTGCTTCAACATGATTGTTTGAAGCCGCAATGTACAATTTGATATTGAGTTGTTACAATTTTTCTACATGCACAGTACTAAAAGCTTGCATATCAGACATGTACCGTATACAGTACCTATGGCATATATACTGTATGTAATCACTGCATAGGAAGAACTTGTTCAAAGGACCTGTTGCAGTACTTGATGAACTGCCAATTTCTTTTGACCTTGTCACACAGAAGAGAAGTTGGTGTTGTCTTTACTAAAGGACTCCCAGTTTATTGGAGGTACTTAACTTATACTCAGGAAGGAAATGAAACATTTTGCCTTTCCAAGACAGGGATGATTGTTGCTGCTTACTGTACATCCAAAAAATGAATTATGGGCAACAAATTGTTGTCATGGCTTCTCACCAATTAGAACAAGTAGGAGGAAGAAATTGAAGGAAATTTGTGGTTGTAAACAAAGTAGTGAAAGGAACTGGTAATGTAAACCTTCTAGGCTTAATCATACTAGGATATATTAGGAATTTTGCTTAGCAAGCCATCAATCTCTCAGATATGGGGAATATGTTATTTTACATCCACAAACAATTTAGGTGTATACCAAACAGGTCATGCTGCTCCCATTTTCATTTATTACTATAGATGCTGACAAGATTAGCAGCTATACCCATGCAACAACATCCTGTTGATTTAGGTATATCACTGACATTTTAAATTAGATGATCGATTTTAGATTAGATGATCATTTTTAGATTAGATGATCGTTTTTAAATCAGATGATCGATGCCAACATTCCAATTGTGAAGCCATCAGTTCCCTCTGTATTTGGAGTCAAATAAAACGTCCTAACATTATTCAACATCACAGTCTAAAAGTGACCAGTGGTACACAGATAATTTGTCATGGATGGATACCAGAATCTGCATGGTCTCTATTACAATCATTAATTCCAAACTGGCCTGTATGCACTGAGCACTGTAAGGTCAAGATGTATACTGAACATAGTCAGGAGAACTTGTCACAACCGCACATACAGGATCATCACCAGCAGCTTACATGGAATTGACAAGCAAGAAAAGGAGAAGAGCTCAGAAAGTTCTGGCAAGATTTCTACATACTGCTAAGTAAGGGTATCATAGAAGTATCACTTGTAACAGTAGGAGAGGGGACATGACTCCTTTGTGCTTCAGGGATGTTTCACTGTGTAGCTGGATCTCCCAAATATGCTATCATGCTTCGTACTTCTTGGTTGCTACTCAGGGGTTGATGATGCTGTAAATCACCTGCTGAGCCATTTAAAGGTCTAGCTGCATGGGTAAGTTTGTGAAAAGCTTTACCCAGGTAATTGGTCCATGATGACTGAAATTTAGGACTAGAAGCCAGTGGTGTATCCAAGATTTTATGATAGCTGTGGGGGTGCCAATGGATCACCATTCTGAGGGAGAGCTAGGTCCAAGGGGAGGGAGTGTCCCTCAATCCCTTTGGGTTAATTTGGATCACTGCATTTGTTGTACTTGAGAAGTCAAAGACCGCAGGCCGGCTTGACATCATTCCCATCATGTTTCTTCGGTCACTTCCTAAGCAATTGTATCCCTTTGCTTAAATTTCCTTATTCTACTTTTTTTTCCAGCACCAACAGAGGGGGTGGCCAGGTGGATGCTTGTTGGCAACCCCCTGTGGATCTGCTGCAAACAATCTTTTGACAATCTATAGGTCTGATATAACTGAGGTTCCTTGCCATGTCTCACACCAGGGAGATGTTAAAGTGGCACCTCCCTGCTCATACAACGTGGGTCCAACATTAAAACAGCCTGGTCTGCTAGTTTTTGGACACGCTCATCTTTAGCTACTGAGGCTACTAGGCTGCAGTATACCTGCCTGTAGTGCCTGTACCCACCATCTATACTCCACTTGCCAGTCAAAATATCCAAGTACCAAAACAACCTGCTATTGGTCAAAACATCCTTTCACTCACTGGAACTTCAACATCCCCACCTCAAATCATTACCAGGTTTAGTACAGTACTAACAGTATTACTGTTCTAATGGTATGACTGATATTGTATGCCAACAGTATAGTTTTCTGGAAATAGCTAGGTAACTTGATTACAATTAGTTTCTGCCCCTGGTATTTTCTACCCCTAAAAAATAGTGTTTCTCCTCTGTGGAGGAAATCACTGCACTTTCAGGGGTGGAAAGTAACAAGATGAAGGCATCTAGGTTAAATTGAGGACTTCATGAACACAAGTATGGCGAATATAGCCCAAGTGTGATGCTGGGGACTCCTGTGGAGGAATAATCAAAGTCAGTCTAATCTTGGGCTAGATCTCATGCATGCTAGATCAAAATGGGTGGACTGGAAGAACATGTGCATGGTGTTTTGTAATTAAATTTTTAAAAATGTTTAGAATATGTTCAAGACAGGCCTACCTGTATTAAGTCAAACTATAGGCCTTTATTTCAAGACATCAACAAATCAACAAAGAAAATTTTTTTACAGTATTGAGGTAATGAGGAAGACCAGCAACCGTAATATACCATTGCGTAATATTGATGCGAATTTCTGATACTTGACTGTAAAAAGTGACAGAGAATCCACTGAAATATAGAGACATGCAAACATGTGGGTTTGCAGTTACCATGATAAACCTCATTTCTTCGACATGCAAAGATTTCAGCATTATTGCTCACGTGCGAAAAAAGGATGTAGGCCTATACACTGGCTGTGTATTTTGCAAACTTCATAATCTGGTCCATCCTCATACACCATTTTCTCACATAGTTTCCTCTATGGAGTTTCAGCTTGATTCCTATAATTGTTCAAATGCCACATTTTCCAAACAGGTGTTACTGTTAGCCCTAACTGTTATTCAGCCAGTCGGCCTATCATTTTCAGTCACAGTAATGCTTGGGTACGTGAAATTTTTGCACTTGTTTTGGCCTAACAACAGTTAGTAATAGTAGGCCAACACGTATCATGGATGAGAAAGAATCTCTTTATGGGTCCATTGCAACTTTATAAGCTAGTCAGGCCTATATATGCTAAGTCATACGTATTACGTTACAGCTGCCACGGGGAAATGCCATGCATGCAGTACACCCAAGTCAAGGCCCCCCTTACTGTACAGTCAGCATGTGAAGCCAGACTTAGACCTAGGCCCTAGGTAGGTATACCCAATAAAACAGGCGTTAAAAGTAACTTTTCTTTCATCAAACGGTAGCATATAACATTGTCCCGGGTAACGGAATGCTAGGGTGTGTTAAATCGTTACACATGTGTTGGCCTACGCCTATCGTGAATGCGAAAGAATCTCTCCCGTGTCTACCATGTAACTTCCACTTTCCAGGGCCCATGCCTAGAGGCTAACAAGGATTAAACGTTTACTGCCTTACCTGACAATGGATCACTTTGAACCATTGTCGAGAGAACAATCAGAGAAGTGATCAGCCTCACAAATACCAGAAACACATCCATCTTGCAAAGGAATGGCATATACCGAAGTGTTAAGGTAATTCCAAGTAGGTCCAGAGAGGCAGTGTGTGATCGGACTCCAATAGAAGTTCGGCTGGTAATGTCAACTGTACTGACGGTAACGGCAGTAACGCGTAACGCCAAAGGTAAAGTCAGATCTTCGAAGTTCGATAATAAAATCTTGCTTGTTGATATATAATCACTCCGCGAAAATAACCGAATCAAGTCCTGTGTGGGTTCAGTACAATTCCAAGAAATTTCAGAAAATTCATTATTCCACTAAAGTTTCGAGTAAAAACATTTTTTCATCCATGACACGATGGAACGAACGGTATATACGCCCGTTTAACGTAGATCTAAAGTTGAAAATGTCAATGCTAATCCCCGATCTTCATTTTCGACGCGACCGTCCGACATAGGAAGATCACACGCAGACGACAAGTAGAGTGCGTATGTATTATATTCTCGAATCGAGAGCTCTGATTGAACGGAAGTGTTCGTGCACTTGTCTCAGGGAAACAATTTGCACAGGGTCGAGTCTCTTCTGCTGTTCTGATCATGATACATACTCCCTCAACAGGATGCGGCCAATTTTCAGCAGGAAACGGTGGACTATTTGGACAAAGTTAATGACTTATTAAACACCAGTTCGCGTCTTCCCCGGGTGACCATTGGGATTTCAAAGAAAAGCGTCCCCATTGGAAGGGTCTTCACTGTTGTTGACTGGTGGAAGCTACAATTAAGACGTACTGTACATACGTGGATATCAATAAACAGTCTAGGCTTGTGGTTTCAACTCCATCTACAATTCGTTTATTGTGCCAGACGATGAATAACCAAGTTTATATCACCTCCTTCCAGTGATCAAACGATCGATTGGTCTCTTACCTATTGATTTACCAATTAAAGCATTATGGTAGTAGATAAACACGCACATTTTGGAACAACATGAGGATAATTTCCAAGTCACTCGTTCCTGCCTTGTATTTTCCTATAAGCCTGTTTAAAAAGACTGTGATAATCCGCTTGGCAGTAAGCCGCTAAGCTTGTTTGTTATTGTATACAATGCAGGTTTCACTTTCTTGCCAGAGTGCTCACCTATGCTTTCACACACAAAACACTTTCAAGCAGTAAATGTAGATCACTGAATAGACATATTCGATGTAGTCAAAATTTTCACTGACTTTATCAGCTTTTGGTAGTTATATTACAGAAAACCGATTTTCACATTCCAGGGCTGAAATTTATAATCACGCGAATGTGTTGCTGCGACGTGTGAACGGTCGAAAGTGCCTTTGTCGATTTATTCATAAATAATTAGATCAATCAATAATTACAAAAAAAAGGATTGTGAGAAAAATGGAGTCACAACTCATTTCTGTTATGGACGAGGGAATTCTTTATTCCCAGTCTCAATACGACAGGTTCCCCCCTCCCCCCCGTGATGAATCCCACACTTTTTTAACAAAAGTATTACAAATTCAAAGTTCCATGATACAAACGTACCAATGTAGGCTACACTAAGCGTTTGTAACTAATTGATTACTTCGGATAATTAAGTACAATTATTTGTGTGTGTAAAATTCGTGTGCGTTTCACGACGCAAGATATGATTTTCCATTGTAAAGGGGATGAGTAATTTAGGTCTCATGTGGCAGGTTGTTAATTTAATAATGTTCATATTTGTTTTGTTTTATTTAATTAAATATAGTGTCAAATTACGTCTTTCATTGTAAAGAGGTCATGTTTTCCATTGAATGTTCGGGTGTTTGTATATGCAGTCTTCGTAAAAGGCTTAAAGTTAATAAAAACCTTTGTAACAGCTTTTAGACGGGTCAAGATGTTTATTCTAAAGTAAAAACAAAATACATAAGCGCAACTAACCCCTCATGTAGTGATGTAAACACACTGACGCCTAAACAGTGAGACGTTTAAAACATCATAAGCTACGTTTAATTTTGAAAACTGATAAGGCCTAGCGTTTAAAGGTTAATATGATGCCCTCAAATCAAACATGTAATGTTAAAAACTGAAACATTTTTCGTTAATAAACGCGTCAGTAACATGTTCAAAAAGGTGTCAATGTGTTTATTTTACTACATGAGGCGTTTGTCGCTATTGTGCATTTTATTGCTTTTACTTAAGAATAAATGCCGTGACGGTGTTTACAAAATGTGTTACAAAAGATACTTAACTTTCTCTTTTTTTTACAGTGAGTGAAATGCAAGCAAAAAATATTAATTTGCTAATAAAAATTGATAATTTGTAGTACCAATTATTATTTTGTAATAACAAAATAATAATAAAATAAAATAAAAAAATAATAGACATGACATTTATCATGATCGTTTGTGCCAGTGCACGCAAAGCCGTTCGTTCTTTTGTTTTCTCTCCCCAATTCCTTGCTTCTAACCACCGTCCCTTTCGTCCAGACTGAAAGAAGATTCTCTGCCAGTGTAAAATGTCTTCGATAGCGTCCTCGGCCTTGTCCAGTTAGAGTCTCTTGTACTCTATTCCAGTTTGCCTCTGTGCAATAATTATGTAGGCCTATCTTACTCATGTAGTATCTTGATCTCATTTCTTATCACAACCTTGCGCCTCACAGCCCAAGCTCGTGATATCACATTGTTATACAACGAATTGAAGTTGGCTGACTGGCATTTGAGGTTTTTGAAGAAAACCCCGCAATATAGAGACCATTTTAAGGGGCAATGACAACGTGATACTATTAAATTGTACTCATAAGGATCCGAGGGTGGTATTCCCATTTCCAATGTCTTCTCAATCCCACACTTTCACTTGCAATGGGAAATAGTGTCATGCATGGGGAGGGGAAATTGGGGGATAGGATACGGGAAGGGGAGTCTGACTGGGCAAAGAAAGTAAGCGATGTTTGGTCTATCATTTGATATTGATAGCAATCGAATCAGTCATATGCGTACTCACTGGTGAGACAAAGAGAGTTGCCAACGTCAAGCGGGAGTAATCAGGATCACGCCCGCCCACCTCCGATTTAGTCTTGAAATGTACATCTTGCCATTGGTTTCTGTTGTGACTTAAAACATCTCTGTAAATGTTTCAAACCATGAACTGGATATAATCTGTGACGAGTTAAGACAGTAAATGTGCTGGTATTGAAAATTGTCTCCGAACATTCGTAGTTATTATGCCAGTACGTGTATGGGCTATCATGGTTATGAAGAGTAATCGAATTTACGTTTTTTTCATGTTTCATACTTTATAAGATTATCAATAACTTTTGCAGATGTTTAACTAATAAATACGGTAATTGCGATAGTTTGGAAAAGTTCGACGAGATCGTATTTTAACTATAGGCCATTGCGAAAAACTTGAGACACACGTGTGGTAAAGTTCCACTAATTTACTTGCAGAGTGCATGTATTTAAGTACCGGAATTAAGTTCCGCCTGCAAAACAGGAAATGCCGTGTTCGGTACTGTAAACAAACTGCTTCCGGTGTCGATGTGTTCCTTCATATATGGAATGTGGACGTTATTCACAGCTTTTTTTGTCTTTTTTTACAGTAAACTGAGTAAAGACTCTAGTAATATGATATACTGTACTGTTGAAGGTTGTCATCTTTACTGTCTTCAGTAATACAAGCACATGTTCAGTTAAACGTGACATGACATGACAGATGGTTTTAGTTATCACTTCTTCTTTTAGTTTATCAGAGGTAATTAATGTAAACCGGTATACGGTGTATGTGCTGTGTACCCACACCGATGGTTAGAAGCAGTTGTTTATGTTGAAAGATGTTGTGCAGTGATCTGGAATAAGTATGTCAATTAACAACTTACACAATTGTATGATGATGGTGACAATGACCGTTGCGATGATAACGATTGGAAAGATGATGGTGATGATGATGGTGGTGGTAGTGGTAGTGATGCGAAGATGATGAAGATGACGATAGCATGTTGATGATGATGATGATTATTGTGATGATGATGATGATGATGATGATGATGATCATAATCATGATCATGATGATCATGATGATGATAATCATGATAATGATACTGAAGACGACGACAATGATGATCGGATCACGATCATGACAATATTGATGATATATTTTTGATGATGATTGTGATGATGATAACGTTGATTTCAAAAATCATATAGATGACTATCACGACTATTTTGATTGATGAACTGTTATTATGATGATCAGCGTAAATATTAGGTCAGAAAAGTTTGTCCTTCACCAGTAATGTGTATTTCTTTGAGGGCTACTCTGGGAAAAAACACAGTGTCAGTATTCTGCTTTTTATCGTAATTTCATGATGATGATGGCGATGATAAAGATGATGGTAATAGGATGATAAAATGAAGATATGTTGTTGATGGTTATAACGAAGCCAAAGACAGCGATGTTGATGATGATTATGATGGAGATGATGACGATAATGGTGAGGATGATGATATGTTGTTGATGATGATGATTATGATGATTGCGGTGATGATGAATACGAGGATGATGATAAAGATGACGAATATTGTCTTTTATAAATTGTTATTACAGCCTACAGGTTAGTAGTTTAGCTTTTCTCTAAGCAGATTGTACGTTTCTACACAGGATATTCTGATCAAACACAGTATAAGGTTGTTGATTTCGTTGCAATGTCATTATGATGATGATGATGAAGGTGATGATGATGGTGGTGGTGATGATGATGATGATACTGATGACGATGATGATGATGATGATGACAAAGATGATGATATGTTAGTGACGATGACTATGATAATACTGATAATGAAGACAACGACGACGATGACAAGTTGCTGACGACGACATGTTGATGAAGATTACTGATATTGGAAGACGGCTGGACGACGATGATGATGATGATACTGATGACGATTGAATGACGATGATGGTAGTGAGGGTGAAGTTGATGATGATGATGATGATAATTGTGATAATAAAGGCGACGACGTCATACAAATATTTGCCTGAGAGGGAAGATGTGATATCTTCGAAAACGTTCGTATAAAATGCCTTTCAAGAACTTTCTTGTTTTTTTTTATTCGCTCCTTTATTTTGTTTTGCAACTGTGCAACTCTTCCCAAGCGATGGATTTGACTTTTTCTTAGATGAGATTAAAATGTTCCCCGTTTCATTTCCACGTCGATTACAAATATTTTAATGTCACTCGCGTTTTCCCCATATAGATACATTTTCGAGTATCGTGAATAGCATTTAGAGAAGGATGTGTCCATATTCCTCAGTGCGTTTTCCAAAGAGCACCGAAGCCTGGTTCGCTGTACTTCTCATCCAGTTGTTAAAGGGGCTCATCGAGTTGATATCACCGTTTACTTCATGAAGAGTTTGATGGAAAATCGTTGCATACCAGCACTTCACACTTGCATGCCTCATTACATGATTCCTTTGCAGTCACTGAAAATGTGAGAAGTTGTAGATTTGAATACAGATGGGTTGCCAATGGTTAATATCCTACGGTAAAAGTGTCTGGTCACAGATTTGCAATAGGCTAAATGATTTTCATCGTTAATTACCCTGTCATTGTTGCTTCAGTTGCGTGTCAGGTGTCTCTTGTTTTCACCATTTATCATGTCTACATGTGAGTAATACCCAACAATTATAAAAGGCAAAACTATGAATTTTGTGAACCAACTCGATGAGAGCCTTGAAAAGCTGTAAAAAAAGTACCATACAGTAGTCATTTTATCCTAAAATAAAGTTACAAATTCTCAAAATTTCCAAAAGACTTCAAAGTTTAGCTGAACCGGGTACTGTGGTAGACGCACGGATCTCCCTTGCGAATAACCATGTTTCTACTTTGATTAACAGTTTAGCAAAAAAAAGAGAGACTTAACTCAATCCCCTTTATAACGCGTAATTAACACTCTACACTGTAAGAAATCGCTGTAAATTGTACAGTATAATACTGTTTTCGCCTACAGTAACGTACTGTTTGTTTAGTCTTCAGTAATTTACTGTAATCTGGAATATTTTTTCTTCCTCACGAGCCGTGACTCCACTGAGTGGCTGCGTTACAGTAAATTACTGTAGTTTCGTCCGACTCCCACAATGCAATGCGGTAATTTTTCGACCGACAGATCGCGCGTCGTTCTGACAACACGGCGGTAACTCAAATAATCTGGATTTGTGTTGCAATTTCAGCTCGAATTCGCTTGGTTCGCAGTGTTATAAATTGGCATTTATAAACAGTTGTAAGAATACTGGTATTTAAATCTTTTTTAATAATATTGAGCAATACATTGACTGGCATTCTCTGTAAATATATGTTTCAAAACTACAAACAGCGACGGTCAGCCTACTTAGGCCTACACCTAATGCGTTACAATGGCCTTACGTTAAATAGTGTAGAAGCTATGCCACTGACACTGTACTACTGTACTAGTAGTAGTAACGTTAGTACTAGTAATACGTTAGGCTAGTACTTGTGCACGACACTAACGTTATAGCAACACAAAGCTGTTGCTAATTACATCAGTACTCTTTCATTAACAACTGACAGTGTCAAAGTCAACAGTGCTCGCATTTAAGTTATTGACTAGAGCCTAGCTTAGGCCAAGTTAGCCTTAGAACTTAGAAGACAGAAGTCCTATAATATTATTGTGCAGTGTGTAGCCCCCCCCCCCCCCACAAAAAAAATTCCAAGAGAACATTCACAAGAAGTCAAACATTTTCACTAAATATCTACCCTCCGGCCTAGGCTAGGCCGTTTTAACTGGTTCTTTATTCAGTGACACCAGCCAAGGGCCTAGCATAAGTTAAGTAATTTCTGACTCATTTTTATATCACTGTTGCTGGGTTTGTCCAGCCTAGGCCTAAGTTACCCTTCTAAACAAATGTATCACGGCCATGGGCCCCAAAAATGTGTGTAGCTAGAGTAGGCCAAGGCTTTATTATACTCTCAAACTTGCATAGGCCTAGGCTAAAAACATAGATCACCAACTTGGCCTAGGCCTAACGTTAGACCTTAGCTAGCATTCAAAATAGGGATTACATTATCAGATAAATAAAAAAATAAAACAGATAGGCCTATGCCTGGGCTAATTAGTGCGGTAGAATTATCCGATTAGACAGGCATTGTGTTTTAAAAGGTGGTGTCTCATATTTGAAAGTTGTCCTTAGAACTACATCTGTGCGCAGTTAGAAGGGCATTGGTTCAGCACGTCAGTCACATTCTGATAACATGGAATTGTTTAGGAGAAAATTGGTTGTGAAGTTTAAAGAAAAACAAAAGACTGCTTATTAGTGTGAGGCTATGTGCTGGGTTTCAAGTTCCCTTTCTGTTGAAAATGAAATAACTTTAACTGCTGATATGGTGAGAACAACACACTGGATTCCAATGAAAGTTTCACCAGATTGCTTAGAATAAGTACCAATCTTACATATCAAAACTTTATTTGAGCTTAGACCCTTCTTTTAATACCTCTCCTTAATCTAAATAGTCCAGCGTTTCTCCATATGGGGACTGCAGGCCTTGAATTTTGAGACGTGAAAGTGCGATCGCACATCATCACCTCAAATCACTGTGAGAAGTGTGATTTTATGCATAAGTAGATAAAGAATGGAAACTCGGGTAAATATATTAAAGTTTAATACAGTAGCACACCTACCACCCTCCTTAATTTCCTGAGCAGTGTGATTTGTAGCACACCTGGAAGATCTGAAACTCAAGGCCTGGGACTGCAGACTGACAAAAGACCGACAAGTACTGAAATATGCTGGACAGTGTTTGTACAATGAATAGTAAGAACTTTAAACATTCAGCTAAAGTACCTACAGTATTGGCCTTTTCTATGAGTACATCCACTGTTCATGGAAAAACTGGAAGCTAGGATCTGTGAACATAAGTTTTCTTTTTCTATAGAGGTTAAATGCAATATTTCTAAAAATCTTTCCATTTTTCTATTCTTATACAGGTAGCTCACTTTCAACTGGGTCAAAATTTCTTTTGACTTTGGATGGCCATATCGTGAGTGAGACGTCTGGATCTTTTGTGAAAGGCCTCGCTCTCCTGTTTGCCAGTTTCTACGTATGCAGCATGGAATATCAAGTAGAAGCTGCCACAACCGTGGAGTTTGTGCAGCGGTGCGTATTTTATTCTTACTGTGTGCAATAATGCAAACAACCAAACAAAAAGCTTCTGCAACTTCAGATTACCGCTATGGATGTAATATGCCCTAACTGAATTTGATGTATGGTGATCGATCATTTAAAATTTTTCAGTAAATCCATCTTTGTATAAGTACTCAACACAAATAGAGAATGTCAAGTTGATTGGTTAGCTCTGGAGTCTGGACTAATACTTGCTTGAAGTTCAGATAAACACTGGCCATGAAAATAAAGGGAGATCAGAGAGTGGACACCAGCTTACGCTGGGAATATATAGGCTAAACAGAGGAATTTAGAGAAGTTGTTAACCTAAAGTAAAATCCAGAAAAACCAATCGATGATTACTTAACCATGTTGATGGAAAACCAATTTTTAAGGAGTTCAAGTCACCAACAACTGACAACAGCAATATGAACAATTGTGAGGTCATGAAATCTGCATTGGGTTGTGGAATAAGGGGTTTATAATTGGTACAGCCCTAAGCAAAAGAATGAATACTATTGAAGGTAGATCGAGCAAATCATGAATGAAAATGACAGTGTTACAGAAAACACTTGAACAAATATCTATGTAGGTTAAAGAGACTTGCCAGAGACAAAATTCAATAAGTTAAAAAATGCAGAATTTTTTTTCTCTCTTTGGAGGTGAAAACCGCATCTCAACAGCTTGTAGTGTTTGTAAGATATTTATTTTCAAAGAAATGCAATTTTTACTCACAATGAAGTGCATTATGGGAAATCTGTGATGTCACTGTGGCACATTAATTTGACATTGAAGTGAATTTCTTTATTGGTGCGACTATAGGGAATACTTAACAACTTTGTTATACCCTACATATGGTGTAGATTTGTGCTAAATCTGCATGGAAACATGCATATTCAAATATTCCAATGGTATCAAATTTCAAGGACAAACAGGAGTACAGGACATTAAATTAAAAAGAAAAAAGGAATTTGAGGCAATGTGCCCACTTCACATAACATTCTGTGACCTTGATGAGAACTAGAGGTATTTTTTGGCAAAAATAAGTACTCTTTAATATGAGATATCTCGAGGTAGCAAGGTGGTATTTCTATGGGATTTAAAGGGCGTGAACTGGAATGTTTTTCTCTTCTACATGAGACCCTTGTGAAATGCCACTAGAAAATGCCTTTAAAAGGTAAGGAGTTACACAATAGTGTAGTACAGTATCTGTATGGTTTTTAAATGGGAGACCATTTAAATCTGTCTGATAATCTCATCCAACTCACAAAGAAAGTATCTTGTCAGTCTGTATTTTTCAGTCTTGAATCGTTCTAAACCAAACGAACCAAAACATCTTCATTACATGTCTATAACTAAACCCATTAGTAAAGGATCATCTAGTGTGATTGTTGGCATATCAAAATCAGGAACTGTGGGGTTTAGCTCAATGGATCGGAGATGCTTTGCACCAGCGTGGCATGTGTTTGATTCAACTTCCAGCTTTTCAAGAAGTGGCTGTATTTGCAGTGACAAAAGGCCTTGCTGTGATGTTGAGCAGTGATCTTGTGAAGTTTCTAGGGGGTGGATCATATTGGGGTGTTAAAATAAGTCTGCCGTGTGGCTGCAAACAGTTACGTTGTACTAACTAATGCCTTCAACTCCTCCTGGCATTGAGAAAGTGGTCTGGAGTTCACTAATGTTCTTTGGATAGGGTTGTTGAATGGCTGTCATTAAAGCAGGATGGAATTGGTTTCTTCTCTGCCACTTCATCATCTAAGCACTAGTCGAAAGCAACTTATTGCCGGCGCTCACATGATTAAAATTGGGCAGGGGTTCTTGGTATAAGCCTTTTGAGGCTTCCTGAGGCGGTAGCATTCAAATAAAATAAAATTAAACACAATTGTTTCATCATGGATGAACAATTATTCTTATCTAAAAGATATTTCACTTTCTTGTTCTCTCATTATCAGGTGCTTTGTGTGTATTAATCCAGAAAATAGAACAAAATGCACTAAAAAGAAAAGGATCAACAAGAAGTCTGGTAAAGAGGTCCAGCGGAAGAACGAGTGTGTCAATTCACGCGTCACCACATTTGTGAAAGATCTGGCTGACTTTGAATGGATAAGTAGTTGAGCTGTTCTCATGATTCTAATGGTGATCAAACAAGTTTTGTTGATATCTCCCAAGTCTTTGAGTCCAGGGCATCCTCCCTGCATACCTTTATGCACAACTTTCTTCAAATGATCAGATGT
This sequence comes from Stichopus chloronotus, assembly GCA_021234535.1. NCBI lineage: Eukaryota > Metazoa > Echinodermata > Holothuroidea > Aspidochirotida > Stichopodidae > Stichopus > Stichopus chloronotus. Next base: position 26,411,629 of record CM037834.1, on the reverse strand, counting down.
GTGGTATCACAGCAGTTTGATGTAGACTTTGCTGTGTGTTAATTGTAGACAATTTCATGCTAGACCAACCTTAACTTACTTTTAGAAAATCCTTAAAAACAAATAAAAACCTTGCAAAATAACATCTGAGTCTTACAAAGGAGTGTGGAATAAAAGTGATAAAACTATCACACCATACAGTACCTATAAACTTTGGTGGTGAGGTAATGACTTTATAAGCCAATCAAACTAATCTTCTGTTCATCACTTCAATACTTTAAACATTTTGATATAATATATACAAATTTCTACAATTGCCCAGTGTAGGGAATCTGTAGATGGACTGAGTGGAATAATTGCCTTTAGGTGAAGGACTATATCTGGTATGTTCAGTGAAATTTTCATTAACTGTAGTAATAAGAAGGAAACAAAAGTAAGATCATTTTAAGCATAACTAACTTGAAGCATAATTAACTTGAATTGCTTTGTATATTACTTTAATTCTTGCTAAAAAGAAATGACATTGGTCTTTGGAAACACACATGTTTAGGATAGCATGGGTATAAATATGCATTCATGTGTGGCTGTGTATAATGGTTGTTGACACGTTCCTACTACCTCTGGTACGGTGAATTTGTTGACTATGACACTAATGTGCATCACTTCCAGGAATGTCAGTCAATAGTGGCTCTGGGGCAGGGTATTTTACCAAACCTCTTCGAATAGAGTGAGGTATTTGATGGAAGGTGTGTCAATGTACACATATTCTTAACTCACATGGAGACAAATGACTCATATTGTAAAGTCTTCCAATTGATCAATGTTTGTTTTCATTCAGCTAGGAAACAAATTTTTGTAATTGTATTTTTATTTTATTTGTTTTATTTGTATTCTTTGCAAGTGATGTGACATTCCACATCTTGTTTTATTGTTGCTGCATGATAGTGTTGTCATTTAACTTGATTTGATGTTCAGTGAAAAGATTAACAAATTAGTACAACTTCCAATAGGTAGTAAAAGTGTAAGAACGTTGCCGACTATTAATTGCTTAGTATGTAGGATTTGCATGAATGATAATTTTTGGTCATGTGCTGTAGGGTGTAAACGGCAGGAAAAACAATCCAGTGACCCCAACTAATTAAAAGATAATGGAATACGCAGTTCATTCAACTATATCTCTATCAAATCCTTTCTGCAATCCTCTGCAGTTAATTTGGTGCTCACACTAATAGTTCTGATTAAATATACAGGATGTGCTCAAACTTCTCCATTCTTATTAAGAGTACAGTTGATGACATTGTTCCTGTTCTGACCAAAGTTATGAACATGTCTTTTCATTTTCTGCAGCCGTTAGAACTGCTCCCATTTTATCTCTGACATGTCATTTTTTATTTGTTTAACAAAGTGACATGGAGATGTGTAAACCCATAATTTCAACACAAAGTAAGGCGACCTCCACGCACAAAATAACTAAGAAAAATAATAGGAAGATCCAACTGCCAATCCCACCTTGAATAGCAAGAGACTGAAAGGTAAACAGCTGAGCATGCCACCAGCTAAGGTTGAACATCCACTTCCATTAACCAAACTGATAATGGGGTATTAATATCATGTCACACACAGAAAAAACATCACTCAGTGGCCCATATATATATATATATATATATATATATATTTACTTAAGTTTGCATCTGTTGGTCAACAACTTGGGAAACATGAACCGTCATCTCCAGAATACAAGTTATTGAAAGGGTCACAGTGCTGTTATCACTTAAGTTTATTCAAATATTCTGGTGTTAATGTATGATTTTATGAGTAATGCACATTTTAAGTGCTGCCTTTCACAGTGTTGACTGTAGTAATTTGCAAGGTTCATTTTACAACAAATTAAATATAGATAACTTTCAGATGGAACATGTGTCCATTGTATGAGGTAAAGGCTTCTCCTTCCCAGGCCATGAGGCACATTGTGTTGAACTCTGGTTTCCTTGCAGATAAGTGTAGGTATCAGTCCAACATAGAAAGCTCCAACCTGAAGCTAGAACTGGTTTGCATTGGGTGGGGTGGAGCAAACAAAGTTAAAATGATTGTGCTCAGCTACACAAATGCAACGGTCAGAATATGTATTTTGCATATATTTAGGTCTATTTGCAGGTATATGATGCATATTTAAGCTTTCAATTAGGCTTACTTATCAATAAAATCATTTGCAGTTATATGCCTTATGTATGTTTTCCGGCAATTTGAGCACATGTTCTAATGAAGTGTATTTTTTTATTCCTTGTCAGAGGAAAAGGAAATTTTTTCAGTTGTGATGCTGTGTGTGATGCTGCTTATAAACACAGTATTGTACAGAGGGTAATAGTGAGTTACCTCATACTTGGCTTGTAGATGACCCATATAAAGTAGATGGTCCCTCTTGTTTTTGGTGGGGTCAAAGGTTATTTGGGTTAACAGGTCCAAGTTAAAAGAACTTGTAAACACAATATCTCAAGAAGTGTAAAGGGAGTGTTCTCATACTCCTCATGTCAATAACCCATTTTGAGTGGATAATCCATTGTGTTTTTGGAGGTCAAAGGTGATTTTAAGGCACCAGAGGTAGACCATTAAAAACTTTGTATACCCAGTATCCCAAGAAGAGAAACTAATGAATCACACATTTCTTATATGAAGCAGAAATAATGGTTTTATCTTTTAGTAGTTGGAATGTATAATGTCCAAAATTACATGCAAGAAAGCTGCAACTTAAACATGTTAATATGATACAAAATATGTATCCCATGTGAAAAGTAGATGCTCAACCAAATGGTGTAGCCACTTGGTATGACCCTTACTATAGAAGACATGGCAGAAGCAATGATCCATGTGACTAATTGTTTGGTATGCACTGTCTACAAGACATCTGCTTGGCTGTTTGTATTGTATTGATAATACACTTTGTTAAGATTAGAGATTAGGCTATAGGAAAACTGCAGATCATCCCAGAAAAGTTCTTTAAAACCTGTGTATCAACCCACTGCTTCTGGTGCATGAGATATCTTCCACAATATAATTAATGTAATTTCTGGTTTCCATTTAAAAAATGAAAATGATCTCTTTAAGGCTCAAGCATTACCTGTGGCAGTCTGAAATAATGAATAGATAACTGAGATTCTGGGATTCAAACTGCCGACCTCAGAAATATCCATTTAAGATTTCCAGGCGGGGATAAGTTATTTCCTTAATGTAAATACCACCACAAATATATATGTATGACAATGGTTACTGTTAGTTTGTTTATCTTATTCTACTTACTTTTAAAACAGTTTTAAGTGAGAAACATATCAATAAAGAAAATTTAAGAAAGGACATTTTCAAGCTTTATCGTTTTTTTTTCAGGAGCATGTTTCTATGTTTTGTTTTCATTAACAGCAAGAGTGAGATTGAAATATTGACCCTGGTAGCCCAATTAATTTCTTTGTTTTAAACATAGCTGGTCAGAAGACTGGTCCAACTCATTATAAACAGCTGGCACTTTTCAGTCTGCAGGAGACAGAACTTTTCTTTACAGGACGTCAACTGAAAATGGGAGCTTACCTTGCCTGGCAGATGTAAATCCTACCCAATTTTTCCCTGATCTAGCCCTGATCTAGTGATAGTATGTGGGACACTCAGCAAGATTACAATAGGTACCATTTGAAAGCCTCTGGTATAGCCGATACGGGAATTGAACTAACGAGCTGCCATCCCTGACAATCATGCAATTGAATTGTCAATCTGCAATGATAATTCCTCAATGACAATGTTTTCAATCGATTCAGACTGTAGGAAAATTACAGTATTTTACTGTTTTACTTTTAAATTTTACAGTATGGAACCATTTAACGTTTACAGTAGTATTTATCAATCACAGTAAATTACTGTATCCGTGTTTACAGCAACTGATATTATTACTGTAAATTTTACAGTAGTATACTGTAGGTAAATTTTACAGTAGTGAAGGTATTACTGTAAAATCTACAGTACACTACTGGCAACTCTGCTGCCAGTAATTTACTGTAAAAATTACAGGAAATTGTTTACAGTGTAGGTAATGAAATTTCTCCTGTGAGAAATTCGTTGCAGATGTTGTTTTCTGGGTAATTGGTATCAAATGGTGGGATTAACAATGAAGGCCTTTTCTTGTTCATCGAACAGCACACTCCTCCTTTAGGTCTGAGAATTTTCTTTGTGACAGTTAACATATACAGTTGTTGACGTTTCAGCGTTTCTTCTCAATTAATGGCAAACATTGTCTGCTTATGTATTCATTCAGAGTCAGAAACAAATATTAATGAACTTGAGTGGAATTTACATGTGCGTTATAGCTGTTTCTGTGTACTCATTAAAGAGATTGTCTAAAACGTTTTGGCTCTAGTTTAAGTCAACTTTATGTTCACGAAAATTGACGACTAAGTAGGATGTCAACTATATGAAAGTTCTATAAACCGATTGTGTTCGGCTGATTTGTTTATATATATATATTTTTTTATTTGTTTACAATTTAAAGCGTTTGCATCTAATTGAAGTTACGTGATATGTTGGCATATATCAGAAGCCCAAAGCAATTCACATCATCCTACTGATTAAACTGATAAGGAAACTTGAAGGAAGGATAGGCCTACGCATTACACGTTCAATGAGTGGAACTGATTAGCAAATATTCTTGAAAACATAATATTTACCGGTATAAGTTGGTGCGCAAAGCCAAGGACCGACAACTACGTCAGCTAATTTCCATGAACATATCTTTAATCGAAATTATGTTTATACCGTAAATAGTCGTCTCAGCTATACGAAGAAACCGTGCATGCTACAAAGAAGTAGGCCTATCTTACGACAGAAGAAGAAGAGGGAGAAGACGAAGAAGAGAAGACTAGGACCAACGTGAAGGTCATGTCGCTTTCAGCGAAAAATAGATGTGATGCCGAGGATTCTGATAGGCAACGAATTGTTGTTTCATCATAAATAACGATAAGCCGCCCACAGAGTCAATCGCGTGAAGATGGTTAAAATAAACGTAGGCTATATAACTGTCTTCGAGAAATTTATGTAGTTCAAGTCACGGAAACTTAGGCTATGCCTTTATTATCACGCTCCGTCGATTCGTTTCGCAGGAAGCTTCTGTCGAACTGTATATTGATATCATTCCCAATCGAATCGCCTCGAAGAGTTTTAACAATTGAAGAATTATTTACTTATACGATGTTATATATGCATCATCCGCAGAGGGGCAAAGAGCACTTTTTAAAGCACCAACATGACATAACAACAAAACAGGTTTAGTCATTGTTAAAACATTCAGTCTCACCAGTAATCATATGTAAATGCTCAACTCATAACGACATTAATGGGTGGACAAATTATTCCTGAACAGCAAATTACTAAATTTCTACCTGCTAGAAAGGTACCGTATTTCTTGTAAAGAAGGTCATCGTACTCCTTATTTTGAAAAATCTATTATTTCATATCCATAAATATTGGTTTCAAAAGTATGACCTTTTTTCTCTAAAGCAAACGCCTTATTTCCATTTAAGAACGCTGCAGAAACATGAATGAACTATGAGAATCATCTCAAAATGGTTCTATTTAAAATTCATTTGTTTCCTTACTTTCGAATGGACTACATATTGTGTCTATTAGTTTGTGTTATATATCTTTCGATATACCGGTACTAGGCAAACTTCACTCTTCAGTAACTGCGTAGAATTAATGTAATATATTCAGTTGTTGATGCCTAATTAAATGTAAGGCAACACGGAATGATACAAGATTTCAAAGGAGAAATAAAAAATACCACCTTTTTCTGCTTGCAAAATGTGTCATTTTGTTGGTAGATTTGAAACTGCCTAAAGTACTGTTACAAACACTTCTGTTCACGAATGGCATATTTGCCATCATAGTCTGAATTTCGTCCTATCTGTTCTGAACTCCTGGAGGAGAATCAGATTTGACCCGAGAGCTGTATTTCTTTCTTTTTCTTTTTTTTTTGAGAAGAAGATGCAACTGGAAAATTCATCCTCATCCTGTGTAAGATTTTCTCCGGTCTATAGTTTCAGTACATACGGCGGTGAGTACGGCTTACATAGGGCCTACCCTTTTATACTTTTGTGTGCGTACTTAATAGGCCTATATTATATTTCTCGTTCATTTCCAAGTATAGGCTTTATTCACACCTGCTTAAAACCCGAGACCACATCGAGGAAACAAAACTTCTTTGAACTAATTCAACATTTCTCGAGGTTTTCATATTCATCGCCATCAGAATGGTATTCGTATGTGCTCATGGTGTAACAGTATTCTTCCTAATATTTTCAAAATCCATGTTCCGCTTCCACATGAGACACACACTTCACCTTACGCGTTCCATGAATTCTTTCTCTTATACTTCATTGAGTCATATCTTAGGGTCATCATTCCTTGCAATACACAATTCGCCTTACTGGACCCACTGCAAGGGACTCCTCATAAGGCTTCCACTGTAGTGATATTCAAAGTTGTTACTCTTTCAACTCGCTAAAATATCCCTCAAACATTTTCTGATGAGTATATCATAGTTGACTTCTTTTATTTTGTTCTTGCTTTATTTTTTTCCTGATTCTGCTCTCGGTTTCCATTTGTAAACTTTGCCTCTTTGGTTATTGTAAGTCCTGTTTTTCGGAGGAATCTTGCCACAAACTCCATGGAGTTTTTTTTTTTTTGAGACTCTTTCCAATTTTGATCCTATCTGTATTATCTGATTTTTCAAATCTTGAGAAATAAAAAGACTCAATTAATGCTGTCGAAATCATGCCGAAAATCACCAAGTTCATACGTAGGACAATGCTTTGGTGCCAAGTTTGTTGCCGACGTTTCAAGCCAGGAGAGTGTCTCACGACCAAATTTTCGACTGGTTATTTCGGCTGCGTGGTTATCTCTTCGGAATCAAGATAGACTGATGGATCAGAAGAGAGAGCTGTTATTGGATGGAGATATGAACGGAACTGAAGAGGCAGAAGTCTAGTTTTTGCAGATGAAACGTCTCCGAAAGTTTCCTGAAATAGCCCTAGATATACTCTTAAATCAAATTAGTTATGTATGACATGGGGGTGATGAGTTACTGCCTTTAAATCAAAGTCTCCTTTTAATCATCTCCTTCTAATTAACAGCTCCCTGCTTTTATACTTTCAACAGATATGATGTCGCCAACCTCATCATTTAACTTGAACCTGTTGCAAATGACAAATGTACACAAGAATTAAGAATTTTTACTTGATGATACCATAATATCCACCCATTATAAACTCTTAGCCTACATGAACAAAAAGCTGCCAACCACACGACTTTGGAATTTCTTTATCAAACATTTCCAAGGTTAACGTTTGATTTTACAATGCGATGTTTGTTGCCACAGGACTGCGCAAATGTGATGATAGTATGGTCACATACTTATACGTGTAACTGAGAGGAGAGTGGGGGGGGGGGGGGGTGAAGGAGAATGGAGGGGACGAGTTTTTGGGAAAAAGTGGATTTATTCAGGCAAATGTGTCAGCCAAGAGAATTAACTTACGTCCTTTCAACTGGCCAAGGGAGATTTCCTGCGACCTAGGAGATGTTTTTATCCCAACATTTCCTATATATCCCAACATTTCATATATTTCCTATACTGGTGCCAACCAATGATATAGCTCTTCCACAATTTCCATCCCTCCCATAGTCCAAAATCCTGGGTAACACTGTAGTATGGAGGGACTACTGTATTTCCGTATCACTGGGGCCAGAGTAAAAGCTGAGCCTGAAAAGCCTGGCATCTCGGTCCAAAAATTTTAAATTCGGTCAAAAGTCATCCCTTACTTTGAAATATTGATCAGCGTAACAAGCCCATGATCACGTAAAATAGTCAGTCATAGTTGAACTATTGCCTAGCTGAAGTTAACTTAATGTACCGTGCATCATGTAATTTCACATTGATTGCTGTCGATAATCTTTGATTTTTCTTTCTTGTTTTTTTTTTTTTTTTTCGTTTTCCAGTCCGGGTTCTTCAATATACCGGCACTTATATGCTTATTCGGACGCCTCTTCAAACTTTTTAGTCCGTTGGATTTTTGTTTTTATATCTTGATCAATCTGCAGTTCACAGTTCTTATCATAAGTCTTCTATTTATTTATTTTGTTGTTGTTGTTGTTGTTGCTTTGCTTTGGTTTGCTTTGATTTGCTTTTATGAAAACCTATGTAGTTTTTATCACAAAAATCTCAAGCAAAACTGGAAACCATTCAGTCCATGCAATGAGTTATAACACGAGGAAGTAAACCCTATGAAGGTCAGTAACAGTATAGAACTGGAATAGACGACTCTTGTGGGTCATGATTTGGAGGGTACAGAGTTATGTTCAAGTAAACTAAAATTTATAAAGATTTATTGACAGCTGTAGACACGATTTTAAGTGAAAGTCCAATGATACATAAGGAATTCGATCTTTTTTGTGTGAACGTCACAAGATCCAGAACCTGGATACTTACCGGATACCGGTAAAAGTTTCACGTCTGCTTCGCATGTTTATATTTTTGTAACAGACTTTACGACGGCATTGCAGTATAGGAGGCTGTATTTCAAAAACAAAACGTTCCCTTTATGTTTCTTAAATCGAACCATATTCGCCAGGTATTCTCATATTTACTTTTACACCAGAATTTGCTCAGAAAGTTCAGTTGTGATATCTGGTATATGAGCATCTGTTGGTCATGACAGTTTTATGTCTTTATCTTGGTAGTTGACAACGGTGAGGAGGACTTTACCCTCTTCTCGCCAAAGTTCCCCCACAGAGCCAAAACCATTCATCTTAACGTCGATAAATTGAAGAGGAGACAGTGAAACGGCTGTGAAACTTGAACAGCGATTCTCTCCAGTTGGCTGAACTTGGAAGAGGAATATTTATTTATTTATTTATTTATTCGTAGAAGTATCATGATTGTCAGTTCAAATTTAGACTTTACCCTCAGTCGTTGATTGTGTGTATGGGTTTCATTGCTCGGAACCGTGTGTTTAAGCAGTCTTGACATATAATGGTATTAGCAGAAAGTATGTCCAACGCTGAAAAGAACATTATAAAAAGATTTTTGCTACAACTTCATTGTTCTCTTTTACAAGTCTGCTCTGTCCATGATTGTTTGCAGGGGGGGGGGGGTTAATTTTATACAATAGCTCTTTTCGTTTGGTTACTTCAATTAACAGCAACCGTGATTCCGCACGCGATGGATAACCTTCCACCCAGAATAGCGAATTGTTGATCAAAATCTTTCTCAAGATTTGCTTCACAGTCCCGCTCATTAAAAAAGGATCTCACATCGTGCATGTATAATCATTCTGAGAACAGAACACCCCTAAACTGCTTGGTGAACTCAGTTTTCTGCGTGAGGTGGGTCACTCATTAAACACGTGGTAAAAATATAGGCTTACTCTTTCTTTTCCGTATCTCTCTACCACAAGACGGTATCATATTTGTCTTATTTTGGTTTTTGCTCTCTGTTTTTTTCCTTAACCACCTACTTTCCCATTCGGGCGATAAAAATGACCCCACAAGAGGTATCAAATATTATGGCGTCAGGAAATGGCCACAATAAGTAGGGGCCAAATTCTCCACGCCAATATATTGTTTTCAGTAGAATACACCAGTAACCGAAGGGAGTGGGACACTGCGTTAAACAGCCAAAAGTGGGCGGAGATGACACAGGCTATTTCGTGATTGTTCTAATGTAAGTGTGCCAGTCTCGTGGATGGGACGCGGTCGGCCTAGAATTTGATACCCCACGTTAAATGGTGGGTCTTTTTCATGTCTGTGAATGCCGTCTGCGAGGTTGCGCGATTGCGGTTCCAGACATTTCTCCCCCACTTTCTAACCAATATCAGATTTGGCTCATAAGTGTCTCTATCAGCGAACGTAAACAGACGAAGCCGATTAAATTAAGCACATTTTGATCAAGCCCAGCATGGGAATGTAGATCGAACAAGTAGCATGCACCATCCACTCTAGTCTATGTTTATGGTCGATCTTGCGGTTACACCCTGTGTCTTGAGGACACTTTTTTTTAACCACCGCTCGCGTGCAGAAGGACGAGTTGATCATGATGAAGTGTACTTCCGGTCCTTGTCATATTCTTCAGTTCGAAAACAACCCCTGGTTGGTAGCCGGGGCTTAGCTTGATTGTTTGTGATATGTACCAGCTCCATGATGATAGATATCGGAAAGGTACAGAGGAGGGTATACCGTATACGCAACTGAAAAAAGAAATACCTGGCAGGCAGGGTAGCCGTGACTGGGGCAATCTGTGCATCAAAACATTCCATAAGTATTGTAATCCTTATTGGCAGACTGATTACGTCATACGCAAGTTGCTGTTCCATATTGTTCCATAGTGATGAATTTGAATGGTGTTCATATGACCAATGGCAACCTTTGCCCGACAGTCTCATGATGGTTTGGGCGGACTGTAGGTGAGACCATATGCATTGCTGTGAACAAAGAAAGTGCATGCAGCAACTGAAAGAAAAAAAAGGGAAATTTCTAATTATCATTTTCACGCCAACGGAAAGGTGATATAGTTCTCGCTCCATTATCAGCTCTCAAAGCATCGATGACAATGTAAATATGCTAAAATCATGAACAGACGTATATCACTTGCTTGGAGTTTGTCGGAAGTGAAAACTCTCAACTGTGCAGTCATTTGTAGTTTTCACAATGCTATCATCATATATTCATTCAAATTCATGATAGGAACTCCAATACGTAAGTCATAGAATGACGTACTGTTTGTGTCGACGGTGATTTTCAAGATGACCTCGGGCTCTACAACTTAGTCCAGAGGGTGCAACTTGAAACTTTGTAAATGCGGTGATAGTAGTAGTACGTAAGGTATTAGTGTCGACAGTGCAGGCTAAGAAAGTTGTCAGTGAGATTTGAGAGTAACTATAATTAACTAAATAGTTAGTAAAACCCGTCCTTTAGCGCCAAAGTTTATACGCAAGGATACTTAAGTATGTAGGGCATGGTGGGGGAGTGGTCTCCCACGTCACCCTGGGGTTGATCATTACAGCGTAAAGGCAGACAATTTTGAAAACAACCAAAAAAAACCCCCGCTACTACACTGTTTGTGCACACTCCTCCTTTAATACACTCGAATACATTTTGAACATTCCACCTGCAAACCTTGTATATACTGTAGGCAAAGATCCTATCATCTCCAAATGGACACGAGTTGATACAACTGAACAAAGAAAGTGCACATCACGCAGCAATTAAAAAAAAAAAGAAGGAAATTTCTAATTATCATTTTCACGCCAACGGAAAGGTGATAGTTCTTTCTCCATTACCATTTTTGTTTTGATAGCTGTAGTGTTTTTTTTTTTTCTTTTTCAAAGTTGTTTTCGACACACGAAACTTACGTGAGGCAACTCGCTGTTGTTAGTAGGCCTACCAGCTACATCTTACAGGTAGGCCATGTTATGTAACTCGTAAGTAAACAATTCTTATGATAGTGAACAATGACTTCCTATTGTAAAACAGTGTGTTGCAAACAATAGCAAAGAAAGGCAATGCCTTACCGCTCTTTTGTTATATTGCTACTGATTACTTAGTCACCCCCTAATTGATCGATCATAGCTTCGCGTGCTAAAATATATCCCAGATAAGTAAGCATGCATGTTTTTAAAACGGTTCCATTTCTTTACATTAAATGGAATGAAAATAAAAGCTGTTGTGAAATACCCTCAAGTTGCATTTTTGATTATATGCAGAAAACACATGCAAAATAAATACTTCCTGGAAGGGCAGAAAATAGCTATACAGGGTGTCAGATAATTGTTTAACAATTCGTCAGCAATGATCTGAATGGTTGCTTGCAAAGTTCAAGAAGAGGACAGCATTTTACTCTCAGAATTTCAAAAAATAACTTGCATTCTTTAAAGTGCAAGTGACATGAAAACACCTTTTGGGATAGTGAGCGGACAATCATTAAAAGTGTTGAAAATAGCCACTATTTCAATGAAAATCGTTCAATCATTGACCATTTTGCAAACAAATCTCTGTTTTACAATTGCACCTGAATAAACATAATCCAAATATGCAAATTCGTGACGTCGAGGGAGGGACTCGTGTATCCCTTACATTATCCTCCGTACACTGTAAAAAAATGTCTGTAAATTCACAGAAAACAAAACAAAGAAATAAATAAGAATTACAGAAATTGTCTGGAAACTAATTACCAGAACATTTTGGTATTTCTTTTGTATTTCTTGATTTTATTTTCTGTAAATTTAAATTTACATTTTACATTTTTAACAGTGTGTATACTCAACCATTATTTCAGGGGTTTTATTGTGAAGGCATTATCTTCTTAAGAAATACTGATATCACTTACCAATGTTAAACGAAGGGTTTAAGGTACAATATGTATAAATCTAACAATAGAAATACTTACACTGAGCAACTCTGCACATCATCGGCCTTGCACTTACATCAAACTTTGAGAAGCCGTATCTGAAAAACGGTAACAGATGTGACAATGGATGGTCATTCATGATATCACTCTGCGACTTCTGAAAAAAAAAAGCTCTTTTTGGATGCATGTCACTCGGTTTTTAAAGGGGCTCATTGAGCTGATAGCAATGAGTCTGTGGTGATTTTAAAGGGTATAAACACATGACAATACGTATAATTAGCAGAATTAGTCGAGTTTCACATCCAATAGCTATGAAAATTGTTGAATTTTTTTTTACCCTCGTGGCCGGTAGTGGTGATGTGCATGTGAACAATCACTAAATATGAAAAGTGTCTGGTCAGGCATTTTTTATTAAATCATTAATTACTCACTCATTCACAATGTTCCATAGTACGTGAAACATCAGGGTGTCTCTTCGTGTGACCGTTTTTCATTAGGATGTGAAGGGTACTTGAAAGATTTAGGACAATTAAGTGAATTTCACGCAACAACTCGATGAGCCTCTTCGAGAGCACATAAGAGAAGCCAAAGAGAGCTGTAAATTTAGAACATAATACTCTTTCGAAGGAAGATTTTCAATTTATTCTGCATCAGAGGGTCGAGAAGTCTTCAATAAGGTTTATTTTCATTGTCACAGACGTAGTTTTTAAATGAGAGGTTGAAATCCCTTCTTAATTATAGGTCATCCACTTCTTTATAAGAGGGGAACAAGAGCGATCGATCACCTCTTGTCACTGTGAAAGTATCAATTTTTTTTTTTCTCAGAGTGTAAACAATGTCACGGGCAACAAATTATTGGGACCATCCTTCCAATTAAGAAATTGTTGTGGTGGCAGCAGCTTGCTTATTAAGTCACGAGGCCGTTCTTTGATTAGATCTGAAAACATTCATCAAAAGAGTCAACTTTGCTAATGATACCCTAACATTTATGTTAAACTGCTGTTTCACTATTTCCACCTTTGCAGTTACATACAATTCCTTTTCAAACTGCAAAATACGGGGACAAAGGTAAAATAAAGTGGTAGGGTAGGTTACAAGTCAAGTGATAACACTTTACATATAGTTGTTAGCACATAGTTATATCTACACCGTAAGTTAACTCCCACCCATGTCACGTCATTGTTAATTTTCAAGAGATCTGCGACCATTTCATATTGTTTCCTACTATCCAAGTTTTCTTGTAACCGTATTTTTCCCTTGCCATGTGATCTGGGCATTGCAAACCTAGAAACAGGGTGAGTGATCGGCGGAAATGGCCAAATATCGAATGGAGGGCTCCCGTGAATTTGGAAATTAAATCATCCGCTTTACCCAGTGCCATACGTGCACTGTAGTTGATACATGTACTATTTTGTAATTCTTTACGTAAACTAAACGTCGAAAAGTTTTTTTTTTTTTTTAAGTTTCTTTTGTTGAATCTCCCAAGGTTGCAAAAGATAATGTCGACAGTAAATGGACATGATTGATATTGCAGAAAGTAAGTCTTACGAGGAAGGACACATTGTAGGAATAGCATATACACGACAGAGATATCAACCGCACGCGGCGAGTCCAATTATTGTCAAGCTCGGCAGCTATGTTCCCCCCTTCCATTGCTATAATGGCGGTATAGACCTGATGACTGACTTGGTAACCGCGCTCATATTTGTCTACAATGCTAACAATCTTGGACAAAATTGTTGGGACACTTTGTAGTACGTTGCAAGTATAACACTGAATTTTAGATGAGAGGATAACATGAAACACCTTTCCAACGTTGCGTTATAGGAATGAATATACACTTTGACCAGTAATCCTACAGTCAACATTGAACGGGGGAGTGGGTGTCCCAAGGTAGTTTGTCCAAGATTGTAGGTATTGAAAGACACTCGGCCATGCATGCACCCTTACATCCGCCAACCCCATGCAGTGCAATGGAGGGATTGGGGGCTGTAACACTGAAATTTATGGTGGAAACTTACCTGATTAGCATGCTGTGTTTTACAAGTTATGGATATTTCAACAAAATATTTATTTCGTATCGATGCACTGCAGTATGGTAAATCCGTGATGTCACAACAGTACCAACTAATTGAATGTCCTTCATTTGCATTTCTCTCTTAACTCAACTTACCTTAAAAAGAAACGTTGAGATTTTTGTGACACCTTTAGATTTCTTAACGTTTTCTTTCAAAAGTTTTAAGCTATTCTGTAGTAAAGCGAATTCATTTTGTTTCATTGATGTGAAATTTCAAAGTTAAATAAGCACTTCAATTTCCAAGATCAACCAAAGACTTTTGCAGTCATTTCCCCGTGTTACAGAACGCTTTGTGTCTTTGAGACAACTGAGAGTATTTATTTACCATTGAAATTTTTCTTCAAACAGGAAGACATGAACTCGATGTTTGGGTTTGAAGTGAAAAATATTAATTTAAAGTTGGAATTAAGTTAAAATTTTGTCAAATCTTCGAAATGTGTCATAGCGACTACAAAAAAAAAAAATTGTTTACTCCAAATTTTTGCATACATGAATATTTGTATCGGTTCCCATTGGTCTCAAGATGTCAAGTAATGGTGATTGACTGCTATGCTTTCTTGCAGAATCTGAATTTTGTGGGGCCAACAAAAACGTCCAGACGATTTTCATATTCAAATATCTGGAAGATGAATGCACAGCTCTCTTTCAGATTTTGTGACAGGTGATCTTTTCCCCTCCTTTCTCTTCCCTGAAACACTGACGAAGAACAAATGTAGATGGCCACGCGCTTGCCAGTACAACTCATATTTCATCATCTTTCATCATATATATAATATGTGAAAATCCACGTATGCTCCATTTGATATAAATATAAATATGTTAACAAATATGACAATTTTGAAGCACAAAAAAATTAACAAGAAAAGGTGTATATTTCGGACACGCCTGTGTCCTTCAGCACAAACATATATATGATGATATATTATATATATGGTGATATATATATATGATATATATATATATGATGATATATATATATATGATGATATATATATATATATGATGATATATATATATGATGATATATATATGATGATATATATATATATATATATATATATATATATATATGATATATATATATATATATAACATTAGAATAAAAAATGAGATAAAGAAACACAACTTCTGTTACTCCAG
Source organism: Stichopus chloronotus (assembly GCA_021234535.1). Classification (NCBI taxonomy): domain Eukaryota; kingdom Metazoa; phylum Echinodermata; class Holothuroidea; order Aspidochirotida; family Stichopodidae; genus Stichopus; species Stichopus chloronotus. The sequence continues at coordinate 26,396,000 of CM037834.1, read as the reverse complement.
ATAAATTTATTTACAAATATCAGCACAAAACGTTTCGGTCATTCGACCTTCTTCAGTTGCAAGTAAAAGTGAGAAAATACAGACAAAACCAAGGTGGAGCAGAGAATATATATTTATATATATATGCCACTCTAACCCTAGTGTCTCTGCCCGGAAGTTTGCAATGCAGCGCCATACGGGCAAATGATCGAATTATTAAACGTGTCTTTCCAACACGCTCTTTTTCATAGATAAGATTCGAAAATCGGATACCGTGCAAGGAAAAACCGTAACAAGGAAGTGGCGCTATGGCGTAGTCGTAAATTACCCGCTCTCTCTCTTCATGTGAGCACTTGTTTCATCATGGGCCAAGGATTAACGACCGGCGAGTTGCCAGAAATATCAAAGAAACGTCCATGCCGATAAATTTTCAAGATAATTCACGTTGTATACTTGAAATAATAAAACAAATAGTACAGAAAATCAGAGGGTTATTATTTCGAGTCACAATGATAATAATGATAATGCTTAATTCCCTTCTGGGATTATTGCAAGTCTAGCTATACCAAATTGATTCTATAAGCTAAACAATTTTGAAGAGGAAGAGGTTCGTTAATCGTCACAGCAAGTCAGCATGTCTTATCTCTATACCGTATGGCTTACATGGGTACCAAGTATCAACGTGATATTCCAATCAGTTACGAATAAAACGAATTGGCCCATCTCAGGATCATTAAGGAATAGAAGATGCGAAGAACTACCGCAAAACGAAGAGAAACCAACACCACTCCTCCACCCATACCTTGCAATACAAGTAAAATGAGATATCATTAAAGCAATGATACTAATACTTCACAAGTAAGATGATACTGGTTAATGATTTAATGCCACACAATGAAATGGTCTTAATATCATAGATGATGCAATACTATCACACAGGTAAATGAAACTAATAAAACGCACCTAAATGTTCATAAAACCACATAAGTATATCACTCACGAAATGATATATGATACACATATACTACCGTACCGTGTACCATACCAGTAAATGATACTAATACAGCACAAGTAAAGTATACTAATATCACGTAAGTGAAATGATATTAAGACCATGCACACTAGTAAATGATACTCGTACCAGACAATTAAATGATACATATACCACACATGTAAATGATACTAATATCACACAGGTAAGTGAAAAAGATATAACGCAAGTAAATTATACGAGGTATCACAAGTAAATTATGGTAATATCACAAAACTGAAATGATATTAATACTCGATAGACAAGTAAATGATTCTAATACCACTCAAGTAAATGGTACTAATATCACACAACTTGACGACACTAATGCCACACACGTAAAATACTTCTAATACCACACTAGGGAATGACGGGTGCCACACTAGGCCGGATGCATCATTGTTTCTAGTATCACGTAATTACATGACACTAATACGACACATGCAAATGATAGTAATACTGCACTTGAATACCGATGCTATGTATAAGCACACAAGTAAAACATACTAACATCGCACAAATGGATAATGTTATCACTTAGGTATTGATCGATCACAGTTTTCTCACTTTTAATGTACCGTATTGTAAGGTTTTCATTGCTTTGTTTAATCTAGTGACTTAGTGGCAATTCCCTACTTTGTCTCTGTAAGCAGGGTGTTTATAAAAATAAAAACCAAAAAATAAATAAAAAGGCACTTTACAAAGGAGACATTACACAAATGGGAACAGCCTGAATATTTTAATAAATTGTTTGAACCGCAGTGCTTTAATTATATTCTGCGAGGATCACTTGAGGGAAGAGAAGAGATAATGTCATTCATGTATCATTAAACTGCTGTGATCATTCAAGGCAATGGCTAGCTGTTGTATGTTATTTTGACCTGCGGGTGGTCTGCCCTATGTAGATTGCTTTGCTTGCACAAAAAGACTATTTATGGTAATTTTTTTGATAAGAGAGTTGTAAACCCGACTTCAAATTATTTTTCTAAAATGTTATCACAGTTATAAAGATGACTTTCTCCCTAGTGTGTTTGATTGGATGATTCTGTTTATCAGCTGCTAATGGATCAACAGAGTGGATGTTTGTTATGTTAGTGTGGAATGTCCCTTAGTACTTCTAAACAAGGAAATTTATTGCACATTTAATAACATTATTTTCTTAAGTGGCTCAGGCTGGGAGGTTAAAATAACTAGGCGAAAAAGGTTGGAAATGAAGAGTTGTATTCTGATTACAGACGTATGTAAACTCAACAATAAAAAAAGAAAACGCAAAAAAGAAAGCGATTAAATAGACTGCCTATATCAGTGTCGGGTGAAGAGTGATGGGTTAGCATTGAAAATACTGAGTATCTACTATACAGCCCCCGTAATAACGTAATTTTGCTCCTTAATGTATTTTTGCCCCCCCCCCCCGATCGAAACTGCTATTTCCGCCACAAATATTTTTAAATATATTTGTTTTTTTTAATTATAGGTCGGGTTTATCACATAGGGCCCCTTTACTGGTCTCGCGCTAGTTTAACTCGGCCCTGGACACTAAAACATTAGTACAGAGGAAAATGTGTTCAATTCACCAGCCCATTATACACAACCTCTTACTCGAGAAGATTTTTGAAGAGATTCACGTGAAACCGCAACAACTTAGGGTTAACTAACTAAAAGAAAACCTGCTCTCAAAAGCTCTCAGATCCCTTAACGGAGAAGATGTGATGTTAACAATATTTCTAACGCAAAGTCATCACTGCTCTAAAAGTCATTAATGTATCGTAATTGCTTTTTTTTCCAATAAAGACTTACAAATAGAATCATATAGACACAAATGCATGAGATTAGTAGAATTTTAAGCAAATAAATCCTGAAATGTAATAAGACTGGATTCTCTACAAAACATTTAGCTAGTTCTGCAATGGATATAATCAGCCTTGCGTGAGTGTAAGCTGTATCCATTCGTTGATATTTGTGATCTCAGTCTTACCTCGCTCATATACTAGTTTCGATACACAAAATCTTATATTGATCCAACTTATATGGTAAATCAGTAGCACGTTGAAGTTTTAGAGTATCCAACGGTTCCAACCCAGTCCCCTGTGAATAGACTGTAGGCTGACCTATAGCCTCTAGTACAATAATCAGCTTTCTGCATATTATACCAACAAATCATGTTTTGATTTTACTTCATTTCTGTCATGTGATTTTAGAACCTATAAAGAATCGCAAAAAAAAAAAAAAAACTTAACCTAAATCTTTATCTCTCCTTCTAAATCTTGAACCCGTAAAGCTACCGTCTTCATGTGCTTATGTATAGCTTTCTCAATGAAAATGATACATGCATGACATACTGCCTTACCGGGCGAATTTGATTGAAACCTAAAACATTCTGGCCCTGGACGACCAAAAAAGTTGCGTGAGCATGCAATTGATATCTATAGATCGAGTATTACAAATTTACGCAACATGTACAACTTATTCTTCAATGAACTCTCTTCCATAAGGCAGATGCTGATTAAATTAAAACCATCCGTCTTAACACAACAATTAAGCTATCACAGTAGTCGCTTGGATCTTAAATGATCACATAAAACCAAACTGTGTTGAAGGATGGTTTGTAAAAAAAGAAGTAACCTACCGTACTTTTCTAAGGAGTCATCCGCCAAATGAGACAAAAACATTCTGGAAATATTATGAGTTAAAAACTGGGAATACAACTACAATTTTGACTCAAACAATTTCTAAATTGATTGAAAAGTATTCCCTCTTTCAAGCAAACTCATTTGAAAGTGTACTTTATTTAGCTGCTATTTCGAAATTTATTGATTTCGATTTTCCGCTGTCAAGTCAGTTTTTACTCCTAATCTTTGAGGACGTGCGTGAAAGTTGTTAGTAGTACATAGTGTACGCCTACTTCCACACTATGTTGTGTAAATATTGTATCGACAACGTCAAATGGGAGCGAGTTATTTTGTAGTGTTATGCTACCGCACAAAAACACAAAACGACTGGAAAGCAGAGACTAAGTACATGATTTGCCAAAACTTGAAGCAAGTAAGAGAAAAACAAGCGTTAATTTGTAATAAAGTTCACGGTAAGGTGGAAGGACTGTATTTTCCAATCTCATTGTGATATAATGTATAGTGATAATTCTTAGTGTGTGTTTCTTCACACAAGGTCCTTAATTTCTTGAATAATCTATTTAATCACTGATTGCAGAAATGTCAACGTGAGCCTATCATATGCAACCTACAGTGAACTGTGAGCCTAACCACTTCATTAACCTACGCTTCCCAAGGCAAGGTTAACTTAGCTACGCTTATTTCTTATTAGATAAACTACCAGTTACCAGTTAAACTGAAGTTTACAAGCTCACTCGTATGAAATTAACTTTAATGTTGTGCCAAAGACCTGAAAGAAGGATCTGTGTTCCATTTCTCATTTTCTGTAATTTTTCCTTAAGGCTCGAGTTTGGCACAGTAGACCTGGAAATGACAATTCAGACCTGGAGAACTTGAAATTGTTGCCGATATTGCTTTATAAATAGGGTTTTAATGTAAGACGGTTCGGGAGTTTTTTCCTTCACCTTTGTAATAAAGTATTTCCCATAGAAGATCCATTGCTAAATTCATCACTTTTTCTGGCAACCATTTATTTTCAATTCAATGGAAAGTAGTGACCTTGGTCTAAATAATGATAAATCTTGAAATGCATCAAAATGATTCTCCCTTTGAGATCTGAAATATTCACTATGGGATGATGCAGTTCCCAAAACTGTGAGTCTCATGGTGAAACAGGAGACTTGACAAATCTGCATTGTTCCATAGGCTCTAGTACACACAGGACGCTACAATAGGGTACAGAGACTCACTATCCCAAGTTGGATAATTCAACTTTTGTAAGTGGAGAATTTATTTTGTGCTCAAAATACAGTAGAAATGTTTAAGGGCTTCCCACTCAGAGATAAAATTAGTTGTAAATGATATATTAATTTGTTTACCAGTGTCAGAAACATAAGTTTCAAAGGATATTCAGTAGGAATGTTAAAAGTCTAGAGTTGTGATGGTATTCTTTAAAAACACTATGTCGTTGAGGATCAAATCAGTTACAATCAATATTAACAAAGTGTGGTTCCATTTCTTATCAGTCGTAGAATGCAATACTTCTGTAAACTTAGAGTCATGTAAATTTGCCGCTCTAAATGAGCTGTAAGAAAATGTGCTGTCAAAAAGTCTTGGGGCCCAAAAATTCTTTTCTCTTATGTACTCATTGAGTGAATTTGATAATGGGAAATTAAAATTGCAAAGTTCTTATTTGCATTTGTACAAATTTGCTATAATGTAACATGTATGAATGAACTTAAGTTGGAATTAATTGGCTACACACATTGAAGACCAACTAATATTGTTCAAAGAGGTGCTGTATAAATACTTACACCACACAAGGTAGATAAGACATCTTGAAGTACATGTTACAGTAGGATATATGATCTGTACAATTGCAAAAAAGTGACCATTTTCCTTTCTGGCCCATTGCAGATAATTAGAACCATGGAAAGCCAAGACATTCATTTGAACAAAGACAAACATTTTGGTGTTCCTGACTTACTTACATCAGGGTAAGTGTACTGACAGGTTTTCATCATGCCTTGTGCATCCTCCACATGGCGTGGATGTTTATTGTACAAAGGACAAGTAATGTGGCCCTCTTTTCTCATATTTTAGTTGTCTTACCAAGAATTGTGTCATTACAACTCTGTAAAGGAACTTAATTTTCATGATCGTTGTTCCATACTTGAAATATGTGACTTGCAATAGCTGCCAATGCAAAGTAGGTGCAAAATTTTATATTTTTTTGATATTTTAAATAAAATCAGATGTTGGTTTTATTTAGAATTCAGGACTCAAAATAACTGATGAGCCATCTGACCCTTACAGATGGCCATGGTGCCCCTCAGTAATGTCCTTTGAAAGAACGGTAGACCTACAACCAATTTGCCCATTTTGGATGTGCCCTTTTGAAATCAAGCTTATTTAGAGCCATGAGGGTTCATTTTCAGGATAACCTCACAAGTTTGGTTGTTTGTTAGCAAGTTTAGGCATCTCAAATGCTGGGAATATATAGACCTTTTTTTGTATACATTTACGTGCATAATATCTGTTCTTGTACATGGGTTGAAATACAAAGCACATTTCAAAATGAAGTTTTAAGAGAGCGGATGAATGTTTAAGATGGAGTGGATGATCGGTCTGGTTTCTTATCACTGTCAGTTTAGGAAAGCAGTGCAATGAACGTGTGAAATTTTTTCATGATGCGGAAGGTGGAGATGATTGCAGTTTGAGAAAAGTTTCTTTTTTTATAGCCTTCTTCACCTTTTCAAATTACTGGAGTGCATTATCTACATTCAATGTAATATTACTAGATGTACTGTTGATGACCCCTGATATCCTTCAAGTGTTGGATTCACACAGGGGCAAGTCAAATCTATGAGCTAGACATTATTTGTTGCTCATACAGTACCAGTATGCTGGTGAGAGCAGCGATTGACAACCATTTGTCTGTCATCACTTTATCTTTCACTTCGCCAGTGCACAGTACATTTGATGATTATCAAAATTGGTTGCTATTAGTTTGCTGGATATTTGACCATCATCTGAGGGTAGATCTTGGTTAGCTCGAGGGACACGTACTGTAGTGTAAGGGTTAGCATAGGTCATTATCTAGAAACTGGAGAAATAAGCTCTTCTATATTCTCAGGCTTCAGTTCAATATTGCCTTTGCATGGTTTCATAGTGACTGTTTATGTTTTTGAAACTGGGCTAAATACATACTTTTGAGCAGAAGAGCATGCTTAGAAAATGTATGTAACTTGCATAGGAATGAATGTTCTTCCATAAAATTTTAATACTTTAGGGTGGGTGTGTTGATTGTAGTACCAAGGGAATCTCAAGTAATAAACATGGAAAGGGGAGAGGGATGATGGAAAGAAAAGTTGCAGGCGATATACTACAATGCAAGTACTGCCACCTGCTCTGGGATGGCATGTGATGCTGAATCCTAGCGAAGTTTTCTTCGTGAAGGTCTTTTATGAAAAAAACTTCTTCAAGAGCTACAAGTCATATGCTCTTTATCAAAGGACAAAGTTCTGTAACACACCAAGTGCATTCTGCTGTCATCTGTTGTGCATTGCTGGACTTTGTTTGCCATTGCCATACATTCTTTAAGGTTATCAAAGTTTGCAGCAGTGCAAGTTTGAAAGTGGCATCATTGAAGTCACACTCTTTGCAATACTCCATGATTTGTTTCAAAGCTGGGTCTACCCAGTTAGGAAGACCAGGGTAGAGAAAACACTCAGGTAGAGTTTGGCATGTGTATTTGTTCATGGATTTGGTCTTCATTCATGCAGAGGTTGTCAATGTATTGGCTCATAGATTTGGGTGGCCTTCAGATATTGTTCCAACAAATGCTCAGTGAGCATCTCCAAAGATGTGTGAATCAACAGATGTGTATAGTTAATGCACTATAGGAGGTGAAAGATGCAACCATTTACCCTTTAAGGTCACTCTGTCAGTGGAAATAATCCGCCCTGACAGCAAGCTTGTAAATAAAGTTGTACCTCTTTGACAGGTACGGTATCAGCAAGCACTGAATAAAACAAGTCCTAGTTCTCTTCTTGGAGTTTATCATGTTGGTTTACACGTCAGTGTAAAGTTTCAAGGAACATAATAGGGTCATTTTAGCCCATTGCTTGATAGCGCTTTGATTGCATATCACACAATTGCTGGATGAATGGCTGATGACCAAAAATGGTTGAAGTTCTTAATTTCTTCAAATTTCTCGTAGTTGACAATAAGCACCCTTTTTTTTTTGAACCGAAAATAGTGGAATTGATGGTGCGAGCTGTAGCACTGAATTGTCGATGCTCTAGTTGAATGTTTGTATCAGTGCTGTGTGAAAGTATTGCAGAAGAGAGGTTTTCATTTCAAAAAAATTCACAGGTTCCAAAGTTCACACATTTTCTACTTTAACGATATTGGACTGATGTCTTCTAATTTTCTGAACAAGAAAAATTGAGTCAGAAGATTCTTCTTATATGTCACTAAGGCTTCATTTGGTAGTGGTATTTAGAATTCTTTTACAATTTGTACACTAAATTCCCTCCTTTACCCACTACATCCATGTGATTAAGTAATCTACAGTCTTGCATTTGCTCATTTCGTCCAGTCTTACATGTTCAAAGCATGGAAAATGTCACAATTGGAATGTGTCATTCTGATGAAATTGCCTTTGTTGCTGTTACTTCCATGGCTTATATCATGCATGATGTACAGTATTAAAAGGTCGTTGGTTTTATGGCACAATCTTTACCTCTTGAATGTATCATGAATTTGTGTTGGTGTTGCCAGGGTGAACTGCAGTTCTTAAGTGTTTATGTGATATGAAGTGTTGTTGGTGGCCCAGAAAGTATAGGTTACTGTCACCTTCTATATGGTACGTTTAAGAGGATACTTATAGTATGCTGTCAGGATCACCACAAAGGTGTCCTTTATTGAAGCATCACTTGTGATTGGCCAACCTCTAACCTTCTTTTACAAATGATGAATTGATTGGTCTTAACATTCTGTGCCTACCGTTGTAGTGTATCCCTCGAAGAGAAGTTTGGTATGATGATCCCATGCACAGTATTAAATCATTGCACCAAAATAAGCCTGCTGTTCCAAGTAAAGGTCATAGTGTAGAACATTGCAAGTCAGAGGAAAGAAAAGTGTTAAGAAACCAAGAAGAGAATGTTTGTCAGATGAGATACTGGGACAGACATCTGGCTTGAACGACAGATGTTCTCCATGGCCTTGTTTATTTTTCTGCATGTCACTTTGCATACTGTTAAAGTTTAAGTGCTAGGTAATGGTATGCTACATGAAGAAATGTAAATGCAATTTAACACACAGACAAGCTTTCATGGTTGTTGGTTGGTATGCTTTGTTGAAATACAAGCAATGTCAGGTAGTTGTCTAAAGGACAGCTGAAGTATAATAACCAAAATGTGGTGAGTCCTCTCTAAAATTATAGTTGTAGGTACTTCTGTAGCAAAACTTTTGTACAGTACCATATGGTTGTGCTATGATGTGGGTGTATTTTGCTGTTTTCAATGCAAATTCATGCCCGAGTTTGTACCTCTGGTTTCAAATCCTGATTCCAATAGCGTAAAAGGATTTGATTGTATACCTGTAAAGGACAATGTCGTCACAAAGTCTGGTTGTCCTACAAACATTTAGTTGTCTCAGCTGCTGGGACTCTCCGCTAAACATCCTCACTGGTGTTGTATGTATGTGTGCACCGCACCTCTATCCATGGAGCTACTGCAGAACTGTACATCATGAAAAACAAGAAGCTGATTTTTTTTTTTTGCTATAAAGTTGCTATAGGCCCACATGTGGTTTGCTTGGTCAATGGTTGAAAATTTATGTGTGAAAGTATATGAAGTGAGGCATTGGGTGATACAACTCGATATTGTACATTGCAGATTGAAAGAAATTGCATTATGAATATTAGATTACACCTTCTTTGTTAACAATTTTGTTTGACATTAAGCCATAAAGCCTGTTCATTCATGGTGATGTTTGTGTCTCAGACTTGCTTTAGTACTTCAGGTTTTCCAAGTTTCAAATTCTTCCTTCAAATTTTCTAATTTTTCCCAGTATTTTTCACCTTTTTCCATGATAATTATCAATTAAACTTTATTTGGTGTCAACATAACTACCATTTGTGGTGAAAAGATGGTTGGACAGATCTCTTTCATTCTAATATTTCATAGTTGTACCATGCTGACTTTCTATTTTGTGTTACACTAGGTCAATTTTCATTTTGGGGCAGTAGAGATAAAATCGTGCAAACATTTCGTGAGCATGACTTCAAGATATCCATGTAGTGTCGAGAGATGCACTGTGTGACCTATTCAGTGTTCATGATGGAAGGTATTTACCATAGCAAATACCGAAATCATGTAAATTATGCTGTCACCTGATGAATTTAATGCTATTGGATGTGTCACATCGTATGATCATAGTGAAGAATATGAAGCCTTTGAGTGTTGTTCTCAACTCACAGAGCACGTCCAGTTTTTTGTATGTATTATTGTCAAACCTTTTTCTTAGCATTTGGGATCAGTTTTTGTCGCGTGTTTGGGTAGATATGAGTGTCAAGTTGTAAAATTCATGTCCACTTTATGTGGCAGGCCTTTGGAAGAACCAGTGTGTATGTTGATTTTTATTTACCTCAAGAAGCCTCGTAGCTTGAGCTGCTCGAGCATTCAGCAGCCCATCATAATTACAATCCACGGTGATACACGTATCTGCCTTACCCTCACTCGAAGAGGTGAGACAGTGTGAACTCGACATTAAGCAGTGTCAGATTGCCACAAAATGTGACAACCCTAGATAGGAAAAAGAGGTGTGTTACAAGTCCGTACCAGACTAAAAGAAGAATCGTCAGGTGTCAAGCATGTTTGAAACGTGCTCTTGGGATAAAGATGAAAAGGTTGTAGCATGACGTGCCACTCCAAAGGACAACAGTATTCTCCAATGTTGTCTAAATGCGCAGTTTACAACGTATCTAACAATTGATGAGAGTTACAGTTTTTCATAGTTTGCTAATACACTATATACCAAATGCAGTACCTTGACATGTGCACAAAGTGATCATTCGAAGGTGCCCATTGTGGATTTTGATGAAATCATGTCCTTGTAATCACGTGACAGTGTATGTGTGTGTGTGTGTGTAAACTGTGTGTGTTTGTGACACCTACCTTGTAAAAACAATATCTCTAGAAGGGAAACTTTGGCAGATCTCCTGTTTAGTACATCTAAGTGTACCACATTGAGTACAAGAACCTTATTGTTTTTAGTGGAGGTGTAAGGTCATTTGAGATCAACAGGGGTCCAAATGTGGAAACCTTGTTACAAACACAATATCTCAAGAAGGGAAGCTTGGACTAGTATGTGTAGTGTGTAGGTATACCCATGTTGAGTAAAAGACCCATATGGATTTTGGTGACATTCAAAGGTCATTTGAGGTCAACAGGGGTCAAATGGTGAAAACCTTGTAAACACAATATCTCACGAAGGGAAGCTTGGACAGATCTCATATTTAGTACATAGGGGTACCACATTGAGTACAAGAAGCCCTTTTGCTTTTGGTTGGGGTCCATGGTCATTTGGTTGTCAACAAGGGTGAAATTGTAAAAACCTTGTAAACAATATCTCAAGAAGGGACGCTTGAACAAAGGTCATGTGTGGTAGATTGGTATACCACATTGCTTACAAGATGGCTAGTCAATTTTAGTGGGTTTCAAAGGTGATTTGAGATCAACAGTTGTCAAAATGTAAAAATATTGTAAACACGATATCTTATGAAAACAAACTCGGGCAGATCTCCCACTTAGAATGTTGGTGTATCTCACTGAGTATACAAGAATTCCATTGTCTTTGGTGAAGGTCAAAGGCCATTTCAGGTCAACAGGGTCATATTATGGAATGCTTGCAAACATTGTATATCTCAGGAAGGGAAGCTTTTACAGATGACATATTCATAGTTATATCTCATTGAGCACAAGAACCACTTGGTCATTAATGGAGGTCAAAGGTCATTGGATGTCAGCAAGGGTCAAATCGTGCCAATCGTGTGGACATGATCTTAAGAAAGGAAACTTGTATAAATCTCATATTTCATATATAAAGCATAGGTAGCTTGTGACAATGTCAGATTCAGAAAAAAATGCTCATAATCAGTTCATCGAAACCAAAATGCATTTGTGCATTCTGGTTGTTTCCTTGCCAAAGGTAGGCATGGAATTTATGCTGTCATGATGGCATGTGTGTGTGTGTGTGTATGAGTGCACACTGTACAGTATTAGGACAGACGGTGTGTGTGCTTATGTGATGCCTTGGCATGTAAACATGATATCTCAAGAGAAAGGTGCCTGAACATCGAAGATAGTGTGGAGGTAGTCCATAGTGAAAAGGTGATATTTATTGTTTTTCATGGAGGTCAAAGGTCATTTGAGGTCACCAGAGCTTAAAGTATGGAAACCTACTAAGGGAGATATCTCAGTAACTGAATGTTGCTGTAACTTCAAACTGTTCACATTGGTAACTCTTAATGAGTAGATGATCTCTGCGTTGTTATCGAGGTCAAAGGTTATGTAAGTGCACTTGTCCTATTAAGGGAAAGGTGCTGGAACTTAAAACTTGATGTGTAAAGTTTTTCATTGTCAGCAGATGATCCCTACTGTTTTTCAGAGAGGTAATATTTCATTTGAGGTTACCAGAGGTTAAAGTTTGAAAACCCATTGAAGAAGATATCTCAGCAACTGAATGTTGCTTGAACTTCAAACTGAGTGAGTAGTTGTCCATTGCAAGTAGGATGATTCATATTATTCATATTATTTCTTGGAGGTCAAAGGTCATTGGAAATCTCCAGATGCAAAATCTGAAAATCTGTTAAGGACTATATTTTAGCACCTGAATGTTGCTGGAGCTTCAAACTATTACCAGTTACTGGAGTCTTCATGAGTAAATGATCTCTACCATTTCTATGAAGGTCAAATATCATGTCAGGTCAATAGATGGGATAGTTTGAAAACCTTGTAAACATAGTTCTTATCTCAATACTTGAAAGTAGCTGAAACCTCAACCTTGATGTGTAGGTTGCCCATTGTCAGTGGATGATCCCAGCTGTTTTTCATAGAGGTCAAAGGTCATTTTATGTCATCAGGAAGTTAATGTATGTAAACCTACTAAGGAACTATTAAGAAGATATCTCAGATACTGAATATTGTTTGGACTTCAAACTTAGTGTGTTGGTAGTCCGTTGTAAGTAGATGATCCGTCAGTGTTTTTCATGGAGGTTAAAGGTCATTTGAGGTCATCAGAAGTTAATGTATGTAAATCGAATAAAGGAACATATCTCATCAACTGACTGCTGCTGGATATTCGATCTGTTAACATTGGTAGCCCTTGATAAGCAGATCATCTCTGTCATTTTTTGTGGAAGTCAAAGGTCATGTGAGGTCAGTAGAGGTTTTAGTTTGCAATGTCACAAAAAGTGAGATGTTTGACCTTTTTCGACTGCAGTGAAAGCCCTTAAGTTACAAGCATGTACAATTGAAAACTTGATTTTTTGCGCAAAAGTGGCATCCCACAGTTTTGGAAAATCTCTTTGTTTCTGTCGTCTTATAAGTTTTGAGTTTTTTGTGTCAGTTTCTACTCATACAGTCTCCAAAACTGTGTTTGTGACTCAGTTTGAGGAACAGAATGCACAGGAAAGTCTGTGCATGTCCTATCTTACTTTAAACGTCCCTATGCTTCTGCTACTCAGAAAACATTTCTGGAACTGTACACATGGATAATTTTCTTAGCACCAGAATAGGACAATGACGCGATTTATGAATGATTTGATACCTCTGTGGAGCCATTCATCACAAACGAGCAATATGTTCACTTGAGTTAAGAAAATACATTTCAATAGAAAGGGGAAAGAAAAGGCCTCAAAAGATGCACTTCATAGTCAAATCAAACCGAGGAAGCTACCACTTGTTACCACCTCAGCATACTACAACAATGTATGTAGCCTGTTCATCATGTGCATCTCATGACCATGACTCATGAAAAGTAATTTTAAACATCACATTCATGTATGTTGCTGGGGAAATCATTTTATGCCAGTAAGTATTTTTAAGTGCCCTTAAACAAGCACAGCTTCTTTTATCTTCTTAAGGCAAAGTCAATATGTACTTCTGTGCTGTCAGTACACTCCCACTTCCTGCTTTTATTGCCCCTCCAACTTCCTGTTTCCCCCCCGCATCATCGTAAGTTTGAAGTTCTTGAGCAACATGAAAGTTCTGTTCATGAAAATGTGTACATGATAAACAGTGTTACAATCTTACATTTCTCAGCGAAAAGCAGACAAAATGAAAGTGGATCATGTAGGCCTACAGTAAATGTCACTTCAGGAGGATGTAAAAGTCCTCCAGCTTTCCAGTATGATGCGATTGATTCTTGAAAATGATGAACCTTGAACTTGTTTACTCCTGTCTCTCCTCCCTGATGAGGCCACCTGTCTCAGGTGGTATCGTGGGAGACTACAGCAAGTAGGAAATCTCATTAATTTCATCCTGGGAAAAATTAATGCAGCTGCCCATAGAAGAGTAACGAGATGGTTCTTGCAAGCCTTGAAACCCCCAGTAAGCAGCTTCCTCCTGGGGGAATAAATTTGGACCTTTTTTTACGAGCAAAGTAGTAGGGATATATATACCAGTTGGTTGGCAGCCTGGGTGCAATCTGTTCCGTTTAAATAGAAGTCACCATCAATTCAATCACACTGTCATGTAAGCTTCTTGAGAGACAAGCCATATAATCTATGTTATAGTATTAATTTATTTACAAGACTTAAGATACACTAGGTAAATCAATATTTAGGTTTTTTTTTTTTTTTGCCAATATCCTGTCACTATTTCTGTGCAAGTGACTTGTGGGTCATTAATATGATCAGTGAAACCCCACCTCTTTTTTTTTTTTTTTTTTATAGAAAAGGCTGCTCACTGTAAGGATGTTTCTCCTCCCATGGTGCACAAATGGATCTGAAATCTAGGCAAGCAGAAAATTTTGAAATCCCACCAGCTCTTTTGGCGAGAGGGGATTTGAAAAAAGTAGTGATGATGACCCTTGTTTATGTTGAATGACTCACATTTGCTCAGTTGTGCTATTTCAATGAAAATAATTTCTTTTCCGATCCAAAAGCTGTTAAAGGTGGACGTCATCAGGCCTTTTGGAGATTTTCAATTACCCACCTTTTTTATGGACAACTCAGTCATTTTCCCACGAACGCTTCCTCCTCATCATATCTATTTATCTGATTGTTAGAAATCCGAAGGGTCAAACACAGACATCCCAATAAAACAGAGTGAAAGTCAGGTTGAATTTGTATAATTCCAAACTAGAAGTTGGTCAGACAGCGTGGGGGGGCATCATGTGAGGCACATACAAAGGTCAGAGGTTTGAAAAAAAGCACTGTTACCGTGGTAACTCAGGAAACTTCTGATGCTGAGAAGATTGCTGTTAATGTTATTAAGTCAAAGTCTAGGTCAAAGGTCAAATTTGTGACAAAATAGGAAAGTTTGGATGGTGATGGCACTTTTCACTCTGCCATAGAATTAGTAAGAAAATTTTCATCTACTTTAAACGTTGGTAGAGTGTTACTCAAAATAGATATGATTTCCAAGTAAAATTTTGAGGGTATCAGTCACAGAACACAGGCAAATTTTTCGTTACCGTTTTGTTGTGCATGGCAGAGTTTTCTCCATTGAAAACCTTGGTGTCAGTTTCTGAGTGGGAAATCTTTTAGCCAAAGCAATGGAACTTTCCCAATTTAATCCCCAGTGAGGAATATCGTGCAAGGGCAACTCTTCATATTTCGCAGAGAATAATATGATTTGTTAGCCATGTGCTCTGTTTGGTCAAAACATTTGGTTTCATTTACCGTGTTCCTTTTGTCATTTCATTTCTTTCCATTGCCTCCCGGGAATTAATTTACTCGCATATTGATTTAAGTGCTGATGCAAATCTTGGGGAATTGTCTGCAGGGGCACCATTTAAATCAGTTTATTCTTGATCTCTCTGAACAATTCATATTAGGCAACCTCTCAGGAGTCCTCAGTCAACTGACCAAGCAAAATTATTGAAAACCCCCAATTGCTGAGTTCAGGGAGGCAAAGATTCCATGCGGCAATAATGACCTGTGTGTGAATGTGTTTATATGTGACGCCTTGGCTTGTAAACATGATGTACCTCAAGAAGAAGAGGTGCCTGACCTTCAAAGTTGCTGTTTGGGTAGTCCATAGTGAGTAGATGATCCCAGTTGTTTTTCATCTAGGTCAAAGGTCATTTGAGATCATCAGAAATTAAAAGTACGAAAACCTATGAAGGAACTATTAAGGTAGATACCTCTTATACTGAATATTGCTTCAACAACAACTGAATGTTCCGAGAACTTCAAACTGTTTATATTGGTAACTCCTGATGAGTAGATAATCTCTGTCATTATTTATAGAGGTCAAAGGTCATGTGAAGTTTTGAGAGGTTACAGTGTGAAAACCTTGTAAACATGGTATCTCAATGAGGGAAACTTGCTGGAACTTCAAATGTGATGTGTAGGTTGTTCATTTTCAGTAGATGATCCTTATTGTTTTTCAAAGATCAAAGGTCATTTGAGGTCACCATACTGATAACATATAAACACCTACTAATTGCAATATCTCAGACACTGAATGTTGCTTGAACTTCAAATTTAGGGTGTAGGTAGTTCATTGACAGTAGATGAAGGCCAAAGGTCATTTGAGGCCAGCAGTGATTGAAGCATGAAAACCTTTTAAAGGAAAATACTGGACCTCAAAAACTGAATGTTGCTGGAATTTCAAACTGTTAGCATTGGCAACTCTTGATGAGATGATGATATTTGCTTTATGATGGTCAAAGGTCACATGAGGTCAGGAAATTCGCAGATTGAAAAGCTTGTTAGACTTAGTATCTCAAGAAGGGTAAGGTGAACCTTAGGTGGTAATTTGAACTTCAAAATTGGTATGCTGATCGTTCTCTGCTTTTCATAAATATTTTGCAAGGAACCAGAAAGTCCTTTGGCTTTCTGGTTTTGCTCTCAATCATGCAGCAAGGTCTTAGTATCTTCCAACCATTTCAGTCTCACTTTCAGTTACATTCCTGTAGAAGATCTGCCATGCGGCCTATAGATGCTTTTTCCAGATTTTTGTCAGTTAATAACTGACAGTAAGTGATGTTGCCAAGTACATGAGTGATCAGAAAGTTGACTGTCATTACCAGTGGATCATGTTGAGTTTTTGAGAACAGGAAAAGAGGATACAGTTGGTCCTGAGTGGAAACGTTGATGCCCTGTTTAGTATTTTTTTTATAACATGAAAATGTGATGACTCTGAAAATATTTATGTTCTACTGAAAACACAATGGTTTCCTCCCTAGACTTCTGAAACCAAATATTACCTTAAACATGTCTTGCGGCTCATGCACAGAATGACACAGAGTAACAGACTTTTTTTCTCATAGGGTTATACCGTATTGTGTTGTCCCATTTTCTAGTGCAGAGTATGTCAAGACTAATTGTTCATAGCTGTCATCTAAAGGTATAAGTATGTCATTCACCTGTGGACTGTTCTTTGATGGTTTGTCATATCCTCACAGAATATTTTCTTTTGTATGAAATCTTACATATCTAAAGCATTCTCATGCATGGCATAAGACTAAAAACAATTTTTTTCAGGTATACCCATGTCTCTTTGGGTTTCCCCCTCTGTTTTCTAAATTTAAATTTGTTTCAGTTTTGCAAAACAAATTTTCCATTTTGCAAAACTTGAATTCTCTTTCATATAGGTAAAGGAATGCAAAGATCCTATGTATGGAATGTATTGTTATGTTAGGATATAGAGTCCTGGGTTAGATTTAAATGACCCAATATTTGTTTGAAAATCTCATGAAAATACCGGAATTGCTATTCATTTGGACACTCATTTTTTTTCGCACAATTTTCTTTTGTTTTTTCTTTTTTTTTTCAGTGTTTGTCCTATGGTTTCTATGATTTTTTTTTCAGTTCCACTTAAAATGTTGAACTCTCGCCTAGATAATATGACATTTATAAAAGCACACCTCCTGCCTGGGTCAGGGTTTGTTGTCTCAAGATACACATATTTGATAAGTATACATGGATGGACTGGATAACATCAGCAGTGCTTGGTTTGTATATACATGCTTTAACTTAAAAGACCTCACAAGGCTCACATGTTGTATTTTTTAGGTGCAGTTTACACCAGTGTTCACTGAGTTGAATGAAACTTTTCAAGACTACAGTACCACTAGAAAATTTCAAAATTTTTTACTTCTTAGATCAAATTATTTTTCATGTACAATCCATCCCCTTCAAAGGTGATTAGGCAATGTTGAGAGGTATAAATATTCAAACTGAAATTAAATCTAAAAAATATGAAAAATCAAAAATAAAAATTTGCTTTGATGCGATTGTTAGTTTTTATTATTTATTTTATTTTTGCTTCTTTTTAGTAATTAATTGGGATCAATTTTAACGTCGAAGCCTGCATGGGGACAAGTCACATGACTAAAACACCACGTAGCAATGTGTTCGCATGCACTTTACTGTACTGGGCAATCATGATGGCGTTTTGCATTTCTGCACCACAGGAATAGGATTGTTCTGGTCAGGTAGAACTAAAATCAGTGGTGGACAGTGACAAATTTTCTGTGAAAGAGTCCGCCAAAGTTTGCAGTATAATTTATTGTATTTTTGCAGCCTTCAAAGTTATTTAAGTCTTTCAAGATTTGGTGATTTTGGAAATAACTTTTTTTCAATTTTTCAGAGCTGCAAAGTTGACAGGTAAGTAAGATGGGTAAATGGGTAAAGTAAGATAGGAAAAATGAGATGGTTAGCAGAGGCAAGTAAGAGAGACTGATCAGTGATACATGCCTTCATAACTAAATGATATATTTTCAAGTTTATGAATGAAAAGTGCATTGGCCTTAACCAGTTTGATGTTAAGTTAAAGCTACATAGCTATGTTACTGATGAAACAGTAGGTCTTCAAGGTCCTTTGGAATGGTTGAGTGCATGCATTTGATTCTGGATGTTTAAGTGTAGAATTACCCGTAGAGTCTGATGGACAATTTAGGTAGATCCCAGCAAAGTTGCTCATTAAATCAATCATCAATTGTGTTCAGTAAACAAGTGATTAAGCCATCTGAAGCTTGCCTTGATTTGATGGGCCACGATTACATATTAGTTAGTTACAATGCACAGCAAATGAGACGCAAGGCGTCTTATCTTCGGATGTCGGAGTTGCTCGGTTACACCAACGGGAGTCGGTCCGTCATGGAACAAACATACAGGCACTGCTACATGTCAGGTACAATTAGCATGATGCCTGTCACCAACAGGGATGTTTCGATCACACCTTTCAGCTTTATAATCAGTCCCCACCTGGCGGTGGCAATGAAAACTAATCTTTTCCGTCCTGTTAAAATGCAGGTTAAGAGTTTGAACTCTTCTTCAGTCATGGGTTGAGCGTAGTTTTAACTCCCAGAAACACTGCATGGATCAGAAGAACATACCTGCCTAGGGGAAACATTTGATCCACAAAACTTTATTCTTTCATGTTGTGCCTGTAAAATTATTGTGGGCATGTACATGGCAACTGTAGTGCAACTCCATATAAGGCATGATATTTTTCCATCACTCCCCCAAAGTTTGGAGGCTTTTGAGGGATAGAAAGTAGGGTACATCAGAGGGCAAAAGGTGATTAGCTAATATTTTAAGATTCCTCTTTAAATGTGGAATTTTGCTCGACTCTGACTGCGGAGCTGCTCTCTCATCAAAGCTGTTCTTGACTTGAACATGAATGTGAGGTGTATTGATCGCCAGCTAACTGTAAAAAGGAACTGACGTTTTGCTGATAGCACATACCTAAAATTCTTTACTTGGCCCCTTGCTTACCTGTCTCCAGCAATGTTACACCTCTTTTTACTGAGTTGATGATGATTGGTAACCTTTAACACTGCCCTGATAACCTGCTCATAACTGATGTCAAATAATAAAAAAATAGTGATATGAAACAACAATATGACAGTTAGGTAAATTCTATTGATTTAGAAGCCAATTGGGAAAAAGGAGTTGACATGATGTTGATAGCAAGAACATGAATTTTGTTAAGAGTGCTTTTCACTCAGTGCATTCTGTTTAAAATGGGTTGATGGTAAAAGGAGGTGATTTGCTTTGAACGATGAAGTTACTTGTCCTCCAGTGCAGCTGTTTGTTGCACCAAGCTAGTGAGGGCTACTGTAGCTCCGAACCATGTAAGATTTTTACCTTGCCCTCCCTCCCTTGTCTCTCCTCCTCTGCTCCAGTGCTCACGTATCACCCAAAGTTGCTAATTGGACTGAATTTTTTTTTCTGTCAGAGTACAATGATGCCAACACATGCTTCTGTTTCTCTCCGCGATCCACATTTTTGTCTCTCTTCCCCAAGTCTCTGTTGTCACCCCTTCTCACTTCTCTACTTCCCTCCCTTCTCTTTTCACCCTCCGCCCATGATCCCCCTTTCCACTTTCCTCACATGTTCCCTCCATTGTCTCGTGGTAAACTTCTCTCTCATTTGCTAGTCTTCGCATAATATCATTTCCTTTCTATGGCTCGTTAGTGCAGCATAGTCATATCTTTAGTATATTCTTTTCTTTTTTTTTTGACTTGTGTCTTTTCTCTTGTGTTGTTTTGCTGTGTCTTGTCAGTTCCATTTGAGGATCAGTAGGGCATTTTACAATGCACCAACATGGCATAACAATAGAAATAGCTTCATTCAAGAACCTGAGGAAACAGATCTGCAACAGGGTCATCTCCTTGAAACATGCAAAATATTCAAGTTATCGAAGATGCATCATTTGAATTTTTGAAAGTTTGGATGAACAAATTATTCATGAGCAACAAATCACTGAATTTCTATAAGTGAGAAACTTCTACGTAAAAGAGAAGACCACTGTCCTCTCTTATTTTGAATAATGTATCTTTCTGTGTTCAAATATGTTGGTTTGAAAACTATCTTGCTGTGAAACAAGCACCTAATTTTCCCTCTAGGGATAAAAAGTACCAAGTCCAGCCCCCTTTTTCTTTATTTTCTTTTCACCTAGAAGGTTGCTTCTTTTATGGTTTGTTTTTGAAATAAGCCACAAAAAGGCTATGGTCTTGCTTCTGTATTTTTCTCACTGATGCATGGGTTGCAGAAAGATCATAACCAGGAATCAAAATGTAAAAAAAAAGGCAAAAGCTGTAACTAATAGAAACTGACTATAGAAGGCCACATGACCATCTTTGAATGTGAGTCTCCTCACTTTGTCAGGCATGAACCCAATTTTTAAAAGGTAGAGGGTTAAAGGTCATTTCCTTATTACCGATTCATTCAAAAAGTTTGTTGACCAGTCTTAACCAAATACCCTATCTCCATAGTCTTATTGAACATTATGAATATGAAGCCACAAACCCTGCTGGCATCCTCATTTAGTGTTTGCTTTGTGTTATTGCTGTAACCACAATATTTACAGGCGAAAGTGTCCTTGTTTTGAGCCCTCCTGCTGTCTGATGAGATGGAAGCTTTTGCGAATGGTTTAAAGCCATAAATATCCCTAATGCCAGACAATCCATCATTTTGGAACTCTCTCTGTCAATTTGTTAATGTCCCTGTGTCTAGATAGTCCGGAGAAGCTGCACTCTTACACACCTGTTCATCCTAACCGCAACAGTCTCGCAACCGTTGCTCATTGAGGATGCAGAAAGTACAATACCCCAGGGGGTTTCGTACATGAGAATTTGAACAGACTCTCCCTGTAGCCAATTTTGAAGAGCTTATAAAACATATACTTCAGACAGTGGGAGAGACAACAACAACCTGCTGTTCTGAAACTGTTATAAAATAGTTTTGGGAAGTTTGAACTAATTTGACAAAAAAAACCAAACAAACAAACAAAGTTAAACAAGTGGGTGGGGGGGGGAGAAGAAGACACTTGCGCATCATAACAGTTGTTGACTCAAAGTTAATGATTGTTTTTTTTTCTGATTCTGGCAAACCATGGGTATGTTGCTGTTCACAAGTAATGCATACATGTAGTATGCCACCTGCTTAGATTGATCCTAGCATGCTATTTGCTTAGCAAGGGTCACCAGGGAATTTTATTCTTAATTTGTAACTTTCAAAGCAGTAGTCAGAGTTTTTTTTGGGGGGGGGCTTGTAAATTTATTCCTGTCATGAAAATAAGATCTTACCATTCCTTCATTTTGTAAGATATGATTTTACTTCTCCAAACGGTAAATAATCCTTTAACGTGAATTTAGACTGAAACTAACATAGAGCTCACAACTTATCAGGAGGAACTTGTGTGTCTTTAAATGCACCAAATTTGTGATAGAGCACAGGCAATCTTTTCTTCCACAGAGTGCGCTCTTTCGCGAAAGTCTGTGGGAGTTACTTTTGCGCTTTGTTTGTCTAACCTACACTGCACTTACGCTGCTATTGTTCTCTGTTAATCCAACTCTGACTCATTGTCATCAGCCGTACACTGACCGAAGATGGCTGTGCTATATACAGTAAAGAGCAGACACATGGCCTTTTCAATCATTATTTTGGATAAATATGTTATATCCTTTTAAACATGCACCCAAATACTCAATCCTCATTCAATCTTTAGCTTAAGCTAAAATACATTATTTATTTTGTACCTGTGTGCCTGAATTTTACACTCATGGTTGATATTTCTCAAGTTATATAGAAAACAATCTTAACAGACATTTCCAGAGGGTTCTCGCACTTCCTATCCTACTTTTAATGTCAGTTAGAAAATGTAAACTTAGGCCTGTATATATGTATATAGATCTGCAGAGTGGCATCATAACTTTTTTTAAATTTATCGAAACTAACCACATCAAAGTGTCAAGGTCCTTGACAAGTAAATCACCACAGTATTGACATATCACATGAAAAGATGACTAGTCTTGTGTATCAGTCTGTTTTTAACAAAATTACATAAGCCTGTTTTCAAGTACAGTAGGCCTATACTTAACATAAGTTACCAAAATTACTTCAAGTGCTATGTGAAGTTAAGTTAGCTCCAGACTGACAAAACCGCACAAGCTAACATTATCATAATTTAAAAAATTGCTAGAAAACTTTACATTCTTGATGTAGAGAAATCTTTATTGATGCAAATGTCTGGAAAATAATTTTTTACATGGAAATTCTACCTATTTGTGTTTATGAAGTAAGTTGGTAAAATACCGTCACTATGAAGGAAGACAAAATAAAGTGTAAAGCACCCCTACTCATTGAAAACCACAAAAGTTGGTTAATTTTACATCTGCAGATAGAACACAACACATGTAATATAAATAAAAAAGGTCACTTTCCATGTCACTTATAGGTTTGAGAAAGGAGAATGCAATTTTTACCCACCTGTGGAAATACTCTGTTGAATGGAAAATACTGTGAAATTCACAGTCTGGTTTGATGACGTCACAAAATGGAGAGCTTGTACACGCGAGCCATCTCGAACTATGCCTGTCGTGTAAATGACAGTCAAATTGAACCGCCTGCTGGTCTTGAAAAAAATTCTATAATTCACATGTTGCACGTTTGCCTGGAGATTCAACATTCATTTGCTTTAAAAGTTCTGCTATAATGCTGAAGTCGTTTGAATGTGAAAAGAAAAGTTGCACTGGGAAAGGAATTCGATTTCACCAGAGATCAAACTATGGGTAACCTCGACTGATCTCATACTTGATGCGTAGATGATCCCTAATGTTTGTGGTAGATGTCAAAGGTCATTTGGGGTAACAAGAGTTCAGTCTGTGAAAACCTTGTTTACATGATATCCCTGAGAATAGTTTTGGGAATGAGTTTGTAAAAAAAGAGAGGGATCTACATTTTTCAAGTAATTGTGTTATTTTGTAAGGAGGTCAACTTGAGGTCACCAGATACCATAGTCAGAAATCAAGTATGTGAACATGAGGCTTTACAGTGTTTGATTCAATATTTGTTCTTCATTTGGGTGATCCTTCATGAATATGATGTTCCAGGGTGTTAACTAACTTTAACCATCTCTTTCCAATCTATAGCATCGGCACAGACGAGCTGCAACAAATTTTGCCTGCATACCACCACTTTGGTGGCCGCCCCTACCTGACTGCCACCCCAAAGTGCCTGTTGGGGATGGTCAAACATTCCTTTCACAGAGCCCAAAACTTGATGTTAATATTTGTGGCTTTTGGTCCATTGCTAGCTGCACACAAGATACAACAGAGTAATGGGGAGGGGGGTTCCAGTTACATGTTTGTTCACCGTTGATCTACACAGATACATGGGATGGTAGCAGTGGTTTCTCGTAATTAAAGCCCTGCTTCAACCAATGGCCTCCGAGCTTTGGAAAAAAAGGTTGTATAGTATTTCTGCAAAATTTAAGGGAAAGTTTGTCTCCAAAGCCGGGGAACGTAAGTTTTTCGTAGCGAATGGCCGAATGAAAAAAGTTGTCCACTACATACACATCACAGAATACTTACATCATGATAAATCAAACTCTTTTCTACACTGTCTTCCGACTTGTTTGTAACAAGCTGTGAGGTCATGTACTGTTTGATTGGTGGAAACGGAACGCTTCAATCTACGTTTTTATTTTGAGTTTTTATGTTTTTAATTAGTGTGACTGCAAACACGTAATATTTGCCCATGCCTAATGGTGGTAAATGTACATACAGCTGTACTATGCTAGGCTACCGTGAGCTTATTGCCAGAGTGTTGCAGTATTATGTTAAAAACATCATTGATGGAAATGGGTACATAATAAATACTAATATATAAAAGAAGACTGTCATGAAAATGTGAATGCCAATATCAAGAATTTCTCCTCATCGTCTTTGTCTCATCTTCTTTGTTGGATAGTCAGCAGCAGCTCCTCTCGTCCAAGATGTTATTGCTAAATTACTTTACAACCTACTGATGGTTACATCCCACCCTCTGCCAGGGATTGTGAACAACAGAAATATCATGTTTCCAACGTGATGTGTTGCAATAGCCTTGGGGTGTGAAGTGGATTTTCAATAGATTTCATAAGGCAAACATATTTTGGGAAAACCTGTTTGAAGTCACCACGGGTGTGCTTATTGATATTGCAGTTATTAGCACAGTCAGTCATTCCAGAGCATTTTTTTTTTTTTGATGGAAGATCAACACACCTTCCATGTATTTCTGGACATCAAAGTTAACATGTGTCCCATACTCTGCTAAGAAGGTTACTCCGGCAGCCTGCTGACGATGCCATATACGTGGGCCTCATTCCGATCGTTCGTTGCACAACTCAAGTGTAGAAGACCAGCAACTCTTCTCAGTGTGGGCACTATCTATGCAGAACAAAGCTCATTCTTGATATCTGATAACAGGATCAGAACAAATGCTATAACCAGGATCCTGTATTCAAGTAGGCCATTGGAAATAGAGAAGACTTAGGGGCCCATAGTTGCCCTGTCGGTCTCGTACATCTGCATCAGAAACACAAAACAAGGGAAAACAAAATGGCCGTGAGTTCATCAAAGGAGTGAACTCATCATGTAAAATCCTGGTAACTGAATACCGTACATCATTTTGTCACAAACTTGTTTACCTGGTATTTCTCCCTAATCTTGTGGACATCCCTGCGGCTATATATCGAATTCTAGAGGAAGTTCTGAACTGAAGTGTTTTGGAAGGAGTTTCACTGGCCGACTTTTCTAGAAAAATTTTTCC
Organism: Stichopus chloronotus; assembly: GCA_021234535.1. Taxonomy (NCBI): domain Eukaryota; kingdom Metazoa; phylum Echinodermata; class Holothuroidea; order Aspidochirotida; family Stichopodidae; genus Stichopus; species Stichopus chloronotus. Next base: position 26,370,601 of record CM037834.1, on the reverse strand, counting down.
CTCCTGGTGCATGCAGTCTTGTCATCATGGCTTGAATAACACATGCTAGGATGTTAAACAGTCTTAGCTCAAAAAAAAAAAAAAAATTCTGATTTTAGTTCTTCTAACATGATTAAACATTTTCCTCTGAAATTTAGGATCTGTAGAAGATGTAATATGTTGAGGTCACCAGAGCTTTAAAGTTTGAAATCCTATTAAAGTGATTGCGTGCATAGGCAAAAAGTAAAAACATTGAAATTTCATCTCCAAAATTTTGGTAAGGCTTTTAATTATACCATTTAGGCAATATGGGAAAATAAATAGGTTTTAGTTGGTTAATTTTGCCATATGATTTCAAATTCTTCTAACATAACGACAAAAAGTGAAGAATACGATAATGTAGTGGTTGACAGTTTTCATTCAAATCAATGGTGTACTTCTTTGAGCAAGACAATGGGAAGTATACTAGTATTGAATATTTAGTTAACAACTCAGGATCACTGACACCGCGGACAAGTTGTGTTCAGTTTGTAGGTTATTTGTAAATACAGTGTTTCCTTTCACCAAATACTACAATTCCTGATACCTACCAAGGAGCGATGACTTGAGGTGTATGTTTTTGATACACTAGTGAGACCTGTACTGTTGCATATTCATTACGCAGACAGTTATAGAAAGAACCGTTAATTTTCAAATATGATTTCTGTTTTTTTTTGTTTTTATGCCAATCCCGTTGCTTTTTGAAGTAGTTACTGTCATTTTCCTTCATTGAAAGACATAGTCCGTTCATGTACAACCTTTCATGTACATTTAAAAATAGAGAAAAAGTTAAGATCAAACATAATCTTATCTTTTTGGTTTTTCAGTACACACGGAATCATTTTAAGGAAGATATCTCAGTAATGTGATCTCTTTCATTTTTTTTTATGGAGGCCAAAGATCATGTGAGGTCAGTAGATTTCACAGTTTGAAACCTTGTTGACATGATATGGCAACAAGGGTTAGGTGTGTGAACCTCAAAATTGGTATGTAATGTCCTTTGTTTCTCATCCACATTGGCAAGGAATTACAAAGTCATTCAACTTTCTGGTTCTTGTTTCACGTTTCTCTTACACATATAACAACCGTGGATACGGTGTGTTGACCAGTCTGAGGACATGAATGTACCTCATTGTCCCTCTGTGATTGGTAATTTACTGTACAAGAGGATGATATGCTTAAGTTGGATGTTGCTAATTGAGTTAGTATTTTGTAAAATTGTGTCAGTCGTGGAACACTCAGAGCAGGGATGTCTTGTTTATGATATCTTGCTTCTGTTTGGTGTGAATGTTGTTTAAAGTGAACAAGTTGACATGCAGTATGAATGAAAAGGTAAGAGGCAAGTGGTGAATGGGAAGGCAATAAATGTTTGGCTGAACCTTAAAGGGTAAAAGGGCATTTGTTTTAGAGACGACATCCATATTTTTGAAACCAATGTTTGTGGATGCAGAATAATAGATTATTCAAAATGAGGAAGGACAGTAGCCTTCTCTTCAAGAAATAAGTTCCTCACAGATAGAAATTCAGTTATTTGTTGCTCAACACTAATTTGTTCACCCGAACTTTTCAAAATTCAAATGATGCATCTTTCTTTACTCATCACATGCATAATGTTTTGAGGAGATGAAGCTTTGGTGAATGTTTATTGATGAGACTGAATGGTTTAACAATGATTACCGCTATTTTCTTTTGTATGTCATGTTGGTGTATTCTAAACGACCTATTTCCTTTTAACTCTAAGATATTGTTTCACACCCTTCTGTTTTAGTTGGCATTTAATAATTTGGGGTTTAAGCAGCTTTCGAGACTTGCCGGGAAACGGCACAACTACACTGTGCCAAGCTACGTGGTAATGCCCCTTCAGTTGCCTACTTTTCTATACATGGTTCGCAGAAACTGTTTGGCACCAATTGTACACTAATTGGGTCAGTCACTTTCGTAATTGGCTAAATTATGGGTGTATGTGGTACATATTTTCCAGGAAAAGTACGTCAGTGTGATGTCCCTTGAGGCCATGGAGCTACGTGGTACCTCCTATCAACCATTAGTATGAGGCTGCCTCTCGGGAAAAGATTAGCGGAATACCCATGAAGACATTGACACAGCCATTGACTGTGTTATGCTTTATCATACATACTAACTGCCCAGTTCCATTTGCTTGGCATTAAATGTGGATGAACAAAATAGTGAATATTGTGTCTGCATGAAAATCATTTATACATTGCCATGAATTGTTGTTTTAAAGATAGTACTGTGTGTTGTCATGTAATCATCAAGGTCACTTGCTATTTTATACTATGCTCCTTACTTACCTGTTTCCACTCGACAACTGCACTTCCTGATACCAGCATAGTAGCTGGAACTGAATGAGTGACAGGTTTATTTTGTCACTCATGAACTTCCAAAGCAGATCAGTTTTGGGGATATTTGCTGATTAATCAATTTGGAAAATTTCATGAAATCATTTACCTTTCCTTATATCTACGAATGGATATATCTGAGCTTGTTTAAATAAGATCATAAATCTCTTGAACATGCTTATTTTGAGAGAATACCTTCATAACTTCTTCCCACTAGGTATGTTCAGTCTACATTATTGGTTTGTTTGTACACATTTACCTTTAATGCAATGACAAACTTAGGCAGAACTTTACAGTAGCTCTACCATGGATGAATACTAAACTGGTAAAAACTAGTTTTTCGAAATATTTGGACAAATTGATATCTAAAACTGTCTTTGATGTACTTGTGACATCATCCAGTGTTATGCAATCAAAGTTTTAAGTTTCACAGTTGGAAGCTCCCCTTTGAAAAATCAATTCTGTATAATGTCATATAGTGAGCAGATTTATGCATGAGCTCTCTCTCCACAATAATTAAAAATGCTTCTACTTGAACATCCTTTCATTGATTTGTTTGAAACTTGCACACAATGTTTCTTAGGTAGCGGGCCATTTGATGAATTCAGGTATACAAGCTCCATGTGGGCCCTATGGCCCACTCAATGAAATTGTGCAAAACCTTTATCCTCCTACAGATTTTCATGTGCGGTCTTATTGGTTTGTCATATTGATGAGTTGTCGGTGGTGCCTTCAGGTTGTTCATTTTTATCCAAGGTCGAAATTCTGCAAAAAAATTATTTTCCTGCATTTCCTCTTGTACAATGTTGAAGATTTGACATAATGCTACTCTGCTAGTGACACCTTTAGGATGTTCAGAAATTCTGTGTCCAAAGCCCAAGATGGGCCAGACGGCCCATCTTCATCATGAGACCCCAAATTCACATACGTGCTTAAGGCACCACCAGCAGAGTACCATAATGACAAACCATTGATGTACACATGTATACATATGTCTGATGATCTGCACTAGGCGAAGCATTTTGCAGAATTTCGTAAAATGGGCCTAAGGGTCCATCCTGGACCATGGACCAAAATGTCATCAATACCATTGACAGATCACTAACAAAGAATCATTATGACAAATTGTTAAGATTTTACATGTCCATCTGAAGGATGCTGTCAACTCTGTTTAACATTAACTAAAGGACAGAAGTATTTTACAGTACTGTAGTTCAGTAGGGCCCATCTTGAGATTTGGACCTAGACTCCCTGAACACCCCAAATGTGCCACCTGAGTATCAATATGACAAATCATCAACATCGTCACAGAGAATCTGTAGGAACAGGAACATCCTGCAGAATTTCATAAAAAAGGACCACAGGGCCCACATGCGACCTTTAACTAAACATTCATGAACACAATGAAGGTACAACTAACAATGTATCTTGCTTACAAACCATTTAGGTTGTACATTTCAACCTGTGGGAGGAAATGCATTTTGCAGATTCCCATAAAATTGGCCATAGGGTCAGCATGGGACCTTGGACCAAAAACTTCCTTTACACCCAAAATGGCCCAGAGCCCAAGGGAGATCTTGTAAAAGTTTGAAGGAAATTCATCCAGACATTTGCATGTGGAGGCATTTTGAATTATTGTGAAGCAAAAGCTTGTGTATGAAAGGGTTCCTAACATGACATCATAAGCTGCCTTGTAGAAAACTAGAATTTTTCAAGAAGAAGCTCCCAACTGTGAAACTTACAATTTTGATTGAATAACATTGAAAGATGTCTCAAGAACACCAATCTGGATATCAATCTGTCCAAATATTTAGAAAAACCAGTTTCCGCTGCGTTTTAGTCTAGTGACACGGCCTCTTTAAACAATCAGCTCCCTCAGAACAATACTCTGAAAGTTTTAGTTCTATGCCGCTCCCTGGTGAAAGCTAGACTATTAACACAAAATAAGAGATCAGAACTGTACTGCAACCCACAATAAATAAACATCAATAGTAGTTTACAAACCAGATGTGTTAGGACTATGTAACAACCAATTGGTTTCTAGCACAAGGCTGGTACTTTGACTGTCTACTGAAATAATTCTTTCTCCAAATTTTGTGAGCTATGAATATAAGAATGGTGACTTGCATATAAAAAATGTTTGTATCTTTTTAAATGACGATGTAAGAAGCAGTGGTGGAAGATTCCTTCAAGTGGAGGGAGAGGGAATGTCAGGGAGGGGGACTCGTTCTTCTTTGTTTGTTCAGAGAACATCTGTTGGCAGAATGTGTTTGATGAATTTCCACTCTTCTTCCCTACCAAAGTTTATCATTCCATAGCAATTAAGGGTAAGGTATCAAGCATTCTGAGTTTCAAAATTTCAAACAAGACTTAATGTTACTCAATAGTTTTCCCCTTCTGCTCACAAAGGATAACCTTTACAGGCTGCCATTGCTTATCTTATCTTCCCCTGCTTTCACCATGAGATAATTGATTCAGATATCACCTGGTGACGAGACCTGCAAGCCCCAAATTGATGCCACCTGGATCTCCAAGGGACTACAGGTTACTGGCGCTAACCTCCACCCTATATCCTGCTGAGGGAAGAGATGAGAGACAAAAACTGAATCCATTACAGAGAAGTGAGATGGAAATGTCTCAAGGAACTGTAATAGTTTTATAAAATGTTGTCAGACATACCTACAGCACTCCAGTGTAGGAATTGCGCCCTAGTGTCATACATTTAAAGTGATATATTGGATTTGTAGCTTAAAGTAAACTGCAGTGTGTGTGAACATCGGATGGGGGTTGTGAGGATAAGCGAAAGGACAGGTGTCACCAAGAAGGCAGAAGACTTGTATCGCCATGGTGACAGGAAAGCGCTGACAAGAGCAAAAAATGCCAGCTGAAGTATCCTGTGTTCTGTGACCAGAGTATGTTTGTGTAATTTGTAAAACCTATTTAGGCCAAATTTGCTGGTATAAGCTGTATCCCTCCTCTTTGGGATATGTTGGTTGACATGCAGGGGTCTTTGAAACAGGAATTGGAACCACTGTAATGAGACTCTGCAATGTTGTCTTATGGAGTTTTTGTGATTTTTCACCGTGCAATGTGTACAGTTGTGTCATATTTGCCATTCATGTGTTTCACATTCACTGAAAGACTTCATGATGAGCCCTGCATGTGAAATCATGCTCGACTTTCATCTCACATTTTCCTGTACGGTTTTACTGGACGTTATTTTGGCACGATGTGTTACCGATATATTTCTTACTGACATGTAGCTTGAATTCAAAATGAGTCTCTGTGATTTTGAATAACTTCTGTATGATGTATGCTGGTAATTCAGGCTAAATGTAATCTTCAGAGAAATCAGTTATCCCATAGGCACACTCCTGTAGGAATAAACTGTGCATATAATCGAGAATCGTAGCCTTGTGAGTGAGGGCCCTACTTTGGCTGGTCATCAACAAATGCAGTTATATCTGTGTACACATGAACGATCTGACATTATTTTCACCCACGGCAGACTGCACATTTTACACTGTAGAAGGCATGACGTGGTGGGATAGTCATTACAGAGAGACCTTAATAATGCTGACCATTAGCCTATTTAAAGAGACTGTACTGAAACTGGCTTGGTCACTGACGTGTGATGTTTATCACATGGGCACCCAAAATAGCAAACTATGTCTGATACAGTTGCCCCAGATTTGGACTGTGGGCTGCAGTTTATCATTTCATTGATGATGGTAAGAATTTTCTTCACCAGGGCCTTGAAATATGTTGGTGGGATGTTGCTACTGCTGTCAACGGTACCTATCACAAAGAGACTTTGTATTCACATGGTAGACATGGAAACTTACCCCTTGCTTACACTTCAGCATTATTTTTGTTGGAATTTAGAAACATTTTACTGAACAACATTCTGTCATGTAATACACCTTATGTGCTTGCTCAGAAATGAAATTATGCTGACTCTAAAATGTCTACTCTATGAGGAATTGTCTTAGTTTCTTTTGAACTGTTTCTTTTTACTTTCAGATAAAAACACACCTTGCATCTCAAGGGTTTTCACTTATTTTTAGTTTGTTCTTAATTTGTCTTTGAGTAGTTTCCTGTAAGTCCTGCATGTCCTCTTTTTCTCTGATGTTTATGTTTCGTAATTCTTGAATTAAAGTACTGCATCTGGCAAGGTGATGATTCTGTTCAGCCACCCGACGGTCATCAGAATTTTCGCTTAGTAAAAAAACTAGAGCATAACTTTGGCTGGCAATATTTTATGGTTAGAACAACCTTCTTCCCTTCACCCATGGGAAGTAAACAAGTGTGTTTTTTTTTTTGCTTTTGTTTTTACTTTGAACTGTGCAAAGTTGGTAGGGACATCTGTCAATCTTCCAATTTAAAGCAATTAAAGTCAACTCGAATCTTTCTAAAAGTGTGGAGCAGATTTTTCAATCTTAGTCATTTTAATACCAAAGGGAAAAAAGGTGAAGAGGAATCAGCATTAAAATAGGCTATCAATATTTTGATGATTCTCTTGGACATGTTTTGTCCTGGGGATGTAATGGTAGAGCTGATCGGTCGTGTGTCAGGTGCTGAGGAGATCCTGTGTTGAGTCTGTAAGAAGTAGGGTGCACGGGTGGTCCATATTTTTTGCGCAACGGAGGAATGAAATCCAACCCAGATTTGCATAATTGCTAAATGACAAGCAGTATTCCTTCCTAATAATCTTAAACCTGATTGTACAATTTTGTACAAATCTGAGTTGTGTTTAATAAAGTAGGGCCTTTTCATGTGTACTGTACTGTAATACTTCAAAGAACACTGCATATGGTCTGATTTTCAGAAAAGCAGCTGTTAGCAGTATAAAAGCCCTTGAAAGGCCTAATTCACTTTTGAGCTGCAATCTTGACAAAATACCTTGGGACACCCGCTCCCCTTTGTAATGTTGGCTATAGGATTACTGTTCCAAGTGTACATTCAATCTTCTAGGGAAGCATTGGAAAGGGGCACGGGGTTTCATGTTATCCTCTAGCCTAAAATGTGGTTTTATATTTGACTCAACAGAGTGTACATAAATCTATGGGTAGAATTTGGCTTTTCTAGTCTAAACATCGTTTGCGACTCATGTAATCCCACGTTGTTCGTGATTCCAGTAATCCCACACAGCCGCGCGCGACCCAAAAGAAAATATTTGGCGACCTATATTTGCCGTGGGTTTCAACCTATCCTTTGAGAACTGTGGGATTTAGAGTGTCTGAAATTTGACATTTGAAATCTGGCAATGAAAATTCATTTCTACCAATAGATCATTGCTGTTGGCATGGGTAAAGCAGTCTAGGAGATTCAAGTATCTTATTGAACTGTCTTTTTGTCAGACAATTTAACTTTAGAGCAAAAGACCACCACTTTTTGTGTTGTAACCGTCCTTTGAATAATTGGCTGATATTGCAGAAATTTTAATGCAGATGAAGTTGGAATACTTTGTATCCATGCATTTTGCTGAAATTATTATAAGAGCTTTTTACAAATAATTGCTGCTTCCTTTGCTGTGCTCCTGTGCAGCTCGATGAACTATTTCGTCCTTGTGGATGTCAGCTGCACATTTTCTGCAATGTCATTCTGTTTTTCTCCTCCAGGTCTAAAGTAGTTTTTGATGTAAAATGTTGCTTTTCTGAAGAAAAATAAAAGGAAGTTTAATGGACACTAATGACATCAAGGATTGTTTTAATACTCTTGTCATTCATCTACCATAAATTAAAGAGATAGGTAAAAGCCCTCCCTGTTATTGTTTAACAATCTCTTCAATATTTTTCAAACAAATGCTTCTTTTTCTATTCTCTTTTTTAGCCCTTCAAGTGTCAAGAATGATCTTGTTTCCTCACATCCACTCGAAAAGTCAGAAAAGAATGTAAGTACTAGCAGGTCCTGTGTTGATCTTCATCCCGTATGTAAACAATTAGTTTCGCAATTACTTTTAATTCTGCGAGAGCTCGCCAGACAGCCGTGTTTTGATGCACAGGAAAGGGGAAAGAAGAGTTGAGCGACAGGACTGCTTGTACTGTACACGGTGGCTTCTGTGAGACTTGACCCATCTGTCTCTGGGGTCTGCTTGAAGTGATCAAAGAGATCGGCTGTCTGGCTCTGTATGATATTTTCCTTTTCGCAAATTAATTATAAAGTGATAATTACCATAAATTTATTTTAATCAGTAATTTATTATAATGATAACGCTGTATGCTAAATAAGTAGTAATAATTAATTTAGGGTCAAATTGCATGAAAGAGTAAGTTTCTCAGTGTTATGACCAATGAGAATTTCAACAAGCCCAAGCACCTGTGGGTATAATTGGTCTAAGGAGGGCAGTAGGTCAGAATGAACTGCCACTTGGTCATATTTACTGTCAGTTCAGACTTGTCTTACTATCAGGGCAGGATAGCTGTTCAACAGTATGTTGGGGTGAGGTAGGTCCATTTTCCATAGAAATCTAAATTCACTTTAGCTACTGTGAATACAGAGTTGTATTTCACACAGTTCAACAAGGGTAGTCATATTATCGTCAACAGCTGGAAAATGATCCAAAGGAGACTCCGAAATACCAACCTGAATCAGGTTTACCTTAAATCATCTCTTTCTGTCACATCACCTTTGCAAGCTGCATTTTGTTGTATCTTACTTGCTGGTGATGCAGATCACAATTCGATGTTACCTTTTCTCTTCCTCTTCTCCTGATGACTGCTTCACTGTCTCTGGTTCCACAAAAATGTCTGTGGTCATTTTTTGTAACAACTCTGTCAATTAGCTGTCCATCTTTTGATGATAGATTCTCAAAATTTTTTTGTTTCCAAACCATTTCCAAATTCCTTTTTTTAACTTATATTGACTGCTTTAACTCATTCTGTGGGTGCAACCAGGGCAAAAGACCTATCTGATGTTGAAAGTCAATCCCTTCCAGCATCATTTGTGTTCATAATTACTTTGTCAGTACCTTTCTTCATTCCAGAGAAACAATACCTAACGTAAATATACCTTAACCCTCCCCCCTCTGTGCTCTCCATTTACTCCTAAGTTTTTTTTTTGTTTTTTGTCTTTCTTTTTTTACTGTCGAGCTTGTAAACATAAATCATAATTGTTTCCTGTATTTAGCAGTCAGTGTTGCCTTACAAAAAAAAGGGGGTCTCATCCTACCTCTGGTATAACGTTCCCATGAAGAGGCGGTCCATGTTTACGCCATCCTACCTTCATCAATCTGTGACCTTTGATCTCATGTTTCTGGGGTGTCAGAGGTTGTTTAGTCTAGTGATCTTTTCCCCTATCATAGGCAGGGGAGCAAGTTCTGGGGCCAATGGCATTCAATACAGCAGGAAGTCTTCATCATAATTTATCAGGCCTTTTTTTAGGCTTTTTTTTTCTTTCTTTTTTTCCCGCAAAAGTGGGCTTTAAACTGAAGGCAGCTGTTGAGAAGCTTCGGGGTATTTGTTTGAAACCTGGTTAATGGGCGTGTGAAAGTCGAAGCGCGATTTGCAAGGCTTTACTTCTTGGGTAAGGATGTAACATTGCTGTACAGTGAGCAACAACAGGAAGCTAGAGAGGAAGGTGGAATTTTGCAAAATTTATTGGATGTTGATCAATTGTCAGGTATGCTCAAAGGTTCGTCCAAACGAAATTCATGTCTTTTCTTTTTTTTTCCCTATTCCTTTGCTGAAGGTAAAAAAGAATACATGCAGTGAAACCATTTATACAGTAGGTGGGACACGTGCGTTAAAATGTGTGGCGCTGCTTGTAAGCATGGTGTAACCTGATGTGGGACTCCTGAAACTCCAAACTTTACAGTGTGATATATGCTATTAATACACGTATGTTGCCTCTTTCCCAGCAGGTGTCGCTATGTACCTCTTTTTAACGTACATATCACAACACCTGCGAACAGGGTCTCTATATTTATAAGTGAGTCTTAACATCTAGTGATTGGCTCCAAAGAGCATGAATATTTATAGCCTAAGGAAAAGTAAGCTTGAATGCTACAGAGTGTAATTGATTATGTTGACAGCACACAAAATTTTAATAGCTTACAGTCTGTATGCAGATTTTGTCGAAATCCAAGCTATAGTTCACTTGTGTTGATATAACGAATGAGGTCAGAGCTGATGCATGCGTAGTACATCTTTAATAGTTGTGCAAACTTAAGCCTGTGGTGAATCAATGATCCATAGAAAGGTCACCAGAGGTCAAAATCTGAAAATTTTGTAAATGATAACAAAAAAGTCAACAGACAGTGCCTAGGTAGTTGCTGTCTATTGTTTTCTCATGGAGGTTAATGATCACGTGACTAATGGAGGTCAAAGACCGAAGACCTCGTAATCGTGATAACCCAAGGTGGGAAAGTTGAGAAAACTTGAAACTTACATTAGATGTTACGGTAGCCCTAAATATTGCCTGCATTTTTAAGGGCACCCAAAGGACATTTGAAGTCAACAGAGGAAAGAATCTATAAACAGTGTAAATGAGTCAAGCAGGTGTCAGGACAGTGTTGAAGGTTTCTGATCATCATCAACATAGTAATAAGAGGTTTAATTGTGTCAGAGAGAGGTAAATATCCATACTAGGTTTTGGAATATTAACGAGTGGAAATGGGTCATTTCATGTTATCAAAAACAAGGTGTGACAAACTTTACACAATGCATCAAGTTGCAGATACTTTATATTGAATAACTTTAGCGTGTAAAGCACAGTAGTCCATGGTAAATGAGATGATTGTCTAAAATTGGTAATTGACATACCCACTGAATTAAGTAATTTTTGTGGGAATGACTAGATAATAATCAAGAGTTTGGTGTATGTGTAGTTTGGTGTATGAGTTACAGGCAAATTTCAAGCACTTGAAAAAAGCATGTTGTTACAGTCAGAGTGAAAGCCAAATGAGGGCGAGCCAGGTCCTAGAGGGCGTGGTGTCAGAATAGATTTTGAATGCAGTTTGAGCTAGGTGAAACTTAATTGCATGGGTAAGCAAGGGGTAAGTATAGTTGCTCGTGAATACCAACACCAATGAGTTGTGGGAAATGTGTAGTTTGGTGTATGTGTTATGTTTGGTGTAGTATAGTCTGCATGTCTTTTCTTTTCAGGCCAACTACTGATTTTCAGTATTGTTAAAAAAATGCAAAAGTTTTCTTTTTCCATGTTCGTGCACATCTAAAGGTTTCATGTTTTTGCTTCCTCATCCTCCTTTGCAGTACGCACAACAAAGACTAGCCCAGGAGATGCTGTCCCTTCGGAAGACCCAGGGTCTACACGCACCCCTCAAACTGAAAATGGAACAACAGATAGTCCAACAGGTTGGTCTTTTGGGATAAAAGTTTATCTAATTTGCTAGACCAGTGATAAGGGTAATTTTTACATATTCTACATTTGATATACTATATGTTCTCACAGACAGACAGACAGACAGACAGACAGACAGACAGACAGACAGACAGACAGACAGACAGACAGACAGACAGATGGGCAGACAGACACAGATGGGCAGACAGGTAGGTAAGTAGGTAGATAGGTACACTGACATACATGTACAAAGACTGACACTGAAAACCTGATAGATGAGTGACATAGATGATAATGTTGTAGATCAAGTAAGGGCTGCATTTATGATCTGATGAGGTCTTAACACCACAAGGCCTCACAAATGTAGACATATGCAAGCAAAGGAAAAAGTGGAGAAGAAGAATTCACAAACTGGCAGAGAATGGGTAATTCAGTAGTCATTAAGTACGGCAAGCAGTGGAAAAAGTGGTGAAGAAGAAGGCGCAAACTGACAGAGAATGGGTAATTAAGTGGTCAATAAAATAATAGATAAAGGTTTGTAACTTACTAGTTTGGATAATCTTTGTATGTTTCGTAATGAAAGGGAAAGAAGTTTAAGAAGGGATGAGAAAGGATGAAGGATTGCATTAAAAAAATCTCCATATATGTAGTACCGGTAGGAGTGATGTTGGGTGGGGTATGGTCATCCCTAAAACTTTGCTGAGAAATTTAGATTGAGATGTTAAGCAAATTGCCCCTATCAGGGAGAAGATGGGAGAAAAAGGTCGGTTGAAGGAGGAGAATCATTGTTAATAAACAATAGATAGGTAACAAAAAAGCCACAAGAAGTACTCAGGGTTTACCACAATTTGTAGCTTCTGCTCTTGGAGGGACTCTTCAGACCCGTGGCATGCGTGTTGCATTTCTTGAATGAGAGAGCTGAATAAGACAGAGCCTCTGCTAGAGGGCAGTGTGCTAGAACCTGTTAGCTTTGTCAGAACCCACACCAGTGAGTTGTTTAGAAGTATTTTTTCATGTGGTTGTAATGGCCTCCTCTCACAGGAATGAGGTAAGGGAGGTTAAGGAGGTGTGGAGGAGGGGCTTTTAGCAGGGAAAGCTCCTGTCTGCATTGACTAATCATTTGATCTGGTCGTAATAAAAGCGATTTCTGGATCATCTTTCATTTCTTCAGATTAACAGGGGACCATCTCTAAGAAGTTCCAATGCACTGCTTGATGCTCTGACAGGAAAAGACGAAGAAATTGGCTTTGAAGATTTCTTGAACGGTAGGTTGCATGGGAGGACAGTAAACTCTGAATGCTGATGACTACTTCATAATTCTGCCAGTTTTGTCATGCTGCTCAGGGAGTATGTCATTGAAGGCTTTATAGGTGGTCTAGTGTTTTGTGGGTATGTCAAGGGACCAGCTGGTGATGTGGGGTGTGCCAATGGAGGACATTTGATCCCTCAAAACCTATTCCCCCCATTTTTAGTTCACTGCAGTTCTCTCCCCTCTGCATTTATATATGCTATAGTGGTTGTAGTATTACACAGGAGTTGGTTGTTCCTGCACCTGCTGCCTTTTGTAGGCGACATTTCTTCAAAAACAGTCCAAATGTTGGCAGAGTAATTTTGTCTTGATTCCGTCTCTCACCAAAAACAAAATCTGTGAGAGTTTGTATCTGGGGACTGACAGCCCCTGTTCCTACCCCATCATAGTATTCTTTTGAATTCCTAAAACATTTAAGTCAAAGTTTGTTAGAAATATTTGTTTACTCATAAATGTGTGTAAAGTTGCAGCTAGTAACATAAGTCAAACTACCATGCATGTCGCTTTCCTTTCTTTTTTGTGGCATGCTTTACATATTAGTACTTCCTTGATTCTCATGGTATGAGGAAAAGTAAGGCAAACAACATTGGACTGCTTAACTCTGATCTAGTTGTTTGTCAATTCATGGAGCCTCCTGTCTACACATTGCTTGAATGATGGATGATGTTACTTCATTGTTATTTCATTCTTCACTGATCTGACAGTTACAGTACCTCTTTACTACCAAGCTAGCAAGGACTACTACACTCTTATATTCCTTTCCGTGGATTTTGTTTTACTCCAGTGTCCCTTTCTCATTACACCAGCCAAAAGCTCTTACCTGGCTGGAAGATGTCCTCTGTCTTTGTTACATATTCATCTGCATCCTTTTCGTGAAGACACCTTCTTCCATATGGTGGTGTTTGCGACCTTTGTGAATATCAACACGTCCCCCCAAGAATCAATAGGATATGCTGAAATTCCATACTGTTGTTACCTTGGTTTCTTTTGTTTTCCCTTCTTCCACTGGTTTCCTGGTTTGTGCCCTTCGATTTGCTGGTATCGTGTGTGCAATATTGTAGTCACATATGCCGCTAAAGATGTAGCATCATGCTTTCATTCAAGAGAGGTCTTACATTTCATTTATCACCGACATCAAAACTTAGGGTGAAATGAAGTCACTGCATCAAGTTGTTTTGCTCCATCTCACTTTTTTGCTATTGTCCTGCCTCTCACACCTCCTGCCATCATTTCCAATTCGCACTCTCAGAGCAGAATACGTGACGCAAAATGATAAGCCTTCATCCATTCGTATTTCGCAAATGAAAGTAGCCGCAAGCATGTTTGTTTGTCATGATTTTAGGTCACGGTTGTTTTCATCCACCTGTTCTTATTTCCCACATTGTCTGGTCTTGTGGCTCAATATTTACTTGTATTTAGGTTACCTAACCATGCATAATTATGAATTCTATGAAGCCGGTAATCAAGTGTAATTTCCATCATTGTCTTGTGACAATAAGAGTCCATTTATTCAACTCCTCGATTCTCCAGATGACAATAACACTTACATTGCGTACCTCGCTGCATCTAAAGGGCTCACTTATTTCAAAGAGAAATTGCTCCTGGATGTTGTATTAGCTGCACTTCCTTCTTTGATGAAAGTGACCTGTGGCCACTTCCTCGGTGTCACAGCACTTTCTGGAAGTAAAAGTGCACGAAATGTATGCAAGTGATACGTTTTTGCATTCTGGCATTCATTTGGGTAAGGTCTATTCCATTTCCTGGAGATGCACTCTGCTTTTAAAGAGAATGGAAATGTTAAAAGTTAATGAAAGAAACTGTGAGAGACAAAACCTAATTAAGTTGAGTTGCATTGTTCTGAAGAAAATGCCCCTGAAAGGAGAATCACTCAGAGCAGTTTCTTTTCTCTGAAACGTGTTTCATCGATGGATCTTAATACTGAATGTGGAAAGAAATCCACAGGTTTTTATTCAAGATTATTATTATTATTTTTTTTGTGGGGTGCTCATTTTTCAACTGTATCAGGGATTTTTTATTTCCTATTCCATGTATGCCAGTCCTGTAATGAGACTTTTTGACACATTTTGGGGTTCACTGAGGGGAGTTGTGATGAACAGGCTTTTCAGGAGATGTAGAGGGAGGAGATTGAGAGGGGGGCAGGAGACACAGGTGTAGTGAAGTAGGTGTGCGGGTAAGTTTATCAGAAACAGTACAATTATAAAATGTTTGAAATTAAAGGAGAATGAAACTTTGTGACATGAGGTCATCAGTAACGTTGATGATAAAATCGAATGCTGTGCAGAACTGGAGAAAGATGGCAGTGAGAGTCTAAAATCTTTGCAGAAGCATTCAGAAATGGGACAGTGTTTTTAAAATGCCATCCTATCCCCAGTGAGTACAAGCAATCTCACCTTTATCCTGTTACGAATTAATTGACACATGGACAGGTGTGGGGAAGCCTGTAAAAGAGTGGCTGAAGAAAAATCATGGTTGGAGCATGCAGATGTTGGAATACCTTTTTGCTACAATCGGGCAATTTATAAATCTACAAGATTTATGAGATACTCTGCAGTAAGGCACCATGAAGTCAGGCTGGAAAGTCCATGTTTCAATTCCGGAAGGGCTTTGTAGAAATAATATAAGAAATTCGCTTTTTGGTTTTTCTGAAGAAAGCCGTACATTGTTGAAGCCATTTTAGGTGGCCTCAAAAATAAAATAATACTGGTGGTGCACTCTACATAAAGTGGAAGGAATTTTCTCAAAATGTGTTAGAAGTGTTTCTTGGCACAGTGTATGCACTTTTTCTCTGTGTACCTATTCCCTTTATATTTAGTGTAATGTTTATCTAGAACATTAATGAACTTTGCCAAAAGATATTGGCAGTGCAGGTGACCGAAGTTCAACAAGCACCGTCATTCATGCGTTTGGTGTCCTTTTGTCACTCATTTAAAATTTTATCACTTTCACTGCGACTACTCGTCGAGGGGCACGTTGCCAAACCATCGAACATTCGTCAGTCGATAGCTGCTGCACTTTAGCTGAATATTTCCCAGCAGGATTGGTTTAATGAAGTCCCTGTCATGTTCCTGCGACTGGGCGTTAATACGAGGGAGGAAGAGTTTGTATTGGAATAGCATTTTGTGTGTTGTGAGGAAAAAGTTTTTGCTTCGACTTGGAGACTGCGAGGAAAGAGATAACAGGGCACCAAGCCACTTACAAGAGCAGTGGAAAGTGCAATTAACTCAATTACTTACTTCTCTGTGAAAGAGTTTTCAACTTTATGACGACTATTGCGAGACAATTTCACAACATCGCAACGTCCGTCATGCCTTAAAATATGCTGATTTTGGAAATAGGATAGTCAGCTGTAAATCGATAATTCCTCTGATCATAATACTGCATACACCATACTTCACTGTAGGCAGATTCTTAATTGGTTGGATGTTCATGGTTGTTTTATCGGTTGGTTGTGGTACATTGGTTGATTTTTTGGTGTGTTGGTTGGTTGGGTTGTATTTTTGGTTGTATGGTCAGCTGAATGGTAGTTCAGTATGGTTGTTTCATTGTTTTGTTTTTTGGTTAGTATGTTGGTCTGTTTGTTGACAGGTTGGGGTTTTTAGTTGGGGGGGTCGGTTGGTTGGTTGGTTTGTTATCTCAATACATTACATGTATAGAGATATAGTCACGCTAGCTGGACATTCTGATTTTGTTTTAAAATGATGTCAGGGTCTTGATCCATTCCCAGTGTGTATTAAACTTCTCCATCATGTTTCTATGCATCTAAGCAAAAGATGATACTAGTTAATATGTTAAAGAAATACATGTAAGTTTTTTTTTTTGCAAATTATTGACCAAAAAAGAGCCTGAAACCTGGAAAACCTGGTCAATTAAATCCTTACACAATTAGCTCGCCCAGAGCAATACTTTCATCCCCTGTGTTTAGCTCCTCACATTTTCAGAGGTGATCCAGAACTCTAGCAACTGTTTTAGTTGACATAAATTAATACGTTTACCTTGTCACATTGTTAAAAATGGGTGGGTTACAAATGAAGCAATTGGCAGAAATCTAATATTTCGTCAACGCCAGACACTGAACATCGACCAGATTCAAACTTCCCCATTTTCTTTTGTCGGTCTCTTCAATAACAATTAAACTGCTTCTAACATATTCAGGACATCCTTACAACGGCACATTAAATAATCAGAATTACTGAGGTTCAGCAGCTTTGCTGTTCTAGTTTGTTGGTTAATTGATTTAGTTTGTTGGTATGTTTCTTTGTTGGTTAGCTTTGTTTGTATGTTTGGTTCGTTCACTGGTTGGGTCATTGGTAGGTCGATTGCTTTGTTGGTTGTTTGACGTGGTTGGTTGGTTTCTTGGTGTATATGTCGGTTGATCAATATTGGTTGGTTTGTCTGTTTGGTATGTTGGTTAGTTTGTTCGTTTGTTGGTATGTAAGTTGCTCAGTATGTTGGTTGATAGGGTCATGTTTGCATTTTGGGGGTTTGCCAGTTGTTTCTTTTGATGTATTGGTTAGTTGATATACTAGTTGGTTTCTAGTAGGTTGGTTGATTGGTCAGTTGTAGGTTGGTTGGTTATTTAGGGTGTAGATATCACTGTATTGGAAACAGTTGCTCATCAGCAGCTGTATGGTAGACCCTAAGTCAGGTCATAACATCAAAGCAGTGTAATTCCTTTCTTTCCACCTTTCTTCCTCTGTGTTCAGTTGATTTACCTCTTTTTGCCATCTCAACTGTGGCCTTTGCTTTTGTCCCAGCTCCTATGAAACCTTGGATAATACTTCTCTCAAAGCTTTAGGTATACATACATTTCATCATTTTTTTTCCCCATGCTAAACGGTGTACTTGTGGCTTTAAGTTTGGTAGTCGTAGTATGTCCCATAGAAGTTTGTTCTCCTTCCTGCCGTCGCATGCTGATTTTGGATGTACAGCATCCTAGTCGCGAGCATCCCACTGTTTGTCCTTGAGTAGAAACCCATCTCATGACAGTGGGATATTGACTTGGTATCAAATGCCATAAATATATCACCATCGATAAACATTACGTCGCATTCATGGTGTTCTCGGATGGTGGTTACATCCCAAAGCACAAGCATCTTTCATTATTGAAGAGTCTTTTTAAACATCTTGTCAAAACTCAGCAATTTATTGTCACGAGCATGAGAGAAAAAAAAAATCCTTCATTAAAACAGAGACCATGAGACATTTGATTGCATTCTCATTATTAAATGCTTGAATCTTACTTAGATTCTCCTGTGGAAAATTTCTACTCAAAGGTCGACCCTTTGAAAGGCATGAATGTTGCATATGAGAAAACCGGGTGAGCAGGAAGAATTTTGTAGTCACAAACTTTGGTTTGGATTTGAATTATAATTCCTCCTGTCACTACCTGTGGAATCACTCTCATTCTCGTTGCCTACCCGAGATTAATACGATAGGTTCGTGTACTCTTCTGTGGATTAAGACCTCCCTCTGTCCTTGATGGACAGATGATGTAATTTGATTTGTAAACGTCTTATGATGGGATGTAGATTGTAACAATGGTCATCTTCCTCGATCTACGATGACCTCACAGCTGGTAATTAATCCAGACAGTATGATGGAGACACCGGAGTGACGGAAGTCCGTTCGGTGGTTTCTTGCCGTGGTTTCATCTTCCTCAACTCAGTGGCTATGGAAGGTTGGGGGGTTGGCAGAAAATCTCCAGATACTCCCTTGAATGGAGTGGTTGGAAATGCAACCAAACTTTAATCTCAGGATGAGTAATTGTAAACACTTTTTATTACAGTTTTTGATGTAAATTGACAATTGTTGGATATTTACATGGTAAAGTTACCATTGTTTGTGTAATTTTAGAAGCTTGAGCTGGGAGGAAGGTCAGTTGCCTTGATTTATGGTGACCTCGCTCTAGAAGGGGGGGGGCAGAAATAGATTCTCATTTTTTTACTTTAAAGATTGAGAGTGTTTAGCAGACATCGTAATACAGAATGAGCAGGTCCCAGACTTGTACTTGTCAGTCTTTTTGCAGGGAGGGGGTCAGTGGGGCAGGCGAGGGGTCTCTTGGCCCAAGAAAGGAATAGTGCAGCAGTGGAGGGGGTTAATGTGACAGGTAAGGGAGATTTAGTATGTCTTTTGTAGTGGAGGGGTTAATTGGTCAGGGAGGAAAATGGTATGGGGGGTTTGAATAAATCAGAAAGAGATGAAGATGTACTGTTCTCACAGAATCAGTCAGCCTCGTCTGACTGTCCTGTAGGCCCTGATGACCTAAACAAAAAGAAACTCAATCCTGGTCGTCCAAGCCGAGAGTATCATGGAATGCTTCCCAGATATACAAAAGTCTTTGGTATTTACGTTGCTGAAGTAATTGCCTATCAAAAAAAGAAGGTGGATTTCCGCTGGTGCGTCGAGAGTAGCTCGTGTCTAGCTTTTAAAAGTTAAGATTTTTAAGATGTCAGTGAAGTGAAGGAGTTTAGGACACCCATGCATGGGCAAATGTAAATATCTTCCTTTCTTTTGGTACATGACAATTTAATGTTCTTGGAAATATCCAAATGTTCCAGTCATTACATCTATTGTATATAGAGCTCGTTCCTCGTGAGAAATCATGTCCTCCACCACCCTTAGCTACAATATCTTGGATCTCTTCTGTACATTTCATTGTGTTGATTTCAGTGATGCTGGAACTTTCCATCTCAATCCTGACATTTTATGTAAGCTTGTTGAGCTTGTCACTTCATTCTCTTGATTGGGTGTGATCTGTTTGTTTGAAGTGTGTGTATGTGAACGTTGTACGTAGATCAGCCCGAAGGAGTCTGGTGTGTAGGCGATATTTGGGGAAGACTGTTTGGATTTGTTGATTTCAAAAAGATCTGGAAACAGCTGATGATCTTCATGAAATTGAACAGACATATTTTGTTCTTTTTGTTTTTCATTTCTTTTGTCATATTTCACAAAAGGTGACTAAAAGTCCTTTTGAGTTTGTTTTTGTGTTTTGCCACCTATGAAAAAGAGAATGAATAAAAAAGAAATGGACAAATTTATCATAACACTTGTTTTTCCCATACTTGTTTCTGAACTCCATTTTTGCCACTGCCACGTTACCGTTATTTTGATTAAGCACAGATCATAGAACTTCTCAGCTCGTACCTTTCGGGGTAATTGAAAACATGGGAGGGTCTTTGATCTGAGTATTGGTGTTCACTGTTGTAATGATGATACCTGCATACAGAATTGTAATGTTAACGCCTGCTTGGCGTACATGACTGTAATAAGAACACCCATGGAGTACAGTTCCTCCGGTGATAACACCTTTGGTGTCCAGTTCTGTAATGATTAACACCTGAGGTGTTCAGTGCTGTAATACTAACACCTGTGGTGTGAGGTACTGTATAGTTGACACCTGTTTGTGTACAGTAGTGTAAATATTAACACCTGCAATGTACATTACTATAATGGTAGCACCTGTGGTGTGCTGTTCTGTAAATACACACACCGTTTCTGCCAGATGGTTTAGGATTCTGAAGGGAAGTGACACAGATTACATATGTCAATTTACCTAAATTGTGAGAACTTTTGCATAAGCATTCCAACGTCCGCTTCCAACGATTAGTCGTCACCTGTCTCATACTCTTTTGGAAAAAAAAACGCATTTCGATGATTGAGTGTCTCTGCGAGGGAAGATTTTTTTTGGGTTCCGGCGAAAGCTGTAAGAAATGTGACCACAATACATTGTTCAGGATACACTTTGTCAACGTCTAACTTTTACTACAGAGTCGGATGCATTGCATCACAATGTGTCAATAATGAAACATGTCATCACTAGCCAAATGATGGTTCCAAATAATTGCTTTACTAAAATAGTACCTTTATATCTGCCTCACTTCTGCAAATCTTAAGTTTGTAACTCTTTCATAAATTTAGTTACAATGGTAAATATTTTACAGTGCTATTATGTGCTTTTGATGTTGCCTTTCATGCAAGGTCTACAGTAGTTGCTGGAGTAGTTCCTCTTCCTGCTCACCCTTCTGCCGATCCCATATGATTTCTGTTGAGTTCATGACATGTCCTGGCTTGTGATGGGAGTCTCTTTGTATCCATTTACTTTTCCAAGAGGCATCCCTCTTGTTGATTCATCTTCCTTTCTATCCAACCTCTTTGTCCCCCCTTACCTTGATGTGAGTCATCTGTGAAGTCAGAGGTTGTTTGCATTTGTAATCTTCTTATAAGCATCTTGATATCATATCATACAGGTGAAGTGTTTCCCTGTGAAACAGAATTCCAGTACGTGCTTTGAAGACGAAAAAGGATCTGCTCAGTGAAACCGTCTAAGCTTAATATTCTCATGAAAGCTAAAATGCTATCGTCAGCAAGGATTGTGGTCCTGACAGTTTTTTGGACTTGACTTTTCAGAGCTTTGTTCAGCTGACTCTTGATCAAAACAGATTTCCTCAACGGTCCATTTAGGGTCCATTACTGCACCAAAAACTTCAAGTACTCTATTTCAAGGTGTATGCTTCGTAACATACAGTGTATGGTCTTTTTTTTCGATGAACAGGCTGATGCGACAATATTTTGTGATGCTCAACCAATCTCCCCTGCTGTGAGACTGGGCCTACTCTAGATTGACTTTTTTTCTGTCTTGTGACCTGCAAATCCTTTTCTTTATAAAGGTGCAGGTGCACTGAAGTGAAGTTTAAAACTCATCAGTGTGGAGCACATGAAAGTCTCTGAACTTCGTGACACTGTACATTCCACAGAAAACATTTTAACATGATGCCCTTTCACCTGCTATCCACCATGTTAATATATGTGGTTGTTGGACAGCCAGTCATATATCATAAGTAGAAAATGGCAACAAACGCCTCAATGGGCAGGAGAAAGGGAGATGCTTTGCTCAATATTTTACGTTTCCATTCACCCCCTCTCTCATTGTCCGTTTCTATGGTGATCAGTGAGGGTGCTGGTAACCAAGGATGCTTGTCCTGCCACATGGAGCTGGAAGTGAGTTTAAAAACCACCACTTGCATGCCACATCACAACACAAAAACAAAGAAAAATGCTTTTTAAAATGTACTTAACAATAACTACACCCAGAAATATCGAGAGCTTATCTTTGAAACCTCATGAGCTGGTTGATGGTTGTTGAAGCCAGCTGTTTGGTAATTGAGCTGGAAAAGAGATTTATTTTGGAGGCTCTACAAAGGTAGTTCATGGAAGGGGATGCCAGAACAGTTTGAGATGATTCATGCAACCTGTCGTCCAGATAGAGTGAAACACACACACACAACAAAATGTTTTTTTAAAGACCAGTTTAACCAATCTGTGGTCTGCATAGCCTTGTTTTTTAATCACCATATCAAGATTTATTTTGGAGGCTCTACAAAGGCAGTTCATGGAAGGGGATGCCAGAACAGTTTTAGATGATTCATGTAACCTGTCGTCGATAGAGTGAAACACACACGCACACACACAACAAAATGTTTTTTTTAAAGACCAGTTTAATCAATCTGTGGTCTGCATAGCCTTGTTTTTTAATCAACATATCAAGTTTAAGTCTCAGATGGCGATATAAACTAAGATACATTGGTAGATTTTTGCATGCCTGTGTTTTATTTATCATAGAACAGAGGAGAGTACCAAGAGGTTTTGAGAAAGTACTTCATTGTTTCGTAATTACAGGACAAAAACAGCTCACCTCTCTTCAGAAAACAGCAATACCAGAAGAAATGTAACTTTTATTCTGTGATGACATTTAGTTTCATCAAGTGCCCAAGGTGTTGGTCTTGTTGGCATATACTTCATCCCAGAATATGTTTGCATTGCCTGCAGCGATTTTTGTTATGTTGCGACTTTTAGCACTCCTGGGAATTCTCGTGTGTCGATCGTTGTAGGAGACCAAGCTATGATTCTGTCAGCACTGCCAAAAGCCTTATTGCTTGTTTGGCATAATCAGAATGCAGAAGAATTGAGATTTAAAAGTTTCAACATTTTTTCAGGATTTCATGCCACGTTCACAATGCATGCGTTAAGTATCGACATGTTGCATATTGATCCCTGCAAGGAAACTCAACGGAACTCAGTGAAACTCGTCGCCGGAAGAGCTCTGCGACGAGGTGGTTCGGTCTCAGAAGTATGGTCACATTTCTATTGAGCGTTCAGTGATTTACATCATGGAATATAAATGGAGACATGTAATCATAGCAAAACAGGTGAAACTAATTGACAAGATCCCCTTTGGATGACAGCGCTGTAAATTATCCAACATGAAAACCTTGAGGTGTGCTTTACTCTTGAGATTCGTAACCATGCCAATTGGTGATTGATGTGTGAATTTGATACTGAAAATGTTCACACTGCAATTGCAAGTTGCATGCCCATGTCATGCCATATGAGCCTACTTTCAACTCTTCCGATGCATGTGATCATAAATCTGGTTGGAATAGGCAATAATTGTGTGTGGGATATTACTCCACACCCACCCCCCTGGATGGTCGGCATCATCGAATCCCCTCCCCCTGCCAACGGTACTGCCAACGGTACTGCCAACTGTTGGTTAGATTTTGTCATTGTACGTTCATCTTGTCATGTCGAGGGTTACTGTAAACAGTTGTGTCACGCTTAGCTGAAAGCTCTTCCAAGTTTTTGTTACCTAGCAATGAGCTGACAAATTTCACGCAAAGACTTGAACTGCTGTCAAAGAGTACAGTGTGATAGTTTTTGTGGATTCTTCTCTTTATACCTCGAGAGCCTGAAACTTCTTTGTGGATATATCCAACTAACAATGACTTCACCTGTTGCTTTGCAGTCATACAATTCTTACCGTACCCTGTTTAGAGCACCTTCTAAAAGCATGCATAAGTATTCACATTGTAAACATATACTTACCTTGTGCTTCACTAATGCATACATTAGAACTTGCTCTAAATGTCCTTGAAATCAATTCTAGAACCGTGCACTCTAAGGCCGAGTCCACCATCATTTGTCTTTCGCTTGAGTTGTCTACAAGGTGTTTTGTACTGTCTTCTGCTGCTGCTTGCAAAGGCATCCAGAACCCTCCAACATTGAGTATTCTTGTGTTTTGTTCCTGTAAATTTCATGATTTTTCTATCAGTATTAATTTTTTACAAATTCATTCTCGCTCCTTCGAATAAATTTGTGTCAGAATTTTTACTTTGTGTAGCGTGCCTTGGATGGCTATCCTATCCTGCAGCTGCACATATAAGTTCTTAGCCTATCCTTTTCACGTATTGTATAATTTAGGTGATTGCACAATCCTCCATTGATGTTAATTTTTCTATTAGTTTCAATTAACATAACGGTTTTAGCCTACTTGTGTCTTCATATTCCTTTGTTGTATCCGTAAGCAACGAGTAGTTTGTCTGTTTAAATGTTCTTCTCCTAGATCCCCAATTTTCACATAATGTGTCATTTTGTAGCCTTTGGGTGCTAGGTTTTTCCCCTTGACCAGTTACTTGCTTAAAACATGCATATCCATCCTGCGTTGCCTTCACGCTACTGTGTAAGATGGATATATATATCCTGTAAAATGTGTACAAAACTAAACATAGCCCCTAGCTATTCAACAATAGCACTTTGAACGGCTTTTGCTGCACACAGCGTACGTTCCAGCCCTATTATCTGTTCACTATTTGACATAGGTCAGATAGATTCCTCTTCAAATTGAGCTTCCTGCGTTGCTTGTACATCTCTCTGCAAAGGACCACATGGGGTATTTTCTTCCCAATTTCAATATTGCAACACCCTCTTCTATGTAAGAAAAGCAGGATTTTCGATATAAGAAGTGTGGCAGGGTATGGCGTCTCCTAGTCCTGACCGCCGTTGCTCCATTTGCAACCAGTTCAGACCCGGGAGGGATTGGGATTCTCACTCAGAGTGCCCCTTGTGCAGTTCGTGCATGCTTAACAATCTGTGCAAACGATGCATATCCTTTACCCTTGCCCAGTGGTCCGAGATCCACCTTTGGCTACAGGGCCAGCGTGAGAGGCTTAGGGCAGCTGGACGTGGTCTCAGATCCCTCTGAAGTCACAGGAGTGGTGGGTGCCAGGTCCAAGGGGAGGAAGGCTAGGCCAGCGGAGAAGCTATGGTCACTTCCGGGTAGCCAAGCTTTGGGCTTTGGCACCCTTGAGACCGGCCAGGAATCCGCTGCTCAGGCCGCTGATTCTTGTTCCTCCCTATGGGGTGCCGAGCAGACTCTGCAGTTTTCTGATCTTCCCAGAGAGACCATGGATGAGATCGTTCCCGATGAGATCGTTCCCCAGAACGTTCTCCTACAGGCCTTTTGGGATGCCAGGGGATATAGGAGCATGTCCCTGGAGCTGGTTCCACAGAATTTGGCTCCTTGGAGCCAGGATCTCCCAAGGGAGTGGCCGCAGTCTCTCCCGGAACTGTGATCGCGATAGTTTGCCTCCGTCCGATGGGTTCCGCAGCCCTATCCAGTCCTGTTCCATGCGTCCAAGTTCCGATTCTGCCTACTCTGACCAGGGATACAATCGGTCTTTCCAGTCCTGATCGTACGATCCTCCTTAGCTTTTGGCCTCAGTTATGAAGATTCTTACCCCCAAACTAGTTGACAAAGCTCCCACTCGTAGTTAGGCGGGACCCTTGGACTCTCACCTGTCAGCTACAAATGAGGCGGAAGTTTTGTGTTCTCGAGTGTCCGGTAAATGAGCATTGTTTCAAGCTGATAGAAGCCCTGTCAGGCAGGTCACCCTAGGCTGCCTTCCTTGCACCGCAGGAGAGGGCAGTGCACTTAGTGTAGCAATGCACTTGCGCTGTTCCCTCATGCATTGCTGCATTAAACCCAGTCGTGCATTATTCTACCCCTAATGCACTGTTTAGCATTAATAACCTTTCACTAGTTCCTTGCATCAGTAAAGGAAACTATGCTATCAGGTTGGCATGTGCATGTGTCTGTGATGCTTGCTTGTGTACACTCTAAACTCAGTGGGGGAAAGTTGGATGAAAGTAAAACTTGGTATGTTTGTTCAGCGTATTGAGAAGGTGTGCTCTATTGTTTGTTGTGGAGGTCAAAGCTCGTCCAGTGACACAGGGCTCAAAACTCTGTGTGTCTTTGACACTTGGGTACGCTCCATATTGAGAGTTTGTGTTCTATCGTTTTTGGTGGAGGTCAGATGTTATCTGGGGGCAGTGAGGGAAATACTCTGAAAATGTTTTTAAAATGATATCTCAAGTTGTAAAGCTTGAACAAAGTTTATACTTGATACATATTTGCATTATGGTAGTTATGCCTTTGAGGTCTTCAGGAATTTTTTGATCCAAGTCCATATGAGCCACTTTATGAAAACATACAAATTCACAGCATGTAGTCCTTCACCTCATATAACCTATGCAATACTGTATTGGCTATGGTCTAGCATGTTCCAATTGTGTGTGTGTTTATCTCGCCACCGTCATTCCATAATTGCCTCTTCTCCTCCTGATTGTATGGTATTAAGTTGAAATTGTGTCACATTACTTCTATGGTAGTGGGTTCTTCATGTTTTCAGGATTACTGATCCCATATGCGCCGTGTGGACCATTTTATGAGATCATGCAAAACTTTTTTCCGCATACTTTGCTGAATGCTTTGTAAAGGTTTGTCAAATAAGCTTTGTGGTAGTGGCTTTGCAGTGTTCAACATTTGTGACTGGAGCTTCAGAATGGGCCATATGGGCCATAAATCATTTAATTTTGCAAGAATCCCAAATGGTTTTTTCTCCTACAGATTGCATAGTAGTAAACTGAAGTTATGACACTTTACTACTATGGTACCGTAGTGGTCTCTTTGTCGATCACTTAACCTTTCCACTTTATTCTGCTCGATAAAAATAATGCTCTAAACTTTTCTTGTCTGTGTTATTCCCCACATTGTCAGGTAACATGTAGATGACTCGTATGGAGAAATATGGGTCACAATTACGTGTCTCATATACACATCCTGTGCAGTATTACTTTTTTTTGAAAATCTATCAGAGCTCTCCAATTAAGCTGCGATGTGATGAACTTAGGTGTAGTCCACTTTTTTTTTCATTTTATTTTTTTTTTCTCTGTTTCCTGCAGCCCCAGAAGATCAGGAGGTCGTAGGTCAACCACATGCCCTTCAAGAAAGACAGGATGGATTGCTATGAGTCTCGGGTATCGGAGAGCACCTACAGTTTGCTTATCTCTACCCTATGAGCCATCTCTTAATTGGTCTTTCCCATCAGAGATAAAGTCCCGGTTTAACATAGCGTCTTTGCCACCTACGGTTCACATGAGTACGATACCAGGTGCTTTGTGGTGAATGCTGATGGTGATGGGAAGAAGACAGAAGAAAAAAAAAAAGGGGGGGGGGGAAATCAATCATGGTTCTGGATGAGAGACAAGAAAACAAGTCGGAATGAAATTTTTACAGAAAAGGAGGGATTGCAGGATGGCAGTGATTATTGTGTTTGGATGGTAATTTAAGCTCGTTGTAACCATATACAATGACAAGAACTACATACCTCTTAATGTAAATTATGTTATATTCGGACTACAGTACCGTGCAGTGTGTCTGGCATTTCCTCTTTGCAAAAGCTGGGAGCAATTTGCTATGTGGAAGGTAATGTTAAATAAATTGTACAAATGTCAGGAACCTCTTTCACGTTAGTGCTGTGAACATTTTACAATGGTTCATACTGGATTGACGATTTTTAGTGTGGGTGTGTATTAGTTTCATACATGAACATTTGTAGAAAGTGATCTCCACCATTATCACATGACCTCATCCTCTGCAGTATCTCCCCCTACCTTCCACCTTACCCCCTCTTTTTCTCCTTAATTGCTCCCACCTTTGTACCTCATCACTCGATCATCCACCTGCTCTCTGTATCCCCCTCCAATCCTCCTTTATTCCATCTCCCTGACCCCCACCCTTCCCTCTCCTCTGGTCAGATGTTTTAACGATTGTCGGCACTTCTGCAAAGTGATAAGAAACCTCATTGGCAAAGAAAGAGAAAGTAAAGGCTAAACACATCCAAAACCATCATTTCCAAAAAATAATTGCGGTTTGTGCTTGATCTGTAAGACAGAGTTTCACTTGATTCCAGTTGTGTGTTTTGCCTTTGTCAAGTAGTGATATGATTTTGCTCTCCTTGGTGCAGATAGAGACATCCAGTGTTGCTTATGATTTCTACTGACAATTAAATGAATGTTTGAAACACTTGATGTAATCATCAAATGATGCTGGAGGCCTCCTTTTATAGGGCCTTAGGTTTCTTGTAGAGCAGTTCATTTTTATAGCTAAATCGCTTTCAGTTTGAACTCCTGGAGGCTGAACAACTGCATTAACTACATTTAGGACTATTTGATGATTTCTCTGAAATCATCAAATAAAATTTAGTTCAAGAAGCCTCTTGAAATTCCCCACAGTCAAAACAGTCCTTTGCGTAAAAAAGTTTTGTTTTTACAGGTAGTAGCTAAGTTCCATGGGATTCAGGTCTCACACCTTTCCAAGGACATCATACTCAGTTCTGTTGAGCTGAGAGGAAAGATATCTTCTTTGATTCATTTGTTTATTGCCTAGACTTAGAACTTTGAGCCATGTAGATAACAATAAAAAACAATGAACACTTAAAACATGTATTGTTTTGTACTGTATTGCGGTGTTTTTGTCTTGTATTAAAAGTAGAAATCACTTGGAATGGAAAATTTCACACATCCATATTGTAGACCTATACTTCTTGCTGTATACTAATGCATTGTTTAACTTAGCACAATGCACCACCGTGCCCTCCAGGCCCTCAGTCAGCCTCCTTTAACTTTTGCGAGATCCAACATGTTGTATTCAACTCCAAAATCTTGCTCATAGAGCTTAAGTTTTGCCATGGCAACAAACCTGGAGTGCTCTTTCTTTATTTTTTGTTTAATTTGTTTAATGTCCTGTTAAGTTTCAAATTTTATTTAAAGCGCTAGATCAAGATATGTCATAGAGTGTTGGTATTGTCCCAGTGGTGGACCTGCCCAATGATAGACAATACAGGTAAAGGTGAAGTAAATTGAATGTTTGGAATTTTGTAAATTTGTAATCTTTATGAGCCACCTGGTTTACAGTTGTCTCTCACTAACGTAAAATGAATTTGTGGAAATTCAGAGGACAATTTTGCCTAAATCCTGAGTGGAAACAAGTACCTCTGAGATGGGAATTTCCTACCTCTTCTCCATAACAGGCACAGCTTCCTCTGAGGCATTGGCTTTTATTATTTTATTCACTTTGCAGTTCATCGCTGTCCTTCTGGTATACATTGTCAATTTCTTAGGCCTTTGTTTTTGTAATTTGTATCTTTTGTTAGGTACTTAAACTTGGAACTTCTTGCTTCTTGATGTTCTTCATCATTGTGTGACTTGCTTATCAGTATTTTCTAGAATTAGAAACGCAAGTGGCCGTAATTTCTGCATCATTTGCATACCTTTGTTAATTATTAAACTTAGTGCCATTTTCAAAAGTGTGACTTGCTGTATCTTCGGATTCAGGTGAAGAGAAATGTGCGTCTTCATAAAGAGGCCAGATGTCACACAATCGGTCATTGGCCTCATTTGTTAATCATATTAAAATCCCCCAAGGACAGAAAATTGAAATAATGACCCCTGTTGACCCTCACCCTAAGTCACATCAAGATCGTGTCCAAAGGAAGTTTTTCGTTGTTTTGTTTACGTCACGATGCAACTTCCAAGGAAGACAGAAAAGGAGAAGATAAATATCAGATAGAAACTAATAACCAAACATAATTTGATGAGCTTCAGAATTAGGGTGTTTGTGTTAGAATCTTCTGCAGTTCTGCATTTTGTTTCATTGTTTTACAATTGTGTTTACTTTATCCTCAGCATTTCATATACTGTGAGGCATGGATAATTGCAGTCAAATTGATACGGAGACATGCTGGTCCGTGAGGTTAAGTCATTAATTTATAGGCAGTGTCCCCGATTTCCTGTAGCACAGGGCTGTTTGGCTTACACATTTCCTACACAGGAATCCGATGCTGTGTGCAATTACAGGCAGGATATAGGAATGGACAACTTCGTTGTACGTGGGGTCAATCTGCCGGCTGCCCTCTGGTCATGTGCTCCGAGCTCTGTTCCAGTCGAGAAGGATGAAAGAGTGTTCAATCATTAAAGCTGTGCATGTGGTGGGCTTGATGGGGTACCGTTTTACAGGGATGAAGCATTTCATCATATCGGGCTGCCATTTGTCGTTTATATCACTTATTCCCTGAAGTGGTGAAATTAATGTGCATGTTGATACGGCAATAGAACATTGGCACCAGGTTCAGGGAGTGTTGGAATTACCAGGTCTCTGAATCCTTCAAATTGGACTAGAAATCCACTCTCCCCCACAATTCTCCTAAAGTGAACCAAAGAGGGTTGCTTTCAGTGGTATAGAAAAATGTGATCCAGATATAGGGTTCTGTCATATTGACCACAAATTTATGTACCCATTTTGCAATCTGATCTATTATAGTTGTTTGAAGTTACTGGATTTGGAAATTTGTGGTTCAGTGCATATCTTTGAACGCTGTGATCTCTCCCCGCCCCTTCCCACCATGGCGAAAACCAACAGGCTCAAATGTTTTGGGCCATAAACTGGGGGAGACTGAATATCCACCTGAGTTGATAATGCCCTCTGAAAAGTTTTGCACAAACATAAAGTATCATTAGTCATGCTTGAAACCCCCCTACGTGTTTTGGACAAACACATGAAGGTCATGTGTTATTTGCCATGGGGAGACGATTGTAATGAAAGATTTGTGTGTAGTGATATTTTGAATTTGTACACAGGGATGCATAGCCTTGGTTGGGGGGTGGGAGGAAAGGAGTTGCAGTAACAAACCTTCACATTAAAAGTCATTCCCTATTACTGACAGAAAGGACTCAGTTTGCATTCTTTCCCTTTCCTTGCCCATTAATCCATTAGGTTTGTGTAATCAATCAGCTAGATGATTAGCCTAGCCAGGCCTGATGTTCAGTCATTGATTGATCACTTGTAGTTACAACTACTGGCAGAGGGAATTTAATTGACTGCAGTGCAGATGACGAGACGCATTCCTAATAAAGTGTTCTGCTGTTTCTTCTCAGAAGCAAACCATTCTTTTAAAATTTTAGTGAGCTGTCACGGTAAACCCTACTCCTTATTTAGATAATGCTCTCATCCTTTTTCTTCATGTCATGTGGCGGCATGATTTCAACACATCACCTCAGGAATCATCAGCCATGTAAGTTCAAGAACATCAAAATGTCAAAACCGATCAGGATTTGTGGCAGCGATGCCACAAAGGTGACGATCGTCTCGTCGCTTGCCTTTGAACGTCTTCATTGTCCGTGGATTCGGCAGGCTCGGGAACACCCGGTCTGTGATCCCTGCATTTGTGAGGAGATCGCTACTTCTGCAGAATGTTACATTTGAGAGATCTTTCCACTTTTAGATAAATCACTGTCACCATTTCCTCATCTGAGGACAGCTGTTTTTTGTTTATTTACCATCCTCTGTGGTGAGGAATACCAATATCAGTCTGATAATAGTAACATTAAATTCTCCATTGGAAGCAGCATTTGAGAAGACCCTACAGGAAGAAATGCAGAAGGGAGTTTCATTGCTAGGAGTTCAGATCATTCAATAAAGTCTACCACAAATGGTGGGGCTACTGTGAAATGAAGTAACTGACATTCTCCTTCAGCTCCACAATGAAAGGATCTTTAAGGTGGACCAGTCACAACAGACGACTGTTTCAATCCTGGTGAGGTTGTCGAAGAATGGACGCCCTGAAAGATTATGAGTCACACTTGAATACATACAAGTCATCAAGCTGGCCAAATCTGTTGCATTCACATCTATATGCAAATCATCTAACCATGCAGCAGACCTCCAAATCAAATTCACTTTTTGAACTGGAGACAGCATATGGCAGATTAAAACATTTGCATTCAAATGCCATAGAGAGGACCTCTACAGCAGTGATCACTCCTTGGATAGGTACGTACGCATACATACATACATACATACATACATACATACATACATACGTGCATGCATGCATATATATATATACATATATACATTTACATACATACATACTGTACGTTGGTCTCCTGCATGGGGGGACTGGATATGACCCAACATCTCCCCTTTGCATTCCCCTCCCCCCTCCCCTTCACCCTGGATTACCACAGAACAATAAACAAGCACTTAAATGCATGATTGAACTAAATGATTCAGACTACGATAAAACTGGCAAGTATTTCTTCACACAGCAACTATGATAACTGCACTCATACTGCCCACACCTTTCTGTCACAGTAAGGATCTCAATAAAACATGTTTGTAGAGAGCAGCTGGTTTTGAGACAAGTTTGCCAATACAACTTTGATGTAGCCAATACATCACACAATTAAACTTGAAATTGCATTAATTTTCAATTGAGGTAAGACAGGAAAAATGGGAGAGAAATAACTCATTCACTGATCATATGTCTTTATTGCATAATCATAAAACGTAACTTGAGACGAATCAGCTGTCAACTCTGTCAGTTAATTACAGGGAGGAAGAGGGGGGGGGGGAGAAAGGGGGAAGGGGTGGGATATGACCAGAGGAAAGCTTCATATATGCTTCACTGTATATTATTTACACAGAACACTAACAAACACCAGAAGATACAAACTAATCCTATCAAATGAAATAAATTACACACAGCTATATATCTGATATGGCACAGACCATAATGCTATTTCTACAATACATTAGATGACACAGACAATCCAAGACATGAGATGCTACAGTACCTTGTGGATGAAAGTGCTCACGCAGTCCATAATGTGCTGAAATTATCTCTTGAGAAAACCCTTTTCTGCATGATAGAACATGAGGTGATATAGAGTCATACCATAATGGTTATAGACTTTGCAAAGTCTTTCTCGGCGAATGAATTCCCCTCCTTTGATACATTCCTCACAATTTGAGCTGCAGCCTACGTATACCTAACCAAGGATATGCACTCATCTAATAATCGCGTTTCCCTGTGATCGCCGTCCGCCGGAAAGACTTTGGACACTCCATATAATTATGTACAAATGAATAGCCACGTTTGACGTTACGGTTAATACATATTAAAATACTACGCGTTGGTCTCATGAAATGAGCCAATAGCAGCGATCGAACAACAAGAAAATAATGATACCTAGGCTAACTTTCACCCTTTTACCAGATTTGCCTACGGCAGAAATGGGATATCGCCAAGAGAGGCCTAAAACGTTGAAGGAGAGTAGAATATTATCATGATAATGCCGTAACTAATCAGTCGTTGGTCCTTTCCCCATCATCACTCCCATCATTTCTCACGATGGCTGTGATTGGCTTCTACCGACTTTGGTAGCGAAAAACAATGGTTTTAGTTAAAAGTTGTGTGCATAATTAAAACGAGTGTCCAGAGTCTGCGAGGGCAGCGATCAGTGGGGGGAGTAAACACTCTTCCGGAAGAGCAGTACAGTATGGATGTTCAGAGGTGGCGGAACCAAGATTAAGAACAGACATTTTCCAGCCCAAGAAGACTCTGCAGAGTCTATAATGGTTAGGGTTTGTTCCTTCGATGAAACTGTATCGTGTACGATACCATGTGAGGATTGGCTGACGTGCTCACAACACCTTTGAATAACAGCTGGTAACAATGTCAGGGCACATGAGATATAGCACAGGCAATGAAAATATGCTGTGTTCGAATGCACACACTGTTGAATTGAAGGGGAGGGGGTGGTAACAGGGCCATGGCCCCACCAGGCCTGTAACCCAACCAACCAATTTGGGGCACATCAATGTTGGGGTTTTGATGGCCTGGGGAGGGTCCCTTTGAAAAATTTTGCCATTTTCAAGGGTTCTAGATACAAAATAGTGTGATATTTCGATCTTTTCTCCCTGTATTTGTATTCCAAAAATGGAGGCCCTTTTGCTGAAAAATTTCTGAAAACAAAATTGTACAGGGACCCCATGTGACTATGTGCCTGGGTCCCACCCTAAGGTACAGCAAAAAGATACGTCACAAAAAATTTGTTGAATATGTAAAAAAACACACCTACCAAAAACATCTTTTTGAAAAAAAGATTTCCACAATTGTAAATTTGTTTGTCGCACCAAGCGGCATCTGAGAGCATTCAGTAATAATTTTTTTTTTTTTCCAAAGAGGAGAGGATAGCACCTCCCATTAGATTCCTATCCTATATCACTGCATCATCAGTTTTGGTCTCCCCCCCACCAAACACAGGAACTTGAGCCACCAGTAAATGCAGACAGTGAAAGCATAAACTTTCAAATAAACACAGCTAGCACATAGCATCACAGACAAAGGAATGTAAGAGCTCATCTCATAATGAAAAGAAAAAGAAAAAAAAATGTGGGAATTTGAGCTGTAATGATAACTAGAAAGATCAGACATCTTGGAAATAGCAAGCTGTATCACAAACAGCTGAACAACTGATGCCAAAGGAGATATCTTTGAACGATCTCCCTCTCATTAAGGTATCTCTTACATGAAATATAAACAACACAGGAATTTGATTTGAGATAGTGAAGGAGGATTTATGATAAATAGATCAGAACCTGAGAGTAAGAGGCTGTAAGTAGAGGGATCCGGGAAATAGCGCGAATGAAATCGGAGAATGGATTGACACTGTCTCCCTGGCCAAACCATGACAAAGTAACTTCATAGCAATATAGAGTACTGATATTACGCTTAATCCACGGCAGACTTTGGACTGTGTTAAGACCTCCGAAATTGTACACGTCACATAACACCCTCATTGTGGTCCTCTTAAAGGTTGTGACAAAAATCTTACAAAACTTTTTGCACTTTCTCCAAATCTAGTAGAAGCATATCTATTTAACAGATTTGGGGTAAAATTGACCTGCCAATGACAAATCCTGTTAGACAGTGCCTTGGAAGAGAGAAAAAAATGTTAATTTTGGGATTTTTCTTACGCTGATGCTCGCAAGATAATATTAATGAGTGGGTCTTTTATGCCTCCCCAAGCTTGAACATGGAATGTTGTTTGGTTGAAGGTTATCAATGTTTACCTGCACTCTGCAGGTAGATATTGATGGCTTTCAACCAAAAAATATTCCTGCAGTATCCATTTACTTGCTGTACCATATCTTCGTTTCTGAATCGTTTCCTCCAAATCTCATGTGGGGGTGTGACTTTTGATGACGGATAAGAAACCTTTTTAAAAACTAATTGTTCTACTATGATATTTTGGCTGATTATACAGCAAAACCTGACGGAAATCAGACTAGACCTAACCTTGCCAATGTGCATATAAGCATTGGGCTAACTTTGTTTTCAATTCTCGTATGCAAGACCTTGAAAAGCACAGGATAAAATGAGTGCAAATGAATGGACAATTTAAAAAAAAAAAAAAAAACAACTTAATAATTGTTAACTACTTTTCAAATTTGGGTGTTTCTACTCTAGTAGAAGCAAACATTTGGTGAAGTATCAAGATGAATTTGTAATAAAAGAAGAATCAATACAGAATCTGAATCATTAACTGCACGACACTGATCTTTAAAATACACAAGGAAATGCATAGAAGTTACACCAGGTGACCAGAATTTAGCAGACCCATATCTCACGATTTCGTTTTACACAACATCACAGGGTTTGCTAGAGGTCGATCAGAGGTTGACGGGGGAATGGGAGCCCTTTGTCAACCTGATACAAACTCGACGTTACCTCTGGATGCTCTCGGCTATCAGAGAAATTTTATTAGTGTAATGCGATGTCCTACTTGATCTGACGATACTAAACACTCTTAGTAATTATGGAAAACTGACCAGTTTTAGAAACCCTGTTGACGAATGGGGGGGGGGGGGCCAAAGTCTGTCAATTTCATGGCTCAGAGGCTTGGCCTCATCACAATCATGGAAGAAAAGATTTGATTTGGGAGTTTGATCTCCCCTTGCTCGGAAGCATCCAGGGGTTTCAAAATAAGACAGGTTGAAAAACTCCAAAATGCAAAGGAGATGCAGAAGACTGCTGTAACTTTTGTCTCTTTTGTAAAAAGTTCTGAAAGAAATATCACACATCAGATACCTCATATGTCACCTGGAGGTCTGTGGAAGAAATGACCGATAATCACCCTAATCGTTCGGCTAATTAAGCTGAGATCATTTGGAAGAAGCTGTCAAGCAGCAGATACCCTCCAGGAGGACTCTTTTGATTCTAAACAATGTCCAGCATTATCTCAAATTAAATGTAATGGCAAAAGTTCAGTGATTGGCTACATTAATGGAATTAAACGAGAGAAAAAAAAAGAGAAACAGAAGGAAACTAATGATGGACAGCTGTTGCCAAAGACCTTTACCAAACTTGAAATATTATAAGGCTGAAATCTTGAAATATACATTCTATATACATATAGCATAACAAAAATAGAATATTGTTTCAATAAAATTACCACAATGAAAGCTGTTTATTTGAAAAAAAAAAGGTAGTTTCCAAGCACATTTTGGCAGTCTTGGCAGGGAATCTTTGCCACCGCTTCATGATCATCGACATCTTGCAAATTTCAAATCCTCATATTTCTATAGAACTTTTGAACATTTTCCCAGTTCCAAGGTGTAAGGACATGATCACTATTCTCAATGAGAGTAATTTTGTTCCCATTGAATAACCCTTGCCAACGACACAGTGAATAGGGTACGTTCCTCCCCCGAAAATGATATGTCCTAACATTTGTGTGCATGTAGGACACAGAGTCCTCATACATACACGATGGTATGTCCTGATATTTACGCACATGTAGAGCACACAGTCCTCATACACACAAGTTGGTATGTCTTCACCTTTATGTGCATGAAGAGCAGACAATCCTCATACATACAAGATAGTATGTCCTCATACATACAAGATGGCATGTCCTCATATTCATGTACATGTAGAGTACACACTCCTCACACAAACACACAAGATGCTTGATCAACTAAAAAAGCATGCACGTCAATGATTCTGACTCACTAAAACATTAGCATGTGGTTGCGTGGATTAAGGGGACATGTTACGCAAAGTGCTTCTCTGATTGTAGTATGTTGTAGATCACAGTACAAAATTAACAATGCAAAACTGGTTCAATAGACTAGATAAATTTAATTTGTGATCAATTAGAGGTGTATCAGTAAGAGAGATGAACATTTTATGAAAGGAGACATAAAACAAAAAAAAAAAGGATTGGAGGAGAGGCAGCAGTGACAAACATTCCATGGAAGGTTATTTTTTAATTGCTCTTATGACATAAAGGGAGTTTTCACTACTCCATAAATATTTCCTATTCTAAAAATAAATCAGATATCAACATTCCTTGTAACTTTCATTATGTCAGTGATGTAAAATTCATAACAGGATTTGCAGACAAGACTTCCCCTTCCTTTTCAAAATAACAAGGCAATAGCACGCATAAATATCCTACAAACTCACTCAAATGCAAGCAAAAAAGCAAGTCACAACAAGACTTCAAAGACTATCCCCTGATGATAACACTCCTGAACCTTCCATGGTTTTGACCATATTTCATTCGACATGTTATCAAGTTTTAAAGATAATCTCACTGTGCAGTGAAAGTCACTGGGAGACGACTCGGTGTCGCAGTGAGATGCTGTTGAGACTGTTCATCCTCGGCGTATAAAGACTAACAGGGTAGCTCTTGTTTCTACATAACGACCTAGGAAACGTTCAGATTCATGCTGAATTATTTATCGACAACAAATATGGAAACTCTTCAGAAAAAACTTTGATTTTTAGATTCACTAACTTTGAACACAATAGAAGCAAAACCATTTAAAGATAAGCAATTCTACAGCATGACAAAATACTGACAACATTTCACATGTTTTTTTCATGAGTTGCTTCACTTGAAGCATGTCTTTATTGTGAACCATCAAACCAATTGACATTTTTGACCACCTCCTTTTTGTTCACTTCTGTTTTCACCATTTCTTCAACATAAATAACTTTTCCTGATGAGTTTAATGCATGTACTGTGTTTGAAACTTTCTCTTTATGGCATACTTAACATTTCTCTTTTTGGCATGTTTGACATTGTCTTCCAAGACTTTAGCGAAATAAAACCAAATAACTTGATCCGTGACCTGCCACCCTTACTCACTAATGTGACCTGAACGAAGAAAATATGAGGTGGAAAAGAGAAAGGATGCATCCCTTTCAATGAGTTAAACGAGGTATACGAGGACGATACCCTGTGAAACAAAACAATATTCTGGACTATAAGAACAGACAAGAGAAAAGTGGGAGAAAAGTCTTCACCTACAAATGTATCATTTTCACAGATTGGTTTCCGTTCCATCCAATAATGCGCACATTATTGGTAGTAGAAAAGTGTGTTCTGTTTCACAA
Organism: Stichopus chloronotus; assembly: GCA_021234535.1. Lineage (NCBI taxonomy): Eukaryota > Metazoa > Echinodermata > Holothuroidea > Aspidochirotida > Stichopodidae > Stichopus > Stichopus chloronotus. The sequence continues at coordinate 26,332,169 of CM037834.1, read as the reverse complement.
GCAATTTGAAATTCAACAAAAAAGTACAGTAGAACAATGACTATGAAACAGTAACCTTTTTATAAATCATATTTGGTTTGTCTTTGTAGTAAATCACTTCTCAAAAAAAAAAATATAAATATTCAATGTAGTTAACTTTCTAATTTTTAATCTACAGCTACAATTAGTTTCGCAGTATCTCTTCTCTTAAATTTAAAAAAAAAAAAAAAACAGGAAGGGGAGAGAACAAAAGGTGATTTTTAAACTTGTGACTTAATATTATCTAAATTAATGCTTTGTCTATTGCACTGTTCATCTCCATCATATATCTTTCATGAAAGTTTCATGTCTCTCATGAAAGTTCACACGCTTGAACGTATTGCCATGTCAAGAGGACCGTAACAAGTAACATAAAGAAGTATCGCCTGATATCTTATCAAACTCAGTGACTGTGTTGTTCCACTGTTATCTTCGAACGAACATCCCATACCCTGTGACTGGTGAAGTGGCAAAATATCGGCAAACAGAGGAATCACACATTTTGCAGTTCTTGGCTAAGTGAAGAAAAAATTTTCCCCGATAAAAGTTATCGTACCACTTGATACAAACACTTACATCTTTCTCATCATCAGACGTCACTTTGTATTTCTTGAGTAAAGGAACAAAACGGAAGAGATTACTGTTAAACACATTGCAATCCCTGCTACTAGACTGAGTTGCAAGAAATATGATTCAAGAACCAAGGTTTTCCTAGTGACAAAAAAAGTACAAAAAACAAAATTTTATCAAACAGACTTAGAGAGTAGCTGTTTTCTGTGAAAGTTTAGAGGTTTGAATCACAAGAAAAGCCTTAAACATCATCACATCTAAACATAACCCACCTTGTCACAAACGTGACGTCTAACTAGGAACACGTCTCTGTACCTTTCTAATCTGCCCCTCCAATATAAAGCATTCTCTCAGAAATCATGCATCGCTGCCCTCACCCTTGCAATTCACCTCTTTCCTTCGCACCTTTGACGACTTTCGTTTGCCGCTCAAAACAGTTCCAATTCTTGTTCGCTTTCGTCGCTGCCGTCGTTCAGAAGGCTCTTGTGGGCTTCTTCCCGATGACTGATTCCACTCCTCTTCGAAGACGTGCATTTGTCGGTGAGCCATGACAGCCTGGAAGCGGTTTTCGTCTGGTGTGACTCCACGTCGAGGTCCATGTGATAGAAGGAATCGCTTACCAGCACTTTTTTGGGCCCCCGTTGCCTCGTGGGAAAGATTCCATCTGATTGATCTGGCTTCTTGTAACTGCAAGAACAAAATTGCGTGGAGCGTACAACTTAAAGGAGAATGAAACCCTGGGAATGTCCTTATGAAATACTGAGCAGAAACGTTTGACAAACATCCTTCAAAAGTTCATTCAAAAATATTGCTTCCTTATCGAGTTAAACACTTTTTTCTTAAAATTCAGAGGTAGGTGCTATCACTTTTGTTTCAGCTGAATGAAAGCAGACTTGAAGTCCAACAATGTCATATTACTCCTGACAGTGGAAATTTTAACGTATTTTTTTTTTTATCCTTACCTATAATTTCCATGAATCCATACACACCTGTACACAATTTTGTGTTGAAATTACTGTGGTGTATCATGCAATGATCAAGTTATTAATACTCAAATTTGAACAGATGCATAACTGTTGACTATTTGACAATAAATTTGCAAACAAAAACGAAAAGCCTTTCAATAACAAGTGGTAAGGTTACAAAATCACGGTCTTAGAGTGGCAGCATCCTGATTTATTTTTTAAATTGCAATATCTTGAAAAGTAAACAACATTATGCCCATGGAATTTGATGATGGTGATCACTACATGTTGATCTTTCACTTAACAGTGATTTTTCTCTGCCAAACATTCTGACTCTCCTTTGAACGTATCAGAACGGCAAAATACGACCAAAGGAAACACGTGCTGACAAGATTATTAAAGCAAAAAGTGATCAAGTTTACTGGTGTACCCAGGTACCGGATCAATGATGTCATAAATTAGGCTCTGAGAGTGCTACCAGGATCCAAAGTTTCACGACCTCATATTGTGCAGTCATAGAAAAGAAAATGTAAACCTAACAAATCTTCATTGTCATGCCTAGACATACACTGCCCAACGCTAACGTGCAAAGGATACTTCACAGCACATTCACAGGTTAATGGAAGTCATATTTTTGGGTAGCTGGGTGTACGAATGACTATGGACTGCAGGTGTCCTGGTCGAATTATGGGCTAGTTGCAAACAAGTGAGTTAATAATAGCAAGATGTTCATTTTGCACATCCAGTTATGGTATTCTGATATTTAAAGGGAAATAGGGCGTTTGTTTTAGAGAAGACATCCATATTTTTGAAACCAATGTTTGTGGATGCAGAATGATAGATTATTCACAACAAGGAAGGACAGTAGCCTTCTCTTCAAGAGATAAGCTCCTCACAGATAGAAATTCAGTTATCTGTTGCTCAACACTAATTTGTTCACCCAAACTTTTCAAAATTCAAATGATGCATCTTCTATTCCTCATCACATGCATAATGTTTTGAGGAGATGAAGCTTTGGTAGATGTTTATTGATGAGACTGAATGGTTTAACAATGATAACCACTATTTTCTTTTGTATGTCATGCTGGTGTGTTCTAAACACCCTATTTCCCTTTAAGGTGATAATTGCAGATTACAATTAAAATGAGATGAAGCCATTACTTTAATTTAGCAAAGATCGCTGAGAAATCTTGATCCGAACGTTATCAGAAATGACACTCAAAATTTAAGCACAACCTGTAAGTTCCTGCTGCATTGTATCTGACATCTTTGTTTCTTTGTCACAAAAATTGCAAAGGTTTGACAAAAGTTGCTCCTGCAGACGCAAGTATCATGCCAGCTGCCATCTCTAAAGATCACAAAAATATACTTTGTTTCTTCTCCTTCCTTTGAACGTATAACAACTACGGGACATTGACATCTAACGTATGATACAACATGCTTCGGGGCAGGAAAAATAATGGACACGGGGAGAGAAACGAAATATGCGAGTACTTACAACTTGAGCAGGAGAGATGACGTTACCACGGAAACGCTCGACATGGCCATTGCTGCGGCTGCCATCCAGGGTTGCAGTGCCAGCCCAAAACGCATCAGTGCACCTGAAAGATTAAAAACAACAGTAAGGGATACCTCCAATGATGACAGACCGACTTCGCAATCGACAGTCCACTTGAAAAGTGACACCAATGTAAATAACTTTGAAGACACCAAAACTTTCATTTTTTTTTTTTCATTTTTGAAAGATACAAATCTCTTTAGGAGATTTGACTGTTTCAGAAAGTTTGAAGGTGCCAGCAACTGAAATCCAAAACAAACACAATGCTTTGACATAAGCAACCATGTAAGAGGTAAAATTACCTTTTCCCTGGTTGCCCCTCCCCCAAACGACACTCACCCCATCACTTTCAACATTTTTTTTTTACATGGAATAGTTGAGTGGGTTTTGAACTTGCACTATCCATGAGAAAGTACCGAGGCAAGAAACCAGCTGAGCCAAGGGTTTTTCCTTTTTGTTTTTGCAATTTTTTTTTTCACTTGCTCAAAAGCTGTAAAGCACATAATATAGGTGCATAGGAAGGCATTCTCAGACTGTCGTAACTGTATACTGCCCAATCACAGAAAAAAAAAAAAAACTGGACCATTTAGTTTTGTGGAACCATTCATCCTGTAATTTTAGCCTCCACACAGCAACTGATCAGTGAATAGTATGATGTGAGTAATCCTCAGCAGAGAGAAGGCATCTCATGAGGGGGGGGGGGCAGTCAGTCCAACATTAGTCACTTTGATGACGGGGCACTAAGGCTAAGTGTCCTCTTATCTCCACTTGGCACTTCAAAATGATTCTGCCGGATTTGAATCCTGGTCGACACTGCAATTTTTGCGAGATCAAACAAGTAAGAAATCAATTTTGATGTAACTTGTGACCCTAATTCCTTCACCCCCCACTCCCTACAGCAATCTCATTCTCCTATGAGTACTGCTGAAATTTTCATGAGGGAGTAATACTTTGGAGAGTGTTGGAAAGAATAACCCCAAAATGATGGCAAGGTGTAATGAAACAAAGGTAGATCCCCAGGTAGCTATGACGACAGTAACTTGTAATTCTGTGAAAATACTTTTCAACAGTTCGGCATCCACCCAGCTGTTTCTCTCCCCCCTCCCTTGATCCAGGAAACACATTCTTGTGAGGTCTTACCTGCAGCTATTGGAATGGCTACTGCATTGTATATTAATGCAAAGAAGAGATTCAACTGTATTCTGTGTACTGTCTTGTGTGATAGGTCAATGGCTGAAACAACATCCTGCAGTTTGTTCTGCAGACGAAGAAAGAAACAAAATAAATCAGAATAGTTCATTTAAACAAACTTCCAACAAGACTAATATATATATTCAGTCATGGAAATGGTAAGGGAAGGGGCAGCAGGGCGTAAAAGGGGGGGGGGAAAGAAGCAACAAATATGGACAAACTTAAAGTAATTATCAGGAAATAGTCAATCTTCAAATGAAATGATTTGAACAGAATTGTCAATTCACCTCCAAAATGAGTGATACATGTACATTTTGTCCTGACTTACTAATGAAAAGTAACTGAACTGATGAAGTTCATGTGAGAATTTCTCTGCTTTTCTGAATAGATTTCAGTCTACTGAAAGTGTATGCTCTCACTTTTAAGGAACAAAAAGAAATTGCAAAGTTTGAGCTGTGTTTGCTGTTGATTGAGGATTTTTGTTGTTATTCTGAGATAAAAAATGCATAAGTTAAGAAAGGAGGAGGAGAGGGGGTGTAAATGGAGCGATGCAAAGTTGAGATGGACATACACTGAATTATGACAATAGGAGTGAACCTTACATTTATAAGCACCACAGATGCAGCCTCCACCGCTACATCTGTCCCAGTACCGATGGCAATCCCGATGTTGGCCTGCGCCAAAGCTGGGGAGTCATTCACGCCATCCCCAACCATCGCCACAATTTGGCCATCTGCCTGCAAGCCTTTTATTTTGTCTACTTTGTGCTGCGGGAGTACCTCAGCATAGATCCGTCCGATGCCGACCTGGAGAAACAAACAAAATGACAAGTTAAAAGAACATGGGATGGTCTAGAAAGAAATGTAGAAAGCATTATGAGTGAGAATACAACACAGGTATGGAAATTTTTCCATGATACAAGGTGCATCATCATTTTATGAATCTAACCGGAACACTGCAGAGAAACGAGAAGGCATCCTTTATCTCACTGAAATAACAAAATGAAGTTTCACAAAATGTCACAAATCAGACTAATCATAATTATGAATTACAATGATCTTTGACAGGTAAAATTAGGTATACTGGGAGTATCATGAGTCGATCACTTAATTAATGTCAGGAGCATAAAATACTAAAACATTGACCAAAATCAATAAAACTTTGCAGTAACAATCGGTTACTTGTCTTAATCTCTTTGTGTGCTATATTTTGGTGATGCGTAGATTAAGTAATCCATATAAAATTAAATTTGACATGAAAGTTGCAATAAACAATGCAGTGTCTATGATGTAATCTTGGGTCAATGAAATTTACATGTTTCACATTTGGAGCAGTAACATAATTTTAACCACCATTTGACTTTTTGGTGATCATGTCATTGTTCATCATTTCTTAACAAATCAACGCCGGGGAAAGTCCTACTGACAACTTCTATCGACAACTTCTATTTGGCATCTCACCTTCCCCGCTATAGCCTGAGCTGTTTTGGTGTTATCCCCAGTCAACAACACCACGCTTATGTTCCTGAGTTTCAAGGTGTGGATGGCTGCAGCTGCATCTGGCTTTACTGTGTCGGCCACGGATATGACCGACACCAATTCACCTGCGAGAAAAGGTAGATATATTCCGAGTCATACTCTTCATGGCTCCCATGTAATGTTTCCCCAACAGAAGCTTTCATCTTGAATAAACGTGTGAAGTGCCAAAATGACATTCTGTCATAAAAGCAGAAGGTGACTGACAAACCCTTTTTACCCCTACGTGGCTACAAAACTGATCTATATCTAAAATCTGCTAAATGGATGGTGATGCATTTGCTAGGTGCTTGCTCCAAGGGTAAAAGAAACTGTCAAGGACATATGCAAAACAAATGTGGCACAAGCACCATAATCTATGTCCAAACAAGCAACCATACATTGTGTTTACAATGGTAGTTTCTACCAAATCAACCAGTCCCAGAAAAGGAACTTCACTGTGAGAACAACCCGCTCCAACAGGTTCTCGATGAAACATTCATAACTTCCTGTTTCATGTGAGCAGTAAAAATAATTTGCTATCCTGTTGCATGGTAGTGCTCATCTAATTTTAACTTTGAAAAGGAAACAGTGCTACTTAAAACAACAACTATCAAATTTTTTATCAGCTGGGAAAAGGTAAGGTTTGATTTATGGTTAGAAGGATTGGTGCAAAAAGGTTTCTTATTAACAGCAATAACCACAGATGCCTGATCACATTGGTACATATTACTGTCAACATTAAGAGCAACAACCACTGATAACTATCCATGTTACTACATATTACTGTCAACATTAACAGCAACAACCACAGATGTCTGTCCATATTGCTGCACATTACTGTCAACATTTATAGCAAAAACCACTGACGACTATCCATGTTGCTACATATTACTGTTAACATTAACAGCAACAACCACTGATAACTTTCCATGTTGTTGCATATTACTGTGAACATTAACAGCAACAACCACAGATGCCTGATCATGTTGCTGCATATTACTGTCAACATAAACAGCAACAACCACAGACATATGTCAATATTGCTGAAAATTGCTGCCAACATTAACAGCAACAATTACTGATGACTGTGCATGTTGCTGCATATTCCTGTCAACATTCACAGCAACAACCACTGATAACTGTGCATGTTGCTACATATCACTATCAATATTAACAGCAACAACCACAGATGTCTGTCCATGTTGCTGCAAATTACTGTCAGTTTCATCAAGGTCAAGTAAGAGCTTAGTTTTGATGAAACGTACCACTATAAAATGCATTTTAAGCCATAAAATTAGAGTAAGGAATTGAATCTACATCAACTTGGTAGCCTTAGAAATGTAAGATTTTTGTGACTACCAAGAAAGAATGAAATATGGTACATTGGCTGTCATGTTCATTTTAATGAACATTAAAATTACGTTTGGTAGGCTGAGGATAAGGGGATTACGATTAACAGCAACTACCACAAATGCTGCTATGAATCATACATTCGTAATTTCCCTCAATGCATAGAATTATAATAATACTGTTAGGCATTCAAAAGGGTGACCCTCATCAGTCAAAGCTGTCTTTCCATGTTGCTACAAAGTTCTGCATATAATTGAATCAATGATTCTACTAATTCATTAAAGAAAACACAGGAGAGTTATAGGTGGAGAAGGGTATCAGGTAGCTAGACTCACCATTAACAGCAACTATCACAGCTGTGTGACCTCTCTTCTCCTCTTGTTGCATAGACTTGTCTACCTCATCAGTGACGGTCAGACCGTTTCTCTCCATCCAAACCCGATTGCCAATCAACACCTCGTATTGGTCAACATTTGATGGTGGTCCAACTTCATCTAAAGAAATCAAAGGATTGCGCTTGTAAGAACGAAGCTAGTCGACTATTAAAGTGATTCCTTGCTAACGCGAGACAGAAGGTCGCATACCAGATTTCACTGCTGGCCAGAATAAAGACAAATAAAGTAAGCTCTAATCAAACTTGAATCGACAAAATCAATAACAAGTATAACGACACATGATTTTCTACTTGTAAGAACGGTCAATACATGAAACCTGATTCTGGGCGGCATACCAGATTTATTAGGAGTGATGAGAACAGACAATATGCTAGGCAGGATACCTGATTCATTCAGTGTGATGAGAACAGATAACACAATGGATAAAAGACATACGTCTGATTCATTAGAAGTCCTACGATCTTGCAAGACTCTTAGACGGCGTATCTCACTCACAAAGAGTGATATGATCAGACTACATTTCTAGGTAAAATATCTGATTCATTAAGAGTAATGTGAACATACAACATTCTCGGCAATGTACCTCATTCGTCAGGTGCGATGAAAACAGATAACATGCTGAAAGTATACCTGATTCATTAGGTGTGATGAGATCAGACAACATTCTAGGTAGCATACCTGTTTCGTTAGGGGTGATGCAAACAAATAACAATACTGAAATTATACCTGATTCATTAGGAGTCATCAGTGCAGGACTGTTTGACGTCAGCGTGTCCACCAGATTGCTTCCAACTTTCACATCGGCGCTGCTTTCCAAAGCTTTTGCCTGGCGGGATTTCTCCAGCAGATTTTCGATGTCGTTCACACTCACAGAACACTTCATACCACACCCTGGTACAATCTGGAAATCTTTGCTTTTGATGAAAGTTGAAATGTTGAGTTCCTGTGAACGCAAACGATCGCAAAAAAAAACAACTTACAAGTGGCGTTCACTTCTTAAATGTTGAGTTTACTTCTGCAGGCACCACAACAGCCATTAACATGACGAAAAGGTGATGAAGTGTTGAGGACCCTAATATCAATTTCTGAAGCAAACAGGAATATTGGTATGTCAGATGCCAACCATGTGCTTCTTCTGACAAATACTGCGTTACTGTTGGATTCTTTTTGACAAAAACAAAAGTATCATGAATATTGTATGGATACAAAAATTTCATTTTTGGAAGTGGTACTCATTTGTAGCCCTGCCCCTACAATACACTCCTGTCACAAAACTGAGATGTTACCATTCGCTTGTGTTGTTTGTGGGAATTTAACATCTTCGAGAATCTTTCACGTTATATATTGTAAAAATTTAAATCCACAAGTGGTACGTCTGTGCAACTGTATATGACACTTAAGAGGCAGAATCACATAACCAGAACACAAAATCCATTGTGGTTTTGAAGATGTGGCCTGGCAAGCAGATCACAGTAGTTACCACAGAAGCCATAGGAGTTGGGCTGTAATAAAAAAAAAGTTAAATGGCATACAGCAAACCAAATATGGGGGCTGCTCACGATCCCTTCATAAATAATTGCTTTATGAAGTATGAATCAGATTTTATTTTAGCATGATTGGAAGATATGCCTGTAACAATGCAATATAATGCCATTCCCTAATGTATGACATTCATGATTTCAAACAAAAGCATTACAGCACATGAAAAGTTAACCAAATAAACCCTTCTGCAGCATTCAATAAAACTGCATATATGTTCCAGTGCTATGAAAAAATTTGGCTGCCATTTTCCATACTAGCAGAGTTAAGGTCTAAATTGCCAAAACTATACCACTTCACAAAATGGGTCTTGTTCTTAATGTGACATATCAACACACTACATATAGCCCAAGTTCCAAGTTTTCACTCTTGAACTCACTATCCATGAGGACATTCCAGACTTTCGTTCTTGAGATACCATGTCAAACATGCACCTGTCACAACATGTCACAGGCCCTGTCACAGGCCATGATGATTACACAGGCTATGATTTACATTGAAACATACAAACATCATATCAAACAACACTATAAACAGAAGGAATTTTACACATCAGAGTCCGGTAAACTACTGTGAAAAGAAATTTTTACCTTCTTGACATGGCTGGCGATGGCTGCCCCAATGGGATGCTCACTGTCGGACTCGGCCACTCCTGCGATGGCTAACAGTCTGTCTAAGACCAACCAGGACAATGATGGACCTTTAAACAGAAAAACATTAGTCACCTTCAGAGAGCCCTCTGTTATCGTTCCTGTCTTGTCAAATACAACTGTAGTGACCTGAAGGTAAGATATCAATGACAACTGTCAAGTTACATAAAAAGAAACAATTAAGTGCACAAATTATTTATCCAAGCAAATATTTAAGCATAATCATCTTTATCTCTGTTTCACATGCAGCATGACAACAATGCTATCATACTCTGACGTCATAATACCGATGCCAAAATATCTAAAATGTTGACAAACTGCTGCAGTGGCTGCTATTTGAACCACATACTATGCATGGAGATTTTAATACACAGGCCCAGCTTGATGACAGTGTCTCAGTATATAGATCTGTACGAAGGGACTGCCACACTGGCAGATAGTCTTAAAAGATAGTGATATAGAAGCAGTCATGGCTGGCTGATTGTCTTGACACTTAAAACCGCATGTGCAAAAGACATTGTCAAACTGATCTGACGTCCAAATACCTAAAACATGAACACTTTCACAGTGGCCGACATCTGGATATGTAGTAATGCACGGAGAATTTTCACTACATACGTCCGGTAACTTGATATGCAACTATTCGAAAGATCTCTCCCGCTGGCAGAAAGACTCAGTTACCTAACAATACAGTCTAGCTGGATGATTGTGACAACAGATGACAATGGAGAAACAGTCAAGCTAGCCACAGGGTGTAAAACAAGCCTCACAATTATTCTGCCTATGGCGTTGATCTTATAGTTGTCAAATACTTACAACTCTCATCTCATTACCTTATGTGCTAACTCCAATGGTTCTCCTCCCTTTATGAGGATTCCGTTGATGGCCCCCACCCCGGTGCCGACCATGACGGCGGTGGGCGTGGCTAGGCCCAGGGCGCAAGGGCAGGCGATGCAGAGGACAGCTATGGCACACTGGAAAGAGTTCTGCCATATGAAGATGGTTTGATGTAGTTTATCTTCACCCTGCAAGAAATGGAGATGAATAAAAAACATTGTACATTAACAAAATTGCTGCAATAATTTAATTGAAAGAAACGATCAGGAAGTAGTGCTTTTTTAAGCAGTTCATGCAGACACTTTGATGAAATTAAAGGTCTGCTATGAGGACCCAACACTACAGTGTGAACTACAACTTGAAAAGTCTTTGTGACTTCATAAACAGACTGCACTGTTTGCCACAACATTTTTCATGTGTGAGCCTCTTTGCATTGATTCTATCACTATCAAAGTTTTCAACAGTTGACAAAGAGTTTGGGGAGACACGGTGCACATCGAAAATCAGTGAATGACATTCACTGGTTCCACCCAAACCATGTCATTACATCGTTAACAGCAAAAACTCGAGGGTTTGATTGGATGACATGGCAAGGATTGTAACCTCATCACAAGGGCATGAAGTATGACAGATTCAGACCTTGCTACACTGGTGCCACCACTGGTGCCACCACTGAGCAGTATTGCCTCATCTCAGCTTTTTTTTCCTCATCAACAATAACTAAAGCAAAGATTCATGAGGGGGGATGACTGGAACTGCTTTCCTTTGGTGAAAGAAGGGATTTAATTGTCCTTGTGACGTTATCTGTGTCATAACTGATAAAAGACTAGTAAACCTCAACATGTACGCTTCACTTCGGTGCCGATGTAGTCATCTTGGCACAGTCTAAAAGGGGCCTGACAACTGCTTCAGTCTAACAAAGACACATTCTGCAATTGCCAGAAGATGTGAAATAATAGACTGGAGGTAGCAATTTTCAGGTAAGTTTGAATTTTAGATTAATCTTCCATACCAATAATGTTTCATTTACCATCCTCTTTAGCTCATGGAAACAAAGTTAAAAGATACAGGGAATGGAATAAAACACAGCTCTATCTCACCGTTGCATTAAAGGCAGGATGGGCGTGCATCATGTGGGGGTTCCGGTAACCGGTGCAGAGATGAAAGATGAGGGTCACGAGGGATATAACCACGATAGCGGGGACAAACACACCGGCGATCCTGTCGGCGAATCTCTGGATTGGAGCCTGACGGAGAGCAGGCCATCAGCGAAATTAAGAACGGCGATCTTACTACAACATGCAGTTATAAATTAAGTCTGATATCTTTCAGAGCAAACAGAGGGAATAAAGAGATGTAATTGGATATTTGAATCCATGTGAAGTCACCATGCCCTGAGACAATGCTGATAACCACAAACACACGATAAACACCTACTGCCATTTGTGAAGACAAATGTCTACTTCCACCCCATCACATACAGTATGCCGAAGAGCAATTCTCTTCCTTTCTTTCTTGCATCGAACAATGACATGCAGTTAAGGCTATAGATATGAAGGTACTTTGGACTGATTACATAAACGAATGCTAGTTTACTAAACACTGTGTAATTTAATTAAAAGTATACTGTAAGTGTAACTCTGTAATATATATGTATAATTAAAGGCCACTGCCTCGGACAAAGTGAAGATCTATTTTCAGTGCTGTTCACTCGGTTTTCCAACAGATCATTGACAAACGCAGAGAAATTCTTCCAGATGAGCCAAGAGTACCAAAGTGAGAACCAACGTTACCAACCGAAGAGGCCAATCTGATCATGATGAACACTTAAAATATTTTATCACTACATGGGCATTCTAAACGACTGATGAATGTGGGCCTTCTAGCCTTCGAGTCCATCATATCTCATTGGCATACTATGTACACACACTTACACCAGGAATTCCTTTTCACCAAGAAATACAAGCTGAATGCCATTTCAGACAAATCTCCTTTATCTCACACACTTTATCTGACATTTTACGTAATTTCTGGCATGTATATAAAAAATTACAAAACAGAGATAATCTCTGGTCTTAACCAACATGTGTCCAATATTGTCTTACCTTGGAAGTTTGTGCCTCCTCTACCAGTCGAACGATGTTTGATATCGTGGTGTCTGAACCAACATGGGTGGCTTTCACATAGAGGGAGCTGTTCTGATTTATAGTACCTCCAATTGCAGTGTTGCCTGTACACAAAAACCACAAAACAAAATGATATACCAAAAGCATCTTGCAACCTGTCACTAATTTGTTCGATGCCCCGATCATCAGTTGTCTACTGCCGCCATAGTCTACTCCTCTCTTGCCAATCTGTCATAGCAATGGACTTCAAACCAGCATATCACATTTGTTGTAACACTGGAGGATATCCCTACAGCTTTTTCTGTTCTTATCCTGTCCTTTGCTTACCTCAAAATTCAAATTACCCCACCCAACATTTGTTATCAGACGAGATGAACATAAGACTCCTGTTTCAGTTCTGCTAAAGGGTATGGCCTTTCATGGATCACTTTCACATATCTGCCTTTCTTCATCCACGTATCTGACCTCTGTACACACCGTTTGACATCTTCCACACACCCCAATGGGCAGTTTGTAGTTACCTTTCTTCTTGATGACTGGTAATGATTCTCCCGTTATCAGAGACTCGTCCACCATTGAGGTCCCCTCAATCACTTTTCCATCGACAGGGATCTTCTCCCCTGGAAAGACTTTCACGACGTCGCCTTTCTGGAGTAACTCCACAGATATCGCCTCCTCTTTCCCGAATGTTCCGTCTTCGTTCTCAGTCACTAGAGTTGTCTCAGTGGCTTGCAGAGAAATGAGTTTGGCTAAGGCTTCTGACGTCTTACCCTTCAAGGACACAACAGTAGACAAAAGGATTGTCAATATGTCAAAAAGAAAATTGCTCTCGTGACAGACAAGGGGACCTATAGAGATATTCTCACCTTTGTGCATACATTTCATCCATTTCATAAACTGTTCCAATCCATATTTTGCCTGGAGAATGGCTCTTCAGCCAAAGTGCACCAGTTCTGTTCAGGGGTATAGCGAGAGGGACTGAGGTGGAGGGAGGGAAGAGACGGGGTGGAGGGAGGGAAGAGATGGGGTAGACCAGAAGTAGTTGGTCTCAGTGAAGGAAGACTGAAAATGATATGGGCAGGTTTGTTTCTTTGGAGGTAGAAATGTGAAATAAACAAAAGAAACATCAACCCACACAATTTAAAACATCACATAAAAGAGATAAAGAAATGAAGCACAAACTTACCTTTGCTAAATGTTCCAGCCATCTTCCCAAAGTGACAAATATATAGAGCATCGGAGGCTCGTCGAAGAAAGTCATGGGGCTGGATTCCGCTCTGCTGACCATAGCAATCAGCAAGACTGTCACGGAGTACAGGTAGGCGACAGATGTCGCCATGACGATGAGGACGTCCATGTTAGCAGCGCCATGTTTCAGAGACTTGTGGGCCTGAATGTAGAAGTACTTGCCAGCCACGAACTGAGAAAATGAGGTAATAGATACGAAAAGTTGTAAAAATAGTTGCAACTGTCAGTGTTTGTAATCCTGCTGGAACAAGGGTTCTATTGCTCACCTGTACAATGGTGCAAAGGATTAGCAGAAACAAATTCTGGCGGGAAAGTCCAGGCACCACCATGACTTGTTCTCTCTCTACACATATATCATAAATGATCATTGCGATGACAGGCAGACCGCAAACCAAGGATATGAGAAAAGACCTCCTCCATCTGAAAAATGAGAGGGATAAAAAACAAAACTACTGGTCGATGATTCATGGTGAATCAGTAGCATGCTAATTGTTAGACTTGATTTGATTGAACAGATTTGCAAAGTGACAAGAAGAGGATAAAAACTAAAGACAATGATATCACCCAAACAAGAAGGGGTGAGGAAAGATAAAAGCTGCCTGGACTGACAAAAAGAAATATTCTGCCTGAAACAAATGCTTATTGAAAAATTTCCACATTCTGGAGGTGAAAATGACATTAGACTCAGTCCTCCTAACTTAGGACTGTAACGATGCAATTACAAGCATGGAAACTAATATTGCAAATCTATGAAAATGAGAATGGACAGTTTGTTTGTGGAGGGTCTGCACTAAGGGGGACTGTGCTCTCAGGTTACAAAGTCTCACCAGACACAATATATTGAGCATGAAGTAGTTTTGAGGAGACAGGTATTAGGAGGTGCATATTGTTCACAGAATCAGAAACTCATTGCTTCATTTATCGTACACAAATAACATCTTCAACCCAATGTGCATCTCATCACATTTGACTGTTTTGCCAATTTTGAACATGCAGGTAAAGGAAGGAATACCAAAAACAAAGACGTACTGCATTTTAACTTGTTTACAAGACTCTTGGGATATTTATCATGACAGGTAGGTACACTGGAGGAACACATTCTCCATTTCATAAAGTGTTTCACGAGAGTGTCATTACAAATAAGACAAGGATTATAGAGAAAATTCATATTCTGGTCTGGATGACCCATGACTTTGAGAGAACGCAATTCATCGCAAAACAGATCGCACATCATGCTGGACAAGATCATGAAGTTACATTGTAATTTTAAAAGGAGAGACTCACTGCCTAATGGTATCACTGTGATCCACAGAAGAGTGACCTGTTTGCCCTGCCACGAGTAAAGTTGCACCAAATCCCATATTCTGGGGGTGATAGAGAAGGATGAAAACTTAAAACACTGGTATTACGAAAGCACATCACATTCTAACCCTATGGTCCAAAAGGAAGATGGCAGAATTTTCAAACTGTTCTCAGTATCAGACAGTTGAGCTTGATTTATGTAAATTTTGTTTTGAAAAATTAAAAAAAAATTAATGAAGTGAGATGTATTGTATTTTCAAACCAAAATTGAATATTAACCTATCCAGTGTTTTTATCACAGTGCAGCAAGCATGCATAAAACACACATGTGTTCTACCTGCCTTTGATATGAAGTACATTAAACAAATAATAGCATAGATTATTCAAGTATCTGCTGTGAGACTTTGGAAGTGCTAGGGACAAATTTCCATATAGAGAATAATAATTTCTAGAATACAAACTATAGAACTACATTTTGGTTCATTTCACAGCTAACACACCATCCTTCAGCTAATGCAAAACAGCTTTTTTGCTTTGCTGTTAGCCTTCAAAACAACCCCACAGATGATACTCATAAGGCCTAAAACAAAACGCTACTGTAAAAACTAACGATGTTATCATTAGTAGCTGCTGTATGCTTCAGTTCTCAAAAGGATACAAATACTTGAAAGGGAAAAAAAAAAGAGGGAAGGAAAAAGGATGTAAAAGGAAATCTATCTGATGAGTTTAATCTGAGCTTAAATTCTTTAAGTTACTGCCACTGTACGTTAAACTTGCTAGACTGCTGTGCCATACCCATATGCTTTTTCTGAGTGTCATCACAGAATGTGACTCACTATTAATCTTGGTTGTGATTGGTTCTGTAGCATGCACACTTCATCATGAAACCATCGTCACGCTTGGATCTCAAGGTCTAATCACTAGCCGTGACCCCCCAAGCTCACTGGTGTAGGGATTCACACCAGTGGCTACATTTAGCTGTTGCTTACACCATAAATGCATTGATTAACTTAGTGCAATGTGACCCCATGTGAAGTTCTGGTATATGTCTACAATATGAATGTCAAAATGCTCAGCAGAGGGGAACTTAACAAAAACTTAATAAACAAAAAATGTTTGGAGGAACACAGACACAGGAAAAATTTGCATCATTAGGATTAACTGTCAACATCACAACAGCATATTAACCAGACTATTCTTAAATAGTGGGCAGAAAGACAGTGCTCTGCACTTTGTTGCCAGGAAGTCAACCCTCTCACTGCCATGTTACATGAAGTCAACTGACTTGATACTCCCCATGTCAAGATGAGATCATCATCTTGAGATGAACCATATCCTATTTTCCCAAATTCACCAAAAAAAAAATGGCTGGAACTACTGTTTGAAGTTCTGCATCAATGGATGAACGTTACAGCAGTGTTCCTATTTTAGCGATAACCATCTCTTAATTCCTTTGCTTATCAATCTCTTACAAGGTTTCAAACATTCACCTCTACTGATTTCGGTTGACCTTTTACCGAAGTTCAGATTACAAGTACTTACAACGACCACCAACACTGTTTGAAGTTCGAGCAATTGGATCTTCTTGAGCAAATGGATTTTCAAGATTTTTCAGCATCTGGGCTGATGTCAACAACATCAAAATCACTTTGACGTACATGAACAACATTGTCTTTTCATAAAGGTACCATCAAAGCAGGTTTGAAGTTTCAGCAACCTGCACTATCTTTAATGTCTATATACTTAAAGTTGAAACATTTTTCCAGTGTTTTGAGATAGCAAGTTTACAAAGAGCACACAAAAATTAACACTTGCACCTTTCTACTGCTCACACTGATTTTGAACTCAGCAAGGAATCAACATCGCTCTGTAACCCTAACCTCACCTCAATTAACTGAATGATGTTTCTTGGCCCGATAAGATCTGGATCAAATTCAAAGTGTCCTTTGTTGGTTGCCAGAGCGACAGATGCTTTTATGACACCAGGTTTCTTGCTCAGAGTTGATTCTATCTTGTTTACGCATGACGAACAAGTCATTCCGGAAATCTAAGAAGCAAGAGCAAAGAAAACAAAGAAGCTAAATGAGTCTGTTACTTGAATCCTCACGATGACGGACACATGCTTCCATTTCATCCATCTGTGAAATGATGTCAGGAACATAATCACTTGATCATCGACATTTGATGATTTTAGTCAAAGGGATTTTCTCCGAATCCTTCCGAGCACTGTTGTCATATGTTGTACAAAAAACAACAGTTCCAGAGGAGAACACCAATCTGAAGGTACCAAATATTAAACACAACAGAAATGTGATGCAGTAGAATGACAGGAGGGAGGGTTACCGGGGAGTGAACATACAATACAGAGGGTAGTGTTTCAAATTACCAAGGGCACTGGACATGTTAGGTAGAGGGTGTATGATTTATGGCAGATGGGTAAAAATTAGTTATGTATACTGCACAAAAATAGTCTCTTTTCAAAATCTATTCATACATTTGAAACATTTCAATTACAAAATGAAAATAGATGAAATACAATATTTTCCAAAATAATTTCCAAAATGAAGTAATCCCAGAAACACCGCCCCTGATAATTCCTTCAGGAAATGCTTAGGGTTAAGTAAGGGATTAGGGAATTGTCTGAGGGGGGGGGGGGGGGATTGACCAGGAACCCACTGCACACATATTAGATGTTAATCTCAGATTATTAAATTTACTACGACCAAGGGGACAAGAAGCATCTGAAACTATGTTTGGTTTTAAAATAAACACTGGCAAACAATGGCTACAATATTTTGGCTTGGAAAAAAGTGCCACCCAGGTAAATATTCTCCATGGCATTCCTCTGTGGTCACATATTTAATTATTAAGAAACCTTAAAAACTAAACATGGACAGATAGCCCTCTTGTGCATGTCACACAGAGCATGTTATCGAAATAGATGCTAGCATACTGTAGAAACATGCAGTACTGAACATGGACCGGTTGGAATGGAGTTTTTACTCTTGATGGAATAATTGGCTAAAAAAAAAAAGCACATCACTGCAACAAAAATGTGAAAAGGTAACCCCTAGGTATTACTTTCTTAATGGTACTTTGACATGAATTCATTGAATTGGAAGCACCCTTTTAAATTACTTCAAAGAATGAATCAAGCTATCTTTTACATTAACCCAAACTCACATCGATTCCATTCCAATGAAAATGTACATTCAAGCCCCTTTTACCATTTTAAGTTAGGAGGCACTAACAAAGACAACTATTACACTCTGTACAACAGAGATACATGAAGAGCCATTCTGTGATCTCAAGATAGCATCTAAGCATTCTCTGCAGGAGCGCAATGCTCCTGCATCTTAAGGAAGGTAAAGCTCCATGATTTTTCCATGTCCATTTCATGACTATTTTTAAGACCAAAACGTACAAGAATTTGATTGATGGATAATGGCTTGGTGATCATGATTGAGAACTAATATTTTAAATCAGCAGTCTGTTCCACTGTGCGTTTTATAAATTTTTCAAGACTTCCATCACTTTTTCATTTCATGACTTTTCCAGGCATGGAAAGTGAACATAAAATTTCATGACTTTTTAACAACATTTCAGGGATTTTATTTTCAAGTTTGAATCCAGTCTTTTAAAATTTAAATCAACCCTGATATTTACGTACACCGATGTCCTACTTCTTTCATCTACTCATCTCCCTCAAAATCTACAATGATAAAAACAGCTGACTTTTTCTATCATCCAACCCAAACCAACCATCACAAATAATTGTTTGGCTAAACGACAAGATGACAATAAAAACAAAATATGGGTATAAAATGATGGTTTATAGGACTGTAACCATTGACTGTATCTTCAATAAATACATTAAACGTATACACGCAACGATGCATTGTCAACAGTTATGAATTCGCATCCAGTCCAGGATAGGTGCACCTGTTCAAATCACTCTGTGCCAGCATCTTAAAGTGCAGGCACAAACCATTTCTGCAAATAGAGACAAAGTTCAGCTTGATCAGGAAGTTTTCACAGTTTGCAACTGCTTAGATTTCACTATGTACTGTACAAATGTGACCTATCCACCAATTTGCTTATTTATTCCAGAACTCATAGCCTAATCTTCATGTTTACAACCACTTTTTTTCCAATGTACTTTTATATTTTTTGGTCCAGGTGTTTTTAATTCCTTGCCGAAGGCAGAGGAATCTATGCGATGGTGATGTCGTATGTGTGTGTATGTATGTATGTGAGTGTGTGATGCCTACTTGTAAGCACGATATCTAAAGAAGCGTAACTCTGAGTGATCTCATACTTGGCATGTAGATTGCCCTTATTGAGTAGATGATCCCTATTGTTTTTGGTGGAGGTCAAAGGTCATTTGGGGTCACTAGAGGTCAAATGGTAAATATCTTGAAAATTGCTTGTAAACATGATATCTCCAGAAGCGTAGCTCTGAGTGATCTCATACTTGGCATGAAGGTTGCCCTTATTGAGTAGATGATCCCTATTGTTTTTGGTGGAGGTCAAAGGTCATTTGGGGTCAACAGGGGTCAAATAGTGAAAACCTTATAAACACGATATCTCACGAAAGGAAGCTTGTAGAAATCTCATGTTTAGTATGTAGTTGTACCATGTTGAGTAGAGGAACCCTATTGTTTTCAGTGGAGGTCAAAGGTCATTACGGTCAACAGGGGTCAAATTGTGAAAACCATGTAAACACGATATCTCAAGAAGAGAAGCTTGAGCAGATGTCAAACGAAGTGTGTAGGTGTATCTTATTGAGTACAAGGGTCACCAGAGGTCAGAAGGTAAATACCTTGAAAATTGCTTGTAAACACGATATCTCCAGAATGATAAATGTGAGAGATCTCATAGTTAGGGTGTGGATTGCCATATCGAGTAGATGATCCCTATTTTTTTTGGCAGAGGTGAAAATGGGAGGTGAAAATGTGAAAATCTACAATATTTAAAGAACGGTCTTTCTAGTGAATTTTATACTTGTAATGTAGAATCCCCTTGTTGATTTGAGAACTTCTTTTAGTACAAACCAACCTTGTCCCTTCGATAACCATAAAGAAAAGATGAAGACAACATTCAATTTGGTATCAAAGATTATTATTTGGCAAACCTGATGCCACTGTCCTTATAAGGACATGTGAGCATGCATGAACTGTAAATTGGAATTGATTAAATATACCACGGGTTATTAGCTTTATAAAAAGAACTAAATTACTGATTATTTGGATCAAACACCCTTGAGTGTGCATGAACTGTGATTGCTTAATTGAATGAATCAAATTGTAACTGACCCACCTCTGTTCAAATTGGCCACTGTTATCTGACAATTTATCACAGTTGACTGCCAGTAGAAACCACAACCATATTTTTAAAACCATTATTTGTGGACATAAAATGATAGATTATTCAGAATAACCAATTACAGTAGCCTTATTTTCAAGAAATAAGATTCTCGCAGATCAGAAATTTACTTATTTGTTGCTCAACAATAATTTGTGCACCCAAACTTTTTAAAATTCAAATGATGCATCCGTTACTCATCACATGCATAATGTTTTGAGGAGATGAAGCTTTGACAGATATTTATTGATGAGACTGAATGGTTTAATAATGGTTAAAGCGAATTTCTTTGTACGCCATGTTGGTGTATTCTAAATGCCCTATTTCACTTTACAGTAGTTCAGCTAAGCTTTAAACAAATGACTACTGTGTATTAAACCAAGGAAACTTGTACTGTGTGTTGAGACTAAAGGCAAAATTGCAAGTCATGCTAGATTCTGGTTTAATAGGGTTATCAGTTTTTGCTAATTTTCAAGGACCTCATAGCCATTGGCAAGGGCATCACGCCAAAAAATCAAATACGGAAGAGCTGCCACCAATAGCTGTAACTCGACAAAATAAAGTGCTATAATTTTGATTAAATAAACATGTTTACCTTTTTATCAAGTTATTAGACACGACAAAATATAATTTGTTCCCCTGCAGCATCATATCCGTTTGGGAGTTTTCTCATGTTTGTGTAGGTCAAAGGTTATTTGGGTGACAAAAGGTCAAAACCTTGTATACATGATATTTTAAGGGTGATAAATGTGAGGGATCTTATACTTAGTTTGTGAATTGTTCATATTTAGCGTGTTGATGGCCATATAGGGTAGGTGATCCCTATCGTTTTAAGTGGAAGTGAAAGGTCATTTTGGGTCACGAGAATTCAAAAGGTTTTGACCTTACTACGATGGTATCTCAAGTAGGATAACTGTGTGGGATCTCATGCTTGTCATGTGGGCGATTCATGTTTGTTACAAAATATATCATGAGGCAAGGAATCACTAAGCCTTTTGGCTTTCTAGTTTTTTCTCTAATACTGAATATTTACTAATGTCTGCAGCAAGGGAGCAGGTAAAGAAAATATCAGTATCACCCAAGCTGTTTGTCTTGTTACGAACGTAAGTAAATCTATGACAGATAGCAACTTTGAGATTCAGTGACAATGGATATTTGCGTTGGTCATAATTATCTACATTTCACCAAATCAAAGGTCAACAACACATTAAGTGAAAGAAAACACAAAAGTGGTGCTGTTGGCAGCATTATTTTGCAATGTGGATGAAAATGAGAATGGAAAAAAAGTGTTCCAGTTTGGGTTGTTTAATGGGTCAAATTCCGGTTGCTCTGGAATCTTAGCAGAAGATAATACATGAAGTACTATCAGGTAATATCACATGGAAATACTCACATGCAAGTCTATGGCTCCATCACGCACTGCTTTGGTCGACTCAAGGAGCACCTCCGCTTCAAATCCGAGATCTTTGATCATGGTAGCGACTTCACTTGGGGTCACATGACATGTGTCAAAGGTCACATCTGCTTTCTGAGACATCAAGGACACTGTGATGTTACAGATCCCTGCAAATGTTACATGCAAAGCCACAGAGTTGAAAGTACATGTGACATGAAAAACACATTTTGGACTATTGATCGAGTTTATCATTTACAAAATGTTGAAAATAGTCACAACTTTCATGGAAATTCATCAAACACTGACCATTTTACAAACAAGATTCTCTTTTACGATGCATCATGAATAATCATAAGCCAAATATGCAAATCTGTGATGTCCAGGGAGGGACTCACCTGATATCAATTATGCAATCCTTTGTTTACTTCACCTTTATTTCAAGGACAACTGAGAATTTTACATACCCTGTGGGTTTTATTTTGGAAGCATTTTTGCCTGCTTTAGAAATAATTGATATCACTTACCAATGTCAAACTCAGTAATTAAGTAATTAAGAGATAAAATGTGAAGGCTTAAAAAAGAAGTACTGACACTGTGCAACACCCTACATCATCTGTTTTGGGTTTTTGTCACACTTTGAAAAGCCATATCTGAAAAAGGGTAATAGATAGAAACACAATTCCAACGGATTATCACTCAGAATTTCACTCTGCAACTTCTCAACGATGCTAATTCTTTTCTAGATGCAAGTCACTTGGTCTCTTAGTGAACTGAAATCGGGTGGATCGTCCTCCATATTTGGTGTAACAACCAAACACGATCAAAACTAGAAATCTCTTTCCACTATGAAAAGCAAATGCGTTAATTTAAAAGAAGCTATCACGCTTTATTTAAGTCTACGGTTACCAGCAATTTGGTGAAAATATGGACAATAAGTTAAAACACCAGTTGTTATCATGAGCTTGTTGCTGATATTTGACAACAGAGTGAAAGTACAGCGGTAAAGTAATACCTGAACAAACCTGGGTTTGGATACTCCAATGGGCTTAGAAAACTATTCGAGGTTTGTCTCCTACGGCACTCACACCTTCATCTACCGCACTAAGAGCTCGCACATCACCACAGTATCAACACTGCCCTGTACTATATACTTGTCCCTCTACTAACTTTTGAAGTTCGGAAACAGTTTCACAGACTTTGCAGAATCACTCAAATGAGCAAATTAAACTGAAATATTTCTTGAAATGCACATTTAATCACAAATCGCGAATGTTTTTTTAAAGATTCACATCTTTTACTTCAGGCTGTGAAAATAGTGACAGTCAATTTGAATTGTAAAACAGGAACAGGTTTTCCTTCAGTTCAACAGAGCTGGATTTAATTTGCTCTTTTGTGTGGTTCTAACTTTTGAACTGAATAAGATACATGTTTTTCACTAATGAGTACTGAGAAAAGCTGCTGTGAACAACTTCCTGCTTCCTCACCAACTTCCTACACGTATTTCACATTTCTCTCATCCCTCAAAACTGAAACAACACAGAAATAAAATGAAGGACACTTTATAACAGCATACTGTAATGCCAGGAGCCAAATATGGTATCACCACCATTACTATTGAAACTTTCCAGTTCTTACCTTTTCTTTTGCTGATTTTTCCTTCTATGAGAGCCACACATGATGAGCAGGTCATACCCAGCACTTTAAGCTGACAGGTCACTTCTTCACCGTCCACGGAGGTGGTACTCCCCTTACACTGGGTACCACCATCGTGTCCTCCCCTTGAGGATTCTAGCTCCGAATTTACATCTCCACTTTCTTCCAGTTTATCTGTTGGGAACAAGACCATATAAACAATATACATTTTAAAATATTGTTTTCACTCAATTGTAGTAGACAAAATAATTTAATATCAAAGGGATTGTAAATAGAAGAAATTGGCAGACATAGACTGGCAGACTTTAAGTGCCTAACTTGTAAATTCAGTTTGGGCAAAAGCCCTATAAGAGTGAGTTGTCATACACAGAAATGAATAAGAGAAACTTCCAACGAAGGAAATTTTGGCACTCAGATGCACTATCTCTGAATGGAATTTTCCTCTGGCATTGGACTTGCTATCTACTAAAGATCAAAGCACCTTTAAACTAGGTAGGGATACAAACAAGAGCCCAAGGACACTGTGGTTCCTTGCACAGATAGAGAGTATAATGTAAATTATGAAGTAAAAGGGAGCATATTGCATTACTTTGTACAATAGCCCATATGGCCCATTTCTGACCATGAACCCTCAGTGTAACATAAAATCTGTAGAGACAGAAACATATTTCATGCTTTTATAAAATGGTCCATTTCAGACATTGGACCCCAAACATGACAAACAGGCACCAACATGGAACTACTTCCACAGCACTGACGTGACCAACCATCAACAGTGTTACAAGTTACATACAATCTGTAAGAGAAGAAGTATTTTGCATGATTTCACAACAGCCTATGGGCACTATGGTTCCTTGTACTTGAAATATACATACTGTAAAATGATATACCTGAGTTCATAAATATCAAAAAAACCATTTCAATTAATGCAATGAATTGAAGATGTTGATTTCTGCAATATACAGCAATATCCCACTCATTTTACAAAACACAAACAGCTGTGAATCTCTCATTTAAAGAAGGGGCTCTGCAAATTGCAATAAGGCTTACAACTATGCCCCTTTAAAGTCCACCAAACTGATAGCATGCCCTGAAGGGAACTCTCGGGTCTAGTTTAAACTGGTAAGAACACCAACTGACTTATTTTCTTTAACTGGTACCTGCCCATCTCACTAATTGAAAAAACACTTACATGAATGCACTCATTTTACAAAACACAAACAGCTGTGAATCTCTCATTTAAAGAAGGGGCTCTGCAAATTGCAATAAGGCTTACAACTATACCCCTTGAAAGTCCACCAAACTGATAGCATGCCCTGAAGGGAACTCTCGGGTCTAGTTTAAACTGGTAAGAACACCAACTGACTTATTTTCTTTAACTGGTACCTGCCCATCTCCCTAATTGAAAAAACACTTACATGAATGCACACATTAGCACTCAGGCACGAGGAGGTACACTGATCCAGCCAAAACTTGTCTGGTGTGACCACCTACAGTACTGCAAACAGCACTGCTGCTTTTCCATTTGATCAAGAAACTGCTGACTCAGGCAGTACTTCCATGATGCACTGGAGAGGGACTGATGGAACATATGAGCATCCATAGCACAACAAAGTTTTCAGACTTTTACCCCAGTTCTCCCAGATGACCTTTGACCTCCACTAAAAACAACTGGGCACACCTTCTAAATATGGCAAACCTACTTCCCTTGAGAAAAGGAAGAAAATTTCATATTGAGCTATTTGCTGTATATGGTAAGGTGAAATTTCGCAATCTGACACAGTGCGTTCACATAGAGGTTGTGTCCTTTTTCACTTCATGAAGGAATTGGTAGTAATTTTGGACTCCGGTAATAAAAATGCCGTTGGGGTACCCGGTTACCTGTGGCAACACTATGTGTAGCACTTAGCAAAATCCAGAATTCTGCGACAGAGGGGGTGCAGATGGTGACATGATCCTGATAGGGGTTTGCGGGAAGACAAAATTTTGCTCTCGAAAGAGAATCAGATGAGAAATGGAGGTGTTTCTCATTTGTTCTTGATAACAGGAAGGTGTAATTACTCTTTCCTGTTGATACGGTCATTCTTCAATCGTTTCCTTTCTCCTTCGTTGTTTTCATCATCTTTTAAATTTTCCTAACAAGGTCCCAACGGAATGGGGATGTGTCTGTTGCACCCCTCCCCCTCGAAATCTGCCACTTTTGTGCATAAATGTGTGGTTAAACCTAGTTTTGCCTTCCAGCACATCTGATCACTTGGCATATGAAGTTGGGAGAACTGGGATGAGGTGTAAGTCCAGCACTAGTCCAGATGGCAATGGAGGCAGTACTGTACTCTTGACGTGGTAGATGGGAGTGCACTTTTTGTGTGGAGACAGGTACTGTAAGTGTGCAGTGAAGTAAATCATCTACTATAGACTCCAAGAGTATTTGCAATATCAGGCTACACTGTCGTGTGTAGTTGGCCTACATGTGTCTCTGAAGTTGCCAGACTTTCGATTAACTAGAAACTGATGCAAGACAATATCAAAGGCAGGGTACCATCAACTTGAACTTTTCTCTACTAGTCACTTAGGAGAAATAAACCTTCAGAGAAATATTGCTTTTGTTTTCTCATGTCATGCTGCAGTATTCACAAAAAAAAACAAAAAAAAAAACACGGTCAGTGGAGAGTACTAAGGCTTATGTTGGTTTTTTAATTTTGCAGTAATGGAGATAAAAATCATCTGAATGCACCGAACTGTTTCATCTGTGGTTTGATACAGTACTGTCTCAAGCAACTGTACAACAGAAATTTGTGGTACTGTATACAGGAATTAAAAAAAGGGATATTCATAAAGATGTACTGTGCAGACTGTGTAGAATTGCAAGGTACTGCCGCAGTCTCAAACAAACGTAGAGCAAGACCACTCATTGTAAAACTTGTTGATTTATCTGATGTTTGTTCTCTTTATAAAGCTTAAGGTTCAACTCTTGCAGTCTCTCTTGCTTGTAACTTTGTAAGCCACAAATGTCCTCTCAAATTTCTCAACAGTTTTTGCAAAATTTGCATGAAGTCCAACTCTGGTGAATTATTTCCACTACTACACATAAATCAATGTGCAGCATCCATTAAAGTCTATCACACCTGGACCCCCCCAAAATGCTAAACCTGCATATATTCTTTGTGAAGTACTGTACTCTGGAAAGCACAGGAACAGAAGCTACACTATACATACATGTGCAATCAAAATCCAACCTACAGACTTTACAACCCATAAACTGACAGAAGGAGTATCCATGCCAAAGATTGGATCTTTCATGATCCTAGAGCTAAACCTTTGATCTGGTGTTATTCCTCAGGAAACACAGTTTACATGGAAAATTCCCCCTTGAGAGTGGGGACACAATCTTGTATAGTATGCTATGAGTTAATGAGAGAACTTTTTGCAAAAACTGGCCCATGTAAATTTTAAGTCAGTTTATTCTCATATGTATTCGCATCGTAACGGCTTATAAACTTATTTGGCAAAAGACTGGAAAGGAACTTTTGCAGTTTTTGCTTACAAGTGTCTACCCTCCTTACAAATATGTGACATTGGTGAGTATTGTTGTAATGTGGTATTGGACTAAAACATAACCAATCTTCCTGTTACACAAAGGAGATATTGTGCCCAACTGGAGAGGGGAGAGACAGGCCTTGAATTCTGAGACGTGCGAGTGCGATCACACACCATCACTCACTTCAAATCACTGTGAGAAGTGCGATTTTTGCACACCTAGAAGAAAAATGGGAACACAGGCAATCTATGAAAGTTTTATCAAACAACACACCTACCACACTCCCTAACTTCCTGAGAAGTGTGATTTGTAGCACACCTGGTAAATCTAACACAAGACCTGGGATGGAGGTTGTTTGCATAGTAGCCTGCTACCTGCTTACACATCTCTGCATGGACTCCACCCCAGCCTCCCCATTCACTTATGGTATCTGTCTCTAGAACAGAACAAAATCCATTACATAGCACATTGCATACACAGTGTATACTAAAATGTCATTACCAGTCTAGGCCTAAAGTTGTAAAAATGACTACAAGACTTTGCAAAATTTTGCCTCTTAGGCTCTTACTGTATGCAAAAGAGGCATTCATGACCCAAGTCACTTTAATGATTCTTCCCTGGTCCACTGTTGCTCAGCTACACCTCACATGACATCAATATTAAGCTGAAAAAGTCTGTAGATTTCTGGCAGATGCTGGGTGAGGGAAAATGAGCTCTTTCAACACAAAATATACAATGGCACACTCTACATTTTGGAAAAATGTTCATTTCCTGGGATGAGAGTCTGCATTTCCACAATGTTTTTGTTTCTGTACAAAAGAAAGATAAGTTTCACTCAAATGTCAAAATTTCTACATGTAAGTTTCCCATGAAGGAGCCATTCCCAACATTTGCCACCCATGATGAGACACTGTCTGAATTTTCATTCCTCATACTTCAACATACTGTAGTGAGACACAGCACTATGATTACTTGGGTGCTATGTGTTCTGCACAATTTTGCAAATTTATCACTAACTAAACAAATCTGTGGATGATCACTTTTGCAAGTGCTCTGTTCATTGCACATTATGATGACTTCCATTTTGACACGAGGGCTCTAGATAAACACACTCTGTAATGTATTTAATGGCACCATGTTACACATCAACCTTGATAAATTATTTGATGGCACACACACTTCAGTTTTAATTGGTTACTGCACATAGCATTACCTGAGAAGTCTAGAGTACAGTAAGTGGATACAATTTGTTTGTAGACAGAAAAACAAACAGTTTTACAAAGTCTATTGGTCAACTTTAAAGGGAAATAGGGCGTTTGTTTTAGAGAAAACATCCATATTTTTGAAACCAATGTTTGGGGACGTAGAATGATAGATTATTCAAAATAAGGAAGGGCAGTAGCCTTCTTTTCAAGAAATAAGCTTTTCACTCATAGAAATTCAGTTATTTCTTACTCAACACTAATTTGTTCACCCAAACTTTTCAAAATTCAAATGATGCATCTTCCGTTACTCACCACATGCATAATGTTTTAAGGAGATGAAGCTTTTGCAGGTGTTTATTGATGAGATTGGATGGTTTAACAGTGACTAAAGCTACTTCTTTTGTATGTCATGTTGGTGTATTCTAAACGCCCTATTTCCCTTTAACTTTGTACTGTGCCTAGCAGTGATTGGTACTGCATGGACTGTCTCTGCTGATACTGCTGTTGACAGACCGTACAGTATAGCAGCAAGAACATTACGAGACAAACTGTGTGGGGTTGAAGGTACAGAAGGAAAGTGGATGGGAGGGGGGGCTAGGGGAGAGTCACTGCTTTCCAGCATTGAGTAAGACATATCTGAGCAATTCAGTGTTAACTATTCAGAGTAAATCTTCTGTTCAAAGTGCTTGGCTGCAGTACTGTATATCACAGTGCAGTACAATCAAAGGTGCAATTTTGTGAGAATTTTACACATCTAAGGAGACTTCCTCTATGCAAGACAGAAATTTGCACCTTGAAAAGTATAAGGAACATGCATGGGTAACAAATTGACTGAACACAGAGCTTTTCAAATTTTTTAAATTTACAAAAAACATCCTCAACCGTCAAATAACATCGTGTGCTAAATTCTTAATTACGAGTGAGACACACAATTACAGAAAACTTTGAATTTTATTACTGTGTGTTTTGTCAGGTATATAACACAAGTCTTTGCAAAAGACTTTGTACCAAAGATTTTGTTTGCAAAGTGAATGCCTATGGCTTATTTGGGTGCAGATTATATAATGACTGGAAAGGTTACGTGAAACCTTTCTTCCACGGCTATTATTCTCCTTTACAGGATGATAGGTAGTTATGGCATCCATCTTACATAACTTTTTGCACTTTCTTCTTCCAACTTGCGTACAAGCATATATACATCTCTTCAACAGATTTGTGGTTGACCTCCCATACATACAGCTCTAGGAGGGTGTGTTAATTTCTCCCTGGCAAATGTAGGGTCTCTCTGGCCAAAACTTCCACTGGCAGATCAATTTTTACCACAAATCTGTTGAAAAGATGTATGCTTGTAACTCGATTTGGAGGAAGAAAGTGCAAAATGTAATGTGAAATGTACTACATATCACAACTACTGTACCTATCCTAATCCCAACATACCTATGTACGGTAATAAATGAACAAACAAAGGACAGCCGTGTTGTCCTTGTTACTGTATGTCTACAGGGCACCCAATCAGTAGATTGTGCTGGTCACACTGATTAAGAGCTGGCAAAGCTCTAACTAGTGATTGTTGGATGGTAATAAGACAATGACTATGCATGACATACCCTTGTTTGATATCAATGACAATGTCAAAAAAAAACCAAGGGGCACTGTACCATAGTGTGCTGTTCTGCAGGTTGGAATGTACACAGGCTCTATTAATGTGTTTTCAAATACTGTTGTTATATGGAATGTTTTAACTCCCAAACGGTCCATTCCTGATTCACGCTGCCTTCTCGTCTCCAATTTAAAAGTGTGAGTCAATCAAGACGCACTTTTAGTCTATTCTTTGACAATTAAGATTTTGTTTCCATTGTGCAACATTGCATTAGTGTAGTACTAAACACGAAATTTTCCTGTTATCAACAGGGAAGTTTGCTCAAAAGGAGTTGCACTATAACTGTCGTTTTAAGACAAACTGAGGACATCCTTCAGGAGTGAATCTCCGAGAATGCTTCACCAACTGATGGGTGGAATTTCCCAGGATGATTCACTGAAGGAATTTGTCTTCACACCCAGCTGAAGTGAAACTAGAACACACTACATTTACTGTACCTACGAACGAACGTACCATCCTCACAAACATTAATCATGATGAAATATTGTCATGCGATCTCAAGTGGGTTGAAGTGGCTTCCTTGCAAATGTGCAAGAATATGCAGTAACAAGGCAGGGGATGAAGCTGCGCTAGTTTACTGTACACTATTCCTACCGCCTACAAACTAGATGTTAACCTACAAATACTAATCGTGCTTACACTGTCATTATGACACAGCATGAAAAACATTTATCTGATTCAGTGCAACAACAGACCTGTGCAGTATTTATTCATGTTTTCACGGGTAACCCAGGCCCCGAATGGCATTTAATTACCCGCATCCAAAATTGCTACCCGATTCCTACATTAAGTCAAAATCGACACAACCTCTGTGTGAATACAGTGTGTCAGATTGCCTAATTTCACCTTACACAGCAAATAGCTCAAAATGGAATTTTCTTCTTTTTCTCAAGCAAAGTAGGCAGTCCTTTTCATGAGAAGGTGTAGGCAAGTGTATGCAGTGTACTTGTAAGAGTCCTCCACACAAATTGGTACAGTACTGTGGAAATACCAATGTTAACAATAAAGCCCCCATAACCCATTTTGGCCGGTACTCAACAGGTACTGTATGAGAAAAATTACCCGATTCCAACTTTTAGGATTCAATGAAAACACTAGTATTTATGCAACATTAAGGGTGTAACTGTGGAGCCTAAAACAGATTTTCCATTTGAGATCCATGTATTTTAAACCAAGTTAACCATGAAAACTGCCATTTGACCCTCGTCCAAACCAACAGGTAATGTGTGCCTTGGATGGGAGTTCTTGGCTACACCCTATGCTATATTTATTTACTAACAGTGACAACCGCACGACTAAATGTTGCCAACTTGCTTTCAGCTGACCTAAATAGATCTGATTGTCGGTCTCAGAGCTACACACTAAAGTATGCTGCATTCATGCAGGACATTTTGCTACGCAGGTGGAGCCTGGGAGGACTCACCGACAATGCTGGGTGCATATATCTACATTAGATAAGTTTTGCATCTGTAATGGACGTCTTTGGTTTCTCCCTTGAGATGAATCAGTTCACAAACAGACTATTGGATATCACAACCTATATCCAACTATATCCAAACTATTGTCCGACAAATAGTTGATGACATTTCCTTTGGGTCGTCCTCAACATCTCTCCCTAACATTATTATGTCATCAACAACTGAATGACTCATTATTCTCAATTCTATGGAAAAATTTATCTGGCAAAGCATCAGGTTTTACTGTACTGTACTAGATGGACCAATTGCGACACACATGCAATATTGTGTCTACAGCTACTAAATTCAAAATGAATTGTTCATGTGGAAGGTCAGTAGACATGACCTTACACAATGTTATCATATAATTTATGACACGTGCATGCACTTGTGGTCATGATTGCATCAGCTTTACGATTTCATCACGACCAAAGTTTCTACAGTTTCGTTATTGTGTTTCCCGGTGGATGTATTTATAGCTATTGCTCTTATCAACTTGCAGGTACTTATGAAACGAAAGCCTTAGTCGACAACCTGTAGCCAATGGAGCAGTTCTGAATCAACCCCAGTCACAAGTGAACAAGTAAGGCCAAAAGAACAAACGTGCAAAGTTAACTATCTTAACGAAGTCAACAGTATGCAGAAATGCTTTCTACTGAACATCCAAAGAAAACCGACATTTTCACAACAGTAGCAATTCTAACATCTAGCTCTTAGTAGTTTGCAGAAGAGTCTCTAGTTCACTTTGCTTAGGGCAAACTGGTGAAAGCACTGTAGAGATGTGATTTAGGTTTAACACTTAGTTCTTACTCCTAGCAAGGTAGAGGTACATATATTAGTTGTAGAGAGAGAGGTAAGTTCAGACAGAGGAACATTCAATGGATTCACCAAATTAACAAAGTGCCCAAAGTCAACTTTACCCATTGGGAAGGGATTCTATGCACAGAGATCTACTGTACATGCAATCAAACCCTTCACTCATTAATGTCCTTATTTTCAACTCTTGAACAAAATTTTACTTCAGATATTCTCTTTTATTATCCTAAGACTTTTCCTCAAAACAGTACTTACCAATCACTACCTCATCTTACATACTACTCATTTATAAAATGCAGATACAGTAATTTTTTTGGGGGGTCACAGAATCTGGATTTACTGTAGTGTAGTGTACATGACGTATTCGTTACTTAAATTCATGCATGAACTAGATTTCATGCATGTGAGGTAGTTAACAGTTGTGATGAAAAAAGTTTAAAGATTTTCTTCCTACAACTAGCACTACTTTCATCATTTGGAGTCAATGCAACATGTAAAGACCAGAAAGTTTGGTAAAACTTTCATACATTGCTTGTACTGGTACTGCTCAAGGTGAAAGTTCTTCAAAAATGAACTAAATATGGATGCATCATTAAGAGAGACTTTACTACCTGCAAACCTTGCCTTAAATTTTGGTATCCCTAACCTTCTGACTATTTGTCCATGATTAAAAAAGTGCCTTGAGATTTAATATAGAAATTTAAGTATTATTTTCGAGATATGAAGAATTTTAAGTCATTCCTATGGTCTGACCTATCCTGTGCTTCAGTTGTAATGTCACTAGCTGGGCTCTTATTATTTTAATATTCAGTACTACTTGCATATAAATTTGATAAAAAACTTTACTGATTGGTTCCTACAGAAGTTGGAATGAACATGACATTATTATAACAGCAAAGCAGAAAGTTGATGACATTTTGTACTCATTGCACAACATTCTTCTTTCAACATGACAGTATCACTGTATGTAACTTACCAGCAACATTACTCTTAGCTTTTACAGAATCAACGGGATGGAAATCTTTCTTATATATATTAATCTCTTTTGAAAACAATTTCAAGGTTTTTTTCAGAGTGCTGGAAGACTGGAATCTCATATTATTTCAGTGCATATTATTTAAGTTCTACTGGTAGTCATTTTGTGAATTTTATGAAGTACTGTAGTCTGCATAAAACTCATGACAATATTGCGGGCACGAAGGAGTTTGCAAGATTTTTATTAAACATTGATGATGCTCCTACAGTAGCCATGATTTCGCAACATTTGCTTGAATTCCAAAATCATGGCCTGATCGCAAGATTCATGTGTGTTTTGATTACTGGTAAAAAAAAAAAGAATCTTTCATGCCTTTTACTGCATAGGTTCACTTTGCTTGATGTCCGCAATGGAGCTGCAAGTCTGAAACCAACAGTACTGTGTGACAATTCAGAAAATAGTTTCCCGAAGCGCATCCAAACGTGAGACACAAACGGGCCAAATTGGTACATGAAGTGCGAGATGTGCAGCAACTTTTAGTACACGTAACCCTTGCATTTTCACTGACTGTTTCCAAAAGACCTCAAACATCCCACAAACTGCAACGCAAAGTTTAAACACTGAATTATTCACTGCAGTTGTATCGATCACTATTACATTTCATTGATCCAGGTTACATTACATTTTGTTCTTCCCAAAAGGCTTTTTTTTTCTTATGTCCTGTGAATGTTGCTATAGACAAAAACTTCTAATGAATGTGTTAATTGCAGAATGAACAATGTGTCACATGAAGATGATACTTGCACAGTATGTAGTCTTATGGTAATTTGTTATTTCCCTTGATGGCTTAGATTACAAAAGAGAGCCAGGTTTATTCAACCTGTCAAGTTCTGATTGCTAAGATTACAAAATTGATCAAACTTGTGGGATTAGGTCCCACTTGCCACTGTTTGCATTGGGTCCAATGTCTCGTGGAACTGGTTCTGAAATTGTTACACAGATTCAAAGTTTGACTAACATACATTGTACTGTACCTGTGGCAAAATAACTTAAAATGTCACTTTCTCCTAACTTGCAACACTTCATTTTCATGCGTTCCCCTCTACCGATTTGCAAATCCCGATCTGCTGTATCCTCCTGAAGGCAGACAATACATTGTCACGTTACTGTGTGCAAACTAGACCCGCTCTGCATCATATAGCATTTACACCATGCTCTCAAAACGTTTGTCAAGCATCGTTTAATCGTTACACTACAGTTAGTTGACGAGTTTGGTGTCTGTGATTGGCCATATGTTATGCAAACTGCATTAAAGTAACCAGTCAGTACAACAGTCAGTAGCAAAAACATTCGTTCCCTCTACTACCAAATGTAGACTGAGCCTAGAGTATTGTAAATTTTCCACGAACAGTTGGAAACAAATCTCCATTGACTTAAATGTGTGATACAGTATCTTTGCTTAAAGTGTCTGTGCGAAACACCCACTGTTTACCATATACTGTACTTGTCTGAGACACAGAAATTAGTCTATGGCGTTGAAAACATTGCCGCTCTCCGCTTTTTATCGATTGAAATGAAAACTATAAGTTGGTAAATGGAGCAAAAAAAAAAGACATGGGGCATCTACGACGAACCTTGTACGGAAATTAAGTTAAATCTGACTGTGCAGTACATTTGATTTGGGAGGTTGGCAAAAGTTTGCAGGCAAAATTCTACGTGATTCTTGCTACGAACATCACACTAGCTAAGCTGAGCTATACGTAACTTACTAAGCCAATGTGTGGGCTACCAAGCATGCCTGCCACTAGAAAGAAATTAATAAAAAAATTTTAACGTAAACAAACTCTTTTTCCAGCATAATCAAACTTTTGAGCAAAGCTGATTCAACGCAAAGTTGGCTTTGTTGTTTTTCTTTTTTGGAAAGAGTGTGTGTGACTTCTGTGTTACACTATTGTACCGTTTGTGATCTGTACAACGTAATATGGTACTGACTTCGTCACCGTGATGTGCGAGGTGCACATACTGAATGTACAGTCCAATTGGGCATGTTGTTGATGCTGATTGGTCAAAGGGTTCACAGAGTTGGCCATCTTGGCAGGGTACTAGGCATTCAATCATTTGTCAGATATGATGCAACGACCAATAACGGTGATATTCAAATAAAACAACTGCCTGAATTTTTCAATTTGTATTATTTTATACTATTTCTTGAACACCACATGTAAAGTGCAATGATTAGCCAGTCACAAAGGTCAAAATACAGCCATTTCTTCAATACTTCATTCCATGAAAATTTTATTTGTTCTGGTGAATGAGTCTCCTGTTTCATATTCTCTGGTCCTGAATGTTTCAAACTGGCCTATCAAATTGTTGTGTTCTGCTTAAATCATCATGTGGTACTGTTTTGTTATTTCAACAAGGGTGGTACAATATAATCAAGAAGACAAGAAAATTATGCATGCATTAAACCGAGTGGTTATTGTTAAAGCAAGGAGGTGCTATCTCAATTGCACTTCCCTAGTTAATGTGATGGTCACTTGTTTTTCCTTTTTCTTGAAAAGAAGGTTTACTTTAATTTTTTCTTTCATTTGCTAATTACATTGCATCATAGTAGAAATAATGGAAAAATGCGTAACTTCTGTTAAGTGATTCTACAGAGTTCCTATTATGGATCACTAAATTACATTCTCAGGACTGTGATTCTGCAGAGTAAAACATCAATAAACAAAGCTACCAAACTCTTCTCTTAAGATCGTCTCTTCTGATCTCTTCTTTCAGTCTGATTCTGAAGATCATTTTTTAACTGGGACCGCCTATAAAAATATGCATGGGTCCAAGGGTTTTTGTCCCCTGGGTGGAAAAACCCTCTGGGAGTCCAGGGGTATCCGACCAAATGTGAACTTCGGTCACGCGGATCATCCAAAATTTGCACACTCAGACAAAACCATAGCAAGAAGTTCAGAGCGATGCTAGAACTTTTGCACTGATGATTTGAAAAAGGTGAAGCATCACTGGAATTGACTTTCTAAAAGTAGTGTTGCAATGCAATGCAAGGCAACCCCCAGAAACTTCCACATATACAGTGAATGCTGTGGGCTACATCAAGAATATCAGGCCATCTAGTGTCAGTCCCCTGGATGCATCATTTATAAAGA
The DNA here is from genome assembly GCA_021234535.1 of Stichopus chloronotus. Taxonomy (NCBI): domain Eukaryota; kingdom Metazoa; phylum Echinodermata; class Holothuroidea; order Aspidochirotida; family Stichopodidae; genus Stichopus; species Stichopus chloronotus. Next base: position 26,295,683 of record CM037834.1, on the reverse strand, counting down.
AGACGAATTTGGTAATTAATGCAAACAAAAACATACCTGAGAGAGCGGCTTCAAATCCCATATCATCAATGGCCTGAACTATCTCTTCCGGTTTCAGCTGGCTCTTGTCAAAATCAATGGAAGCGTTGTTTTCTTCCAGGGATACATTGACCTTCAAAATGGCAGAGATTTCACTCAATTTTTCAGTGATTGTCTTAACGCAAGACTGGCACGTCATGCCTTTGATGCTGACGATGACAGTTTGGTGCGCTTCTGAATCGGCGATCTGCGGCAAGAAGCAATCGAACCCCATATCGTAGATTGTTTCTCTGAGTTTGTCTGGCGTCGACTCCTTGGGATGGAAGAAAATGTCTGCTCGTTTGTCTTGCAAGGAAACCCTGATGATGTGCACCCCAGGTTCACCTGATAGTTTCTCCTCGATGGATTTCACACAGGACCCGCACGTCATTCCCTCCACTCTAAGAGAAACACGCTCAGTGGGAGAACTCTGCTTCACTTCTGCGTCGAATCCCATGTCATAAATAAGTTCCTTCAAACTCACCGCAGAAATTTTTGACTGGATATGGGCGACTCTTGCCTTTTTCTTCTCCAGGGACACTCTAACATCTAGCACACCATCGGCATCTGATACTTTACTTTCTATGGACATCACACAAGAATTACAAGTCATGCCTTCAACGGCTATCTCTGAACATACGACAGCATCTCCACGATCCAAAATACTTGCATCAAAACCCATATCATAAACTGCATCTCGAATTTCATCCGGGGTTATTTTATCTGGGTCGAAGAGGAAGGTCCCTTCCATCGCTTCCAGGGACACACTGGCCTGACAAATGCCTTCTTTACTTGACATATTGTCTTCGATGGTTCTAACACATGAATTACAAGTCATTCCCTCGATTTTCAGTATCAGTTCTGTTCCTCCATGTGACTCAGGTAATGATGCATCAAAGCCCATCTCTTCGATTTCCTTGCGTAGCTCTTCCAGTGATGTCACACTGTCGTCAAATTTAACTTCTGCTTTTTCCTCTAGAAGGGCAACTTGAATGCTACCCACTCCAGGAAGTGTTGATATTCTATCCTGAATTGACTTGACGCAAGACTGGCAAGTCATCCCCTTTACCTTGATAATCCCGGACATTGTTCTTTCCATCGTCATGGTCATCGTCTGCACATCCTCCTATTGTTCTCTTCTATACTTTTAGTTCCTTCAGAGAAACAAGAAAACAAAAACGAGAATGACTGAAACTGAGTTTTCGTACAGAGAGCATAAGGCATACAAGGAAGTAAGAAAAAAAAAGCTTGGAATTTCTTTCTCATCCGATCTGCTCATTAGAGTTCTTTGTTGATATTTCTCTGTCACTTACAAGAAAATAATCTGGCTTGGACTTTGCGTGGGTCTGGTGGATACAGCCTTGAGAACTCGTAATGAAGATAAAGTTCAAAGGGAAAGACGGCCGTGGGACTAACCATCTAAGTTGCAGCAAGCTTGCTACAATATCTATCAAAACTGATGATGAGGTCTTGTACATATTTTATAAGACTTGATGAGCTGTAGTGTTGCTGCTATATAAAATTTTCAAAAAGGATATCAGGAGCACTTTACCCTCAATTGCCAAACAATATCACGATATCAAAGGGATACAGTAAAGGCGCGTTCACACTACAACGATATCGGATCGGATTACGATCCGATTTTTTTTATTTTTAGTAAATATCTTCTCCATCTCTGATCGGAAAGAACCAAAAATTTGTCAACTTGTGTAAAGATATGATTTGTACCAGAGGACCACGAAAATGAAATGTTGTCTAATTATTTCATGATGTCACACCAATAGACAGCTTTTATCGGACACGCGTCGTCCGATAAAAGCTGTCTGTCGGTGTGACGTCACGAAATAATTAGTATAAATTTGATTTTCTTTGTCATGCGATACAAATCATTTATTTACACAAGTTAACAAATTTTTGGTTCTTTCCGATCAGAGATGGAGAAGATATTTACTAAAAATAAAAAAAAATCAGATCGCAATCCGATCCGATATCGTCGTAGTGTGAACGCGCCTTAAGTTGGAACCAAAGCACACCTAAATAAATATCTGTAAAACCATGGTTTTGTACAAAAGTCCCATTGTACAGCCTAAGCCTAACCTTAATTCTGACATGACATTTTATTTTAATGTCAATCAATGTTAGTTCATTCAAGTTTTATACAACCTTAAGATCTGATTTCTGGTTTCCCAACATTACGGAATATAGTATGTGATTCAAATCTGTTCTATTACATATACTTTTTTTTTCCTCAAAATGGGTAAATGATATTGTTTGGGTCATTTCACAAACGATATCAGGAGCTGCTGTAAGTCTCAAAAGGGTATCTTTTTCCGATATCACACTATTACAACAACCCAAATGAACTGTATGCCTGTCTCGCAAGTCACAGCCCAAACAACTAAATTAATCCTGTTCACAGAGAATCTCCTCATCTTATAATTTATTCCCTACATACTGTGCTCAAAGTAGTGCTTCTTGAGACTTTTGTCTCTAGACCTACAAAAAATTTATCCTTGAAGGTATTCTGCATGTAAGATGTACGTACGCCAGAACTACAGTACCTATCCACCTTTAAAGGCTGTGTGAAACGAAAATGACATTTTGGAATACTAGCTCTTTTAACAACCGTATGGAAAATGTTGAAAATAGCCACGAATTTTATCAAAATCCATCAAATGCTGACAATTTTACATGCAAATTTGTGTCTATTGTTTGCATCACGAATAAACAAAATTGGTTAAATCTGCAAAGTTACAGCATCAAGAAAGGGACTCCTGTGATATGTCTTACCTGTATAATATCCTTTTGTTTGCTAAATCTTTACTTCAAGGACAATTGAGAGTTCTACATGCACTGAGGGTCTTGTATGGAAGTGTGTATTTTCTTCTTTACAAATATCGATATCACTTTACCGATGTGAAACTCAGTAAATAATTAAGAGATGAAATAGGCTTAACAAATGAAATGTTGACAGTGTGCTATGCTCCATGTCATCTGTTTTGCATTTTCATCAAACTTCTAAAGGCACGTCCCATAAAGACGTAATTAGTAAAAATACAATTCCAACATATTCAGGGTCTCACCCTGCACACTTTAAAATACTGCCAGCTCTTTTCTAGATGCATGTTAACATGACCTTTAACGTCGAAGAAGCTCTGATGCTACGGTCACAAATTAAATCAAATTAGTGAGGTAGATAGCTAGCTGGTATGAGTTAATAAACCAGGAAGTAAAATTCAGAGAGCAGTATGCCAAACAACATATTTTGAAAACATTTAAACGGTAGACAAACATATTTTTTAAAAGTTTAAATGTTTAGTAAATTCAACAGTATTGGACAGCACTAGTCTGTGTGTACCCTACCAGCATGCAAAGCATGCAAGCAAATCAGCAACGGGTCTAGGGACCTGAGTTTGGGTCACGGTGAGGTCAAAGGTTGTCACCCTTGTGGAGGTCCAGGGGACAAAGCCCCTGGGTGATTGTTTGAAAATGTTGTTTGATATTAAGATACAATTTATTTTGATTTTCAGTGGCAAAAAAATCAAATAATTCCATCAGTGCCAGTGCTATGTAAGCCAATTATACAAAATTAATACTGAATGTCAAGATAGCTGCTAAATTGCAGAGCTGACTCAAATGTGTGAGTCGTGAAACACTTTGTAACTGCGACAATCAACTACTGTACTAATTGAACCAGATTTGTTGAACATTTATCTGTTGGTAGCAAGACTAACGTCAAAAGCATCTAGATCTTGTCAAGTGCTCGACTAGTTGGCACCAGTTGAATGCAGCAACGGTAAAAAGTCGGGATATCAACGTCAGTTATGACTGCCACAGTACAGTCTGTGGTTATTCAAGATGGGACGACAAGCAGATTGTAAAACAGGACCTACCACGTCCAATTATAGAACAGGCACCCTTATTTTTTCTCTACAGGTACACTATGTGTACCGTAATGTGGCTGTGACCGAACCCAGTACTTGCTGCTCATTGAATGTTGTGTGGACATGTGTTTGAAATTGTAAAACACGATGGGTTGCTATTTTCATAACAAACTTGGGATAAGAAACCTCACATAAAAGTAGTAGTTAGACCAGGCCTTGTGTACACTACTTTCATATCTGCATGCAGTGCCCACGCATCTTGAATTGGCAAACATTATACTAATGTAAATTAGTTTCATATAATGTTTACAAACTCCTGCAATGTTAATGGAATGTCTCATGCAGCTGTGCCCAGTAGCCTTGATAATGAAGAAACAAAAACAAATAAACCTGTAGACTAGTTTTTCTTCATCCCACCCCTCATTTTATTAACAAATTTTCTTTTTTTCTTAATGAACAAGAGTGGTATAGCTCTTGACAGGGTGACAGGTTTCTAATCTGCATTACAACAGGGTACTTTTTTCTTTCTGGCAAAGGACTTACGCTTGACATACTTCCCTCAAAACAAGCATTAGCCTTTTGGAAATTTACCAATCCCTGCATTTGCATCTGCTTTTGCTGCCAATTTCACTTCAGGGGTATGGTTTGCATGTGTGCATGCAGGGACCTGACTTGGTGACAGTGCCCAGGCTGAATGCAGCAGATAAGAAAAGCACATGGTATTATGTGCATGCACCACGCATACAGTATGTTGAGTAAGCCTTTATGGTTGACGATGGCGGATACAGTAGATCTGAAACACTGGTCAGAACGTAAAACTGTTGCTGAAGATGATGTTCTTACTTTGGTGCAAAAGCAAAGTAATTTGGCCCAGGGTGCATTCCATGTAAGGTAAGCGCCAAAGTTAAAGTTACGCCGGGGTGTAAGCACTCATGTGCCAACTAAACACAGGTGCTACATTCATACCTCATAATCAAACATACCATAGGCCGCAGGAAAAAAATCATATTTTGTGTTGGACTTCATGTGACTTAGGTGGAAATGTACCACAGCAGAAAATTTTATTGCTGCAGTTTTGCCTAAGAGCTAGTAAGCAGTACAAAATGAACAATAACTAGGCTAGGTCTTACAAGTTGTACGCCAAGGTTGAGTGTGCGTTGCCATGCTGAGGTAACCATTTTGTTGCTGTTATGCCAGAAAAGAGTTGGCACGTACACCATAGATAATTCGCATTGTAGTGTACAAAATGCAGACTGGGATAGGCTACAGATTCCCCATACATTTGTACCCCTGCTGTCACGAATTTTGAGCAGGCCATGGCAGAAAAGGCTTGAATCCAGAGGCACAATGTTATGGCAGAAAGTAGCAATGGCGGAATGGCACTAGAAGTTCCCAGAGGCAGCAGTACTCCCCTCTCCTCAGTGTCACTACCTAAGGCTTTACTTTGACTTGGACATATGTGACTGAGCATCATGTAACAGGGTAGGCTACCTTCCAAAACTAACGGAAGTAGTAACGGATTTGAAATATTGATTGCAGATAACTGTGGCTACAGTGAGTAAGGTCTAGGCTAGGCCTACTCAAGTTAAGCTAGGCTACCACCTGCTGAAGCCCTTGTTGCCACAGGCGAGAATATCAACAAATATCCCCAATCATGGTTAAAATTAGAGTTAGCACTAAGCTTAGGGTGAAACAGGGTTGGAAAACCTTGCTGAATTTCCCACGAACACAATAGAAAATCCACTGATTTCCTGCTGACATTTGTGCAGGGCTGGAACCCCTTTTGGGGGTTCAGGGGGCAAGCTCCTGGAAAAATGGGGTTCCTAGCACATCAAAGGGGTAAAATTTTGCAGCTAAGCACAAAAAATATAACTGAATACTCGTACAACATTTGAAAAATCAATCACAAAAGCTTAACCTTAGGCTGTTTGCATTGTTTGCAATATACGGTACCTTTTTAAATGTGAATAAGTGTCACTTACAAAATGTCAGAAACGAGTGAAACTTAAGCCCGATATTACGCTATGTAGATACGCAATAGGCCTAGAATAAATGTCTTGATCATAGAACACTATACACTGTCAACTACTACGAGCTGTGCTACTTACAAACAGCTCTGCGAGTTTGCCGTAAAAAATTCCTGGCATGTTTCCAAGAAAAGTTTTTAACTGCAAAAATGTCAACACCTGTCCCAAAATGGACATTTATCACGGCATTCATAATACTCAAATTCAGCTACCAGCTGTTGAGACTACGACGACATTTATACCAAACTTTTTTATCCCTGATAAATGTGGCCATTAACAGGCAGTCGAAATTTGCAGCAAAAAAAAAGTTAAAAATAAAAGTCATCCCCCCATATTTCAAAATGGTTTAATCCATGCAATTTTCTCACTGCGTGTAACGTTATGTTTTCCAGAAAGGTGTTTGGCGCTACCATTGCATCTGGGTGTAAGACTGTAAACGTAAAGAAGGTACAAAGGTCAAGCCATGCCGCGTGGGTCTGATTGCGCCGCTACTGTATGTAGGCCTACTGTACATGTATGCTGAAAGCACTCAGTATCTCACTAATTGCACAGGGCATCTTGTGCTGCCTTCAGAGAAAATAAAAAAAACACTAAAACCGACGGAGACGAAATTGTGCACGAGCTCTGCGCGAATCATCCTTTGGCACTGGGATTCATAGGGTATGTAGGGCGGCTGAAGAGTGCCTGGCGATAATTTCTGGTTACATGGGTTTTCGTTGGGGATATACTGGACATCGTGGTTTATAGGCATCGAGGAAACATGCTCTATTTGCCTATGTGAGTATCGTAAGCAATAACGATCAACAGAGCTTCTTTTAAATATGTGTTTAATAGCATTTTTCCCTGTTCTTCCTCATTTATTTTGTTTCTCAGACGATTTCCCGGTTTTTTCCCGGTTTTTCCCCGGTTTTTTTTTTAAAAAAATGTGTGCTGACATGCAGGATTTCCCGCGAGTGTCGTTGATTTCCCGCAAACCAGGTTCGCAAGGTTCGCAAGGTTTTCCAACCGTGGGGTGAAATAAAGCAAAAACCAAGATTCAGGCAGAATACATCACTTTGGGTCACTTTTTCTAAATTAGTACCATTAGAGGATTGGTCTTGATGTTCATCTAATTGTCATTTTAGTTTGACGGTTCATGTTAAATACAAAGGTCACTAGTAGACATAAGTAGGTCAAACTTGTGCTAATCGATACCGTGCAAACAAACTTGACATTAGGGGCCTAAGTCATAAAACAAATCACAACAATGACGCATAAGGCGAATTCCCTGAGGGTTTAGGACTTTCAAAATCGCCATAAAATCATAACCCTTCAATTTATTTCCACAAAACATTGCACGTGGGGTAAGAATAATGTTTTCTCTCACATACTTAATCACTTTATTGCTTTTGGAAGTTTTTTATCAATGTCCTCTAGGCTACATTAAGTGGATGGTAGGTTAAATACAGTTGAGTATACTGTATAGGCCTAGTTTCCCTGGACGATGCTAAAAAATATCGCAATGCATGATAGGGCGATTTAACCAAGTTCAGTTTTTTATTTAACTCCTCTATCTCGCCGATGGAGGCTACGTTGAATTTACGGCGCAACTTTAGAATCCGTACCATATGAACGTGCTCGCTAGCTTCGATTCGATTGTTCGATTCGGTCCACTGCCATCCTTGAACAGCGAATGATGAATGGATTGCCTAACTAGCGTCGGTAAACAGGGTCAGGGGATCGGGTTAGGCGTCATGATTCAGGGTTAGGGAATAGGGTTAGGGAATAGGGTTTGGGGACTGATACTTATTTATAGCATATGGATACATATATACTCTTCTATGACTACGCTGGATTACGCGTTTGTGAATTGTATGCATTTTAGAACACTCAACCACCACAACCGCTCTCGCAGCGTAGTGGGTTATGCGTAAGTCTTATGATGCATCAGTTATCGTGATATTCTAGGTTCGACTCCTCCTCTAACCTATACTTCTCTTACAGCAATAATCTATCACTTCTTCCACAGGTATCACTACATGTTGATCATTGCACAAAAAATCGGTAATTTCGGAAATCTAAAAAAGATAAAAAAAAAAAACAGCAAAAGAAAAAAAAGGTAAATAAAACATAGACGCTATGCAAACTCTTTTAGTTATCTGATACCTTGTCCGATTGGTACGGATTCTAAATTAGTACCGAATTTACCATACAAATGATTTCTACTTGTTAGTTACAATTGAATATTTGTACAGTATTTTGCCTAGGTCTAGCTAGGCCTAACAGAGTGACTAAGACTACCTAACTTACAGTAAGGTAACCTAGTTAACTTAGGGCTTACCGCTTAGCCTGAGTTAGATGCAAACTGAAAGGAACTCGTTACAGTTTTACTTAAAAGTAAGCTCACCGTGTCAGCTTCTCCGGCTCAATATGTTTATTCAACTCTATCGAATAAATCAAGACATCCGTATCGTCTGCAATGAATACGCAGTTCTTTCAAGTTTCAGCAGCAGCGTTGCAGTCCCAACCAGCTGTGTGCATGTGAAGCTTCACGTACGTACGGGCTCAGTGGTTCCGATCCACTTCTTCTGTATGTACTATACTACTAGATCTACAGTGTAGAGGTAGTGCATTTAGTGAGCAGTCTACAGTGTTGTTTACATCGGCGAGCTGAATTACTATAGAAGCTTTGTAAGGACATAATTAGGCCTACACTCAATCACGACATCGAAGATCAAAGGGCAAAACTTCCGGCTACATGTGTGTATCTATGCACGCAGTGTCAAGTTGAAAAAAAGACCCAAAGATTACATCACAACATCCTCGCACAAAATGCACGTAGGCTTTTCCTGAAATTCAAACCAGAGCGACTTTTCTACGGCAGCTGATGATGGACATAGTTGAAAAATTCGTTTTTCATTTTTTCCCTCACTGTTCTGTTTTTTCCCCACTGTTTTTCCTACCCAGTTTATTCATTGTATGTCGGAACATTCCCTACAAAGATTTGACTTTAGATGTTCTTGGTTCTTTTCAACATGCCGATAGTTTTTTTTCCAAAGACTGTCACATCTACGTTTCAATTAGCCTACCACCGTCGGCATTTGTACAGCATGCATAGGCTAGTAAGCAGTTCGTGTCGTCGCACGTTAGCCTATCGTCAGTGCAGTCGGCGCGGGCAGATTTGTCGCGATATAACAGTCCCTGACATTTCTGCAGTTTGCAATGTATTGGCTTCTTCTGATTGAATGGATAAAGCCATGAACTAGAAAAGAATTATACTTTCGATCTCACTAGATACTGCTAGATAGTTCCAGATGAACTAGATTCACTACTCAGGGCATAACCCTTTTTTATTATTTTTAGGGTGGGGGCGGGGATGGTGAGTGACGATCTTGGAGCCTAATAGACCTTCTTTTTATTGATAAGCCGTCTACCATTTGCACACCATGGATATATTAGGGTAAATGACGTCCATGATTTCACCTAAGGTGCCATACATTTCCTAGGCCTAGAGGCTAAGAACAATGTTTACCAAGGAAACCGAGATTAAGATCATACAATGATCGGTGCTTATGCCCGTGGCTGATCACAAGTTTTATAAAACTAATAGCCAATCAATTTGAGACCGGGATATACCCAACCCTTGCCAACACTTGGTCACTAAATACTATGAACACCTACAAAAGCTAAGCTTAGTCTGACAAAGTTAAATACACAGTCGTGAAATTCCAGCATAAGACATCAAGCACTAGTTTATCGCTGGCTACGTGACAGTGGAACTACTGATCAATTTAACGAGAACATCGGATCGAATTAAAGATGATGTTAAATCTTTTTCGTAGTTAAGTCAATCACGACAGATCTAAAGACAGCCTGAAACTCGGCATCTCCCCAGATAGTTCCAACTCTTCCAACTACTTTCTTGAAGTCCCTCCACAGCCTGTCTAAAGTCCCTCCACATGTGCCACAAAACAGTGAATGCTGGGTAATGTGGGCCACTGTGCATTTGCAAGCTGTCAATCAAAGAGCTGGGCTCGTCGAGAACTTTGCTTTTCCTCAGCGGCAAGGGGTGATGAGTGACTGCAGTGCTAATATTAAATCTAATGCTGGCATTAAATTAATTCAATGTCAACATCACTAAAGGTAACATTGAATCGATTTAAAACATTAATGTTAGCTATGCTATTTGGCTTACAAAATTGATTTAATAAAAGATTAAAATAGGATTTAATGATAGCACTGAAACAATTTAATGCTCAGGTGTTGCTAAACAAATTTGAAGTCAAGTAATGTATAACGCAAGATTATTTATCATCAAGAAGTGCGGGGGTCAGTCACAGTCGCAGTTTGCTTTTGCATCAGAGTTTAAAAAGATTAACGATCAGCGGGACTACGATGGGAAGTTGGAGAGAATAAGTGATCGGAAACATTATATACACACATTCTCCTCATGTCGAAATTTGTATCTTACCATGAGGTTATGCGAAAAAAAAAAAACACTGTTGTTTTTGAAGTGAAAGAACGAACTAAAATAATAACCGGTTGGAGGCACCTTCCTGTGACTTTCCGAAGTGCCCATGTATAAGGGCCAGCTTTAAAGTGCCCCCTCTCAAGCAAAAGACAATGCTGTTTACAGGATCTCAAAAGTCATATGATAAATTGCAGGATACATAACTAACGTCAATTTGTGATAATCCTTTTGTTACCGTTGATTATCACGTGCCCATTTCCGTCATTTCAGCAATTATATGCTCTAATCTTTTCTCCAAAATTGCATTGGTACCTCTGAATGAGAGGAAATTAAAAGTGTCGTTAAATGAATCATGAAATTTCATTCACGCAAAATCTTCTGCACTTCTTAAACCCTGTTCAAGCATGTCCATCTGCAACAGTAACAACATCAAGTATGAATATTAAACATAGTCTGGGCGTACGACGAATGCACAGAATGCTAGAACCAATCGATTTGTCGTTTATATAAGTAAGTTGTGGGTCTCGGCCAATCATGAGTGATGCTTCTATAAACAACATCTTTTCCCCTCCGATCTTACGACATATGTACCTTATGAGATACAAAGCACGATTAAGGGGACTTGCTGACCTAGCAGTCGAGTTGTGACTGGCAATCGTGCCCTGGCAGCCTATGCGTATTCTGTACTGCCTACTTACGTCTTAGCGCACCTATCAGTCGTACTAGGAAAATTTTCAAATTATGTACTCGTAGACAAGACCTCATACTTAAGACACTCAAGACTTCGTATTCATACTCGTGGTTCACAATTCCTTCGTTCTGTAATTTGCATGCATGCTTTAAGACTTTTGAAGTAAGCTAATGCAACTTAGAAAATAAAAATCTCTTTTTCTGTTTTATATATACATGCCAAAAAATACCACACAATATACTGTATACAAGTTGTCTGTGAAAAGGACTAACTGCGCCAATAGCATCTTACAACTTGCTTAAGTTGCCATCCATGTTTCTTTCACCTCAAAATAAGCAGAAAGTTACTTCAATAAATAAATATAATCATCACCAATTGTCTGGAATCGTAGACAGCACAGAGGACGAACGACGTGGAAGCACTAGGCTTACTTGGCACCCTATACTAGTGGACATTATACTTGATTTTGGTTACTCCACTGTAAAGAAAACTGTAAATTGATTGTTGGCATGCATTTTTTCTTGTCTCCATGTTGTAAAAGATTTTTATTATTTGCAAAGTTATCTGTGAAATTTTGCAATGCCATTTCTGCCACATAAAGGTTTTTTAAGTTGTTTCCATTGTCATCACCCATGTATCATACAACAGCCAAATTTAACTTGTTGGAGGGAAGTAATTTCAGAGGTTCTTGTTCACACAACTACAATTTCGTATTTTCAGCTTTAATCCTCCTTTATCACTAATTATGATGTTAATTGGTATAAGGGAACTGATTTTTGTCCGCGATATCTTGTTGTTGTCTATTTTTTTTTTTCAGAAGAAATACATGACATGAAATCAGAGGACTTTTGAAGTATAAATGTTTTTGTATTGGGTAAAGGTGCAGGAAACTTCCATACGTTCGCTTCAATTTTCGTTCAGACAGTGTCGAAATATGCTATTTCCAGTGTTTTTCCTGTTAAATTAGCGATCCTTTCGAGCATTTATTATTTCATATTATAATGTCAACTTTGGATCTCGATTCAGTTACGCAGTATGAAAGATTTTCCTAATGATGGACAAATTCCTCAATTTTTTCCCTATTGAAATAAAAACATGCCTTAAACCAAAATCGACTACCTTTTCCATCGTAACATTGAAAAATAAGCGTTTTGTATGTGTGAACAACAAAACCTAAAACTTCTTATACAGAGTGTCAAATACGTGATTTTACATGTTTTCCTTGTTAAATTAGAAGCACTTTCGAGTTATATGTTAGCTCACGTCGATTAATGATCTCGATAGAAGCAAGACAAAAATCTGTGGTAATGATGCAAAAAATCACCATTTTGTATCCACTTTAATTAAAGCAAAACTACAATCTCACCAAAAAGTTTAACTTAGGTGTGGTCTCACTTCGAATCCTTTAAACATTGTGATATATGCGTCCCTTATATGTGATGAGTGTAGAAAGCTTAAAACTTAGTTTATGACATCAAACAGGGTAAAAATGTCAGACTAACATGAACATGTTTACACTTAAAAGAATGTACTATGTGTTACTTTTCATTGTGCTACTGTCACATAACGATATCCTCGGTGTAATCAACATTTAAAAAGATTTCTCCCGTTACAAAATGTCAAAAATAGCTTTTTCATGAAATTACGTGCATTTTGAAATATTTTGTTTTTTATATTGGTCTGTTGATTAAGGATGCCGGAAACGTCCATATGTTCGTCGTACTCTTCGTTCAGATTGTCAAAATACGTAATTTGGAAGTTTTTCTTGTTAATTTGGGGACACATTCGAGCTATAAATTATTTCGATTAAGGACCTTAATTTACGCAATTTAAAAAAAAAAAACTTCAGTAAGGATGCGAAAAGTCAACAATTTGTGTCTGCTTAAATTAATACGTAGGGCTGAAGACTTTCCAAAAGTGTCAGAATTAGGCCAAATTTGACTTCTTATCCGAACTAATTCTAACTCCAAAGTATATGTTTACCGCTGAAATGTAAACGTCCTTGATCTTTGAAGAACTCAAAGAAAACATAAAGCTGAGTTTACAATGTGATAAACAGTGTAAAAAAAATGTCAAAATAACAATGTTCACACCTAAAAGAATGTACTTTATTTTACTTTTGAAATATGTACGAAGTGTTTTCATTGGGGAAGGATTCTTTCTTACCCTTCGTATAGAATGTCAAATACGTAGTTTTTTTTTAAAGTGGATCTTTTTAAATTAGAGGTACTCCCAAGCTATGAGACGTTTTCATATTGGTTGAGGATGTCAGTATATACAATATAAAAGGCTTGGTAATGACCGAACAAAAAAAAATCGATATAGCTTCTATTTCAATTAAAATATAAACTTAACGAGAGATTCAAATTATGGCTTATTCGACCACTCTTTCGAATGTGTACTCACTTTTATGTTTTTTTTTTGTTTCTTCATCGCTCCGAAATAAGCGTCCTTTGCTATGTGTGAAGAAGGAATTAATGAACGGGCTTAAAAGGCTAGAAATGAAAGGGCTAAAAAAATCGTTCATGTTTTACAGAATGTTGTTACTTTCACATTTGGCTTTCACCTACGTCAAATTACAATCTCTCCTCCTCAAGAGTACCCCATGAAAAGCATTCATACGTATTTCAAAACGCTTCTGATTTCATCTCACATCTATTATTTTTGACGTTTTGCATACGATGACTCTTAATTTGACAACAGATCAAGTTGAAACTAACATCAAGTATTTTTGTTTTGTTAATCATGGGCTTCAGTCCGTCAGGGGTGAAGGGGATAGAATTTGTCTAAGGAGTTAAAACGTTACTGTAACAGTGGCGTAGTCAGGACCATCCAATAAGGACCGACGGGGGGGGGGGGGGGGCGTGACGGATTGACTAGTTGACTGTTGCCGCTGGAGAGGGATATGATGGTGCCGGAATTCTGGTCCATCCTCCAAAGGTGAAAATATTTTTTTCCTGAAAATTAACTTTGTAAGTATAATTCATCCAGATTTTGCTTTTATTCATGCAATAATTTTTCACAGGGGTGGACTATAAAACTTTCAAATGGAGCTCCCGTTGATGCTATCTAAGCAGAGCCACACCGTCGATTAATGCATATCACACAAAGAAATTTTTGGGGTATGAGGGGGACACACACCCCACCAGTTTTCGGACATCATTTTTTTTTTTTTTCTACATCTAAAAAAACTCCTACTGTGATAAATTTATAGACCAAAATCTGACCAGTTTTACATAAAAAGTGATTTCAGGTAACTTCTGAGGAGTTCCTCAAAATTCCTGGGTCCAAGAACAGTTAGGACGCTGTCAAGGACGGTCCAAATTAGGGCATTAATCGCAAAGAAAATATTGTCTTCCTTTTTGCCACATTATGGGGATATTTACACATAAAAAGACCTAATAATATCCCACACACTGTGGAGCTGGAACTCAGAAAAACATTACATGCCCATGAGCAAATCAGTGGGAAGGGGAGGGAGGGATTTGATACTCTGTCCCCCACCTCTCCAGAGGAGGGAGGAAATGCCCCCCTGTCCCCCACTGATTGATGCCCATTCTGTTAAAGGCAGTCACTCATTGTCCCCGACTGTTCCAATTCTCCTACCCACTTACTTCTAGTTCCTCCCACAGCCTGTTAAAAACTCATTCAGATGTGTAATCGGAACACTGTGTAATATGAGTTGCTCGGCATCTTTCAACACTGCTATCATAGAACAGAACCAATTGAGAATTTTGCTTACACCCAGTCAAAAATACAGCTTGGGGGAATGAGTGACTGCATTTAAGGGGAAACCATGTTGGTGTCATAACGGCATTTCTACACTGCCTACGATGTTTCTGTTCTAAGCTTTCTATGGGTTCTTCACACATAAGGGGCATATATATCTTAACAGTAGAAATACACATTTGATGTTTGGATCACATTCTGTGCAGTAATTGATTTTGGGCTAATTCTTACATTTGGTAAGTCTGCATGATTGATCTTTTCATGATACTATGATTAATGATGATTACATGATTTTTCCATGGTTACATGATTCATATTTTTTGAATCAATTTCACATAATATCAATTTCTTTTTGATAGTCCTCTGCAGACATTGCTATAGTACACTGTCCTTTGGTGCACGTACTTTGTGTGCAGTGAATGCTACAATCACAAAAGCAAAACCGTACCCACTCACACACACGCTGCCTAAGTGCCACTGCCACTTTCAAAGAATGCCAATAAACTGGTGACACTGACACCAAAGACACTTGATTCTCTGCTAAAAAAGTTCTGAAAATCATGGGCACCTAGCGCTCGGTTGCCATTGACTTTCTCATTCACTTGGGACTCACTCCCTGTCCAGCAGGAGAGGGAGCAGGAGAGCAGAGAGGACGACAGGGATGGAAACGACAGATAAATATAACAACAGACAAGAGCATTTGAGATACAAATTTTCCAGTTTCATATTTGTTCCATATTTGGCGTAGTACAAAACACCTCTTGAAAGTTAGACAAATAGACATTTCACAAAATCATGCCCTAATTTGAAGACCTGTCACACCTTGTCAATTAGAATTGACCTATGATAAGACTCAAATAGTTCACCCGTCCTGTTACATATTACTGATCTGATGTATACGGAAGGCACTATACTCGTCGGACACGGTTTTTTCCCCCCATGCCCCTGCCCTCTGGTGTATACACACCATAGACACCGTTCCTGGTGGCATATTGTGTGTCTTTGCATTGTGTGTCTACACCAACAAATTATAAATCAACGCAAACCCTATATTGATCACTATAGTTGAAAAAACAATTAGAACAGTGGCCATCCAAAATAAACAAGAAATGGCTTATACATTTCACAGGACAGAAATATTAAATACAAATGTTCACTGCATGCTTTCGTATAATACGCTTCACAATATCTTTTCTTTCACTCTGTCGATGACACGTGTCTTAATCCAACCTGCATTTTCACCCTTAGGTTGAGCAAAAGACAGTTGAAATGAGAAGGGATACGTTAACCCATGGTAACCAAGGAAGTCTCCCCTCTGCCTTGCAAAACTGCTTCCCCTCCTGTGACAGTTTCCTCTGGCTCAAAGAGACTATTTGACTCTTTTGAATAACTCTTTCAGAAAACCATGCTGACTACACCAGATGCACAGTTCTTGTGCTTAGTAGCTTTTGTGTACAACCTATATTCGTCTAAGTTCCCAGAGAAACCTACGCTGTAATTTGGGTTTGGTATCTCTATTGCTGTTGTTTTACATTTAAGAGCTAAACCACTGTAGAAGCATTGTAATGACATGCAAAAGAAATAACTTCTTCTGATGTATAAGAGTGGTAAAATGGCATTACACCATTACATCCTCACATGGAAAGGATGGGTGAAAGACACAGCTAGGATAAGAAAGGATATGCTAAGCCAGGCAACTCTCTGTGCTATATACAGAGGACGTATGAACTTAACAGGAGATCCATTTGTTGATTTTTCTTGAAAGCAGAAATGAAGACATAAAAGGGGCTGGGGGTAGAAGAGGAGGGGTATATGGGACACAAGATAATACCTCTGGTCAAATCCAATAGAGGATTTACGACATAACTATATATATATAGGTATTGAATGTAAACCACATTGTCATACAAAAGGTGTCATGACATTTGTAAACTTGCTTTTGAGATGACCATCTCCCTACATGCCAAATGTCAGTGGGTTGGTTCTGGTATTAGATTTTGCTATTACCATCAGGGTTAAGCATCAGCCTTCTTTTTGTCGAATCTTTCTTTATTGTCCTTGAAAAACAATGACAGAGTCATGAGAGCACACAACCCTAGTAATGATGATCGGGAACCTCACAGTCTTACACATTGGTATACATTAAATATACACACCAGTTTAATATGATGATGTATACTACGCGTGATGCATACTACCTAGCAGGGTTGTAGTCGAGGCCGGCCCTGGCCTCGAAGTCTCAGGCCTTGAGCGGTCTCGAATCCTCGAGACCTCCATACTTACATCTTACAAGCCTCTCTTCAAGGCCAGCATTGGCCTCGGTCTGTCAGGACTCGACTACAACACTGCTACCTAGGTGTAACTGATAAGACACATAAGCACACACACACACATGCACACAGCTTTACATTACATACAGAGTGAGGACTCCATTGAATTTTCCTTTGTGGTTTCTTCATGAACCCTACACTAACAATAGACTCCCTATTGTTGTTTTCCTGAGGACTTGCAAATTCAATAGAATTTTCTCTGAGGACCTGAAATTCTTTTGTTCAGGTCCTCAGAAACTACTACAATACAAAGGCATTCACACACACAATTTTCATCATAATTCCAAAACTGTTACAAACGGCATGAGGAAAAGAGAATACGTGCTTACATGCTTTCACGTAAAAAGTTTATATAGGCAAGAAAAAAAAAACCAAACTGTACACTAATCTACACAAATTTAAAGAGGAAAACCAAACAAAGAATACATGATTTACTCATCTCAGAAGATTAAAAGTATAAACTCAGAGAAACAAAGTAACACGGTTCATGCTGGTGGCTATAAGCCAATCTACCAACCATCTCAAGTCTAACCACATTTACTTGTTAACTTTGTTTTCTACAAGAATCACATTTCAATTCTTCTTTTTTTCTTCTTAAAGGAACTGAGAAGTAACGAACCAAAACAGAACGCAATCGAATACAATCCAATATTACTGGCATTACCTTGGAAATGTGAATGTCAGTGGATGACAAATGTACCAGGTATGATATGAAAGTACTGTTATTAGTTGTTTAATATAAGTTGCTCAGAGTGCTATAGATCATCAATACAAACTACAATATCTACTCACATGTTAATCCCAATTTCTTATACGCAAGTTTACATTTTAGGCATATTTACATATTCATGCAAACAGTATACAGATAGAGAATTGCATAATCCAAGACACTGTTTACAAAATTGTTTAACCGAGACCACACTGACGTCACAATGTCATCAATAGCACACACACAGAGACATTGTCGGCATGATTCAAAACCGCAATTTTGCACCAAAATTATGCTGAACAACCAGTCGCTGCAATGTGTTGCAATGCAATGAAGACAATGTTGAGAAAAAAGAAATACAGCAATAATTGTGCAATAAATATAACAGGTCACTCCAGAACTGATGCAAAAACAAAGTGATGAACAAAAACTGATGTTTTTTTTTTCTAACGATGACAGTATTCATGCACACACACATTTTTTTTTTTTTTTTTGTAGTGATGATAAAGACCAAAACAGAAGATCCACTCATGAACTGACTGGAGAAATGTTTAAAGAAAACCTCTTTCATGAGTCTCAATGCAAAGGAAGGTGGCAAGACTAAGTATGTGTCTAAAATGTCAAAAAAAAAAGAGTATACACCTGTACTAATCTCAAAGAGCCATTAAGGTTTAACAGCAAACTTTCCAAGACTTTTGGTCTTTTGTTTTGCTTTTTTTTACAAGCCAGATCAAACAAACCTAACGACAAAGCAATTCCACATCCATTTCATCAATCGATGCTTTGAAAGTTGAATTTGAACCCAGTCTCGTCACTAGGATCAGCAGTTTCAGCCTATGTGACTTCTTTAACGAAAGAAGAGATTATTTACAAATGTTTCAATCTTTCAAGCAGAGCTGCACGATGAGAGTGACAGCTTTTACTGACTGAGGCACCGCTATCGGAGAGAGCATCAAACAGTGGTGGTGCACAGCAGAAACAGACAATGAAAAGTCTGCATACAAAGAAAGCTAAACTACAAAAATGATCCCCTTAAAAAAAGGGCTACTCCACCTGACCTCAGCTACACCTAAAAATTGTCTTAAATTTGCGCAAATGGGAGATGGCAAGCCGGTGAAACTCTACAGCAATTATTCTGGCAACAAACCTCCCACTCCCCTTTTAGTATTGTTGTAGGAAATAAAAAAGAGCAATTATGAAAATGGCACAACCAATGGCATACATAACAAGTAAGATGCATTTGAGTACTTGGCATACACTTTTCATATGCTGCACGAATATTTTCACAAAAGGGAATACTTCCGAAAACATCTCAAGTTGATGCTTATTTTCTTTTTTTTTTGTTCAATAAAAAGCTTTTCCCAACGTTGCATTCAATATATACTGAAAATCAAACCCTGAGATGTGTAATGATACTGTGATAGTATTAACGGTAAACCAGAGATGAAAACATCGTCAAATTTGAAAATGACATTTTACTGAAATATGCAGACGTCAAAATATTCAAAAATGGGTCCTTGCTAGTGGAAGGTATTGCATTTATTGCTGAAACGTTTAAAAAAAAATTTCCAAAAGATTACAAAGGCAATATTTAATATTTCTAAGTACAAAAGATTTCCTCATTTAATTTGTTCCAATTTAGTGCTGTCTCCAGAGACATTCACCAATTCAGTAGTGAGGTGATTTCACTTTATGGTACCGATGGATGACACGACCCCAGCTTGCAGGAATGCCTCTTACTATTCAGTAAGGTGCGATAGCATGCAACTTTTTACTATTCAAGCTAGACCTATAAATATTACACAAAAAATTAAAAAACAATAAAGCAGGTCCTCTTGACAAGCTCAAGGTAAAAGCATTCCGAATTATCCACTTACTTTTAAAATATGAGCTTGTTCCCATAAGTTTTGACATAAGACAGAGTGGGCCTAGCCTACTAAATGGAGTAACTACTTCTTCTTCGAAAGTCCCTACACTAACAGCCTAACGCTTCTACTAGTTGCAGAAAGACCCAAGCACACTGATTGTGTGCGGCTCAGAAGATTGCATATTGTTAAGGTTCACACAAACAAGGGAACATACACGCTGTTTACAGATAGATTAGACATTATCTTTATCGGACCTTAAAATGTTTTAGAAGCAACTGAAATTTTCAGCTTGCAGATGGTGAGAGGAGTTGTCAAAAATGTCAGTGTACTTGTACTTTTCCATTGCATATTATCTTGAACTGAGGAATTATGGGTAGCTTCCATGCTACTATTTAGATTTCGACACCCAAGATAAATGGATGCAAGGTACACGTATTGATGCACATAATGTAATTTTCCCCTCTCACAACATGAAAGTACTATTGCTTCACCTAGAAGTTGGAAAAACTCATGAATATGGGATTCATCAGTATATCTTTGGTATTACCTAAAAAATTAATTTCAGTTATTCTTGGCGTTGCTAAGATAGTGTTCGAGAGTCTGTTGCAATCCCCTTCCTTTCCAATCACTTTCACACTTAACGAACTATATCAGGACCAAACATTCTCAGATCTTTTTTGACACCAACATAGTGCCAGATCAAATTCTGATATCATCAGGATCAAATACAAATAAGTATTCTGACACCAAGATAACACCAGACCCCAAATCCTGATATCAGAATCACAGATTGGCCTACTTGGGTGTTTTTTGACACAAACATAGTACCAGATCAAATTCTGATATCATCAGGATCAAACACAAATAAGTATTTTCTGACACCAAGATAACACCAGACCCCAAATCCTGATATCAGAATCCCAGATTGGCCTACTTGTGTGTTTTTTGACACAAACATAGTACCAGATCAAATTCTGACATCATCAGGATCAAATATACTCAAGTATTATTTAACACCAAGATAAACACCAGACCAGATTCTGATAGCAGGATCAAACATAATCAAGTTTTTCTTCACACCGACATATACCATATCATACCCTGATATAAGGATAGAACATAATAGGTCTTCTCTGACACCGACAAAACACCATATACCAGTATCAAACATGATCAAGTCTCCTCAAACATCAACAAATACCAAACAGAATCTTGACATCAGGATAAAAATATTAAAGTCTTCTCTGACATCAACATGATAGATTAAATCCTGATAGCTGGATCAAATAAAAATCAAATGTTGTAAATTCTCAGCACAACATAAAAAATAATGATGTATGACCCCTCTATACATCTTGCATGGTTTGATTTAATCTGAAATGCAGAAATACTTACAAATTTGGTGTTTTGTATAGTTACCAATATGAACTGAATACGTGGCTATCATTGGACATGCATTTCACACATGCAATTGTTTTAAGCAATAAAAAATAAAATGTGTATATTCAAAGACTGTGAAAATGAACAGAGTGAAAACAAGGTCTCTTGCTGGCTTGTTCGGAATGCCACGATAGTTTGATGACCAACTGATTCTATCTAACATCACAACTTTCACTGGACATCTATTTAATTCTGTGAATACGGGAGTCACGCACAAAAATGGCGAGAAACAAAATACATAACAAGCCAAGTGTGTCCCTTGCATTGTTTCAGCTCCTGAACGATTTTTGCATCAAACACCATCACCGCCAAATCAACTTAATGAATATGCTACGGCAAGTTCACAGGACTACTAAAATAAAAAGATGAGAGAGTGCCTTGGTCATTGGTATGAGACTACATACCAAGGAGTCTTGTGGGTAGCTCCTGATATATAACCTCTGAGTCAACCAAAGCCACTTCATTAGCCCCATCAGAGGGTGGTCTCTGTGGAGCAGAGGGTCAGACCTAACATCGGAGTAGAGGCAGGAAGGGTAGCTTCGGGATCCACTTCAACCTTTGACACGTTTTGGTGATCACTAGGGCTGCTTTCCTGCTGAATCGGATCCCATGGGTTTGGCCTCTGTCCCATGCGGTACGGCTGAGGAGTGAAGCCAGCCGGCAGATACCCTGCAAAGTTACGATGAAAGTCCAAAGCAGGCCCCCACTGAGGGAGGGGTAAAGCCGCCCTGTAGAAGTACTGAAGATTAAGAAACAAAACAAGAAAATAAACTTCTGGAGGATGAGTTCATTTTGAGCCTGACAGAAGTTTAAAGTCATCCTGCAAGGGCTCTGTATCTTTTGCTGTGCAGTTAGAAGTCAAATAAATTTTACTCTAAGTGAAAGACAAAAAAAAATGAAACACCATAACTTAGTTCAAGTTTATTGATGCTGGATGGAGAGCCAAGATGCACAGATGAATGAACCTTGGCCTTCATGAAAACACTACACTGACTACTTTAAGTGGTACACCTAAAAATGTAAGCTTTATCAGCTTTCTGCTTTATCCACATTCCTTGAGGTATTGAAGTTACATATTTTTTTTTTTTCAATTTTTGTCATCTTGAAACTTCCTGACCT
Organism: Stichopus chloronotus; assembly: GCA_021234535.1. Classification (NCBI taxonomy): domain Eukaryota; kingdom Metazoa; phylum Echinodermata; class Holothuroidea; order Aspidochirotida; family Stichopodidae; genus Stichopus; species Stichopus chloronotus. Next base: position 26,273,379 of record CM037834.1, on the reverse strand, counting down.
TTGACCCCCAGCAAGAATATGCTGTACCTCATGTGATGAGATCAACGATAGCTTTACTTTTCTTGTGATATCGTCTTCCAAATGTTTTCCACAATTTAAGGTGTTGAACGTCCCCACCCCCAACATTGACCATCTGACCTTCACCAACAGATAAAAGGTTTCTTGTATCCAACTTGTGACTCAAAGACAACTGTACTCACAACATAATTACCACAGAAATACATGTTATGTGATTATATATGGGTGTACATCATACCAATACTTACAACACATAGTCACAGCTAGTACTATACAAAATATGATACACAGATGAGTCTACTGATACCCATGATAACTTGTAAAAGTTTTAACACAGTATTAACAACACATGATTACAAATAACTTATCCATCATCTGATAATGTTAGACTGAAAATCATATACATAGTAACAAAACAATCACAGGTCCCTCCAACCTACGACAAAAAGATAGCTAACCTTATACACATTATAACGTGTACCACTTTACCATAGGACTCACATGTGAGCACAGGTAAGTGAACATCATAGTGGTACTAACAAAACAGAATTACATGACTTCATAACTTATGATTACAGACAACTGTAATCGTCCCCATACTTGGAGCACGTTACCACAGAACTACATAACATGGTTAAGGATAACCGTATGTCATCATTGTACCTACAGCACAATACCAATAATAACAAGCATAATCACAGCACCACCAAAATTGCTAAAACAAGTAACTGGTGCATAACTTTCACGTATAACATGGCCATTCCACATGAAAAAAATTAACCTAAATCATACCTGCATTTAGACTGCAACAACTGCTTTTTACAATTCTCTATTGCTATATGTATCATGTTGGAAGGATACAAACTGTGATTTTCTTCTCAATTTACAGAACACCATTAGATATACTTACATCGGTACAGTATGTATTTATGTGTGAGTGTTTAAACAGTTCATGAAGACCTCCAATAACGACACCCACGATCAGGACGAGGACAGACAGGACTATGGTAGGCCATGAAGATGAGAAGTTTATCCTATACACTGCTGATTCCGCCCATATGTACAATGTGATTATCTGCAACATAAAACCAAAACAGGAAATAACATGCACTCTACTCTCAGAGCAGCTGGAAATACATCAAACGTGGATTTTAGTAATCTTAACTAACTCTTCGTGTTCATTGATCAGTAGGTTTGTGCACGTCGTTAGCTTCGATGACAGGCTTCTATATTTTGGAGCACCATTAATACATTCTGTACAAGGAACTACTGTGTCAACGCCTTCTCGCTGTTTCTTTCTTTCAGTTGCATGTTCAACCATATGAGAAATGCATTTTGTACTGAATAAAACTCTACGGTAAATACACACTGTGCACATCACAAACACCTCTGGAACTAAATCCCAATGGTAGACGGTCTGGTCATTGTCCCTGTCGATGAAGTGGAGAATCAGAGATTTACTTCACCCATTCTCAGATGGACCTGATGATTCACTGGATGCAACTCCCTTGAAACGGTGGCAGAGAAGTGAGTTTCCTGCCAAAGCAACCCTCACATCCTCTTGTTTATACCAGATGGCCATGTGACTTGAAGTCACGTACTAGGTTGGAACACTTATTTCTGCCTGAATCCCTAAGTCTGTGCAGTTAACAGTACAAATATGAACTATCAAACTAGGACGTTAACTCACTTTGTCCCCACTGACGAATGTTAGTTACTTTGCAATTAAGGTATGTACTTGATTCTTACCGAGATGTCCCTCGTTTGACGATTGTTAATCTAATACCTTTCTCATAGCACAATATGAAAGTCCAATAGCCTCCTTAGTAACACTTTGCTCAGTACATAGCATGACAATTTGTATACATGCTGTAACATTCAACAGCACACTAATGAGTGGTTTATCCCTGCCAACCAGAAATATAGAAGACATCATGTTTGGAATTAACGGAACACCATTAGACATACATCTTAACAGTTTGTGCTTACGAGTAAGTGTTAACAGGAGCATAGACATATCAAAGGCTTCATGGGGCTGGTGATTTAATTACAATTCTGGCATATTGCAGAAGGCAAGGATGTGTAACATGTCTTGATTCTTGTGATAGTTATTTATCATATCACCAATTGAGAAGAAAAAACTGCGCTATACACAGAATGACATCTGCTGAACTAAGATGATGACTGATAGGCATCATGTTTCTGCATGCACACCGGCACACCAAATAAGAGACATGTCCAACCTTCCTGTCTTGAGATTCCATATGTAAATGCTTTTCACAAATTAACCTTTGTTGAGCAGAATATACTGTAGTTGTCTCCGTTAACATAAAGAGGAGTACACTTACATACCCAATATGAGATTTGTCCAAGCTTCCCTTCTGGAGATATTGTGTTTACAGGGCTTTCACAATTTGACCTGCATTCACCCCACATGACCTTTGACCTAGACCAAAAACAATATTATTCTTGTACTCAGTGTGGTTCACCTACATAAGAATGACATCTGCCCGAGCTTCCCTTCTGAATAATGAGTTTACATTTTTCGCAATTTGGTCTATTACCCCAAATGACCTTTGATCTCCGCAAAATCGATAATATCCTTGTACTCAGCGTAGAAAACACCCACAAGTCAAATATGGCATCCAATCAAGCTTCCCTTCTTAATATATCAAGTTCACAAAGGATTTAGATTTGATCCATACTGACCACCATAGAAAATGATACAGTTCTTGTCCTCAATGTGGTGCACCTTAACCAACAAATAGGACACCTCCCAAAGCCTCTTTCCTTAAGACGTTGTGTGTACTGTGTTTTCACAATCCGACCCGTTGAAACCCAAATGACCTTTGACCTCCATAAAAAACAACAGGGTCCTTGTACTTACTGTGGTCATCTTCATAACACTATAAGATCTGTCTAAACTTCCATGTTGATATATTGAGTTCAGAGGGATTTCAAATTTTGACCGCTGTTGACCCAAGAAGACCTTACACCTCCATAAAAAACAACAGGGTTCTTGTACTCGATGTGGTACACCTATATACCAGGTACACGATCTTTCAAGCCTTCCCTCCTTGAGATATCATGTGTACAAGGTAGGCACCACATTAGCTCATACATATTTACATACACATATACGCCATCTTGACCGCAAAGATCATCATAACAACAAACAACATGTTGAGGTTTCTCTACTTCTAGTATTTTTGGAATCATTTGTTCCTTTCAGGAGGAATCAATGGACAGTTTTGGACATTGCCAGCTGACTATTTCCTGATTGCCAGAAAACTGGCCATAAAGACGCCAATTAACTGCCAAGCAACTTGCAAATTATAAATCCGTCGTTCATGACTCCATTGTACATTCAATTGCAATGAGGTATTCTGCAAACAAAAGCATTAATAAACATTGATTCCTCCGTTAAAGGAATATTCCAATGACAAGTGAAGGGCTCCCCTCACTGAAAGAGAACAATTTGTTGGTGCAGGCATTTCAAATCACAGGCCAGTATTGTTCATAATTCAAAATAGTTTTGTTTGAACAAAGACTTCTCTGGAAAAAGAAAGATTTCTAGTTCCCTCAAGTAACCAAAATGCCATGTAAGAGTAGCAAATTTTTGAAAATCTTTGTTTTTCTTTGAAATTAAAACCCTTATTTTACATTGAAATTTGACTCCAGTGAAAATGTAAATTGGGTAAATTGAATATTCAGTTCAAAATATTGTGGAAGATGATCAAGAATACAAAGAACATTCAAGATGCTTTACCTGGATGACATCACAAATTTCCCACACTGCAATATACCATTTTGAAATAGATATTTTTGTAAAAAGAACTTCCTAAGAAGGTGCTATTGATATATGGTTTTCACTGATACAGAAAGAAAAATATTCCTAAGTTTTATGAAATCAAAATTTTTCTTCAGTGGTCAATCCCTTTAATACTGTCCTGGTTACATGATTTTGAAAAATTTGAACTTAATGCTCACCCCAGTGATGAGTGGAATTCCAATACCCCACATGCCAGTGTAAATAAATTGGAAAAACATTGGGAAAAATCCCACCATGGACTCCACATCTTTAGCAAATCGCCAGAGGCTGAAACTTTGCAAACCTCCTGAAATAAAAGCAAAGGAGATTGTGAAAACTGCAACCAGGTTGCAAAATCATTGGCATCTGTGAAGTGTAAATAAATGACAAAATAATTGCTAAACAATGTCCCAAACATGTTCACATTTGAACTTCAAGTAGAAGCATTGGGCAATCTCTTAATGAAAATGGTACATGCCTATGTTAAATATGTCCAATCTTCCCAGAGTAGAGACATTTTGGAGTGCTTTTACATTCCCCAAACCTCCTCCTCTGTTTCTCCCCCCTCCACTCACAAGGAAAATGCAAGTTCAAAGCATACTGCCAATCTGCCTCCGGGCTAAATACAGTATTGGTGTGTTGAGATATCCTTTTCCAGATGCAATGGTTACCAATTGTGTGCCCAGAAAACACAGTCTGAAAAGAAGTCTTTATTCCTTGATTGAATTGTTTGGGACAATGTTAAAAATCTTCTTGTAAAATACATAATTGTATAAAAAAAGAAAAAAAAACATGTCAACGGCTCTCAATAAGCTCAAAGTTGTCTTCTAATTGTACAGGTATGGATCATTGAAAACTACCAAAATTTTTTAAAGACCAACTAAGCGTATCACACAGAAGTCACACAGAAGTCACACAGAAACAAGAGCAAACAAAACCACAGTGTGACTTTTACATCATCATGCCATGATCATGAATTATTCATGAGGCTGTTTGGACCATTATTTATCTTAAATTAAATTACAATTTCAATATTTTTGTGGAACCAGTGGCTGTTGCTTTTAAAGGGAAGGACTCCTAGCATGATCATCATTGAACATTCTCCATTTGTGCAGGAGTTTGGAGGATGGTTTGGACAGCTCTTTTAATGTGGAATTGACAATGGTCATGCAAGCCAAACAGGCTTGCACGCCAAACAGCCTTGCACGCCAAACAGCCTGGGTTAAAGCATTGCTTACCGTAGAGCCACACCAGCCCGATACACAACACCCAGAGAGGAGCTGCTACAACATAGGTAAATCCGAAATCTATAGCAGTCACCAAATTCCTTCCCTGTATTTGAAAAGAATTCAAAATTATACATTATGTAATGCCACATAGTTTGTTGCAAAACAGGTTGTCAGCTTCTCATTAGGACCAAAAATTAGCAGCACACATCTGAATGTTCCCGGACGACTTCCCCCCCAAGACAATTGCCCCCCCCCGATGAATTCCAAAGGACAACTACCAACCCCACATTTCCGGAAGATGATCCCCTACCCATGCAATTCCCAAATAGAACAATTTTCACTCGGACAATTCCCACCCACCCTAAACTTAACCCTGACCCAGTTCATGAAGAAATCCTCAGGGGGGATACTTGTCTGAGGGGAAGTCATCCGGTCACGTGTCAGAACCATCCGCTATTGATAGGGAGATCTACATAAACTACTTTGAGACTAGTCACCACTATACGGAAATAAGGCATCTGCCCGACAGAAGAAATTACAATTTTAAAACTAATATTTGTGAACACTGAACCAAATTCTGTACTGCTGAATTGTGGACTAAATAGAAATTCAAAGGTGTATTGTACCTGCTGAACTTCATCAACCAAATTGGGCTTTTAGATACTTTACAGATGCTTTCAGACATATTTTATCAGAAATCAGCATAAAGCCAGCTGAAGATGCATAGATGAAGTTTCATCATTATAAGTCAAAGACTTGTGAAATTAGTACAGTAAGTACACTTTATAACCTAACTGACAGGTAAAAGTTTTCAAAATGGAACTTCCTAAATGTGCAAGCATTGCCAGCCTTTGCTTGGAAGGGAGCTCAAATATCTTCTACCTATAGGAAAAGACAGAATTCTAAGTGAAACAACACTAGCAAAGGTCTTAAAATTTTGTATTCAAGGACCTCAGATGACCTTTGGCCCACATCAAAACCAAAACCAATAATGATATTTATATACTCCATCTAAAAAGAACAACTCTAAAGTGTGAAATTGTCTCTCCTTTGTAAATAGTGAAATTATCTCCCCTTTGTAAATAATGTGTTTAAAAGTTTTTTTTCATGTTATGACCTTTGATGACCCCACATGACCTCTGATCTCTAGAAACATCCTCATCTTATTAACTTAGAAAGTCCTACATACCCTCGAAGGTTAAAGTTTGTGCAATGTGTGGTTCATGAGATATTGCAAACAGGGTTTGTCTATTGTCTGTGGCCTCTGATGACCCAACATGACCTCTAGAAACACCCTCATATTATTTACTTAGAAAGTCTTACATACCCTCCAAGTTTAAACTTTGTGCAATGTGCGGTTCATGAGGTACTGCAAACATGTTTTGTCTATAGTCTGTCTGCAGATGACCTCTGGTGACCTTTGGCATCCACCAAAATCAGTCCCAGTCAAGATCTTTGAATGTCCTACCCACACACAGACTTTGGACTGTCTTGCAAATTCCCTTCAAAAGATAGAGTGTTCACAAGCTTTTAACATTATGACTTATGATGATCCCGGATGACCTTTGACCTACAAGAATACCCTCACAATCTCACTTACTTAAAGGGCAGTACATACCACCCAAGTTTGAAAATGATGCAACTTGTAGTTTCTGAGATACTGCAAATATAGTTTGTACACATTCTGCCTAATGGTGACTTCAGATGACCTTTGACCTTCACCGATAACAATCCCAGCCAAGATCTTTATATGTTCTATCAACACACCAACTTTGACCCACCTTGCACTTCCCCTTCAAAGTTAGAGCGTTCACGAGATTTTGTCTCACACACATACACACACACATGCACATACACCGAATCACCATCGCAAAGATTCCTTGCCAGCCTTCGGCAAGGAACAAAAAACCGTTAATTTTCAAATATGATTTCTGTTTTTACTGTTTTTATGCCAATCCCATTGCCTTTCGAAGTAGTTACTGTCATTTTCCTTCATTGAAAGACATAGTCCCTTCATGTACAACCTTGCGAGTACATTTAAAATGAAGAAAAAGTTAAGATCAAACATAATCTTATCTTTTTGGTTTTTCAGTACACACGCAATCACTTAAAGCTCTGGTGACCTTAAATGACCTTTGACCTCCATGAAAAACAACAGCGATCATTTACTCACCATGCACTACCAACACACCAAGTTTGATATTCGAGCACCTTTCCCTTCTTTAGATACAGTGTTTACAAAGTTTTCAAACAATGTCCTCTTTTGACCTCACATGACTTTTGACCTCACATGACCTTTGACCGCCACAAAAAATGGCAGACATCATTTTCTCATCAGTTGCTAAAATGATAAGGGTTTGAAGTTCCAACAACATAAGGTTGCTACGATATCTCCCTTGTAAGGTTTTCATACTCTGGTTTTCATCGTTCTGGTGACCATAAATGACCTTTGATTTCCATGAAAAACAATAGGGATCATTTACTCACCATGGACTACCAACACACCAAGTTTGATAGTCCAGCACCTTTTCCTTCTTGAGATATCGTGTTTACAAGCCAAGGCATCACATACACACACAAGCACACACACAAACGCGCAGCTTTACATTACATACACAGCCAGGACTCCATTGAATTGTCTTTTGTTGTTCCTTCCTGAACCCTAACCTTAAAAATTCTGAGGACTTGAGAATTCAATAGAATTCTCAACAAGGACCTGAAATTCTTTTGTTCAGGTCCTGGAAAGTACTATAATACAAAGGCACACATGTTTTACAAAAAGTTTTCAAATATAACAGCCAAAGGCAAAGCAATATGATGTGAAGAGAATAATAAACTTTGACATCATGAGTGAGAATATAGTTTGATATTACAAGTGAGAAAGAAAACAATGTCACTTTAAGGATTTTCCAGGATTTCCAACAATTTCCCCCAATTTCAAGACCATCCAAGGTCTTAAAATAATTTCCATAAATTCCATGACTTTTCCAGACTTTCTATGGCCACAAGACACTGTTTTATAATTGTCTCACTTTAGAATCATTTACCTCTATGGATGATAAATTCCACCTGCTACACTACATGATGGGTAAGAGGCGTGTCCAGTATGCTTAGTTCCAGACATTCCACTGGAAACATTCTGACCTTTTACTGACCTAAAAATGATCTATACAGACGCACCCATTACTTCACTTGAAATCAACACAGAAAAATTTAACACTGTAATACATCTCCCTTGAGGTACACACCACAACATCACATACATAACTTTTTTGTCCTAATAACGATAAGGAAAGGGAGAAATATGCTTGCAAATGTTGCTTCTTACGAAGAATTCATGAGCAACAGTCTATACAAATATGCAGAGACTCAGCTTACCTATACACCATCGATAGCATATACAAACATGAAGATACATAGCTACCCCTATACCATCCATTGTAGACACAAAAACGAAGATACACCACATACGTATACCATCAATGATAAGTATAGCTAAGGATAGATCCTAGCTCACTTACATGGTAGATACAATCTTGAATATACACAGCTTACCTACACCATCAATGGTAGATAAAAGTACTACCAAATTTCAGCTTACTTCCATCACCAAATGGTAAAATGGTACATACAAATATGAATATACACAGCTTATCTATGAAGGTAGATAAATACATGAAGCTGCACAGCATACTTATACCATTGACAGTAGATACGAACACAAAGATAAGCAGTTTTACAACTGCAATCGTAAGTGCAACTACGAATAGATCCCCGTGTACTTGCACCATCAATAGAAGATGTACAAAACGTGAAAGTCACAGAGTTAACCTACACTGTCAATGGTAGATGAAACCATGATTAAATCCGAGCTTACCAAGTAGACACCAACTACAGTAGATACAAATATAAAGAGACCCAGAATGAGAGTTACTGGAACAGCTTGCCTCCAACTATGGACCCACCCAAAGAGGTCCAGAATACTGGATACAACTGCTACATATGAACCAATCTGCAGAAGAATGAAAGACAGTTAATTTCAAAATTCTCTGCACATGCTGTCTGATATTTTGCACAGTGGGCACAGGTCAGACAATATCACAATGCTAAATTAAACAATGGCCCAAGTCTGTCTCAACAACAACAACACAATGATGATGGCATTAACATCATGTCGCTTGGGATAGTGACTCTGACAGACCGCTTGATCACCTCTAAAACAGGACTATCCATTGACCAATCAGTAGGCACCAGTTTTGTTTGTGCAAATTACTGTGAAGTTTCTACATTCTTAGGTACAAAAATGTCTATGGCGGTAATGTGATGTGACCATTCACCCAAGGTATTTTACATTTAAAGGAGCATAGGGCATTGTAAAATTCATCTTACGTAACTTTTTGCACTTTCTTCCTCCAAATAGAGTAGAAGCGTACCTATTTAACAGATTTGTGGTAACAAATGATTTGCCAATAACAATTTTTGTTAGAGAGCACCCTAAAAGAGAGAAAAAATTATTAATATTTGAATTTTCTTATGTTGTTGCCCGCAAGATAATATTTATGAGTACATGTCTTTTATGCCTAATTCCCCTAGCACATGGATTGTTGTTTGGTCGAATGTTATCAATGTTTATCTGGACTCTGCAGGTAGACATTGATGGCCTTCAACCAACAACATTCCTGCTGCAAAGTTAAGAAGAGGCATAAAAGACACACTCAAGAATATTATCTTGCAGGCCACAACATAAGAAAGTTCAACTATTAACGATTTTTTTTCTCTCTACTGGGGCACTCTCTAATGAAAATTGTCATTGACAGATTTCTTTCTACCACAAATCTGTTAAAGGTAAATAGGGCGTTTGTTTTACAGAAAACATCCATATTATTAAAACCGATGTTTGTGGACGCAGAATGATAGATTATTCAAAATAAGGAAGGACAGTAGCCTTCTTTTCAAGAAATAAGTTTCTCACAGATAGAAACTCAGTTATTTGTTGCTCAACACCAATTTGTTCACCCAAACTTTTCAAAATTCAAATGATGCATTTTCCGTTACTCACCACATGCACTAATGTTTTGAGGAGATGAAGCTTTGGCAGGTGTTTACTGATGAGACTGAATGGTTTTACAATGACTAAAGCTATTTCTTTTGTATGTCATGTTGATGTATTCTAAATGCCCTATTTCCCTTTAAACAGGTATGCTTCTACTCAATTTGGAGAAAGAGAGAGAGCAAAAAGTTATGTCAGATGTATTTTGTAATTCCTTATGCTCTTGTAATTAGAGGAACTAAAGCCTCATTTCATCAAATATTATCTGGAGTTAACGAAATATGCTTAAATGATAATTTTTTTTAGTTAGTCATTCAACAGTGAAATTCACAAGAACATTCTTATGAAATATACTACAGGTCATATATATATCAGGTCAACATGTACAGGCCTCACAGCACCTCTTCTCTTTAATGTTTTTTTTTAAGGTTTTAAAAATGAAAACACAGGTCTTTTAAAGGGAAATAGGGCGTTTAGAATATACCAACATGGCATACAAAGAAAATAGCTTTAATCATTATTAAACCATTCAGTCTCATCGATAAACATCTGCAAAAGCTTCAGCTCCTCAAAAAGTCATGCATATGATGAGTAATGGAAGATGCATCATTTGAATTTTAAAAAGTTTGGGAGAACAAATTATTGTTGAACAACTAGTGACTGAATTTCTATCTATGAAAATTATACATTGAAAAGGAGACTTCTGTCCATTCTTATTTTGAATGATCTATCGTTCTATGTACGCAATCATTAGTTTTGAAAAAGTAACTGTTTCCTGTGACACAAACGCCATATTTCCCTTTAAGGGCCAAAATAGAGGTTTTTATGGGTCTGCAAAATTTAATGTCCACCACAATAAAAGGGAAACAACAGCAAATTCTTTGCTCAGTGCTCAGTCTTTTACGGAAATTCCACAATTCATACTACTTTGCAGGAGCCAAGTACATCTAGGTTTTCAGGTGATCCTATAATTATTTTTTCAAGTCGTCAAGTTAAAATACAGGTTTTTATAGATTATTTTTGAAACTATATAGGCTTCCAAGATGAAATGTAGGTTTTTTTTTTTTAATGGATTCTATAGGTTTCACTGTGAGACCTGCAAACATTTTTTATAGTGGCAGATCCTGTTTAAAACTATAAACATTCCTCTTACAACTTTCACAGCAATCTCTATCAAAGACTGTTAAACCAGTTGATTAAGCCTGGAAGGGTTAAATCATTCACTACAAGCAATGCATTCACTGTCAGCAGTTTCAGATAGTATACATGTAAACCAACAGATTGCAGAAGCCCTAAAAAGACACCGCAGGAAGGTTTTTTAAGTTCAAACTTCACTCACCAAATTCCTCATCAAATTGAGAGACAGCAAAGAAAACCATGCGACACACCACACATTGCTGGCTGGTAGTTTTGATAATGCCGATGGTAATGCTACGAACATCAGATCAAGTCCTACGAATGAAGGAAAGGGAACCAAGAAAAGAATCTCAAGTTAACAAGATTCTTCTGAGTTTGAATGCTGAAGAGAGAGTGATAACCTTTTCCACTCTGTAGGAAATCAATCCTGCATCGCAAGGATCTGGCGATTACCATCTACGCAAACTGGTACATCAACGCTGCAAATATCTGACATTCAAAAAGATCCAGAAATAACTGCTTGAATGGGGTTTGCTTAAGTTTTGAAAATTTTAACTGAGTGATATCCTCTCCCAAATGTACAAATAAACTCCAGATTAGACGGAAAATGATTTCTGCTTGCAACCTCGATCAAAGAGATACCGAGAGTGCCAGACAGTGCTGCCATTTGTTAACTGTAAAGACGTCTTTCAACATCAATAACGTATACCTCCGTTTTCTTCTGTGATGCCATGCATGTCATTTGATCACTTATAAAACCAAATGAGAGATAGTTCAAGGGCATAGATCGAGCACAATTTGAGCTTTGTTTCACTTAATACTTCAAAAAACTTTATGTAAAATCCATACGGTATAGATGATTCCATCGACTTGTTTCCTTTCAAGCAGCCATAACTTCTGTTGGTTATGCCCCACATGTCATTTGATCACTTATGAAACCAACTGAGAGATAGTTCAAGGACACAGATCAAGCACAATTTGAGCTTTGTTTCACTTAATACTTCAAAAAAGTTTATGTAAAATCCATATGGTATAGATGATTCCTAACACTTGTTTCCTTTCAAAACAGCTATAACATCTGTTGGTTATGCCACACATTTCATTTGATCACTTATGAAACCAACTGAGAAATAGTTCAAGGGCATTAATCAGGCACAATTTGAGCTTTGTTTCACTTAATACTTCAAAAAAGTTTATGTAAAATCTATATGGTATAAATGATTCCTAAGATTTAATTCCTTTCAAACAGCTATAACTTCTGTTGGTTGTGCCACACATGGCATTTGATCACTTATGAAACCAACTGAGAAACAGTAACTTCTGTTGGTTCTTGAACATACCACATCAGTGCTTCCTTCCTTACCCCCCGCCCCCTGCCTCATCCTCACCCTCTCAGTGATTTCATGGCAATCTATGAATTTCAGAGAGACCATTGAGATATCCATGTGAAGGGCAACATTTAAGCAATTGTTTGTAGTCCTACTATGATGTTCTGAGGTACTTTTCATGTACTGGACAGGTGACATGGGTGAACGTGAACTTGCACCCATCACGGCAGTAGTGACTCCTCGACTGTAACTAGATGTCCAAACACTGGAGACCTTGGAATGAATGAAATGGAGCTCTATGGCAAACTACCTTTAGAGCTGTTGGTTTCTGTGACAACGTATCAATTAAATACTGGTCCTCTGATACAGAGTGTGCAATCTTACCGACAGCGACGACTTGATCCAAAGAACTGTCTGTCTGATGAGCAAGGAATCCAAGCAAACAGAAGATGGTGATGCTTATAAGAAGGGGAGCAAAAATTGGGCAAATAACCAGGAGAGCAGAATCCCTGCAAAAAAAAAATTAAAAACAGAAGATCAAGCAAGAATTCTTTCTGTTGTAACACAGAGATTTCATTAATGGTTGAGTGGAATGAAAATAACACTTTGGAATATTGTCTGTATTAATTACTAAAAATGTTGTAAATAGCCACAAAATCCATTGAATATTGACAATTTTACAGGTAAATCCCTGTCTTACACCTGCATCATGAATAAACATTGGCTAAGTGTGCAAAGCAGCCAATCCTCACATGATATCATACATGATACGTTTTCATCGAAGGAACAAACCCTAACCATAGATGGTATGACACGATAACACCTCACGTTCTATCATGCAGAAAAGAGCTTTCTCGAGAGATGATTTTAGCACATTATGGAAATTCTGTGTGGACTATGTGTGCACAGTTATGGTGTCGGGAAAAGGACTCGCATGATAACTCTTATGTTACACTTTGCTTACTTAACCTTTATTTCAAGAACAATTGGAGTTTTACATGCCCAGAAAGTTTTGTTTTGGAAGCATGTACTTTCTTCTTTACATGTATTATTGACATAAGTTTACCAATGTGAAACCTAACAATGAAATAATGAAAGCATAATATAGGCCTAACAAAAGAAACACCTACACTGTGCAACAATCCATGTCATCATATTTGTATTTTCATCAAACTCTAAAAGGCCACATCTCAAAAACGGTAATACTTAGAAGTACAATTCCAACAGTTTCATTCAGGGCTTTACTCTGCAACTTCTGAATGAAGTCCGCTCTTTTCTAGATGCATCTCGCACAACAAGTGTTTGCACAAGTTACTAACCAGAAAGCCAAAAGGCTTTGTGATTCCTTGCTACATGGTTATATTATAACAAGCATGAATTATCCACATGACAAGTATGAGATCAACTGCAGTTACTGTTCTTGAAACACCATACTAATAAGCCTTTTACCCCAAAAAACCTTTATTTTGGTGACCTCAAATGACATTTGACATCCACTAAAAGCAATAGGGATCACCTACCCAGTATGGGGAACCCACACATCAAGTATGACATCAGTCAACATTACCCTTCTGGAGATACTATGCTGGCAAGATTTCACCTCTGGTGACCGCAAACAACATTTCACCTTCACAATAAACATCAGGAGTCATCTACTAAATATGACCAACTCACACACCACGTATGACATCAATCACAATTACCTCTCTGGAGATATTGTGTTTACAAGGTTTTCACATTCTGACCTCTGGTGACCTCAAATGACCTTTGACCTCCACCAAAAACAATAGGGATCATCTACTCAATATGACCAACCCACACATTAAGTATGACAACAGTCACAGTTACCCTTCTGGAGATACTGTGTTTACAAATTTTTACAGTTTGACCTCTGGTGACCTCAAATGACCTTTGACCTCCACCAAAAATAATAGGGATCATCTATTCAATATGACCAACCCACACACTAAGTATGACATCAGTCACAGTTACCGTTCTTGAGATATCGTGTTTACAATGTTTTCACATTTTGACCTCTAGTGACCTCAAATGACCTTTGACCTCCACCAAAAATAATAGGGATCATCTACTCAATATGATCAAGCCACACACCCAGTATGAGATCAGTCATGGTTACCCTTCTTGAGATATCGTGTTTACAAGAAGTGTTACATACACACACACACGACATCACCATCGCATAGATTCCTTGAGCCTTCGGCAAGGAATCAAAAAACCTGAGTACCTGTCCAACACGTTACACGGGCCTCACCCAGTTCCAAAAATATATGCAGTGATAGCCTATAGGCCTACAGTGCACTTTATTATTTCTGAATCACAGAAAGCTGTTGTTATGGAAACCATAATGACTGGCAAAAGCAGTAACAGGCAAGATTTGCACATCAAAAATTGCAATTCTGCCAAACCTTTATTAAACACTCTTAGAATCATTTTACTCATGTCTACCAAACAAAAAATGTCCATAGCCACCACAGGGAAACTCACAGAAAGCTGTTGTTATGGAAACGATTATGACTTGATAGGACAACAATAGGCCAGAAGCTGAAACTCAACAAGTAGAACACCGTCCTGAACGAATCCAACCATATCTGTACAAAATGGAAATCAAAACAAGGGTGGTTCATCTCTGTCATTTAAGTACATGTGCATGTAGATGAACACATAGATGTGCATGCAGATGAACAAGTAGATGTTCAAGAAGACGAATTTTTGGATGTTCCTATAAATAAACATGTAGATTTTCATATAGATGGGCATGCAGACATACAGTAGATAAACATGCAGATGTTCGAGCAGATGATATGTAGATATTCAGGTAGATAACCATTATTAGCATAGACAAACATAATCTTGTTTCTGGCAATTAAAGGTACACATGTGTAGAAACACGCCCTTTCTTGCAAAATGGTGAAAATTGAGGGAATCCCCAGAAATGCATAAACACATGAACTGGAAAACACCCTCTGGCCATAGTTGAGCTTTACTGGAAGAGTGACTGCATTACCATTCTAAGAGTACCTCAGTTGGTGGTGTGTCCTTATTTTGCAATGTGTTGGTTGACACACACCCTCAATTTCGACGATACCACAATACCTTTCAAGCAAATGCACACACACATTTGTCAACTTACTACAGTAAAAGCAAGGTACCTGCACCAATCAACTTGACAACACAACCAGCCACCGTACTGAAATGTCCTAAATACGGCAAAGGCACTATAATTCAAGTCAAGGAATACCTAAAACGTTGAGAAGTGCCTTGTTTGGATAGCATGTAACCTGACAAGCTACCTCATATTCCAACATTTACCAAGGGTTTTCATGCTTGTTCACACATTTTTTTCCCAATGCATCTACTGCACCTTACACGATTACCTCTCAAATGTCCTTGCAGATATTTAGGAGTAAATTCTGAGCAAATAACAAAACTCTTCTTCAAAATACACATCGACAAGTATAGGTGCAGCTATGAATTGGCACTGAATTAATGCATCTTACATCGATAGATAAATAAACCTTTTTGGGCCGCCGACAAAACGTAACAACATAAACATCTCCCTTAAAAGAATTGGGGGAAAAAAGATCGACACATGGCAAATTCTGTCAGAAAGTGCCTCAGTAGAGAGAAAAACATGAATTTTTTTACTTCTTTTTATGTTGACATCCCACAGATAACACTCATGAGTATATGTGCTTTATGCCTGTCACGAGTTTGAATAAGGAATGTCATTCAGCCAAAGGTCTACTATGTTTACCTGAATGCTTCCTCCCTTCACATCCTATTCACGTATCACTACCCTAACATTGTTTATGCATTGTTATACTGTGTTAATTGAAATCACAAGATGCAAAAAAAAACGAATGAAACGAAATGAAACTCTGCAGGTAAATGTTGATTACCTTTTTACCAACCACATTGCATCTGCAAATCTAGGGAGGACTGTAAAGCACATACCCACGAATATTATCAAGGGCAGGCCAACGTAAACACAGGAAGGATTAACAGATGGAGGTTGCAGACCACAAACACTGCAGCATAGTAACCACACATGGCTAGCTGTAACCCTGACAGGGATCTCATATTAACTAAGGACTTACATACCTATGAAGTCTTCTCAAGTTTAATTTATGCTAGTAAAGCTTGATCAAGTTTTACAGTATACATTGTCCAGGACATCGTTTGTATATAAATCTTTGTCGTCGCTGAAGATTTTGTTGTGACATAGCACAGACTGATTTTTCATTCGATAGAAATGAAGAACTGACCTCTGAGTTGTTTTACACGCAAAGTCTCAAGGGCTCACTTGTCCGTGAAATGTTCACACGAAACAACAGAACCACACACCCTGTGCCACTGTTACAGTTCATGATCTTAACTAAACCATTTCTCCTGTGTGACTCATAATACCATATGGGTAATTCTTCTATTCAGAGGCATCATTTATTTTAAGCTTTTTCTGTTAGTCCCTCACTCTGTCCTTTAAGTTTTCGTAACAGGAGGAGGCAAGTTGTTGGGAGACTTTTAGTACATTGCATCCCAAAAACTGTAAACACACACTAAAGGCCATTGATTTTACAAATCTGTATGCTTGCGGCAGGTTTGACTATCATCATCTTAAACAACTGCACTCACATTCCAGGCGAAAAGCCGGCTAAGATCTGGCACAAACAGGTACCGATATCCCTCATATGCACCGGGAAGGGAGACGCTCCGTGCAAACAAACCCACTGTGAGCACAAACGCTCCAACCAGAGCGCAAACAGATATCTACAGCAAAGAAGAGAAAAAAAGCAGAAAAACATGAAAAAAGGGTCTGCACTGTAAACAAAGTTTTAATTTTGATGAGCCAAATAACATCTTCAAGTTCATGTACTAAAATGAAAAGCCTTGGGCAATGACGAACATCACATTAACATTACACATATCACATGTGAGATTTGTCCAGATTCTTCAAGTACTGCTTAAGAACTCACACTTTGCCCCATAAATATCAACCCTTAAAATGACCTTTTAAGTGCCAACTGTTGAGATGTTGAGATATGGTGTTTACAAGCCAAGGCATCACATATGCACACGCACACACATACACCCACACACAAACACTCCATCACCATTACATAGATTCCTTGTTTGCTGTCAGAAAGGAATCAAAAATAAATGAATGGAAATGAAAGTCTCAGTTGATATGTACAACAAATCATAACATCAAGATTATCATACAAACAAATCACTGGAACAAATCTCCCTTTATTGTGGTTTTGAAAGATCAACTGACCTTTGACCTTCATTGATAATCAACAGCTTATGTCAAAGCAACTTGTTATCTCTGAGGATTTGGAGTTTCTAAGCCGAGACATTGCACACACACATTGACACAGAAGATTAAATTTGATTTCAACAAGGAAGCAAACATGAGCTCAGCTGTGCTATTGATGCAAACAAGGAAAACGACAGCCACTGTCTTATTCTAAGGGGCCAAGCATGTTCTTCAGCACATGTCGATTGTAACAACAAAAAAATTTACCATCAAGTAAAAACCACTTTTGAGATGTCGACTCCTCTGACATCAATGCAATAAATATACATATTTTAAGAGAGAAGAGGATGTTCCAAGAGAAGAGGATATTCACGATCCTAAGAATGACAAATCTCTGAGAACATGATAGCTGCTGATTAAAATTCAGTGTGTCTATAAACCATAGTCAACGTCACTAATGTCACTGCAACTGGAAGGCATCGCTAACGATTTTGATGCAAATAAATTTGACTTCCTCATGCTCCGATTTTGCTATCCACCCTAGAACAACTCACCTTGCCGACGACTTTAATCCCAAACACGGTACAATAGAGAAGGCAAAAGAGGGCGACAGGCAGATCCGATCACTGCCATCGTCGGGATCCTTCCACCGGCGTACATGTAACTGAAACGAAGGGCAGAGTGAAGACAGGTAACTGACTTTAACTTTTCTGCACAGAACATTAAATTCATAGGGAAATAGTATCAAATCTGATACTGTTATGCTTCACACACAAATAACTGGTGCAATGGGGAAGAAAAGCGTGAAAAGTGCCATACCTTTCACTGTGCACTGAAGCATGCATGCACTGCACTCTATCATGATAAGGATGGTGGTCCTACACTTCTGTTCCATAATTCCATGCAATGAAACTTTAACACTACCTGTTTTTTTTTTGTTGCAGACACACTCTTCATCTTACAAAGCCACGTTGTAATATTCAGTTACATTTTATCCATCCTACCATACTGATATCTTTTCGTACATCACCCATGGGTAGGAATAACTGGAAAGCTCAAAGAAACCTTAGGGGGAAATTTCTTTTTAGACATTTTCCCAGCACAATTCACTACACTCCTCACATAGTTCTCAATCTCATAGTCATCACACAATGTTTTCCTTATCCTGAGCACATCTTCTCACCCTCTCATATCTTCTCAAATTATCTCCATCTCATGCTAAACTCATCCTTTTGCATCATATTTCTAACACATTTCTCCCTATTCCATACTAATCACATATTCTCCCAAAACCTCAAACTCATCATGTATGCTCCCCAAATCATGTTAATCCTATATTTTAATCACACTGTATAATTACGTATCCTCCCCACTGCATACTAATCACATATATTCTCCCCACCTCACGCTCGTCACGTATTCTTTCCAGAACAGATTAATCAAACATTTCCCCACATTGTGTTAATTACACATTCTCCCCATGCCACACTCATATTACCCACACATCATGCTCAATGTACCATCACACTTGTTACATACAAACAGGGTTGTCACTGCCTGCAGAAATTGTGTGCCAACTAAGTGTTTGAACTGGCAAATGCACATCACTCAAACCCTATGGAACTTACCAAATTTTTCAGACATTTAAGTGTTCTTTTCATTCTCCACGTTTTTTTATACTTTACTTTTGTATTCACTCATGCTTAAGTGACTGTCCAGTATGGCAGGCCACTGCATATGCATAATCGTTCTATGAATAGGTCTGACGAAGGATAAAACCTCCTACTCCTGTGTCTTTGACATGATTTCAGTGAATTTTGTATTTTGAGGATCACAATGATAAATACCAAGTCTCCTAATAATTTGCACGCATAATTCACAATCAGTAGTATGTTGTGTGTCGTAACTTTTTATCAGTAGGTTTTTTTTTTTTTTGCCAAGCTGATAATTTTAGTGCCTTTCATAATCTGACAAGCATAGGCTATTTTGCTCTCCCCTTCCAATGCCTGTCAACTGGCTGTTTCTTCTACTTACTCCACATATTCCATTGCTGGTGTCGTTCTCTCGTGATGTGTATATTGTTCACTCTGAAAGTAATGATACGATGAATAATAATCCATGCCAGACACATTCTGCACTGTAATATGATCCTGGCAAGCCTCTGTGTTCCAATGGTTACTGCAGTCAACCCATGGCATATTCCTGGGATGTGCCAGCAGGGCGTCAAACAAAAAGGCTAACGACCTTGACAAGAGGGTATTCGTGAGAACCATATTGCCAACTGTTTGAAGCAAGATGTATGCCCACACACCTGCGAAGAATATGCGAAAAGTCTTAGTTACAGAAGTTGGTCTTTCACATCAAGGGAAATTGAGAACACATATCCTGACACCGGCAAAATTAGTTGACAAATGGACACTCGATCTGTTCTAAGGTTGCCAAAAACTCTACCCTACATATGTATCAAGGCATTGGTTTAGCACCTGATCAAGTAACCAGATCAGCAGTTGCTAATATTTTGCTACACAGCTTCCCTGTTAAACTTTAGCAAGAGGTTCAAAGTCATGACAATTAAAAAACAGAATAACATTAATTCAGATGTCACTAGTTCCTGGTTTGACTGAGCTGGCATCAAATGTAACTTGAGTAATTCACACCTAGATGATCAGGTAGAGAATCATTCTCTCAATAGCTTACCTGATAGGAAGGTTCTACTGCATCAAAGATGAGGTAATTGTAAATTCAAAGTTACTTTATGATTCCTTGATGATATTCATGAAGAATGAAGGACAACCTACACACCAAGTTTGAAGTTCAGACATCTTGAGTACTCTTCTTGAGATAGCATGCTTAAAAAGTTTTCAAACTATGGCTTCTGCTATCCTCAAGTGACCTTTGACCTCCATCAAAACAGTTGCCCTTACTTCTCTTATCAAGGTTACCAAAGTTTTCAGTTTGATATTCCAGCAACAGTCAGTCCTTGTGATATCTTCCTTCAAAGGTTTCAAAAACTTTTAACCTCTGGGACATGAAATGACCTTTGACCTCCATGAGAAACTATGTTGATAACATACTCACGACGGACAACCTAACAGCCTAGTTGAGTAACAAGAAGCACAGATGGTTCTCCTGTTTGCTTTCAACTGGGATAATTTAAAAATACCACAAGTAGTGCAGGTGCTTAAAGCTTGATTATGAGTTGAAAATTTGTCATATTTTGCCACTGAGAGTCAAATACTGTACGTTATAGCCACTACAAAAATCATTGTGCAAGTCCCATTTTTTTCATACATAAATATTCATAGTCACTCCCATTGATCTGTTTGATTTCAAGTACCGGTGATTGACTGCTAGGTTTCTTGTAGAGTCTAAGTTTTTTAGGGCCAACGATAAGGTCGAAGCAGTTTTCATATTCAAATATTTGCAAGAGGAATTCATAGTTCTCTTTCAGATTTTGTGACAGGTGATCTTTTCCCCCACTCTCTCTTCCCTGAAACACTGAGAAAGAACAAAGTCAGATGATTAGGCAATTTAGAAAAAACTCATATTCCAGCTGTAAGTCATAAAAGTACCTGTGCCGAATTTTTGTGGCTCCATCTCAGGGTACCCGTAACAGCATGGATGTTGAATAAGCAAAGAAAAGTTAAAATAATTAAGCAATAAAATTCTTGTTTTTTTTTCAACTATTGCACACATTAGCTCATAAGGTAAACACATATAGAGTGATGCATACCTTTCAAGATGGGGCAGAATTTCCACAAAGTGCAGAATCCGGAGCTGGTGAACTGACCGATGCTGATAGCCAACAATATCATAGGCATACCGAAGACGAAAACAGTCACAATGTACGGCACAACAAATATCACTGCAATCAAAGAAATAGCTTTTAAAATACTATCCTTTTGTACAAGTAGTATTGATATTAAACACTGACTTGTTCTAACAAGAATAAGAAAAGAATGAAAAGTGATATAATACAGGAGTTGGTCAGACCCTGTAAAAGCTTTGCCCAAAAAAGGGCAAGAAGGATGGAAGGATCACATTTGTTATGACGCTTGAAACTTTGATTGAACAGAGTGAAATTCACTACTAAGTCAAAATTCACCACAAAGTCCAAAGAAGAACGTCATTAAAATTTGTTCGATGTTCTCACTTTTGAAGACTCATTCTCTCCGTCAATCACAGAATCCATATAATTTTGAGAATTGCAATATCGGTTTTTGATCGTTGCTTATCAGCTCCTGATCTCCATTTACCTTAAAAAGTTTTTCGAAGGTAAAAAGGGAACAGCAAATAATCAATAATGATCAAATGCAAAGATTTTCAGCCCTCATACATATTTTACAATTATCGCAGAAACTAGAACTGCATTGCACTCACAAAAGCAGCCGTAATATCAAATGCATTTTTTACATTACACTGACAGTAATAATGACATCATTTATGTCACACTTAAAATAATAATATCATTTTCTTAGGTACTTCTTCATCATTGCAGTTGCAGTGACTTAACTTACCAGCATCCACTCAACGGATTATGAATTTGGTTCTTACAGGGTTTTTTCTCAAAATTTAATTTAATGAGGCACTCCTGCTACAGGGAACACATACGGTATGCTGTGGACTGCAACCGTGAATCATTTCACGATTCCCAGGCCACAGATACTGCCGCGAAGCGAAGCAACGATTGCGTCTCGACACTTCCTTTTTCGGGGCAATTTATTGGACATGAATAACTGGACTGAAGGAGAGCACAAGATTCCACCATCCAGCCTGCCCATTTCTGCAGTGCAACGTCCTGTTGCTACATACAAATGGTGAAAATTAACTTAATAAGCTAATTCTTGGTTTTGAGCTTTTGTGCCATGTACGCCACAAAGCAAGATATGAGATGAAGGTAAAAGAGGGAAAGAGTAAGGGACAGAGATTATCAAAATGGAAGAAAAGCAAACAAATTACTGAAAAGATGTGAGGTTTTCAAACACTCAAATGATTTTGTCTTAAAATGAT
Source organism: Stichopus chloronotus (assembly GCA_021234535.1). Lineage (NCBI taxonomy): Eukaryota > Metazoa > Echinodermata > Holothuroidea > Aspidochirotida > Stichopodidae > Stichopus > Stichopus chloronotus. The sequence goes on along the minus strand of CM037834.1, from coordinate 26,250,518 downwards.
CTTTCCAACTTTATCAACATTTGCCAACTTATATTCCTTTTGATACCCTAGTCTTCCCCTTAGTCTTCCCCCCCCCCCTCTTTTAGTCCCACCAAATCTCCCTCATCTCAAATTTGTTCTCTTCTTGTGTACCTATCGACTACCATAAGAATGAAACAATTTATATACACAATTAAGCAGTAAATCAGAAAAGGTTTTCAACTCACAGCCACCATTTCTGTAGCAGAAGTATGAAAAATTGAACATGAATGTGGTAGTCAGCTGACACACCAAGACTGCCAAATATTCAACCTTATTCCCCCAGTTGCCACGGTGGTAGTTTTCGTCATTCAAGCTGATGGGTGCTGGTGGAACCTTAGGTCCTTCCTGGGGGAGAAGTGGCTCAGGATGGGAAGGCAAGTAGGGACTGCCTCCAGAAAAGAGTTCTTCTTCGTCATCTCCCCGGTGAGCAGTACCTGCAGAGAGCAGAGGTCAAAGTTTGAAACATCTGACTCTACCGCTGTTTTTAACTTGACTCACGAATACCAGCAAAGGCTGGAGAGGTTAGGGTTGATCAACGAGCATTTCCCTCAGCGTGTTTCACAGTGGCTCGCGCTTGTTCAAACTGTTTTTCTCTTGCTCTTGCAGTCTGCGACAGAAATAGCGACTTTCCTTGGTTGTGTGAGGTCTTTGAGGTAATTAAATGAAATCAGATATATATTTACATTCACTGTTAAAGATATTTGCAGCATGATAACGTGAGACTGCACCTGTACATAAAAAAAAACAGAAAAAAAAAAAAACAATTTCTAGTGTATCAATCTGGGTGATTTGAGTTTAAACCAAAGTTCTCTTGTGTTAGCCATTCATCAGAACTAACAAATCATTTCCAGTTTTATGAGCAAATCATAAAGTTTAAGTTTATACAGGTTGGTTGCAAAACTGCTTACACTTTTAAAGATTTTACGACCACATGCAGTACTGCCTTCAGTACCTGACACTTGCAAAGATATGATACCATGGCAAACTCATCCAGTTGTAAAGATGGGCCTCAACAATCAACCTCTTACCTTTCCATTATCCTGACAACCGCCAGTGCATCTACATTGCTGATTCAGCTCCACAAGGCACGACTTCCAAGGATTCAATACCGTTAGTAGCCAATTTGTAACTTTTAGTTTCCCATTTTTCTCTTTATCCATACTTTTCAGTATATAAGTTTCATGGATTTCACAAACAAATTGAAAATTTTTCCCATGAAACTGTAGAATATCCTTTTCCCTCCATATTAATACAAGAATAAGTCAAAGGTAATATTGCCAATAAACCTGCTGGAGGGTTGCTGCAATTGTTTTATCTCTTTGGTAGCTATTCCTTGTATGACTATCAGTACTTAGCTATTTAATTACAATTAGAGAAATATACTGCTTGTAATGTTCTCACCTAGTAGTGGACTAGTTCTCTCTTGCAGAGTAGCTGGTTCTGTGCTTGGTGGGGTAAATACATCTGTGGTATCAGAAAATAAAACACTAGTTAATACAACAAAACAGTCTCAAAAATGTATCCATGTGAACTTTAAACAAAGGTTGCACAAGACCCACAAACACACCTACTTCAGCCTTACAACATCCACTTTAAAATGACAAACATAAATGACAAATGCTACAATGCATTTTACTTTTGAGAATTTTCAAATTTCTGAGGGCTTAAACATCTGCAAAATTTTTTCTTCTTGACACTGTTCATTAAACGTTGGAACAAATGTGCTTTAAATTCAGTAATGCTTTCCTGGACCAAATTTCAAAGGTACAAAACTGTAATACAAACATGCAACGAAGGTACTGTATACACACTCACAGCATTACAAACTATTCCCAGATCATACTATACAGTACATGCAGCACCACATATCTACACTCAGAATATTCCCTTTCAAGGTCCAAGGCGAAGGAGGGCCAGCATGTCTCCCCCACTTTTGGCTGATAATTTTGTGTGATGTTACATTTTAATTACTTTGAATGATGTAACTTCACACAGAGAAATTAGTTTTGCTAGTACTGAAAAATGGCAAACTTGCAAATAGTCTATGAAGGAACAATTTCTGCTTGAAATGTCTTAATTAATTTTTTCATAATAACGAAAATAATTAACTGCAATTTAGTGTGACTAATATGGCTTGTTTTTGTCACTAATTGGGCTATAAATACCCCAATCCAACAAGTCTTGCAACCCTGGCGTCAACTGCGTACGTGTGTGCGCATTAAGACGGACATCATGCTGCCCACTTGAATGGGTGGTCAGAAAAATGTCCAAACAGAAACCCCCAAATGCACGTACAGAACATACGTCCATCGCGGAAACTGAACGGGAAACATAAGTAATGCAACAATGCAATCTATGTTTTTCAGGAGGAGAGGTTGTTGTCTTTAGATTCAGGCAATATCATTGTTGCTTTTCATTTATTTGGAAGATTGTATGGTAACAATAGCATTACTCAATATTAACAGAAAGTGACTTATAAGGAACGGCTTTGGTTCCACTTTGTTTCCCTGAACCAAACTTTGAGAACAGTTCCAGGAATTTGTGGCATCTGATATCTAATTTGTAATGTTGCAATAACAAAAGTTTTAGGTGATTAAGGACTAGGTAAGATTTATCACATTTTTAAAATTCATGCTTTGTTAACAATTTCTTTTTACTTCCTTTGATTTGTCTAATTGGTGTAACTGAAACTGAAGAGTTTGATTAGGACTTCCAGGTACTAAGTTCTTAGAATTCATTATTTTTTGCTTGTGTGGATATGTTATTGTAGGTTTCACATCAGGCAAGACTTCAGAACTTTCTTTATGATAACAGTGCAAAAGTTGGCAGAGGTCTAGTTGATTTGCAAAAGAGATTTATCGGATTATGAAAAGTTGAAGGTGTGCCTGTTATACCACCATTTTCAGATCAAATTTAGTCTCTAGATCATGAATATTTCAAGAGTTCCCTGGGGATTTTCCCCTGGATCCTCTCTCCACAGTGTCAGCTAACATCCCCATTGATCCTTATTGCCACCTTTTAGAAGGCTGACTTTCTAATGTACCAATTGTAGTTCTCAAAATTGTTCTGGCAGGACCAAAGTGGCTATGTGTAGATCTATCACTGTCACCCATAGGAATATTTTTCTTTTGAGTAATGGCCACCTAGTTAAGGGGTCTGGGTGAGATGGTGAATTAGGTGAACATGTTTTTGAGAATGAATTCTAAGTCCTAAATTACAGATGCAAATATGTTAAAATCACATAGTTTCTGAGGGGTCTTGTCCCCTGACTGGGGTGTTGAACTTTGACAAGCACAAAGACACTTTGAGGGTACAAGGCTACATAGATATCTGTTCAACACATGGTTCAAATTTTAAGTATCCTCACATCTGTGTATATAAATATGTCACTAGGCTATATTCCAAGTGACACAATGCAGGGTGTGTGCAAGAAGGGGGCGGGGGGAGGGGAATGATCACACATTCCTTCCTTGAATGCAATGATGTGCAATGTTATCTGTTATCTGTTAAGTTTACTTGTTACTTACTGTCATTAATCCTTTGTGGATGCTTACATTGTTAGTCATCAGTAGCACTGAACATCATAGAGTGAACTTATAAGGTGTTCACCATACATGTGCCCTAGCAGATATGAGAATATATCTCAACCACTTTAGCAATTAAGTTAATTTGTAGTCTGCAGGCACCTAGACGACTTAAACTCTTGTTAGATCAACAAGACAAATTTTTTAATGAAACTGTCCTTCAGACAATCAAATCATTTAGTCTTTGAACCACATTCAGACTTTTGTTACAGAACCAAAATGATGGAATGAAATTAGCAAAGAATTTGCATTGTAAGTGGCAAAATCTACTAAATGATAAAAAACAACCTAGAAAAATGAGTTCATAAATTGCATAAAAGACTAGTACTTTGAGCAACCTTATTTTGTGACTGACTGCAACCAAATTTGCATGTGAGTTGTCAGTTGGACGACCAGATATTCAACACTGCAATTTTGAAGCAGGCCTAAATTGGGGTATGGATATACAGTCAAATAACAGGAACAAAATGTACCAGGTTTATGCATGTACGATATACACATGGAAAACAAACGAAAATGACTGTTGAGCCATATAAACCACACAAACTGACAATTATAAAACAACATCATATGAAAATAAATACGCTTACAAGCAGGGATGTAGCTAGCCAAATTTGAGTGCCGGGTAAAAGTCTGATCTGGGGAAAGCACCCACTCCATATCTACCCCATTTTTCAGTCATTAAATTTTCCTTTTTCCCTCATCTTATTTAGAGAGTAAATTTGGGGTTAGTTTGGGTCTCAATTGGCAGATTTGTGGTGGGTGGGGAGACATGTGTTTGCCTGGAGTGCTGGGTGGAAATATCTAGTGCTGGGCGTGGCCGTCCAGCACCGCCCACCGTAGCTACATCCCTGCTTACAAGTTATATAAAATTGAGTTAGCAAAATGAACCAATTGGCACTACTGTCAAAAACAATACGCACTATGTAGACCGATGGCGGCCAGCTCCATGGATGTAGTCCTGCCGGCACTCAGCCCCTCCTCTCCCCCATATATTTTTGTTCCTCTGGCAACCACTCAATTATTCTTACGGGCTCAGGCTATATACTAATTGATAGTTGTATCAGCACAAAGTAAATTAACTGCTCCACCTTTCTACAGACCTACCATAGTGCTGGTGTTACCGTGTAACTTAGCACTTGCAGGCCATTAACATGGCTTGAAATGATGGATAGACCTAAGCCTAACTTAGGCCAAGTTAAACCAGGGATGCTCCTCTTTACTAAATTTGGGTAGAGTCACAGTAATTAGGCCTATAGCCTTTAATTCAACGAACAACTCACATACTTTTCTAGTACAACATAATACATGACACCCTAATGGCAAAGCTACAAGTAGTCTACTTACTACCACTACCAGGACCACAGATTTTTAAGATTGCACGGTCTATCGTTAGTCTAAAGACTGTGTTCGAGTTGAGTCTCATCTAGTGCATTACTTCAGTAGCTCACCACTTAACGCAGTTAGTATTACATTTTTTACAACATCAACGTTCAAGTATCATTACCGTCTGCAGAGTCGTCGTTTTCCGTTACGGCCGTCGATGATGGCGCATCCATATCTTTTGCGTATCTCCTTATCACTATCACTGGTTTCAACTCAAAATGATGTGAAATGATCTGTTCTTCGTTGCCTTAACCCATTGGGCGTCTCACGGAGTTGAGAGCAGGTTTTCTCCGACGCTTCAGTAACTTCCACGCAGCATTACAACTTGCAAAGGTGTTGTTTTGATGAAGGACGATATCACACTGGTGCTAGGACGCGACGTACGTACTGTGACAGTGTGAGACTGAGAGTCACTGCAACAAGAAGAACTTGTAAGTGCAGGAGCACAACAACACTTGGGAGTACGTTCTACCAGTACCTGTGTTTCCTGACCCAGTTAACACTCTGATGAATGACTGCGTAGGCTCAGAATTAAGCCAATCAAAACGATGTAACTACGAAAACAGCTTTGTAAGTCATTGCACAAGCCAAAGATCATCAACGTATCCAAATAGCGTCACTTACCCTGAATATCAAAGCAAAAGCCATGTATGTTTCGTACTATTTGCGTCTCCTGTCCCACCCGCCGTTTCTTCACGCAGTTCATCCAGGGAGGCTAAAGGTATTACCCTGGATGAGCAGCACAGTCATGACAAACTTTTTGAAGGAATCTTCAGTTGAAACTTGCAAGGGAGGGGGGGGGGGAAAGAAACGACAGGTGATTTGCGTTCATGGTATCACCCACTGCGTAGAGGCTACGCCCTCCAAAACTCGCGCCTCATTGACTCTGGAGGTGTTTACTCGATTACATCAATATTGTTTTTAGGCCGTATACTCAGAAATCGAGTAGGTGAATAATTCCGCCACGGATGTTGCCTGTAAATGCTTTCGGATTATTTTCAGGATCTCACCCATGTAGGTCAACCAGATGAAAACTGACTCTACATTTCGGTGCCATTATTTGAACTGAACCTTTAGCAATTCCTATTTCTTAAGTAATGAATTATTTCTTTTTCATCTTGCTTGGTGAAATTTAAGTAGACCTTACCTGGGGTGATCTGGCGCCTATCCAGGATTTTCAGCGGGTGAGGACCAAGGCCAAGCGGGATTATCTTAACGGATCGCCACTATCGGTTGATGCGGAGCGTACAAGAAAATTTTGACTTTACACCCCCACCCTCTTCTGACGGCCGAAACGACTCCCCCGGGGTGTCCTATAAGCTGCCATTTACCCAGCCGTGAAATGGGGATCTAATTTCTCAATTAGGAAGTATAACTTCAATTAACCTATGAAAAATTGTGATGATTTGGATTTTTATATCTATAGAATACATTCACTTGTTAAATTGATTTCGTCCGGTTCACTCGTTAAACTTTCTAAAAGTCTTAAAGGGGCTCATTGAGTTGATATCAGTAAAGATTGCAGTGATTTTGAAGTAAACAAACACACGACAATACTCACAGTTAGCATAATTAATCAAGTTTCATATCCAATAATTATATGAAAACTGTCAATTTTTTTTCTAATTTTTGACCCTTACTTGCTCTGATTGTGTGCATGTGAATGTACTAATGTGAAAATGTCTGGTCACAAAGTTTCAAAAACCAAATTTAATCGTTGGTTACTCACTCATTAATGTTCCAACGTATGTAAAACTTTGGGATCCTTTTAGTTTGACTGTTTGTCATTAGTATGTGAAGGAAACTTGACCGGCTTAGAAAAATTGAGTGAATTTCACAAAACAACTCAATGAGCCTCTTTAAGGTTTATCAGAGTGTGAGGGTCTCTTGCATTTCTGCCCCTAAGCTCCAAAGCTCTATTTTTGTTTTGCATGACAAATAGGCTATTTATAATACCTAGTAAGTAGTTCAATCAAATGAGCTCCATACGAGTGCAATGGACTTCGCTCTCGTCGTCTTCAGTATTCCCGGTATTAAAATCTAAACAACATTAGACTTTGCTCTTAAAAGATTAAATTGCTGGATAACACGTACCGTTATCACAGTTAGTTGAAACAAACTATAGCTAATTAGCAATTAACTCGCCTATAGGAATTAGAGGACGCATCATTTACGTTTATCAAGTTGCTCACTAACCGTGTTGGACCTAATGTTTTCGTTCAGGCCATGGCTGGCGATACTCGGAAATTAGTTCCTCTCCACGGATAAAACAATGACGTGGAGTTACATACGTTAGGTACTTTAGCTATCTCATGAATGAATCGTTACATTAAAAAAAAGAAGAAAAACAATCGATATTGTTTGTTCCTTCATCTGCGTATTGCTTTGTAATTTTTCCCCTTGTGCACCATTATTGTGCTACAATGGACTGACAGCGCTATACGCATCCATGTGTTTTCTTTTGGTTCGGATGGGATTGACAATTTCTTGGTCAAGATCGATCCGGGTATCTTACAGTTACATCCCAGGATATAAACTCCCTGGAAAGCCGCAGCAAGGGATATGATATACGAGTGGACATATGAAGTGTAAAGTGTTATATTTGTTTCTCCTGTCGCATGCCATGTAGAACCTTACAGCTCAATTGTTTAAAAAAAAAAAGTCATCTTCCCAAACAACTAATGAGAACGAAGGTTCAGGCTGAAGTAAGCTCTGTATCTTTAGCAACAGTTAACAAGGAAAGAGAGTTATTTCGAAAATGAGCTCTTTTAAGAAAGACGTCACGAAGGCGGTCTACACGGTGAAAGACGAAGTCGGCGGTGCAATGACGTCAGTTAAAGATGGCGTCGGTAGGACTGTCTCCACGATGAAAGATGACGTCGAAAGGGTGGTGGGCTCTGTCAGAATGTGGACTTGGCGACAGTGGATCAGACCGGTTTTCGTAATTTTCTATTCTTTGTTTGTCTGTGTCGCGTTTCCTATCCTAATTTGGGATATGTACTACCACGAAGAGTACCTTCAGGCATTCTCCTGGCTGACGGCCGGTCTTTGTGCGCTGGTGGCCATTGGCGTCTCCGGATACGGAATTCTCAGCCACCTCGTCTATTTTACTCGTCCGAATCAACAGCGATATATCGTGAGGTACGCACATGATGTTTCTGACATCTCCATGTCACATGAAGGGTTTAGTTCACAAAGTGTCACAAAGAGAAATGCCCCCCCCCCCCCAATAATGTAGGCAGAGAAAATAACCCCTCATAGTGGAGCCTTATCAAGCGCTGTGATTTTTCCTTGCTTCTCATCTGGAAAATTACATTAGTTCAATTTTATCTGCTTATGTACTGTACAGGCTGTCCATTACCTTGTACACCCGCTCTCAGCATAGAGTTTGCACACCCATAAGAAAGTCTCGAGACAATTTTCTTTCATGAGTGTCTTTATCACCCATTCAATCCAAGAAAGAATTCTTACAATTGTCACAATTGCATCTGGCGTGTAAGGTTTGGTACAACACTGTGAATGTTTACCTTTTCCCCTACCACCTGTGTCTTTCAAATCTACTGGTATACACTGTTCGTTGGCTGTTCATTGCAAAATACTTGCCCATCAATATGTAACGATACTGCATACTTGACTTCGTCCACCACCGGTTCTTCTTCATTTAATTGTGAATACAACCGGCTCCTATTTATTTGCATTTTTTTCTCTCATTTTGTTTCACAGAATTCTGCTGATGGTTCCAATCTACAGCATCGACAGCGTACGTATGAAAAATCAGACAAAATTTACCCCCTGCCAACGATAACGAATGTTGTTACCAGCATTTTCTTGCCGCTCCGATATAAAAATTGTACGCTGAAGAAAAGATGGTATATAGGTATACCACACAAACTATTTCAATGCCAATATTGCCAATATTGTTCGGGCGTGTACTCATGATTACTAAGGTACCTGTGTGCTCGCGCGAGTGAAAAAGAGGCCATGGACATGTTGGCTGCAATCATGGAGCAGGTATGCATATTTACATATTATCATGCTCTATGACTGTGACTAACACGGATCTACTTGATAAACTACATCGGTCGATTACAAACCATCTCACTGCATCCTATATCAGCAGCACTGTGCTCCGTGGCGTGTGTGGGGTTCCATGGGCGTTCACTTCCTCAAGCTAACCTTCCCAATGTCCTCCGCTGGCTCCTTCACAATTTATTAAAGACGGGGGGGGGGGGGGCAGATTTTGTGTATCCATTTTCTCTGACACACTACTGAAATGAAAAATAGCGTAATCTGTGATCATTTTTTTATTTTGAATATTCCATTTTTTTTTCTTGCAAGTTTTACATTTTGAAAACTAGATCGTTCCCCCGCGGTCACGCGATATTGCCTCCATCCGCTATTTTCTCAAGACTAGACGAGAAGGTGGGGGGGGGGGGGAGAGATTGGCTCACATTCCCTCCCTCTGCCCTCTGGTACTGAGCTATAGGCTTTTGTGGAGCTCGCAAATAAAATGAATGTAATATTCACCAGACACGGTCTATCCTCCAACGTTTCTTTTTGTTATCCCGGCTAAGCCAAGTATCTTCTTTCTTAGTATGCAATCTTTTTTTTTTTTGGTATGCACAGGTGTAGCACAAGTTTCACCTGACTACTCGGTACACGATATATCGGTCTCCCTCATGCCAGATAAGCTACTAATGACTTACTTTGACAGGCTTGAGAGGAAAGGGCAGGGAGAAGTAGCATATTCATTAAAAATAATACATCCACTATAGTCACAATGCTTGCGATAATATCAATTAAGCCCCATCTGTTGTATAACAATAATGTTGCGCCCAACTAAAATAGTGCATCCCCAGTAAAAACAAAAAAATTCTTCAATGAAACAGAAACATATTTGCTACCATATTTGATTGCAGACAAGCTATCACCTACTGTATCTCTCGGAATTTTTCAACATCTAAGCCCTATCTGTTTTCCTGATGCATTCGTTTGTGCGCAACATGTTGAAACTTTTTGCAGAAGGGGTAGTCAGAGAAGTAGCTATGGTCATACATATAGGGAGATATGAAGGTCAAAACTTGTGACTGGCATGACTTTAGCTGAGTGGCGACTCCACCGCAACAGTTTCGGACAGTATGAAAGCCTTAATCCAGAATTTTATGAAGGAGGAGGTATGGTCTTCACCAAGGGGTCACTGTCAAGCTCGAAGGAACGAAAAAAATATGAACGGTGGTGGGGGTGCTTAGTAAAGACAGGACTATCTAACCTTCGCGCCACCATCGGTTGGCGCGAGGCTACAAGAAAATGTTATTTTTTCAAATCCTGCAGGTAGTCGGTAACAACACTTCCCGGGCGGACGTTGGGCTGCGTGTATCCAGTCATGAACAGGGATCTCATATTTGCAATTCCTTAATTCATGTGAAAGAAAAAGCTATCTATAAAAAATAGCAAAACATATCAAACGGGTTGAGATGATTCAAGAATGATAATAGATTACGCATCCTCTTTGATATCTTTTTAATTAGAGGGAGCCTACTTTGCAAATATTTGGGGGAAGGGGCTGCTCATACCTTCAAGCTCGGGGACTTCAGATTTTCCTACTATCGACTATCGGGGGGGGGGGGGGGTGAGACACCTCCTACATCGCCCTTCCTGATGGCATGCAGTAGATTCAGTGAGTTATAATTTCAAAATATATGCAAGAAGAATCCAGCTTACGTAACCAAAGGGCAAATTTCTTCTTTCAATTTTCAGAGTATAGCACTTCGTGTTCCACAAGCTGCTATTTTCTTGGATAGCATCCGGGCCTGCTACCAAGCATTCGTGGTATACTGTTTCTTGTTTTACCTTCTCCATTATCTGTCCGAGCATTATGATTTGGACGTTCATCTTTCCAATAAACCACAGATGAAATCACCGAAACCATTTTGCTGTTTCAAACCTGGGCCTAACTCCAAGTAAGACCATAGGCCTACTCACTTTTTTCCATCTCAAATGATAATTTACCATCAAGTTACGCTTCCTTTGACTGGCAAAAAAAGAAGACAAACTGGTAGTTTCGGAAGTTATTTTTAACCATTTCGTTTTTCTGTTGTTTTTTATTTTCTTATTGCATTTTCTTTAATACCATTGTTGATAGTTGATACGAATAATAATTGAATAAAATACTTTTTTTGTGATATTAAAAGAGATTGAAAGAAAGTCCTTTGAACTGAAATTGAATTTAATCCATACATATCAAGTGAAGTGAAATTTTCTTCAAAAAATAAGCTGACATTCTATAATCCTTAAGAAAGAGAATACTTTTGACACTCCATGTAACTTTAAACCCCCAACTTTGTCTTTTTGATGACGAAAGATTAATCAACTCTGGAAAGTGCATTAACTGTAGGATAACGCACGATCAGGGGAATAATGCAAGCGATTAACGAGGACGCAGCCTGAGTCCATCAAGCGTTAATATGAACCCACCCCCCCCCCCACACACACATGCAAAATTGTAAATAACCTCATATTTATTAAAAACGAGCCCAGAGAAAAATGTAAACACGCTTCACAACATGTCAGCAATGTTTGTGCAAGATAGACAAAGTACCACCACAATTTTTTGGTGAGATCAGACGACAAAACACTGTCAACTTAAGTTTTTATTGTATTCATCCACCGGGGGTTTTACTCTTTAATCGACCGTGTTTTATCTGTCCCACAATGCACGACCATCTGACTGAAATGAGCCAATAGGAGTTGAGGATTCTTCCTGTAACTTTGCATGAACTCAAGATCTTACCGTCTGAAGAGAGCTCCGGTCAAGAAAGCTTTATACTTGCCACTTTATTCTATCAGAAAATTGATGATAGCTCTTGTTTGTTTAAATTAATGCATTATCATGTGAAAACATTATCTGACAAAAAGCCTGCTCGAAAAGGCCACTTTGTGGATATTTCAAGCTCCTTCACACACCGTTACTGAAGCTTTCAACATTCTACTGGTTTTTGTCAATGGTGCTAATCCACTCCGGTCAAGCCCAGCATGTCATAAAACATTAGTCATATCTCAACTGGCGGCTGAAGTAGTATACCCCCTCCCATGAAACAGGGCTTTGCGATCATTTTGAAATTACCTCGTGATCAACATGAGCTCTAGGTATTGTGTGTTAATCAACCTTATTTTACATAATATATTTTAAAATGACATGAGTTTCAAAAATTTAACTAATTGCCTAAAGTATCTAATAGTCTACGGAAGATCCTTACGTTGTATGGTTACAGGAAAGTGACATTTTATAACTTTGTCCTATATGTCAGAGCACAAAAACGCAATTTTGTCATTATTATTTAATACATATGTTGTGTGAAAGTCATATCAGCGTGGCCGTAAATAGCACATCTCCTTTCCCAATGTTTGTATTTGTTGATTTAATTAAGGGTCAATAACGTCTTTAAAACAGACGCATTTAATCATCATGCTTGAAAACCTCTCTGTTTGAATTTAGAGGGTGAGGCAACCTTTTCTGCATGTCTAATTACATAACATATCCTTAAATTAATTAGATGATAAACTCATCATGGTCTCAGTGAGCGTTTCTGAAGGAGTCAATTGGCCAGCAATATATTACTGGCAACGTTTATTGCGCAGTGGTATGTGGTGCCTCACTTCCCAAAGTCAAAACTTAGTTATCAAGGTAATCGACATGTTGCGTCAGAATTTAAATATTTTAATTGATTAGAAGTTATCGAAATGTGGGCCTACTTTTCATTGGAGTTACTGGCAAAAGAGTTATGATTTGTATAAGAAAGTTAAATATCTAAGGAAGTAAGAAAAGTACAGAGATCATAATAGACAGCCTACATCTTATATTTCTGAGCAATTTCAGAATATGTGGTTATCTCTTTGTAAAGGAATGTGCAGGTATGTGATAGTATGGACATTGCAGCCCCGTGATAGTGCGTCAGGTGCCGTTGTTACAAGTCAAAGTGATCTGCATTTACCCTATTTGTCGCACAGCATATTGACACATTGACGAGACCTTGTCAATTAATGAGCCTGAAAAGATCCATTCACCATTAGCCTATCACTACCTCCGTATACAAATTCCATATATTACACTGCAGCCTACGCAAGAAAAAAATCATTTCTGCACAGTTTTCACAGAGTCTAAATATATTACTTTACATACAGTTGTGTATCCTAACTTACAAAATCGAAACTCATGTTGAGACTATATACATGACGTACAGGATACCGATAATTAAGTTACCAGGAATCGTCCATGGGTAGGCTTAAGGGGAAGGTGTTTGTTTAACTGAAAAGTTAAACAATCACATTTTTTAAACCAATTTTTGCGTACATAGAATGATAAATCATTCAAAATAAAAAGGATAGTACCCATCTTTTCAAGAAATAAATTTCTCACAGTTAGAAATGCAGTTGTTTGTTGCTCAGTAACAACTTGTTTGCTCACCCTAACTTTCCAAAATTTAGTACCTTCCGTCTCTGATCAGATACGTCTTATGGAGATGAAGCTTTCGCAGATCTTTATTGATGAGCCTGAATGGTTTAATAATGATTAAAGCTCGTTTCTTTGTAAACCATATTGGTGCATTCTAAACCCACAATTTCCCCTTAAACCAAATTAATAGCTTCTCACAACTGTGTAACACATCATGTTAAATTTTCTTAAAGGGTTTGCAACATTACTGTTCTAGATTGGAGGTGAATATTTTGAAGAAGGGATATTCTACAGGGCTGCAGTGGTGAGCTCAGTTACCGTTGACGCTCCCTGAATTACCTGGAGACGTGGTACCTTCAGTCAGTATAACATAACAGGATACTCAGTACATGCTTTCATATAGCCTACGGTTAACTCAGACATGCCCAAATCGATGATGTCATAATGATACAGATTCAGTGGCAGTCATAGTCATAGTCAAAAATAGTCAATCATAGTCAATCGTGGTCAATCATATACTCTTCATCTCTTCACCACAGGTTGGTATACCGTTGTCGGAATGGAGTCCTGAATTTCGTCATAATTGGACCTCTAACGACACTCATTGCTATGTAAGTAGCATCATTTATTAATTACACAGATAAACATATATCAATTCTACAAAACTTTCCTCTCCATGAAAACAATGCATGCCCTGCCTTGGGGATGATGTTAAGACTCTTCAGTCGTTCTATTTGATTGAATTCATACAAATTTGTCCAGTTGTTTAGTTTATGTGAAAGACTGAAACACGTGGAACATATATACGAAATAAAAACTGCAAATATTATTTCATCGCCTTTGGTGGTACAGTACATATGTACTTTATATGTTGCATTCATCTCGTACTTTCATCGAAAACAAAATATATGTAATATTCAGGGGTGTATGTATTCCCTCCACTTTTGGCGAAATACCGCTCCGCATTATGCCCTACATTGCATCCTTTCTCAATGTCCTTTGTAGTATACTGTTAAGCACTGTTAAGCACTCGTGTAGGCTTATAAGATCTCAATATTTTGTACATGAGTACCAAACGTAACGTTATCTGGAGTGAACTTACTTCCGTGTTGGTGGTGTAAGCACTCACTTGGCGATAGGATAATATCAGTCATACAACCCCTGTGCTGGTGCCAGTGTTTTGAAACAATAAAATGATGTGTAGGGTAGGTTAAATTATATCGTGTTTTAATGTTTATATATTCTAACGCAGATATACTTTAAAGGGAAATAGGGCGTTCAGAATACGCCAACATGACGTATAAGAGAAATAGCTTTAGTCATTGTTAAACCATTCACTGTCATCAATAAACATCTGCCAAATCTTCATCTCCTCAAAACATTATGCATGTGATGAGTAATGGAAGATGCATCATTTGAATTTTGAAAAGTTTGGGTGAACAAATTCGTGATGAACAACAAATAATTGAGTTTCTATCCGTTAGAAACTTATTTCTTGAAAAGAAGACTACTGTCCTTCCTTATTTTGAATAATCTATCATTCTGCGTCCACAAACATTGGTTTTAAAAATATGGATGTTTCCTGTAAAACAAACACCCTATTTCCCTTTAAATTTTGAAAAATGCTTAATGGAAATCGAAAGTAAATTGAAACAAATCGAAAGTAAAATAAAACTCCTTTATGGTCATCAGCCTATACGCTACATGGATATTGCAGTAGTTTGAGTGGACGGTAAACAAGTCAACTAACATCGTTTCTCCACATATTTGTAATTTGCAGACGTGAACTAGCTGGGAAATGTCAGAACAATATTACCGATGAGTGTTTTACCTCTTTAGCTGTTGTCTTGTTCTGTTGTTGCTTTAAATGTTTGCGGTCTCTTTGATTCGATGATAATCGTAACGTTTGCCGTTATGATGGCATGTGTGTGTGTATGTGTATTTATGTAAGAGTGTATGCGTGTGTGCATGTTTGTGACACCTTCCTTATCAATATAATATCTCAGGAAGGGGAGCTTGGAGAAATCTCATACTTGGTATGTAGGTGTTTAGACATTGACTTCAAAAACTCTGTGGCTTTTGGTCGAGGTCAAAGGTCATTTAGGGTCAATATGAGTCAAATGGTGAAATCCTTGTAAACACATTATTTCAAGAAGGGAAGCGTGCGCAGGTCTCATATTTGTTGTGTATGTGAACCACAATGAGAGGAAAAGCTTGGAAAGATGCCACAATTTTTGTATAGTTGTACCGCATCGAGTACAAAAGCCACATTGTTTTTGGATCGATCAAAGTCATTTTTGGTGAATGTCAAAGGTCATTTTGGTCAGCAGTGGTCATATTGTAAAACAATGCTAAACATGGTATCTCAAAAAGGACGGCTTGGACAAAAATAATATTTGTTGTAAGTGTACCGCATTGAGTGCAAAGGTCCGAATTGTTTTAGTGTATGTCAAAGGTCATATATGGTCAACATGAATCAAATTTTGAAAATCTTGTATACGTGCTATTTCAGAATGAAAAATTTGGATGGATCTCATATTTGGTATGTAGGTGCACCGCATTAGGTAAAAGAACCACTTGCATGTCCAGGAAGAGTCAATATATGTCAGGCACATGAAATTTAAAGACAGGAAGCTTGGAAATGTCTCTTATTTGCTGTGCCGCTGTGCATGCAGAATCATGATACCTATCAGTCATCATCTTAGTTCAGCAGATGTCATTCTGTGTATAGCACAGTTTTGTTTTTTTTTTATCTCAATTGATAGATACTTATTACAAGAATCAAGCTATGTTACACGTCCTTACCTCATGCAATATGCCAGAATTGCAATTAAATCAACAGAACTATGATGCCTTTGTGCGCGATAGAACCCATTTCCTTATTACATTTTTTTGAAGAAAAGGTGACATAATTTACTTGCGCATTCATTGCTTTGGCAGAATATTCTACTACGTTGGTGACGAATACGAAACTGGAAACTTTGCGATAACAGGAGCTTGGTTTTGGTTGACTCTCATCAGCGCTATATCACAAGTAGTAAGTTACTGTGAAAATTACAACGACGCCATCTTCATGATTTCTACAAAGTTGGGCGTTTCGTTTACCCCACATTTGCTCGATTACGCCTCGTGCCACATCTCCCAACTTAACCAAATTGTTATGCCCACTTTTACGGAATGTGGACTACAGAGATACATTCAGAGTATTGTATGAATTGAGTTAGGCCCCTACCATATGAAAAACAAAATCATATCTACACTGTTAAAAATGTAAATTGTAAAATGTAAATTGACAGAAAATTAAATAAAGAAATGAAAAAAGAACTACAAAAATTTTCTAGTGATTAATTTCCAGACAATTTCTGTAGTTCTTATTTATTTCTTTGTTTTATTTTCTGTAAATTTACAGACATTCTTTACAGCGCATATCAATGCTTTCTTCATATGTTGTGGGGTATCTAAGGTATCTCAGTCGTACAAGGTGCAAATCGTTAAGTCACTGGAATGGAGCTTCCCATGACAGTTTCTATTAATTCAGAGATAAAATCATAACGAAAAAGTCCCCAAAAGAATTCTTTCCCATGCATTCGATTACTCATTGATAAATTGTGCCAGGTGGATGGACAGTAAGCAAAATGCAAACGTCAAATATTTAGACAGTCGAGTCTCTATTTTGCTTGTAGTTGTCTGCCAAGATAGTAACACCCTTCATTATAGTTCTCTACCAAGTTAAATGAGTGCGCACTATGACAATAATCTTACCAGAATTATAGTATTGACTAGCAAAGATGACACCGATGAAGCCATACTTTCATTTTCCCTTCTTGTCTTTCTTGCAGTGGGCTATGTACTGCCTAGTGATTTTCTATCAAGCGACAAGTGAAGAGACAGCCCCATTGAAACCCCTGCCACAGATGCTGTGCGTCAAGTTTGCCATTTTTGGATCATTTTTTCAACAAATCATCATATCACTTATCGTCAGTATGACGTATACGTGTATCTCCGACCAGTCTATGACGTCAGCGGAACCTGCGCAGTGTGCTTTTTCAAAGAGTCAAATGGCTAGCGAGATTCACGTAAGTGTGTGGTTAACACTAGGGTTTGCAACGGTATAATTGAAACGATTAACAAGAAAAACGAGCATTATTGTATAAAAAGAAAATCACATGAGTCCAAAAGGTTAAACAAGTAGCAAATTGTAGTCGTAACACTTAAAATTGGGTTGACACAAAGGGAAATAATTGTTTCAGTGCTGGGAAATTCGTACCTTGACACAGCCAATTGTATACTGTACCGAATGACAGGCCATCTGCAGCATGATAGACAATTGAAGTAGCATATATATGCCGGGTACCTCGTCATTTACTGGATATGAAAATAAAACAAAAAAAATATAGTTTCCTCACATGAAAAAATACTCAAAAACTTCTTGACCCAATATTATCACAATGTAATAAATAAAATTTTCATAACTTGACATACACGGTTAAAAATGAAAGTTGTAAAATGTAAATATACCGAAAATAGAATAAAGAAATACAAAAGGAATACATGAAATAAGTGTACTGGTTAATTAGTTTCAGACAATTTCTGTAATTCTGATTTATCTCTTTGTTTGATTTTCTGTAAATTTACAGACATCTTTTACAATGTATGTTCTGTGGGTATTTTAGTAAAACAATATTACTTGAACAGCCCAGAGAAAATTCTGAGAAGTGAGGGTCTTTGTTCTGATCTACCAATTAATGAAGTTTAAAAAATACCATTCACTTTTGATACGGGAGGGGGGGGGAGTATCCTCATCTCTCTTGTAAACCCCTGTTGATGATAAAGAATCATTGAAATAACACTGAAAGGTTCCATTCAATTTCTATCACATTTAGATGAATCAGAGGCAAACAAGTGGCAATTTGTGTCGCTGAATGCACGCAGCGATTTTTGGACATTAATAAATTTGCTTTTCTTCCTATTCTTTTCTCTTATTAGAACTTTTGCATTGGCATTGAGATGGCTATCGTTTCGGTTGTCCATCTCTACGCATTTAGCCACAAGCCATACAAAGCTGCCGGAGAACCGTTGGCATTCCGTCTGTCCTGCCGACGGATCTGCGATTACTCTGAAATGAAGGATGACATTAGAGTCCATTCCGGAAGATTTAGTAAGTCGGCTTAACATCACTGGTAGACTCAAGTTCTTTGTTTTGGAGACCAAAATGGTCATACAGTGATACGCTGGTGGCCCTTAGACATCCTTTGGATTCTTTGTTTTTTTCTGTAACCGGATGCCCTTAGATACGATTTGGTCTTACAACAGTGTGCAATGGTGGAGTTAATTTTCTGAAAGTTTCCAACACTGTTCCGTTTGTAGTAGTATATGATTTAGAGTCTCGACTACTTTTTCTTCCGTAGAAGTCTCAGTATTGCAGTTTATTGCACAATAGAATAAAATGTTAACTTTTGAATGGGGCCAGTTTACAGCTTCCATACATGCAAGGAATGAAGGATATAAACAGTGCCTTCAGATTCTTTAAGGGAAATAGGGTGTTTGGAATACGTCAACATGGCATTCAAAGAAAATATCTTTAACCATCTTAAGACAAGTCAGTCTCATCAATAAACATCTATACAAAAGCTTCATCTCCGCAATACCTTATGCATGTGATGAGTGACGGAAGACGGTGTGAAAACAGTGCTAGAAATGTCGCTCTCGACACTTGTTGTAAATTCAACATACTAATAATGTGGCCGGCCATTTTGAAAAAGAACAATCTTTTCAATTCATTTTTTTTAAGATCAAATAAGGGTATAATGCTTCTTAGCTTCGCCGTCTTCCACATACATGTCTCGTTGCACTAATATGGGACTGGCAATTGACATACCAACTGATAGAATTCCATTAGAATCTGAGTCGAACTTGCCAAGAATTGGATTAAATGCACTCATCTTTTTAATGTTTTTTTTAGGTTAATGTGTGTTTCAGATTTCCTTGGAATATTGGGTGGTCTTCAGTGCCATATGACTGGCACTTGTCACAATGAAATTTATTCCTTCATGATTCAGCAAATTTTTGGAAAAGTATTTTTCATTCTTCCTCGACCTTGGATCCTCCAGTGGGGCCCCCTAAGCCTCTGTGAGGGAAAAGATTTACCGGGTATCTGGATTTGTAATATTGCTCTTATTTTCTTTTTCTCTCTAAAAGTTCAAAGTATTAAAAATCGAGGAAAGGGAAAAGACGATGAAGAGGAAGTGATCCGTGATGGCGACACAGCAATGAAAGTTATCTCGAGTAAAACCAGTCAAGATGTAAACGTGGAGAGCTGGTCGAGGTCAGAGGGTGACGACTACGGACCAACCGCCGGGTGCAGGGATGAAGATGAGAAGAATAACGAGGAGGATTATGTGATAGCCAAACCCGGGGTGGAAGACACTTCAAAACAAGGGAAAGATGAAAGCCTCTTTGTTGTTTCTGATTCTGTGCCAAGCGATCAGTCATTTCAGTTAGCGCAACAGCTTCAAGCGTTTGCCGCGACTGGGGAACACGATGTTCGAACTGAGAAGGAAATGAGAAATAGATTTGATGCTGAACATACCGCGACGGACGTCGATGAATTTGGCATGAGTAAATCGTTCGAAAAAGGTGGTGACGTCAGTCGCAAGGACCAACTTGTTCGAAATGAGTTTTCAAACAGTTCAATGGCGGGGTTGCTAGCGTTCCACGAGGAGACCCTGCATCCGAGTTGGTCGTTGGACCAAACCCTGGGACCAAGTACGAAACACACTGGACAAAGTGAAAGTGAGGAGGACTGGACGATGATCCATCCTCCCAGTGAAGGTTCCTTGAACGTGGTGGTCAACCCCTGGGATCAAACAAACGCAGACGAACCGATATTCAAACCGCAGGAGAGACTGCTGGACGTCAACAGTGACCACTCCGTTCATGACGACAATCTCGCTGTGACCGAACTGAGTGCAGCGAGTCACGATGATGTTGATCTCAATCCGGCGATCCAGGTGAAGAGTGGCTTCGATGATGATTTTCTTCCTTCACGAGAGACGACGAAGGACGTCGATTCTGCGAGGTCTTCCTTTCCAGATGTCATAGAAGGATTTGGTGACGCATTTGCAACAGATTGTTGACATTAATGTCCGTATATTGATGAAACAACCATGAGACCCTGCCTACGAGTTGGTCGTTGGATCAAACGTCTGGGACCAAGTACGAAAAAGATTGCATGTTCTTCGTGTATCAATACAAAGACAAAGTTATATCCTCAGTCACCGATGGGGATGAGTGTCATTCATTTTCCATATAGTCTGTATTTTGAAGTGGATTTCATTCAACAAACATTGTGCTGCCATTCACGCTTTCATCTGGCCGAAAGCAATCCTTCGATTAACTAAGAACAGCCATGAACATCAGGCTTAGACACCAGTACCTTAAACGTCATCATCGTTAGTCTCTTGGTTTCTTTCAGGATTGTTTTTAATCAGTTTTTCTCTCTGCCTTTCTTTCAGTTTTTCTTTGGAAATATTTTCATATTGAGCATATATCACCGTGTGGATCATCATGTTACACGCTAGTTTGAACTAGGTAATATCTCCAAAACTTTGGTTTTATAAAAAAAAAAAAAAGAATGAAGATTTATAAGCTGGAGGATCCAAGTCCTTTATTTCAGTTTAGGTGACAAAATGGTGGTACAGTGATATGAAGAAAGGGTCTAAGGGAAGTGGTGTATTCCTAGTCTGCTTTGGAAATTGTTTCTATAACTGAGATGCTCTATAACGCGATTTAAATGGAAATAGGGTGTTTAGAATACCTCAACATGACATACAAAAGAAATAGCTTTAGTCATTGTTAAACCCTTCAGTCTCATCATTAAACATCTTCCAAAACTGCATCTCCTCAAAACATTATGCATGTGATAAGCAACGGAAGATGCATTATTTGAATTTTGAAAAGTTTGGGTGAACAAATTAGTGTTGTGCAACAAATAACTGAGTTTCTATCTGTGAGAAACTTGTTTCTTGTTAATAAGACTACCGTCCTCCCTTACTTTGAATTATCTATCGTTCTACGTCCACAAACATTGGTTTTTAAAAATATGGATGTTTTCTGCAAAACAAACGCCCTATTTCCCTTTAAGGCACAAAAGTACGCAATCGCGAAGTTAATTGCTTTTAAACAATCAGTTTTTTAGGTATAAAAAAAAATCTGTAGGAATTTTCTTTCTTTTTGGTTCACCTTGAGATGGAACTTTGGTTCCCGTTGCTCCCCTTGGATCCAGTGGATGTATGCATCCGCGGATACCAGTGACAAACGACTTGAAGTACTGTTTCTATTTAGCAGAAAAGTCGTAGACAAATGAGAAATATGCAAGTTTGTGGATGAAGTCGGTTGTAAGATTATATACCTTCCATTCTTCCATGCAAGTCCTCGTCAGTTAGCGGTGATGCAGAGATACGAACGAATACTCTGTAAATGTAAATATAAATCTCCTTGACTCGATTCCCGCAATTGATCTTTCCACGGAATATGATTCTACAGGGTAATGGTGTTGCTGGGTTAGAGCGAGTTGGCTACCTATAACAGTCCTCGTTTGGTGTGAGACTAATTAATTCAAACCGTAGTTGGATCTGGTATGTATAGCGTCTCACTTTTAATTAGCAGGTGAGGAACATTGCTTGGTTTTAAAAGCCATAGTCTTTCTTTCGTTAAAGTGTATTAGTCGAGCTTTGGACGGGGGCAAGTTATCCTTATCCCATTTCATGTCCTGCAGCGTGCATGCTTTCAACAGTCCCGGTGTGGCAGTAGTCAGTCATATACGGTACATTTTCAATGGAATTAAAATGAGTAACACAATGAGGAGTAGAGCTGGCATACTCATCTTCGGGTCCAATTGACTGAGAATTTAGGGACTTCGATGTGATGTCAGAGAATTATTGTCTACCCTTTGTTTTTCACCACGAAGCATCCTTTAATCTTGTAAATAAAATTAATCATGTAAATAAATTTATTTCGTAAATGCAGAACCATGACCCACAATTGAAAACAAGAATATATGTCTCCAGAAGGGATCCACCTTTGCAAATGTCTGACAGGGTTTGGGTGTAGCATATTGGAGCTCCATGGTTGCTGTCACAGTAAATCAAGGGTATTTGCCGAATCAGGCACCGGGTAGCAGCTCTAGCAACACCGAATAAGCAAAGGTCTGAAATATTACACTGAAGGGCCACGCACAGGTGGAATTCAAGTTATTGATTCTCAAGTTTGCCAAGATGTGATGATTATTGTTACGAAAAGTGTCAGTAAGTAACACTATGAGTGATGACTTAAACATGTTGTCATGGACGACAAAAATACCAGATCATTGTTGTTTCTTGTTTCTTTCTTGAGAAGTGGTGGTTGTGTGAACAGCAGGTTAGAAATATGGTTTAATTGAAGTTTTCTTATATCCGAACATTTGAATATGAAACATACGGCCTACGTTCGGGTCACCATGTCGTTGCTAGATATGAAGAACCCACTGCGCAACAGTGTAGTGAGCAGCCTTAACCCATAGGATAAGGTTGCTCATTGCACAGGCTCCACTTATGCTCACTTAAAATTCTGTTGTGCTGCAAAGAATAAAACTAAAATACAAATCATCAGTCAATTCATCCTTGATGTAAGAATTGCATAACAAGATACCTTCCTTCCTAAAGGACACACGCTTAAAAGAATATGTAGTGATTTTGTTTTTACTTGTTTTCGAAAGTGCCAAAATTTTAAAATACCGCCAGGCAATAGCGGTGCAATGAAATTTCCCATTCTCCCTGTCCGGGCTTATCACATGCTGGAAAGAATTAATTACACATCTGATTCACGAATAACTTCAGTTTGGAAAAGTCGAGGTGCGCATGCACGAAGGATCCATCATGATAAATAGCCCTAATAGACAGTGGCGGCGCTACGGGGGGGGGGGGGGGGATGAGGGGGCATTTGCCCCTCCAGATTGTTTCCTTCCCCCCCAGTTGCCCCCCCCCCCAGTTGCTCTCACCCTTCCCAATCAGATCTTGTACTCATCCAAAATTAATTTAATCACAAAACTATGTATTGGCATTAATAAGAACAGCTTCCGGGGAACCATGCTCGATAAATGCCTAATTTATGTTACACAGGCTGTCAGTTTTCATATCATGCCCGTAGCCACTTCAACAGTAGGCCAGCCTGATCAGACCAATTTTCTCTGGAATGTTTACCGTCCAGCATAAGGGAATGGCGGGTAGGTGGTTGTTTTCCTAAATGTAGGAATGTCGTTGTTTTCTTAAATATAGGAATGGAATGGAAGTGTATGTAGCCTATGTGTGTGTGTGTGCGTGGGTATGCGCGGGCGCGTGTGTGTGTGTGTACTCGGTGGTACCGTGTAAATGTGAAATGGTACTCCCAAAGGAAAAAGTTGGGAACCTTGGAGTACGGTCAATCAAAAAAAAATAAATAATATAAAAATAAATAATATACCTCTCTTGGGGCTTAACTTTCCCCCCAGAGATATCCTAAAACCTCAGAGCTTCCGGCGGCTTCGCCCCCTGTACCCCCACCGGGCTTTGCCCCTGGACTCCACCAGGGGCCCTAAGGCGGGCCCCTTTGCCCCCCAACGTTTTCCTCTGCCCTCAGTTTGCCCCCCCCCCCCCCAAGTCTGACATTCTGGCGCCGCCACTGCTAATGGACAATGCAAGGTTGTTTGTGAACATGTCGGATAAGAGTTGTGAGGAAATATCGTTAGCACTCTTCAAGTCGCATCTCCATCCACTACGGTACTCGTTTCCACAGACCTGTGTTGGTTGAGACCTTGACTCTCAATACTGACGTGTTGATAATACACCCTAAATCTAACGTAGACGGTATTTTTATTTATTTTGACACTGTAGAAGTTCTTTTTCAATGAGGTCAAATGTGCAACATACATGATATTATTGTAGTCTTCTTCGGCCACATTTCAGGTGGGCTGTTTAAAAAGGTCGGACCCTGAGTGCTTCTTCGTTGATGGGGGGGGGGGGGGCAGGGAGACACTTGGGACATATACCCAACTTTTTAGAGAGGAGGGGACGCTAACATATTTGTCCCCTCCACGTTTTTAACCTGAAGTTAAAAAATATAAACTACATTATTCTTAGTGGAAGTGTAAATTTCCTGACTTGTGTTCCGCAAAGAAATACAAGAAAATTTAGCTGACATTAATAAGGACAGAGAGACTGGGAATATGAGTGGTATTTTATCAAAAACTCTCTCTGTACGGTGCGCTCTAACTAATGGCTGCGCTTCGCTTTGATGAAGACCAAATAGAGAAAACATATCAACTATGATGGTGTCACTATTTTTTCCACCCAATTCAATCATTTTCTCAAAGTTTGCCAAGTGGCAACAGAGACGAGTGGGGATATGTTCAGTCCCCAATATGTGTTTGCCAAATAAGTGTTTCAGAATTAAATGAAAGAGGATGCATAATTCAACTCATCTGAAATCATTTGATATGTGTAACTGTTTTTTATACTTTGATCTTTTCCTCCTTCTTGTGAAAGTGCAAAAATGAGATCCCTTTTTAAAGAGTGGGTACATGCAGTTTAGATCATCCGGGAAGTGTCGTTTCCGGCCATCTGGTAGTCTACGTAGTGGCTCTTTGGCGGCAGCCCATATACGGCCGCCGCCCCGAAGAGCCTGCTTGCGATAGTCAAACATTCCTTTCATAGAGCCCAAATCTTTATGAAGTTAACATTGATGGGCAACTGGCGGGTTTTGGTGGGTTTGGATTACAGGGCATCTTATGGGTCTATTGCCCTCCTTTGCTCTTAAACTTGTTATGTAATGTTAATACAACTCGGCCCTAAGACATCTCGGCCCCCTCGAAAGATTCGTAATGAAATAAGTAATAAAATAAGAATGCAGTAGTATGCAATGACCCACAAAATGAGGTTTTAACAATGAATTTCTTGGTGATCATTTGGGCTGTAGTAAATATTGGAAGAACTTGGGTACGTTTTGGTGTTCAAACAAACCTGATCGACTGTAGTGTATGAAGTGCAAGAAAATTTAGTAAATTAAGTACATTATGCCAAGCTGCCTAGGCTACATTTTGCAAACTTTGCCATTTAATGCAAATGTTACGGAGCCGAAATTACCGTGCATACAAAAGGCCAAGAAATTCTTTAAAAATCCATACCAGACTTTTTTCATTAAAGGTTGTGCACACCAAGTTAAATTTGTCTTCTTATACCTACAACTATTCAATAGGGGTCGAGATGTCCTTGGGCCGAAATGACATAGGACCGAGTTGTCTCGAGGCCGAGTTGTCTAGGGGCCGAGTTACTTGGGCCGAGTTGTCCATGGGGCCGAGTTGTCCGGAAACCACCGACTAACAGGAGTTTGTCCAGTTAGATGTTTGTTCACAGTCAATCTACACAGCTACGTGGGGTAGTATCAATGTTTCTCTGAAAGCCCTCCTTCAGCCAATCGCCGTAGAGCTTTAGACTGAGAGTTTGCGTTTGATTTTACGGAACTGAAAAGAATTTGTCTCCAAAGCAGGCGGACGTTAATTTTTCGTAGCAAGTAGCTGAACGACAAAACTCGTTCGCTACACTGGGTAGCCATCCGGAAGGTTTGTAAAACCAACAATTTGTTCTACAATGCCAACTAATGTGGTGCCAACTAATGTGGTGCTCCGCTTAGATAGTCCGGAGGCATCTCACCCCTTCTCCCACAAAAAAAGAAAACTTTTTTTTTCGTTCCCCAGAGCCTAGCTTACTGCACTTTTAGAAGAAGATTTTGGCCAGATGTTCCCACTCCCAATTTCAAATCGACGCCCATCAAACAGAGCATCACTCTAGGACAGGTAATAGCAGTATTTGAACAGCTGTCATCTATGCCCAGAACAGAGAAATAACGAGAGTACTTACATGGACTTATAACCACCGATCACCACCTATTTACAAGACCTACAGTCTCCGTTACAAGAGGTCACCTGTATAAACTTGATAAACCAAGATTTAACACATTACGTCGCCAAAGATTCTTTACTCAGCGAGCAATTGACCATTGGAATGCTTTGCCTGAGCTTGTTGTTGATTCACCATCCTTGGAAGTTTTTAAAAGGCGACTTGATAACTTTTGGTCAAGCAAACCGAGTTTATGCAGGATTGACGGTGATAATTTAGAAATGTAACTGTTGACTTTTGAACTGCAATGGATGATATTTTTGGAGCGATGAAATGGCCTTTGGCCAACAGCATCGAAGTAGCTGTGATGTGATGAGAGAAAAATACTTACTCAGAGTAGAGGACGCTATACAAGTGTGTGCTTTTTGAAACCACATGCATACTTGTACTTAACACAAGCATACTTAATGTACGCATCCTCCCCATGCATCTAGGCGAGTTGGAGTGGTTGGTGTGGCCCGAAAGAGAAGAAAACAGGCCCATGTTTGTTTAGTAAACTCTGTGACTACTTTCTGCGCTTAACTCGTTTCAGCTGTTGTAGCAGAGACTCTGAGTTAAATACGGCGACAGGGTAATCTTTAGTACAGTCATTAGTCAAACGTTTCTAGGCATATTAGGCTTGGCAACTTACGTCTCATCTGTCATTTTCCGTATCTAATGTTAACAATGTTAGTCAGGCTTTCCACAAAGCCAATGGTAAAGGCGTGTGATGAAGGTACGATAACGTTACAAATCAGCCTAGGTAGCCTATCCTTGTGTCATACTCGTACGTGTGGTCTTGACAGTTCTCTAACTTATCCTCATAAAGTTCTTTATGTTGGAAAAGTGAAGTGATGAAAACTAAACAGTACAACTACAGAATACCCTTTCTCAAGGATTTCCATTGCCCATCTGGATTCCTAACGTGAGGCCTAGCAGTAGTTGTAATCACTGGTCTGATTTCCACAGCTCATCTGTATTACCACTACCAGTCCCTCAGACTCAGAGTCATAATTTCTCTCATCGTCCATCCTAATGACATAAAGCTCCCCGTATAAAGTTCCTCCTTCATGCTTTACCGGTTTTCTGTCCACACATGCAAGCTTTACGTAATGCATATTAAAATAATACCATTGTCATCCAGTCGCAATGAACATGCTGAACACCCTCTCTTAACTGAATGATATGTTCCACAAAGGGGTACAAGTTACACACACTTTGAGCGCTTTTGAAATATTCACAATTGATATGGACATATGCACATGTTTGTCAGTATAATGCACATATTAATTTTTGTTTTGTTCCATATCTTGTAGATGGTCTTAATGGATTTAAATTTTGTCTAATTGATATATACAGTATCCGTAACCTTGCATCCACCCCCACGTTGGTCAGGTCCACTTCTAGCTGAAAGGCTCATTGTCATTGGTTGTCATTTTTGCTGATAATTCTGTCGCAAAATCCAGTGTTGTACTTTGAACGAGAGCAGCTGTTTCTGATGCTGGAGGGGGACTTACTGTGTAGTTTATATCTTGTCGTTTGTTCCTGTAAGCTTTTGACTACTGCCCAGAATCCTTTTCAGATTTCTGTGGTCCACAGTCCTGTAAGTGGATATTCTCCCAAAATTAATTGTGAATAGGCCTAAAGGCTTACTGTGCTCCACATATATATAGCCCAGTAGTATAAAGGAGCATCATTTGGAAATGGGTACACAACGTACTGAAATACTGACTTAACTACGTAAAAAGAACAACAACATAGAACGTTGTGGTTAGGCTTCACTGCTATGTGCACCTATGTCAAAAAATCGGGCGGATGGTGCACAAAGCAAGACCTCATTGTGAACACTTCATTGTAAAAAGTATCACGGAGGCCCAACTGGCAAACTCAGGTCATCAAGACCTCAGATGTTAAACTACGATTAGGCATGCATTTTAAGAAACAGTTTCACCCGTGATGCATCTGTTTAGGTAAGCTTTGCTTCTCACAGATGATATTTGCCTCCACCCAGGGAAACATGTGTCAACAAGATCGTCAGTAAAGACATTTCCCGTAGATACAGTACCTCGAAGGTAATGCTGTGCATTGTTTTCAGTTGATAAGTCTTTACCCTTGCTATTACACCATACAGTGGGTATATTTCTTCAATTTCTACAACACCATTGTGTAGATACGTCGCCTGCCTGTCCTGGTAATGATAGGTCAACAAAAGAATTGTGATCTGCAGCAGATGTATGTTTGTGTGAGGAAACCTTAGTTTTTGTTGTACACACAGGGATGTATGTAACCAAATGTAGTTAATTTTTAAACAGGGAAGTTACATAGTGAGAATGATTTAGATCATTCTTTTTTGCCATGTGTAGGCCTAACATAGTGTACATGTTGAAGATGTAAAAGATCAAATGGCGGAATCTCTTCTGCTTTAACTTCATGAGTGTGAAAAAGCCCAGACACAAGGAAGAGTAACCTAAAAAGTCAAATGTTTGGTCATGGTTGAATGCATGGTAAGTGAGACATCACAAATGTTTTTACCTTCAAAGCAGGTGTTAGTATGTAATGTTTTTCTAACTTCATACCCTGACACCTGTAAACAATGACAGGCTTGTTTTATCTACGATCCAAGGTCTCTATATTCATGAGTTTCACTTCACATTTGATGATTGGCTTGAAAACACGAAGCAGGTCGGAAGTCTGCCAGCCAGAAAGTTGAATAGTAATGATTACATCGGCAAACATGCATTTTAAAAGTGCACAATCTGTACGCAAATCGAGTGGGAAACCAAGCAATACTTTGTGGAAGTGTTGGTATTACGAAGGCAGCCAATGGGCATTTCATTATTTTCTCATAACATGAATTAACAATATTTACAATTTGTTTGTCCGTTCGTAACATGAATTAATAACAATATTTACAGTTCGTATGTCTGTTTGTAACATGAATTAATAACAATATTCTCAGTTTGTATGTCCGCGAATAATGTACGGAAAGCAAGCAACACACATCCGTTACTGTTTGATGGTGTCAGGTGTCGCAAATACTGCAACAGAGGCTATTAAAGTTATTATTGGCGTTAGTATTGAAGATGCTTATGGGGATTATGTATTCTGTTTGTGCATACTCATTTTGGTAGGTTAGATTTCAGTTTTTCACACTGATAAAATTTCATCATTATTAGTTTGTGGTTGACTCTTAGCCTATTTGGTAGTAGGTTGATGCCCACATAGTATGCAATCTCTCATTAGCTTCCAACTGGTCTTCTTTTTGTAGCGTGTCTTCTATGAGGCTTTATTTATAATTTAACATAATTTACCTTCGCAGGTCGTTCCTGATCGAGCCATTCTTCCAAGGGCAGGATCAAAATCATTTCTGCCACGATGTTTTGGGGTATGTTGAATCTTAACATGAGTCAATTCCAACCCACTTGGGTGTCTGCATACCATTAATTTGGAATGTTCTTGTGTGAGTTTGACTACATTTTAACCAGAATGACCCTCTAATTTCCCTGGTGATCAATTCTTTTTTGACTACCAAGTGTACTTCAGAAGCTGTTTTACTCCTTTGTGTGTGCTTGTTCTTTAGAAGGATGCACCTTGGAATGTTTCTTCAACCTTTCCTTGTGCTCAGCTCTGAAATTTGCATCTTCATGAGAAAATCACTTCTCCTTTGATGAGATCTACTGGTCAGAATTTTAGGTGCCAGGATCCGTTTCCGCTCGTAATTTTCACGGGAGTCATGTTTATGGCTCATTTAGAGGAGGACCACAAAGACATGAAGAGTATCTACATAGTTGTCTGTTTCCTGTTTGTAAATTTTTTGCCATTACCTTGACTGATTTCCATATTATACATTTTACTGAGACTAACGTGGTCCATCTGAAGTTCAGGAATGATCTTTATTGTCTGCCTATTGTTTTCTGGCCATTGTTTTGGAATGATTTTAGAGGGCTTGTGGGTGACTCTCATCGGGGTGAGGAATTAAGCTGTGATTAAAGATTTTAAATTATGAATGGAATCAAAGATATATTCAGATAGGTGGATGAGGTAATGTCATGTTTTTTTTTTTCTCTCTTTTTTGGTATTATTAGATGGATGTATAACAGTTAAGAAGAACTTTGAAAATATCATACATGCATACATGCTTGCAATCACTTCTATGGAGAAGTGCATCAGGTTCACTTAAGGTTTTCAGGTTCAAGGTCAACTGTGGTCAAGAAAACTTGACATTCGTTGACTTGCATTTTGGCACAAAATTATTGAAGAGAGCCGTCTAATCATTTCATTACCCCCTTTTGTGGCAGACCTTTTATTAATTTTATTTTCCTTTTCCCCTCATTCTCTTTGAAAAAGGGTTGACTCTGAAACCTGGCAAACGCCACACCGAAGTATTCACCGAAGAGATCTGCGTATCCATGGCAACACTGGAAAGCCGTAAAGACTTTGGTAAGAATTAAGTTGGTGTGGTGTTACAGGTCTGTGTTGATGCTGTTTTCTTATTAGTTGAATGAATTTAACAGTACCTCTGTATATAGTAGTAAGGGGGATGTCTGATTTTGTTTTCAGTTTACCCGTTTGTCATGAGTACCTGTCGACGTGCGTCAGTGGCTTTGTCTTCCTCATGTCACTTTTAAATTTCTCTAACTAGGCAGTGAGTCATACCTCGCCCCTTCTAATTCCCACCTCAGACCAGTGATAAGTATAGTTTGTTTTAATGTTGATCTCTAATCATGGACATTAGTACCGTATCTTTCCCCATCTAGTTTCCACCTCTAACTAGGATTAGCACTAGCTGTCTTTATCCTCTAACTTCCATCTCTAATCAATGATGAAGACTATTTTGCCTCTTCCCAAGTGGAATCAGTACTAATGTCCTGCAGCTTCTAATTCCCATCCTTAATCAGTGATTAGTATGATAATATCATGCTGCTTCTAATGAACAACTCTAACCAGTGAACTCTCTGATCTTGCCTTTTCCATTCCTCACCTCTGTCTGGTGACATGTTTCTTGTAGTTCCCACCTCCAACCAGTGATCATCTCCAGTTTGCCTCGTTTATCTCCCCACCTGTAGTCAGTGATTTGTCATATATTATCTTACTTCCATCTATAATCAGTATTCAGAAGAGTAGCTTTCCTTTTTTACTTCCAAGTCGGGTGTGTGAGTACGATGAGTGGTGGTACAGGTTTTCTGTCATTTCTCTAATCACTGATGAACACATTTTTTTCCTCTTAGGTGAGAGGCCTGACAACTATTCTCACGTGGTAGTCAAAACACAGCAGAGTGATTTCCTACTCTGTACCCTTGTTCACGGACTTCAGTTTCAACAGAATCTCAACCTGAAGCTGATGCCCAAAGAAAAAATTACATTCCGTGTCCAAGGAACAAGTAGGTCAACTACTATTAAATGGGTAGAATGAATAAGATTGCTGGTTTATGTCACTTTTAAGAGCAAAGAGTGAAGTCCAGCTTCAGATTTGAATGCTTTATAGCATGTAGCTACATTTATTACATCAGATGTAGTGATAATGTGAGATTTTACGTTCGGTCAGAACTTTGCGCTGGTGAGAGCCACTAGACTAGGAAACATCCTGTTGAGAGAGGTTACAGTTTTTTCAATGTCATTATCACTATGGCAACCTATATTTGAGTCTGCCTTGAACTTTGGTAAGTTTACACAGCTGTTGGTCAAACTGAACAGCCTGGCTGATAGGTTAATTGCAAAGCTTGTGGACAATTTTTATTGTGTTCACTCAATAACTTTTTACTTTCTATTATCTCACCTATGTCTGCAGTAGATTTCTCAAAATGTGTGGTGAGGCATTGCTTCATAAGTGTTTTCAGCCCACTAGGTGTCACTTCGAAAGTGTTCGAGTCAGTGCAGTCGTGAAAGATAGAGCAATGAGCCCAAAAGGTTTAAAAAAAGAAAAGAAGAGGAGAGGCAACACGAAATACCATAGCTTGATATGTGTTGGTTTCATAAAAATTGTTACATTCTGTGAAACATGAAAGAGTTCAGATTTGGTAATGATGGTGATCACAGGCTTATTCATAGGTTCCCTTACACCATATGGTACACATGGTTTCTGCATTGTAAATTCTGGCCCCCCTTGTCTCCATTGGGAAAAATCCCACCAAGGAACTTGCCCTTCGACAGCGAAAAGTTTTTCGTTGAGACTTTCACCTCTGAGGGAAGGAAACTTGTGATGAATAGACAACACTGCATCGAATGCCACTGCATCGAATGCCGGCCGTTTCTGGGGATGCTTTTATTACTTAAGTCAGGTTTTCAAAAGCAGCACAGTCACTTTATGGAGGTGGCATGTAGACATTTAAGTCCAAATTTCTTTTCAAGGTAACAGCTTAAGTAATTGTGTAGCTAGCATTCTCCTTTCGAAGTTCTGATATTACAAACATTTGCTCTGTCAATAGCCATTTATTGTTTTTCATCACCCTGAACCAAAGCAGAGCAACGAACTTCCATTGTTTCTAATTCATTAGTCATCACAATTGAAATAGTTTCATCCACATTGCTGACTACGCAGCCTGTCCATATCTTAATCCACCACACCTAGTCTGTAATATCCTTCACTAAAAATGTCTCGTCAAATCACCTTTTCCAGGTAAGGTGTACCTGACTGGATTCACACCATCTTGTCCAGTGGATGATGTAGATGTAGACTTAGAAGGGGGTGAGGAGGCAGAGAGTCACAATCAAAGAGCAGCATCAGAGGAGCAAAGAGAGGATGATCAAGAAGATGCAGGATGGTTGGAAGATGAAATAGGTGAGTGATGAGTTGAAATCACAGTGACAATTTCTTCCATTGGCTTAGATGGATTGTTCTGTCTGAAGGACACATCCATACAGTGGCTGAATAGTTTCAAAAACCTGATTCCATCATCATAAATCACTCACTGCTGCAGAGCGCAGACTTTGTGGCTTTTTCGTTGCAAAGATAACCTTTGTAATCATGTATATGTGTGTGTGTGTGTGCATGCATGTGTATATGTGTATTTGTTTGTCTGTTTTCCTATGTAGGTGTACCACATTTAGTACAAGGATCCTATCGATTTGTTTGGATGGTAAACTTATAGAAGTTTCCTAATCATATCTGACAGATGGTGCTTGGGAGTTGATTTTTGTTGCGACATCATGCAACAGTAATCCCATTGTCTTCTGTGAAACGTGACTTTTGAACTTACTTCAAGATCTGTAGCAATGCAGCTATTTAAGTTCTAACCTCCTAGCACTTAGTGGCATCACAGTTTTCTTTGATATCCAGAGATTACAATTTTATGACCCTTTCAAAGGGCTTCTTAACTTTGTCTTTACTTTCCTGCCTTCTGAATTGTCCATCCCTTCTCCTCCCAATTTGTTGATTCTCTTCTCCCATTTTTCACCTTGATCGTTGTCTTCCTCCCCGTAAATCCTTTTAGCTGGTGTTGTCCTTGTCTTGTATCCTCATTCCTCTCTCATGTGCTAGGGTTCATCCACTCGTCTCATGTTTATCACGCTCACCCGCCTCCCACTCCTGGTCATCCCGTCTGCCATTGTGTATGTTTTCCAGTATTTGTCTTTCAAGTTTAAAGATCTCCCTCCTTCCAGAGAACACTGAGATCCTAGAAGATGTGATCGAAACTTTGTCAGGAGAAGAGCTGAATAGTCCCGAAGATCAACCCGAGAATGCAGACAGGGACGCTGTAGTAGGGAAAGAAGACAACTTTTTATCTGTCACAGGTAAATCCTTGGTGACATCTTGCCTGTCACCGGTATCAACAACACCTTTTTTCCCCGACCCACGTATAAAAAACCAAGCTTTCCACTTGTCACAGGTGTTAAATGTCCTCTGATTTGGAAGAGTTACATATAAGAAATATTGAACAAAGCTGAAACTTAAAGCCTCTCAGAATTATCACCGATAAATTTTGAAGTTATAATTTTTGTTTTAGGAGACCATAACGCAATAATGTAAATCAGTTACATCAATGTCCAGAAGTCTCTCGTTATTTGCTGTTGTGTCAATATCATCTTCAGAGCTAAGTAATCTACCGGTGAAGCAAGAAAGAACAGATGAAGGTACTGAAGGAACCTCTCAGCAACAGACCCCTGAGAAAGGTAATAGTAGTGAATATAACATTGACATGCTGCCAGCTGTGACAAAATGCTGAGACCAGGTCATGATGTGTTGAGTGATTACATAAGTAGCCATACAAACCTGAAATATGTTGTTGAGCAAAACCTGAAATATACTACTCAACAAAACCTCATGTATGCTACTCAGTTAAACCTGAGATAAGTTACTCAACAAAACTGAAATATGCTACTCAACAAAATGGGAAACATGCTACCACAATAAAACCTGAAATATACTGCATGAACAAAACCTGAAATATGCTACTGAACAAAACAGGACATATGCTCCTGAACAAAACCTGAAATATGTTACTCAACAGAATCTGAAATATGCTACCAAATAAAACCTGAAATATGCTACCCAATAAAACCTGGAATATGCTGCTCTTTGCTGATGGTAACATCATGTATGGGATATTGTCTAATTTACAACCTGGAATGTCTCTGTACTGGGTATTTGGTGCAATTGCTTAGAATAAAAAAAATAAAAAACTCTCAAAGCAATAGGAAGCCACAGCAAACAACATCAGCATAGTGTTTGGTAATTTCTTTCCACGACCTGGTGTTGGAAAGAAAATTCTCGCTTTGCAAAGGAGTAGAGGATGGGTAGAAGAAGTGAAGCCACAAATCAGACCTCATCATTCTAGTACCAGCCCTTCCAATTTCAAAACATCTCAGTGATCAAGGTTGTAATCAACTGTTGAAGTGAAGTCAATATACTTCACCAATATATATGTTGCCAAGGCTTGTTTTTTTTTTTCTTTTTTTTTTGGCATCCTTTTTTGGTGTAAATCTGCATATTTTCTTCACTTGATATTATCCTTTGTAAATTTCATCCTAGAAGGGAAGCAGGATCCTGTCTCTAAGACTTTGCAATCTGGTAACACAGCAGATGAAGATGGCTTCAGTTTGGAGGAGTCTGGGGAGGAGTGGATACTGGATGGTGAGTAGTTAAGTTTATTATTTGGCGTTTGGTTGTTGTAGTGATTTAGAAACCAGGCCTTCTTAAATTTCATGTACGAAGCACATTATGAGGAGGCTAAGATATCAGAAAGTGTGACAAAATTGGAATTTGTGGTTCCTTGCTTTAACAAAGGAACCTTTGCAGTCAGGTTGGTCTGTGTGTGTGCGTGTGCGTCTGTGACACTTGCTTGGGAACACTGTAACTCAATAGGGGAACGACAGTGAAAGTGGTACTTGGTATGTAGGTTTGCCTTATTGAGATGGTGTCCCCTACTGTTTTTGGTGGAGGTCAGAGGTGGTTTGGGGGCAAAACTCTGTGTTTATGTGACACTTGCTTGGGTATGCTCTAACTCAATAGGGGTAAGTTGGGTGAAAGCCAATTTTGGTATGTAGGCTTGCCACATTGAGATTGTGTGATCTATTGTTTTTGGTTGAGGTCAAATGTCATCTGGGGACAAAATGCAGAAAACCTTTTCAACACGGTATCTAAAGTTGTAAAGTTTGGACAAAGTTTGTACTTGGTTTATGGATGCATTATGGTAATGGTGCCTTCAGGGTGTTCAAGATTTTTGGGGCCAAGGTCCATATGGGCCATTTTGAGAG
Organism: Stichopus chloronotus; assembly: GCA_021234535.1. Classification (NCBI taxonomy): domain Eukaryota; kingdom Metazoa; phylum Echinodermata; class Holothuroidea; order Aspidochirotida; family Stichopodidae; genus Stichopus; species Stichopus chloronotus. The sequence goes on along the minus strand of CM037834.1, from coordinate 26,214,435 downwards.
ATCATGCAAAATGCCTCTTTTCCTACAGATTGTATGGCATTAAGTTGAAAATGTGTCACAATATTATACTAGTAGTTCCTTCTTGTTGTTCAGGATAATTGGTCCCATATGGACCATTTTATGAAATAATGCCAAATGTTTCTCTTCTGCATGTATTTTGCATTACAATGTGGAAGGATTGCCATAAATGATTACATTGTGCGAAGCGATATTTCTTCGACAGGTTATATGCTGCAGTGTTGAGGGATTTTCAGCCTAATACTATTAAAGTCAAATACCTTTGGCTAATCAGCATTCTTTTGGACAAACTGGGGCCCAAACTTTTTTTTTGATGTGATAAATTGTGGATTAACTGTGGTTTAACTGTGGTCAAGACTAAATGACTACAGTTGGTTCAAATAACCTTCATGCAAGGAACCATGATAGTGCCCTCGTTATTGTATGGCAGTGCAGTGGATTGGAAGTAGGAACATCCACACATCTAAGGATAACGATGCATAGCCTTAGCTGCTAGTGCCATAACAACGGTAATTTTTTCAGTCGTTGGTCGAGAAGAGACACACTGATTCTCTTCAAAAGGAGCTAGGGAGGCAAGGAGGTGTAGAAGTGTGTACTAGGTTGACTGGGATGACCATGTTTGGTAGCCTTAGTGTCACACTGGTAATGGCTTCTTAATTCCGTAGAGGGTACTATTTTTCTCTGCACATGCCGTTTTTGGTGTCATAATGTAAGTGAACAATATTTAGCAGGGGAGGTGCAAGTGAGAAGGGGATACAACAGGAAGTTTAATTTGTGCTAATCCTGTTGGACCTCTGGTGTGATAAATTTCTGGTAGTTTCCCTCATGAGGAGGGGGGGGGGGGAATTCTACTATCCAGCATGTAACAACATGTGGTTGTTGCCCTGTTAAGAGGGAGAATATTAAACTGATCAGATGGCAAGGTTTTATTTTTTGCTTTGAGTTATTTTGTCTACGGTCAGATTGGTGTGTACTTTATTCCAGGGAATGTGATAGAGGAACAGTCCTGCTTGCTCTTATTCTGTATTTGATTTTTTTTGTGTCCTGCAGAAGGGGAGGATGTGGAAATAGACGTAGCAGGCCTCTCAGAACCGGAAGGGGATGGAAACCAACGTATCGGTGGGTTCTCCTGCGACGTCTGTGACCGACTTTTCAGCACGGAGGCAGAGAAGTTTGCACACGAGGAGAATGACCACAGCTTGTCATCGATGTCAACTCAGATCCAGAACTCAACATTTGAGCAAGGGAGAAAGTACAAGTGTAAGTACTGCGGTAAGCTCCTGGCCAATCGGAGCTCTCAGAGGAGACACGAGGCAATCCACGCCAGGGACAAGAAGATCTTCAAGTGCCACTTCTGTCCCAAGGTGTTCTCCTATCAACATAACCTGCTACGCCACGAGAAGTTGCACAAGTCCTCGACACTCTACAGGTGCCTCATATGCAACGCTGGGTTCCAGCACATCCAGACGAGGGACAAGCACGTCCTGGGCCACTTCAAAAAGGACACACAGAGGTGCGACCTCTGCCGTCAGGTCACCTGCAAGGGAGAGTGCATGTCCACAGAGGAGATCATGAATTCTCAGAGCAAGGACGAAGAGGTGGACACCATTCAGCCGGTGATGAAGTATAACTGCCAATATTGCCCTCGAACCTTCCAGCTGAAGGCAAGTCGAAACCGGCATCAGAAAACCCACTCTGCTGCATCAAGTGCATCTCCATCCCCCTCGCTGTCCACTAAGAAGGCAGAAAAAATGCCTGAGCCCAACGTCGAACCGAAGACCAAAGAATGCAAGTACTGCTACAAGCCCTTCGTGTCGGACATTCAGTGCAAAGCCCACGAGAGGGGACACATGGGTGAGGCGAGGCCGTTTTTGTGCAGATGCTGCCAAAAGTCGTTCTTAGACCACCTTGGACGTAGGAAGCACGAACTCCGCCATCCAGAAATGAGGAAGTTCAGCTGCAAGTTCTGTCACAGGAGGTTTTCAAAGCAAAACCTCTGCAGAATCCACGAATCCCAGCACTCTGAAGACAGACCTTTTAAGTGTCGCCACTGTGACCGTTGTTTCTCAAATAAAGGCAGTCGTGTCAACCACGAGGTGGTACACAGGAAGGATGGGCCAAAAGATGTTACACCAGGATTAGTCAAAGGATCGGCCAATGCTGAATCAACCAAGAGCGAGACTTCTCAGGACAAGACCACTTCGTCCCCCCCAACTGTCGTCAAGAAACTCTCGGTCTATCCTTGCCGTATATGCGGCAAGAAATTTGCAAGCTCTAGCGGCCGCTCACGACACCACAAGCTGCACGGGGGCCTACCAATTAAGATTCGGTCGCTTTTGACGTGCGACCGCTGTAAGAAGACATTCATTAACCAGAGGACAGCTGTCAGAGCACAAGTGTAGCCATGGCAGCAAGGCGATCTCTGGCAAGATCCTCAATGCCAAAATATCGCAAAAGGAGATCTCCCCTGTCCAGCAGCAAAGGCAAAAGCCAAACATCTCTTTAGTAGAGGACACAATATGCAAGTATTGTAATAAGGAGTTCTCCAGTCGGTCGGCTTGTGTCATCCACGTGCGACTCCACACGGGAGAGAAACCCTGCTGTTGCGATATCTGTGACTTTAGAACGAATGATCCGAGCACTCTGAATAAGCACATGAAGCAGAAACACAACCGTCTCACAATCAAATGCTCGAAATGCCCTCGGAAGTTTCTGTCCCAATACTCTCTCCAAATACACGAGTCCCATCACAGCGCAGCTAAAGCCGTTCACACCTGTGCGGAGTGCGACAAGAAGTTTGCCTCCAAGAAGGAGCTCGAATTCCACCGACAGGTCCACGAAGAGTCTGAAGGATTTCGCCCCTTCAGGTGCACTTACTGCGACAAGACCTTCGCAGCGCCAGAGACTCTCAAGCGTCACGAGCACATCCACGAAAAGGAGCAGCCATTCAAATGCGTGAAATGTGGACGGCACTTCAAGACCAACAGTGGGCTGCAGAAGCACAGTGTGAACTGCACGGATGGCAAGCCCCACAAATGCCGTTACTGCAGCAAGAGCTTCAGTTCCATAAATGGCTGCCATCTTCATGAGGAGTCCCACATCGTGAACAGGCCATTCAAATGCTCCCAGTGTGACAGGGGCTTTCTGTCAAATCACTCTCGCGAGATCCATGAAAAGACTCACACTTTTTGAGATTTCCCCTGTCTGTCTTGATGGCTCTCTTTTCAGTTTAAGGACTCCAATTACGATATCACTTGATAGAATCCTTTTTAGCAAATTTTGATACTTGTTGCATACAATTTCCCATCTTTTTAATTTGTATTATTTCTTTTAACATTACGAAAAATAGTAGACTTCTGATAATTACAATTCCTTACCACATTCCAATGAAGAGAAACCTATCCTCTCTTTCTAACTGGGTGGTTGACCGTTCAGTTTGGATCTAGTTTTTCCTTTGCCTGTGAAAATCAACATTGGTAAAATATTTCCCCATACACTTAAAGCTCTGGTCCGTTGATCCAGTGTAAAAGTACGGGTGAGAATTGTTTATGACTTGATCTTTGCAATGAAGATGGCTGTATGAGCCCTGCAAACCAGTGCTTTGTACTTAAATGTGCAGGCAGGAAATTATACTCAATCACAAAGCTCTTGATTGTCAGCATTAGCCAAATGGGTTCATTAGTTGAATGGCAGGGTCAGAACAGCCCATCTTAACGTTCATGAAAGCGAGGCTGAGTTTCGAACCCCAGTCCAAAGTGGGTTGCGGATGATAAGCTATTCAGGGTCATTCTATAATCTTGAAATGTTCGTGCTAGTATGTATACCCAACATTTATAGCATCTCTCAAAGACATACAAAACAAACTTGGTATGTATCATTTCCACCCAACTGCTGAAGGACTTACCACATTTGTGACTAACCGCAGTAAGGGTAGTCAGGGGTCCTCTGGTAAGAGAAATGGAAGGTGCAGTTGAGGCTAAGGGTCCTTGTTTCATTCATAGGGAGGAAAATTAAGTACATGACATAATTAAGTACATGACATAATTGTAAATCACCAAAATGCTGCATCTGAATGCTTCTTTGATAACAACAAAACTTAGAAAGCAGTTGGTAGATGTCACATCAGGTCACTTTTGGATACGGACCCCAATCAAAAAGTTTCCGATATTCTCTGATGTATTTTTAGCCATTGTTTGCTACATTTCCAAAACTTGAGCCCCCAATGCATGCAGTCTATAGTCACCCAGAAATGGTGACTCAAAATAGGTTACGAGTTCAATGTGAAGCCATATTCAACCTCAGTTTGTCTTGCACGTTAACAAAACATCTTGTACTTTACATATGGGCGTGACAACAAAGTTGTCTGAGTTTAGGCATACATGCTGAATATTGTCACAAGTACAATGTCATCACTGTATCTCAGTGAAATGTTGGATCCGTGCAGGAAGTTCAGAACTGGGTGCCTGACATTGTCGGGTCACCCCAGGTGCAAACACTAAATACAGTACTACTGATAGGCTGCCATCTTTTACTTAGAAACTACTGCTGTCAATAACAATCATGCAACTGTTTACAGTTTAGAGAGCCATTGTTTTTTTTGGATGTGTCCATGACTGTTTTGTTTCAACTTTTATATAATCTCTTGAAAATGCAACTCTTATGAAACAAATTATGAAACAGCATAATTGGAACAAGCACTTTTTTCTTTTGTTTTAGATAATTTGTGTTTTCCACCTATGTGACGTTCCAAGGCATAGAATCATGGCGATATGTTCCATGGATGACAGTGTACTGGATAAAATTATTGTATGTGGGTATAATGTAGTTGATAAGTGAGTCTGCTATGCATGGTAACTCAAGTCATGTTAGATGTCACATGACATACTGCATGTGTGATTTCTTCTGTGTGTTGTCTTTTGGTAAAAACATTTGAATGAACGTAATACAGATTTCACCCTCACATTTGCCAGGTTAGTAAATACTGTCACCATTGCCAATGTTTCTTACACTACTTTTCAGGCCAGGTTCTTTGGGAGGGGAAATTTTTCTATAAATGAACACTTTCAGATTCAGTTTGGTGCAAACAAAAGTATACAATTGTGAACTTAATTTTCTTCTGATAATATTTCCTTTTCTAGTTATAATTCATGGTGAAAAAAAAATCGATTGCCATCTTATTCTGGCCCACCTTTTTGAGTCAAACCATGACCCCAATTGCCCTCTTTGGATAGCCAGTGCATGCCTCAGCTCTGGTGGCTCACTCTGGTAGCTAATTGTCCCCAGTGATTCATATTTGATAATCTGGAGGTCAGAGTGGTTTCATCCAGCACTGTTTGGCACAATGTAATGCCTAGCTTAAAAAGATCAACAACAATTGACGTAGGGCAAAGGTGGCCAACCATCAGAGAGGCATCATGTGGCCCCCAACCCCCTTTTGAATGGAAATAAAAATAAGGAATAAGAGAAATAAATGAAATTGGAATAGCAATAGAGATATATAATTGTTCTGTCGCCAAATCTTACACTGACTTCAAAGTTTCTCACATCTTGTGGCATTCACCTTGCCATAGATATGTCTGCATGCACATTTTACGTTATTCAAACAATTCTATTGTAACATGTTTCAGTGCTGTGGTGTTTGCTTCTTTTTTTTCTTAGTACAGTTTAATAACATGAAGGGAACGATAACAGAGGCAGGCTTGCAACTTGTGCCCCCTGTCTTAAAGTACAAAGATGGCATTTGATTCAAAAAGGTTGGCCACCGCTAATGTAGGGTGTGAACTGTTACATGACTTGCTGTGTGATAAATGTGACCGGATGATACAACATTGCCCACAAAAATAGAACATGGCATCACTCGAGAATAACATAATATCACCAGCAGAACGAAATTCTGACGTCAGCTGCGAAACGTGATTGGCAAGATCTTGAGTTGATGTAGGTATACTTCATAAAATTTGACATAGTTTTAAAGAGTTATCAAGAAGAGTCAGGTAATAAATATACTCCTTCAAGTTTCAACATGATATGAGCCCCGTCCATGTTTTTATGATTACATGTAATGTCTCTGTGCCGAATATACAAAACATTCAAATTAACAATGCGTGGTGTCATTGGTCGGTGATTCAGAGAAGAGAGTCACGGAAATCTGCCTCTAGAAAGTGAGCCAGGTCATGCAAAACTACCTTTGATTATTGAAAGTGGGGCTTAAGTACTTGGCATTTGTTAAGGAATTGTTTTGTTTTGAAAAATTACAGTCATTTGTGATAACCAAATATTTTTGTTTCTTTTCTATTGATTTTTTTTTTTGGTATTACATGTTCATAAGCTGCGCAGTTCTTCAGTACGTGGACGGTTGTTCCCTTAGTGTATCCCTTGTCTAGACAGCAGTTTTTCATTCCACAGCTTCAGAGCTGTCTGAATTTTATCATGTGTCACAGATAGGCACACAGGCACGGATCCAGGATTTGGAGAAGGGGCGGCACACACCATCAACCGAAGGCCCATGAGCGAATGCCAAGGGCACAAAGCCATGGCGGGCGTTTTGGGGTCCTCCCCCAAGAATATTTGATGCGTATGTCTATGTGCGCATTTTGGTAAAAATGTCGTCGGTCATCGAAAACAAGGGGGGGGGTGTGCCGTGTGTTCCCCCACCTGGATCTGCGCCTGGCACGGGTCGTTTTGTCCCTAGTGGATAACATACTATTACATTACTATTATTTATTATAATATTATTTATTATGATTACGTGCTACTACCACACCTTGATGGTTTTATATACTCTGTAGCTGTTTACACAGTTAATTGAAAAATCCAACTGTGGTTACTGGCAGATGTGTTGAACATCTTGCAAGTCCCAAATTGAAGAGTATCGTCAAAAATAAGTATTATCCAAGTTAAGAGTCTCCCCCCCCCCATTTCATTTCCTCCAGCAAAAGTAAAAATGGCCAATGGTATTAATTACTAATTTTGTTCAAATGATATGCACCCTCCCACATCAAACCTTGATAGCAGAAACTGTTGTGCATATTTTTTTACTCAAAGGGAATCATTTGATGCTATTGAGTCAACACATGTAACATGTGCTGTTTTGATTCTGTTTTGATTCTGACTTGAGAAGCTCCGGGTGAAACGGAAATGGTTGATTTGAAATGGTCTGCCTTTTTACTGGATTTTGATGTGAAAGAACAAAGGCAGAAAGTTGGTAAATGTATGGTCACTTATACATGTCGTGGTTACTGAAAGAAACCCCAAATCCCCTTCCCCCTCCCTTTTTTTTTCTCTCTTTCTTTGACTAATTGTCAAATGTCTCTCTTACATTGCAGCAGAACTGTGTGCATATTAAAAAGTCTCTAAGCAGAACAAGATATGTGAACTTGTGTAGCTGCCCTGACAACAAATTTTGAAGATTTTCAAGCCAAAAGATGAGAGATCCATTAACTGATTGACACCTACATGTTCTCTTTATTTCATTCTCTACAACAGTAACATAGCACCTTTGGGTCACACAAATAGTTGATGTAGTAATAGTTACAGTTGCAAAATTGCAATGATGGGCTTTTGTCTGTGTATTTGCATAATGCATCCTTTGAGAAAGTCAACTGGATCAAAATAATACCACTGATTTCAACCTTTCATCAAAATAGCATCATACCTCCTTCACTTCAGTCCTAGATCCTGTTAAAATGTGTTGAGTTTGACAGGCAGTCAACAAGAATTTTTAATGAAAATTTGGCAGTCGCACACCTCCAGATTTTTGACTGGCAGTCAGAGACTCTTTGAAGATAAGTTAGTAAAAGATCTGTTGGCTCATCTAAAGACTGATCAAATTCTTTTACGAAGAATCAAATGAAAAGTGACGATGAGAACACAGACATACAGAACCACTTTCTGGGGGAGAACAGTAACTTTTGCCCCAAAATAAAATGTCTGATTGTCTAAATTCCAACTCCATTGTGAAAATAACCTGTGAAGATTGGATTGTCACAGTGGCATTTAGATTCTTATCTTGTGAGAATAACCAGTATAATTTACAATTGATTGTTTTGATTATCTCCTGGAAAAATATAATTCACCAGTAATTTTTTTTTTTCTTTCAAACTGAGAAGCATTCCTCCCCTAGAATCCCTGGCCTGCATGCCTGTGTATTAGAAGCATGGTTATGGAGTCATTTTCTAAAAAGTTCACTTGCCGCTGTTGGCAATAGTTACAAGATAATTGATGCATTGCAGTCCAAAGGTCAACTTGAACTGATTACCAGTCCTTCAGTATTTGACATCTCCCTGATACAAGATGAAGTTTCACCTTCCTACTGCCATCAGAGGAATACCACGAAATATTTGACCAAAAAAACAACTTGGCATCTTTAGATGGCAAGGGATGGAAAACAATTGCCTTAGGGTGTTTCTTCTTGATGGCGGCAATGTATCCCCTGATACTGCTTGTGGGGATGGGACAAGGCGTGGATAGTGGGAGGGGACATTCATTTACCAATATGAACCATAGGGCACTATTGATTCAGTATGCACATTGCATCCCAGAAATTACAACCCTCAGAAAGTTGGAAATGGATCAGAACCAAAAAAAAAAAGCCTAGAGCAGCGATGCTGCAGTTGCTCAACCCTTCTGATGTTAGGAAGTGTCCAGTCTAAAATTAATTTGGAACACATCTATGGTCCTAACATGGTTCATACTGTACACAAACTCATGTTGGGCTGGCCAGCACGTATACACTGTTGACCTAGCAATTAACTTTCGCAGCTGGACGGTTTCAGGGATAAATCTTAGCTATATAACACTGCCCACAGGGGACAGGGATCAGAAAGTAGACTTCTAGTTTATGCCACCAGTTTGTGCAGGGCAGTGGCGTAACCAGAGGGGCCTGTCAAATGTCTAATTGTCCCTTCCCACTACCCCCAATGAAATTGGTGAGAAAAAAAATATATTGGATGAAAACCACACCATGCATTTTCTAAGTAAATGCTGCTAAGTGGTGTGAGTCTAATATTGATTCTGTAAAAAACAAATTAATTAAAAGAAAAGAATCTAGTATGATGGATTTTGTAGGCTTTTCTTGACAAATAAGAATGTTGCATCTATACTTAGTGAACCCCCCTGTAAGTGCCTGAATACATTAATTTGAACTAAACTAGCACTATTGATGTTATCAAAAATTTATCAACAATTCCTTTTTGTGGCTTTCACTCACCACCCTTGCAGAGACTGACCTTTTGGAAGTGTAAATTTCTAAATGTGGTTTGTCAAAAATGATGAATATTTGGCCACAATTCACAAGATCTGGTAGGTTGGGAACTGCCAATTCCTGCACTATGAGAGGAACTTTTGGCAAAAATTTTAGTGGTATGCTACACTACACTTAGGAAGTGCCATAATCACTTGTCCCCCCCCTTAAATAAAAAGTCTGGTTATGCCACTGGTGCAGGGACTTGACCAAACCAAGACCAAACCTCAACTCCATAACATTCTCTGATAACCATTCCAGCTAGACCAGGGAAACAACTGGTGAAGAATAATAACCCCTCTGTATGCAATGTCCACACAACCAGCAAGGAGGGCTATATAATAGATTCTAAAATTAGCTGTCTGGGAACTTTGCCATCATGGTACATTAGTTGTGTACACAGTGGACACTGGATACTACAGGGAGTACAAGTAATGCCCAAGAATAACAGTCAAAACAAAGTAACTGAAAACTGTCTTACACAAGCTTTAGCTTGAGGCTATTCATTTAAGGTAGCGAGCATGCCCCTCCAGATAAAGCTCACTTCAACTCACTACCACACAAATCAAGGGAGTGACACTTCAAAAAGTATCTAAAGCACAAGGAAAAATGATCAAAATAGCCAAAAATTATGACTTCCCTTTGTCCTATCATATAGTTAGGAACAACTTGTATTGCCATCCCAATGTAGCACCTTCACTGCAAATTTCAGAAAAATCCACCAGTAACTGCAGAAGAAGTAGGCTTTTGAACAGAGAGACAGACATTTTCTCCCCCTACAGTACCACATAAGCTCTACCCACACTTCGTGGGTTGAGCTAAAAAAAACCACTTCCTGTTACTATAATTGGTTTCTTAGAAAAGGGGACATAGAAACTCCCATACCCTGGAACCCTTTCGGAAGAGTTACCCATTTCGGAAGAGTTACCCATGCGAATCCTTCCACGATTTGACTCGGGATATGAACTGGCATTTAGGTTTATGTGGTTTTCTGACAAAATTATAAATGGTGAAGTACTGCTACAAGCCATACAATATCATGAGCTCACATTTACAATACATGTAATTCATTCAAACCAGCAGTAATTTCAACTGTGACTTGCAACTGGATGAAGACGTTTCTAATGTAAATAATACAATATTGACCTTGATGGATATCATATGAAACAAAAAGAACTGATCTTATACAACAGCCAACAACTGCCAACCCCCCACTCCATATCAACCACCCCCACTCCATATCAACCACCCCCACTCCATATCAACCAACCCCACTCCATATCAACCACCTCCCACTCCATATCAACCACCCCCCACTCCATATCAACCACCCCCCACTCCATAAAAATGTATAAAGTAAGATTTAAGCAAAAGGTATAAATACAAATAAATATCAAAACGGTCAACATCTATGCATAGCCAAAAAGGACCGTGTCACTGCTGTCACTTTGAACATCCATCCTAGCAAAGAAACTTTGAATTCTTCAGCACAGATTACCAATTGAAAACTACATATCTGACAAAACGGTACACAAAGTTCCCTTGTAAGATGTGTATTCCAATATATCACAAATACGGTGGCCATTCCAGAAGAACATCCTTAAATTAGCTGCAACCTTAGTGGAGTACCACCATAAACTGGCACATAACATACAAGAAAATGTTTAGATTTACAAACTTCAAAGGTGGCCTGAAATGGCACTTCTCCAGTGGCAGTGGAAATGGGAAAGAGTGGAAATGGGAGAGGGGGAAGGGGCAGGCTTGAGAGGCCCTCAGTAAAAAAAGTGAGCGGACTAAGGTATGTTTAGCCCCCCTTATATTGGCCAAGTGCCTCAAAGAATACAGCTAATAGAACACTGAGGAAATGCCAAGGGGGGAGGGTGGCTAGTGGAGCCAAAAATTTTCTTGCACATTGTACCTCAACCTTTGCTTTGATTGGTTCTGCTAGCATTCAGTCCCCCCCCCCCCCGGCATATTTCTCCCACAGCACCGCGTTTGCACTTCTCTGGTGTTGTGAACTGCATGTTTACAGTCCTGAAATTACAATGTCTCTAAAAATAAAATCAGCCCAGAAAATTAGCTAAAAAGTCTGGCTCTGTAAGAACATGAACAGAACAAAGAGTGCTTGAAAGCCTGACTGTTTTGATGTAAACTTTCTCAAAAAGCCAGACAAATGGCCACCTAAATCACAAATGTATACCTACGACACATTTTACCCTTAGGAATTTGTGATTCACATGTCAGGTATTTCTAAACAATCTCTTCTGCCATCAGCACTCCTCTCTTTCACCCTCCTTTATTCTTCTCATTATTGCTACTTTGCTCCTCGTTGCGATGCACCGATTCTGAGACTCGAAGCGATGCCCCGAAAGATCACGTGCAGAACACCTCCGTGGATGACTGAAATCTGTTCTACCTTCATCACTCTCTAATATTAGGCAACCATCCATAACATAGCAAACCATGAAAACTACCACATGCATGACATTCAAATTTTGTAACTAAATTATTATTATTTCAGAAAAGAAAAATAGTTGTAACCACCACTCTTTGGTGGTGTTTAGAAAAATCCTCTCCATCTCAGATGACAAAACATTCCCTATAAAACAGACACTAAATTAATACTCCAAGAATACATTCCATTACTCTAAGCTGACTAAAGAAAGCCCAATGACATCGATCTCGACTATCCTCCGTTAACATATGGGCATAAAGATGTTCCCAGAATCAAAAGTGAAACAGGTCATGGATGAGTTGTAAACAAACTTTTACTCCTTAGAGCATACAGGATTGTGTTGGGGCAAATACAATTCTGAGCTTTTACTTATGAATATTTAATTTTGTTCCATTTTCAATATGTGAGAACCAATCATAGTGAACCCTTTAGCCGACTGTCCAACTCTGGCTAGTTTCACCTGTGCAAGATCACTTTCTCTGAGCAGTGAGATCATGCATGGGCCATTAAATAAGTTATAGTACTATTTACTTTCTGATACATTCTTTCACCTGACTACGGAGTAGTTAATGAGATACAAATCGACGCAACAGTTTGCTACTACCAGTCACTGCATCGAGGTGTATTACTCATTAAAATTCTCTTAAATGTGGGTCTTGCATTTTGACAAGAAGTACAAACAACCACATTAAATAAAAATAAAGAAATCCGCAGAGGTTTACACCAGTGCGCAGAAACTGTACCTTCACATGACATGATGAAAACTAAAATTTTCAATTTGGCGCCACTTCTTTGACATAATTTCATACGGGGGATGAAAGTGTAGGGAGAGGATATCATTAATTGCATTATGCATTCTACTAAGATTGATTTTCCTAAAGTTTCCTCTCAAGTGGGATAAGCAAGAGACAACTGGGAAAAAACTTGAGTCATTCAACATCTGAGAAAAAGTGCAATGACTTGGGAAGAAACTATGAGGATAGTTAGTAGAGTTGAATACATAATCTTCATATTTCCTTCAACTCTTTTTTATAAAACTCAAAAATGCTCATGCCTCACACAAGGAGTTACAAGTTGGCCAAATGCAGGTATTTATGTTGAAACTGCTGCTCAAATCCCCCCCCCCCCCAAAAAGAAAAAGAGAATATAGAAACTAAGGAAGAGAGACCTAGTCCTTTCCCCTGCGATAAAAATGAACAAAATGGGTAACTTTGCAAGAGGAGAGACGGATCTCAATGACTTAAGACTACCGCAAAGCGACGGTCACTTAGCCATTATTCCCTGACGTAAAGCATACGTCGTCTTCAAGGTTTTTAAAGAAATAGCGATATTCCCGATCAACATTCAACTAACTTCAAAAGACAAGACAGAACAAGACTCACACCTCTAGTTATCTTCCTGAGTTTCATGTCCCATTCACTGCTAAGCCCAACCAAACCTACTTGCCCATGACTACGACTGTACCCTCTGAACACTCTGATATGATCATGACAGATAAATAGGAAGAAAAGAATTTGGAAGACATGTGAAGAGGATCAAAAATTGATTGATGTCATGTTCATGAGCAAGATCAGGGGACCTTGATTCCAGAAAGAAATGAACTGACCAAAAGAAAGAAAGAAAAAGAACAAGAAAAAAAAAGAACAAGAAATGCAACAAATGTAGTACACAAGATAACAAATTAGAGGAAAGCATAAATGTGGTACTTTCAACCCATTCCAACCCCCCCCCCAAAAAAAAAATCTGACACACCTTTACCTTCGTCTACAATATTTAAAGTTATTAACAGCCTGAAGGTATGAAAATACTCAAGGTTCATCAGAAATTACAAGGAAAGAATGAAAGAACATCAAAACATACTGGGTCTCATCAAGAACCAAAGAGTGATACTAAACATCTGCTGTAATTAAAATAATTATTACTCGGTCAACAAATATCTGCACCCCTACCCCAGTGTTTTTACAATCTTTTAAAGGGAAATGAAGCATTTGTTTTACAGAAAAAGTCATACATTCAAAACCAATATTTGAAGACAGAGAATGATAGATTATTGAAAATGGAAGGACAATGGCATTCTTTTCAAGAAATAAGTTTCTAACACAGAGGATATTGGAAATTCAGTTCTTTGATGCTTCAGAATAATTCATTCACCCAAACTCTCAAAAAGTCAAATGATGCAAGTCATTTTATGCGTAATGTTTTGAGAATGAGGGAAGCCTTTGTAGATATTTATTGATGAGCATGAATGACTTATTAGTGATGAAAACTTTTTCCTTTGTATTGGCCCATTGTAAATGCCATATTTCCCTTTAAGCACAATCTATGAGCTCAAAACCAGGGGCACACGTAAGTGCAGGCACTGTAGATTGAAATTAATTTGAAGAGGAAAAATAAATTTACGTTTCATGATTTGACCCTGTTATTCATCATGTCACCGATTTTTCTTTTTTTTCCAGAATAAAATCAACAGTGAATAAAGTTATAAAAATCTAGCATATCATGGCAATTTCTTGGCCCTTTGGAGTTCATGAAAGGTGTACTAATGGTTTTGACATGACAAATTCCTCCCCAAAACATTAAGAGTACGATTTCTGTCGATTGACCTCCAAGATCACATCTGATAAAGGCAAGCAGATGAGATCTGGTCGGCAAATGTCACCCGATGATTTCGTGCACTTCTCTTTGAGATCCTAATTTCCATTTGATATAAAGTATTTCGGAGTTCCCATCTGATAATGGTGGCCTTCCCCAATATATGCACCCTCAAGGTAATCACCAAAGCTGTAAATGAGAATGTAACATGATAAACAAACTTTAATGATAATTCCTGAATATCGTACTGACTGACACTCCAGGATAAGCCCACAGTGTTTCAAAGGAGCAGCGATTAAAATAATTTCTCATAATCACTTTCCAAAAAAAGAAAAGGTACCTTACCTTGTTGTGAAAACTGCAGATTTATCAACCTTGTTAGTTTCTGTGGTGACATGTTCATTATCCTTGTATGACTTTACAGAAGTAAACTGGAATTTGGCTATCTGTGCTTCATCCTCGCTCAAACTGGCCTGAGAGACTCGGGCAAACCCTAACCTATTTCAGACAAGTAAGAAAAGGAGGTAAATAATAATACATAAGTCCTAAAATATAAGTCAATACAACAACTGTTCAAAATTCAGGTGGTCACTGTATAACATTAGGGCATTCCTGAACGTACCTTATGAGGCTTTCAGACATACCCTATTAGGTTCTAGCACATAACATATCAGCTATTTGAACTTATCTTGTTCTAGCACATACCTAACAAGGTTCTTGCACATACCATATGAGGTGTCAACACGTACCATACGAGGTATTTGCAAGTACACTAAGGTTTCTGCATATGACTTATGAGGAACTTGAACACATTTTATAAGATTCTTGCACGAACCTGTAAAGTTCTTTCAATACCTTATGAGATTCTTGCACATACCTTTATGACTTTCTTGAACATACCATACAAGATTCCTGCAAATACCTTGCATGTATCTTACAACATTCTTGGACATACCTTATAAAAATTCTTACGCATATATTCCTATCAGGTTTTGAACAAACTCTAAGAGACTTTTCAACATACCTTATGAGGTTCTTAAACATACCTTATGAGGTTCTTAAACATACCTTATGAGGTTTTTAAACATACCTTGTGAGGGTTCTTGATCATACCTTATAGGATTCTTGCAAATACCTTTAAGGATCTTGCACATATTCTTGGAGGTTTGTGCACATACATTTCAAGGTCCTTGAACATACCTTATGAGGTTCTTGAACAGACCTTAAGAGGTGCTTGAATATACCTCGTGAGGTTCTTGATCATACCTCATAAGATTCTCGCAAATACACTAGAAGGTTCTTGCGATTACCTTTAAGGATCTTGCACATATCCTTGGAGCTTTGTGCACATATGTTACAAGGTTCTTGAACATACCTTATGAGGTTCTTGTACATGATGCTGAATGTAAATCTGTCTTCATCAGATGGATCAATATCCTGAGGATAAATGCAAAACAGAAACTTGACAAAAACCTTGTAAAATCTTCACAAACCAGCCTCTCTCTGGCAGATTGAACCTAACGTTAAAGAACCACAGTGAGAGACAAGTAAATTGTACAATTTATGAAAGGGAATCAAAACATCAAACTCCTTGTGAAATTTTGATAACTGTCTGGTCTCTTTCAGCTCCTCCTAGTTCCATCTGTCCAGGTGATAAAATTACGTTCTGGATTTGAATGAAACTCCGGAGGATGCAAAATAACAACTGAGACCAAAAAGCACACATCTACCTGAAAATACTTGGATAGAGTTATGGATAGTTCATGGAAAGCATTTTCCATGGGATACAGAATACAACTGATTTTCACTTTTGATATTGTGTAATATCTGATGGAATCTGTCTCCTGATAAGACCTACCACAAAAAAGAAGAGAAAAAAAAAGAGAAAAGAAACCATATCCCCATGTCTGAAAGTAATTCATCCACTTTAAGAGCATAAAAGTGGAAAAAATAAAATGTTGCCAAAAGTAACAGTCAAAGCAACAGAGACCTACCTTCAGTTTCCCAAATGTCTTGAGCCTCTTGTAGTCGCCACTGGTCGGTTCAGAAGACAAAGAGGACAAGAATAGCACAGGGTTGGGACTGTAGGAAAGGGAAAAAAAAGATACACTGTTGCATTCTGGGCTTCTGCTGCATCCTGAACCTTCAACTTTGAACTAATAAGGGGAAGTTTCCTGAGGAAAGCACAAATCTCTATTTTGAGGACTGAGTCAATTGAGGTATGGTGAGTATTTTTTTGTTCTACTGCAATGATTTCAATGTCACAAAGTAAAGCAAGACAATTTCCATTCTCTCAAAATTATCATTGTTTTATATGGTGTCAATGTCGATCCTTTCTGTATCTGATAAAACAATATGCCCATCATACCTCCATCCACTCACATACCAAAGGATCCACATGGAAACCAGATAAAACAAGAAAATTTAGAGAGAAAGGATATTTCTTGCTTTACTTTGTGACACTGAAGTCATTGCTGGAGGAAAAAAAATACTTCCAGCGCAGATTTAATTTTATCCAACAGTCTTGGACAACCCTGTTGGGATAATTTGCTCTTTTATTTGTGAATATGTGTTCTGAGGATAACATGAAACCATTCTCCCTTTTTCAATGTTGCACAAAAGGAGTGAATGTCTGCTGTGGACTGCAATCGTGTGTCTAACGCTGAAAACGTTCCTTTCGACCGTTAAAGATTCTAAATGGTGGTATTCCTAGGTACAAGCAATCATTGATATCAATGACAGATATGACTTATCACTGAATGTTTGGCACTTAACTTCTGCTTATACAAAGGACATGTGAGAGACTCATTTTCTGTAATCAGTGTTTGTATTGCGGTTCACTACTGTAGAGATTATGTAAAAGTAAGTGGGACTGATATTTCCAAACTAGCAAGATCCTGTAAGCTTGGAAGCCATCGAGATCACTCAAGACTTTTACACATTTTCCTTCCTAGGGCATACAGCAGGTCTTTGAGTAGCTTGTTTACTACCCTTTCATTGCATTGTAACTTGCAGCATTTTGCAGCAAAGTGTGTTTGACTTCAGGAACTTGATGCTGCAAATTATAGAAGGAAAATTCATGCCTGGACTGTGCTCTATGACATATCTTGGACAATGCTTTTAATGAATGAAAGTTAAAGTTGTGACAAACAAAGAAGCAGTTACCTTCTTCGGGTAAAATTTGTTATGAACTCAAGATGGTATCTTCTATCAAATGTAGACCTGTCAGAAAATGAAGATAGTTGATAAACTTATGCATGTATGCAAGAGGGTTATAAAAATATAAAATGCAAATAAAGAGATTCATTCACAAACAATAATTGTTGCTGCTGTCAAAATGAAACTGCGAAACAAAGCTAGCCAACGGTTAACACTCTCCAATCTTGAAACTTCAAAGTCACACTCTATTATCTCATATATATCTTACAGTTCATAGGTACACCAAAACCAACAGAGAATGTAAAAAAAAAAGTCAACTATGAATGGCAGCTTAATGTCATGAAACATAACCAGATGCCACATAATGACTTTTGTTACTTTCTCCAGATAAAATGTGGCAGTCCACGTTTGCTGGAGAGAAAACATGATCATTTCCATCATGCCGTGGTACAAAATATTGCCTGAATGTTTCATTTAATATGTGGTAGCAAGTTTGTCATCACATGAGTGAGATTGATAAAACTTCTTACTGCTATTGAGTCATTTTTCTTGGCTAACTAAAGATACCCACCTATGCTTGGGAAGGTGAGCTACCACGACATCCAGCAAGTTGGTAGAGACATTGACGGTGGCCATGAGCACCGGTACCATGGGACCATCGGTCCCATTCACTACATGATGCTCGGAGCGAACGATGGGATACCTCGTGAGTAAGGCGACCCTAGACAATGGAAAATCACATAGGATTGGTGAAGTTATGACTTAAATATCAAATAACCTTACAAGAAGATGATATGTTTGAAAAACTGTTGAAATGAAAGGATATGAAAACAAGTAAGTGTCATCATTTGTTTTATCCTAATTACAAAATGTTATCATGGATTGGATTAGGCCAGTTGATAGAAATTAATTAGTTGAAAAGCATCTCATTTAAGAACCCAAATTAATCAAAGTCCCAAAAGGAATCATGATATTCCGACTGAAATAGTGTAAGTTTTGGTGAAAATCAGGAAAATTGAATAATTTTTGAAAGGACATTTTAGTAGCACCCACATGTGTATCTGTTGAAGGAAGCACTGCAGAGATGGTACAATACAAGACTTATCCTCCTTTCGATGTTTACAATTACCAGACTACACATCTTTCGATGAGTAGCTCTTTTTGATAAAAATATGCGATGAAAAAAAAGTAAAAATAAAAGTAGGTCCAAATCACACATTTTGCCAGACATTTAAGATATACAGCTTATAGTGGGGCATTTAACATCACCACCTGAGGCATTGACCTCAGTGCAACTAATCTGTATGTTCAAATTTTCTTTAATTTCAGGAGCTTCCAGAGGTTTTGCCGCACCTGAAAACCTTACATTTGTAGTGCAACTTTCATGTGCTTGGCCTCCCCTTGCAGCAATTGCTGGATCCACCCTCGTTCATCAGACCATGTGTAATACTGATGTTTCCTGCTGAGAAGTGTGATGGGCATTAGAGGACCATGACCAATGACACACATTCACCTTTGCATTGAGATATGTACACTTAATAAAGCTGCAGATCTCGGTTAAGATCTGTTAAAAAAACCAACTGCAATTGCTCAAAATTCTGAAGGAGAATAAAACCATGGAAACATTTTTATGACATATGAAGCAAAAGTATTTGACAAATATCTCCCCAAAGTTTCATTCAAAGATATTACTCCCTTCCCAAGTCACATACTTTCCAAACACAGAAGAGGGTGCGGACATTTCTGCCTCAGTTTGTCAATGTAAAGAGACTTGAGTAAGTCTGATTATGTTGCCACGTAACCCTCAGTAGTAGGAGTTTAATGTATTTCTTTGTTTTCAGCTGCCTATAATTTCCATAAATGGACACAAACTTGGACACATTTTGTCTTGAATTACTGTGGTGTATCATGCAATGATCACATTATTCATAATGTTGATTTCATTTGATCTGCATAACTGTTGAGACTATTTGACAATAAATTATTAGTGTTAATTATCATTTTAAAAAAAGGGCTTTTCAACTATAAGTGGTAAGGGTATTGACATCATAATGTCAGAATGGCAGCATCCTGATTGATTTTTTTTTAACTTTCAAATTGCAATATCTTGAAAAGTAAAACACCTGTGAATAAAATTTGGTGATAATGTTCACCAAATGTTACTCTCTCATTTACCAGTAATATTCCTTTGTTAAAAGTTCTCACTTTGCATTTCTCCTTTAAGTTCAGACAATAACATTTTAAAAATATTGAGATAAACTAATAGTCGATCTATATCATGGGCACTCACCCTGTGGTGTGGTATGTTCGTCGCTGGACCAAAGTCATCGAACATACCCAGTTTTCGTGAGAGCCACATACTTGTGTCACGGTTACCTAGAAACAGTCTTGATGAATCTGATTGGACAAGAGCTATCAAATCAGCATCTGGAAATGCAGAGAATGGAGGGTTGTAGAAGTTTTTACGTCACAAATTGACATTTTTATTCCTCAATATGTAGTGAATATAATCACAGTTGCGTGTAAAAAAAAGAGACAAATCCCAGATGTAAGGCACAAAGAATGGATTTCACTTCTTATCTCAGATGCAATGGTCTCCATCCCAAAATAGCAGTGATCTCCTTTCCTGAGACCACAGCCTGGATTTATTAATAGCAGTTGCAACCCATGTCTATAAAGTGCAAGAATTCACGTGGGTTCTGCTACTCTCAATGATAGGCGATACGGAATATTTATCAAAAATTGTTTCCTTTTCTTGTTGTTTTATTTTTCATTCTAATATGAATGTTAAAGCAAAAAGTCTCCAGCAAAAAAACATACACCAGAATGGAGCATTTTCCCAAAAAAAAGGGTAAAAAAATGTAAAGCTGAAATGATCTTCAGAAACAGCACACATGCAAAGATTACTACTTGATGTGAAAAATAGAATCTAAATATACACCTCAAATGCTGGGATTGAATTAACCAGAAAGCCAAAAGGCTTTGTGATTCCTTGCTACATGGTTATATTATAACAAACATGAATTATCCACACGACAAGTATGAGATCAACTACAGTTATGTTTCTTGAAACACCACATTAATAAGCCTTTAACCCAAAATGACCTTTTTTTTTACCTAAAATGACATTTGACTCCCACCAAAAGCAATAGGGATAACCTACTCAAACCTACTTCTGCTCATTATCACCAACCCACACACCAAGTATGACATCAGTCACAGTTACCCTTCTGGAGATATTGTGTTTACAAGGTTTTTACAGGTTGACTTCTGGTGACCTCAAATGACCTTTGACCTTGACCAAAAACAATAGGGATGTAAAGAATAGAATCTAAATACACACCTCAAGTGCTGGGATTGAATTAATATAGCAAACATTACAGTCAAAAGGGGTCTCTACACTTGCATAGAACATCTTAATGGAAAGGAGGAATGTCTAGACGAATCAGTTTAAAATGTCAGAGATGGGATCCGTCGCTACAAAGTTAGAACATTTATGGTTCCATGAGAGCATACATTTTCACAGTTTTCACAAGGGATGGCTGGAAACAGTAGATCTGTCCTAATGCATCAACAGCGGGGCAAAGAGATCACAACGGCAAACTGATTTTATACCTGACTGACGGAGAAAGTCTGCGATTCTTTCGTGACTGCGCATCCCATTGTTGTCCAGAATGAACTGGCTGTTCCAGATCAATCCTGTGACAGTAGCCGGATTGGACGGAGAGGGTCGTTCCACTCTGTGGGTCAGGTACTGCCTGGCGTACCCTCCCGTACCCAGTAAAAGGATCAATATAACAACTACAGAAGGAGAAAGAAAAACGTAATTACAAGGATTGATTATGCCATGTTGTCTAGATAGACTCTGAACTTCTTACAGCGAGACCTCACCAGAGGATAGGATGGGTACTGGGTTAATTGTGAGGAAAAGTTTGCATATGTTTTCTGTTCAGTTCCTCTAAAAAGGAACAAAAAGGTATGAATTCTGTGAATCAATATTTATATTTGAAAAACTGATGTAACAATTGAAAACTGATCAATTAAAGCTGAAAGTTAGCAGAAAATAATTTCACATGCATATTTTCCTTGTTGTGGGCTCCAGTGTTAAACTGTGTTTATGTCAATTACACAATATTTGGTTTTGGTCAAATGTTTTATGCCATCAAGTCAACTGTTAGTTCAATTCACTGCCCAGGAATAAACCCAGGGATGTGAACTATATAGTCTGACAACTGACATATACTAACAACACTGCTGGTTATACAGTGGGATCCTCATATAGCAACATTTTTAAATGCAGTTGACATTTGTAAATTAAAATGGCGGCAAAATGGAAAGAACCAGATTTTTAGCCGATCAGTGACCAAAATTAGGGCTAGGTTTAGGGATTAAATTTGTGTGCATGATAGAGGTTATTCACTGGTTTTGTGTGCAAAATAGATTACACCAAATGGTACATCATGGTGAAATTACTGTCTGCGGGTGAAATACCACTTTTACGGTCTATTATCATGGCTTTGACAGTTACCATGGCTACACTGCAAATGATTTCCTCTCAATAGTGGCTGCAAAAAAAATAATTTACTAACCCAAAGAACACACATACCGTTCTTCAAGATACACAAACACTCTTAATGTTCACAATAAAATGCTCCCGCAGCGTATTGGAAGAGTGTTGCAAACCAGCGGGTGTTTCGGAGAGGGAGGGGGCAGGAGTTGCCCAATCAAATGTCATGTCCCCCAAAAGAAATTCAAAGTTAGGATAATATTGGGCAAAAGTTTTTATCAGACAAAAACTTTGCAAACACTCCTTGGGATTACAACTTTTTAACATTTGCATCGAGAAAGTTTACTGACAAAAACAAAAGTACCAATTTTTATAAGACAGCTGACCTTGCAGAAGTTTTGAAACCTTCATAAGCATAATATGCAGAGGCTGTCTACAAAATGAAGTGTACTCATCTGAGACTCACAAGGGTACAGAGATGGAGAGGTGCTATTTCTTGCAATCAAAGAGGGATGTCTATCCAAAAAGTTTCTCTATACACTACATGCCAACTCCTGGCAGGGAGATGTTATTCTTTTCTGCTTTCCTTGGAGTAATTACTCCTGTGAAATTTTTAAACTGCAAAAAAATATTCATAAAGATTTCCTTTTGAGCACTCACCAGTTTGAGTTATCGTTCTTTTAGCAACTGAGCCTATAAATCTGACGACTTACTGTAACCCACCAAGACTGCTTGGGGCTCTACATTATTCATAAGATCATTTCTGCTCAAAACATGACCTTACACATGAGTAGGTAAATAGTTACGACGTCACTGAAACCAATACCAAGTAGGAGTCGCAAGCTACTGTACAGAGTGGTACCTTTTTCCGACCGTAGGTAACCGACTTCAAACATACCGCCGAAGGCTAATGTGTGTTATCAGTGGCCAATACAGCCACCCTCAAAGCACACACTGATTTAAAATTACAGGGGTATGTTCATCAAATTATGTTTAACTTGCAACATTGCCACCAGCTACATTTTACAAAAAATACATAGAAAGACCGTAAAGCAAATGCTTCGCTGCGTGTAAAGACACAAACAGAGCATGTTAGTGAGAATCATACCTCATCAAAATAATGCAAAAAATAGTTCAGTCTATAGAATGCTACACACTCAACTCTTTTCTTCCCTGCAAACATGTACAAACAGGTTATTTTTCTAAAACATTTTCAGCATAGCCTATTTCAACCCCCCAGATTTAAATCTCCTGATTACGGTTCACAGTAATCACTCCACTGATCAAAGGTTAATTTTACTCACATATTTTGGCATCTGCGAACATCTGAAAGGCGCCAGTACCATCTAAATTGCTGAAAGCTATGTGAGTGTTTCCTGCCTCCTCTGGCGGTCGGAACGCACCCTTGAGAAGACACCGTCCAATCAAGAGGACCACTGGAGCTATAAGCCAGATTGCTCTTCCACTGGGAAGGAAAATAGCATCAATAATTAAAAAAAAAGAAGTTTTTTGAACACTTACTTCAGAGAGCAGCAACATAACAACCTCTCCATTCACATTTTGACAGTTGCCTGTGTTTCTGTGAATAAGCATATGCTGGGGCAGAAACTGGGAAGGAGTCATGTTTAAGTAAACATTACTATTGAAAACCTTTCTGGGAAATGCATGAAACAATCTTCTAAAACAACAAAAAAACAGCAGATATTTGTTGTCATATGCCAGCATAATGCATAAACATTATTTTTCTTTCAGCTGAGAGTTAAGACAGGATGTCAATTAAGCAAAGAAATAAAAGCGTTAATTCAACATCTGAACTGTCTAACCATCTGACATTACCCTCACAGATAGAAGCGGACACATTTCCATTGATGATTTTGTTCAGAAATTCATTTACCAATTGAGTGGCATTCTTTGGAACTTCAAACTTCCAAGTTTTTCTAGTCACCACCTTTTAATTCAGGGAAAATTTATCAGGCACTAACAACGCTCTGCAAAGTAGGAACACTGTTGAGAAGGCAGCCAATCCTCACATGATATCCACACATGTTTATGCCTTTTCGAGAGGACACACTTTTACCTCTGTGGTATGTCACTATGGTATATCTGGATATCCTGTCATGTTCTTCCATGCAGAAAAGGTCTTCTCAAGACATGATTTTAGCACATTACAAAAAATTCTATGAGAACTAGGTGGATAAAGTGCATACAAGTTATATACATCATGAACATATAAAAATAAATGTTTTCAATTGTTAGTACATATATGACCTGATTCTCTGAAGGTAAGCATAAATTCATTCTGGTCAACCCCTTGGAATAAACAAGCTCAGCTAGAAAACGTTGATGCACCTATACAGTGATTTGGATTCCAACGACATGTTGGTGCTATTGTACAAAAACAACAAAATCCATGTCACTTTGACTTACTTAAATAAGAATCCATACGGTATACCGGGCACCACCGTTGCTATGGAAAAATAGAGTTCTGTTGAGTAGAATGCCATTGTTAACATCAATGTGGGAACAGGTGGGCAGCTGGTCACCCTGTCAGCAATCTCCGGCCAGGCTGACATCACAAAAGGACCCAGCATCAGGCCGCATGCGAAGCTCCCGAAACCGGAGAGATAGTACACCCCAATGGCCATGTGTCCACCGACAAACCAGACCCAGAGGAAATTGGTCAGAAGCTTCTGATTGGTCGACAGCAATATGCCAGACATGAGCTCAACGAAGACAGCAAACCTTCAGCAAAATATGCATGATTCAATGGGTGTCAGGTGTAAAGGTCGTGTGCCAAGAAAATGATGTTCTTCTTGACTATTGGGTGTATGAATCATTGAAAACTTTGAAAATAGTCTTCAATTTCATTCAAATATTGACAATTTTACAGGCAAATTCCTGTCTGACACCTGCATCATGACCAAACATTGGCTAATATGCAAACTTATGATGTCAAGAGATTGACTCCTATGATATGTTTTATGTTAGTCCTTTGTTCAGTTTACATTTATTTCAAGGAAAACTGAGAATTTTATATGCCCAGAGAGTTTTATTTTGGAAGCAAATATTTTTTTTACCTCTTCAAAAATATCGATATCACTTACCAGTGTAAAATCCTAGCATAAATTAAAGCAGGGTGTGCTGTTATTCCTGAAATGTTAATAGTGTACCAAAAGACTGGCTATATTTTGTATAGTTGTAAAAAGCTGTACAAACTACCTGCAGCCGTGGTCTATTTGTCCAAATGAAGCCTAATTTCCTGACGCAATGCGTTTTACTTGTGTGGTTTTCGCATGGAAGTGCCGCACAATTACTACAAGGCCTGGTTGCACTAACTTTTCAGTCGAAAAAAAAATGCATCATTCTACTTTCTGCCATAATTAACAATCTAATGAATGAAAGTTTTCCTGAAAGAAACATATTGTAGATGTTATTTTCCAGACTGGTATTGAATGGAAGAGAATGATGGAGAATAAAGGCTATTTGTTATCAGGTCTTGATATAACTATTCAGGTGTGTACAGTAATGTCCTTCACATGGATAGACAGGACTGAACCAAGTAATCATGTTGTATTGCTGTTAGATCTTCTGTCCTTTAAACTTACCCAGCAGGAAATGGGTGAGGTCCAGTAGAAGGATATCCCTGGACACCCCACCTGCATAATACAGACGGATCTCCAAACAACCACTGTGTGAAGAAGAGCAAGCTACCAAACCCACCAGCCATCAGCATCCAATTGTGCGTGAATTCGGTGTGAGGTTTGAATTCAGGCATTCTGTATTCAACTGAAGAGATAAGTTTGTATGAACAAGTCACTTTAACTTGAAGAAATACATTAAAAGAAACAAACCTCCAGGAAAGAAATTATCAAAGGAATATTCCATCAAAATAAACTTTAAATAGATCAACCTCTCTATGCCATATTTAGCCAACCCCATCTGAGAAGTTGAGAAGCACTGGTCACATGTGAAAAGAGACCTAAGTTCTTTTTATTTGTGATTTACAATCTTCAGTTCTGTCAGGAACTTTGTTTCTTTTTCATTTCTTCTTTCGATCAATTGATCAAACTATCCATTCTAATTGTTTTCACAACGACTGATTTAAGAGTGACATGCTGTGGTCTCCTAAAAAACCAAAAAGTATTTTAAGCAAACTTGGTTTTGTTGAGTTTTTCTGATTTTATTGTAATTTGATTTGGACAAATCCAAATCTCCTCAAATCCTTTTTGGTCTCATACCAAACCAAAGAATCGTTTAATGAAATTTGGATTGGTACGAATGAATATCATAACAACTTGAATTGAATGTGAAAGCATTGTAATTAAAATAAATGCGAAGATACTGTAATGACCACGAACTGTTCTTTATTGCAGAGAACACTTAAAAAACAAAGTACTAAACATATCTGTACCTGCACTAAATCTGTCCAAAGATGCAAGGATGCCAAGAGCAATGAAGACAGAGTTACTTGTTGGCGTTGTCCAGACTGGGTTTATGGATACATACCATATCCTTAACGTCATCAGTCCAGCAAATCCTAATATGGTGCCCCAGAATGAGGTTGATCTACAAAATTAAAACAAAATGAAAGCTGGCTCACTGATTTGACACCCCTGGCTTGATGCCGTATCTGTCTTGATACAGTACCAATGGACCTGTACAGCTCTCCTGTATTACACAAGATCCTGTGATGTTGAAGTGCACTGTCCCCTAGATCTATCTGTTCTTTATAAGTATCCATGTAAACTGCATGGGGTTGTGATGCATAGTGTATAATATGGTGCTTTTGATAAGCAAAAGACCTTCCATTACACATATTTGTAAAATAACTGTGGACGTTTTATAGTCCGCTCAATAGGCCTTTGCTAATGTGTCATTGACAGCAATGAAGTTGCTTTGTTTGTTTTTAGTATTTGGTGAGGTACAGCAATTGACTGACAAACAGATTGCTACTGCAGGCTTTGCTTACTCCTCTGTGTACTGATTTATACTACAGGCAATTGATAGTACTTCTGCATGGGGAGTGTGGAACAGTGCATTTTTGGCTGATTGATGAAGCTATTCAGTACATCAGACAAAACATAGAAATAAAATTGTTCTATTACTTCAATAAGCACTTCCTACATTGGTCAAACTTGGCAAATTCTTTTGATGTTACCTACACTGGCCATAAACAGTCAAATTTGTGTGTTTCTTTGCTTCCAGGCACCGACGAAATGTAACTCTAGGGATGAATCATGTTGAGCTCAACATACATATTGAAGTAAAAATATATATTCAAGGTTTGCTAGCACTGTTTGTGCATCAGTATATGCACAGGTGCCACTCTCAGGGCAGGGAGCCGTCATTCATACTGAATATTCAATAAAAAATTGCATTGTTCAAGGTGAGATATGTTATAAATTTCAGATTCAACTGTCTATCCACAGCATTAATTATAAGGTTTACCTTATTTTATTCAATATTCCTTTAAACATAGGCTACCCTGTGAAGCATTGGTTAATCTTCTCTGAAACACCCATTCACAAAAAGAGAGTAGAACATTCATCGGTATGAAAACTGAATATTAATAAAATAAAGATGGAGAATGGTACCTCTGATGGCAGGACTTATGCCACCATGTACTGCAAAGCAACAGAACTGCAGAAAAGTTGCCGACAGCCAGCAACAACAGCCTAAGCTCTGGTGATGATGCTTGGACCGAAGCCAGGACTCGTGACCATGACAACACGGAGCAGGAGCAAACCGAGTGAGGACTGAAAGAAGTTCAACAATCCCGGCACAAGGAGGAAAATCGGGGAGAACCAGACAGCAGTGACTGCGAAATAATCTGTCCGACGGTACTTAACAACATTTAAAGAAAAGGCTGGAATCAACTCCTGAAATACTGACCAGAAGATTATTCCTGGAAAAATTTGAAAAGAAGAAAGGAAAGGTCTGATACGAATGATAACAAGGAAATTTGCTCTTAACTTTCAGAGCATTCAAAGTTCAATCAGTGTATAATTTGACAAATTAAGAATAATTAATTGATATACAACAGAGGGACGTACCACTGTTGTAATTGAGTTACAACAGAACTGCTCAGTATTCAGGGGAAATATGCCACATATGAGTACAACAAAGCAAGTGTCAGGTCTGGGTTAGCCCACAGTATGTGTCTATCAGTAAAGTACTGTATTTCAAAAATACTCTTTCACACTGAGTCAAAATCACATCATGCTTACATTTTCAAA
Source organism: Stichopus chloronotus (assembly GCA_021234535.1). NCBI lineage: Eukaryota > Metazoa > Echinodermata > Holothuroidea > Aspidochirotida > Stichopodidae > Stichopus > Stichopus chloronotus. The sequence continues at coordinate 26,186,227 of CM037834.1, read as the reverse complement.
AAAAAGAAAGATACTGTAAGTGTAAGTGAAAACTATGTACATTTCAATCTAGGCTTGGAGACTTGAAAATTCAGACAGTTGTTTTACGATGTGAAACAACCACAAATGCGGAGGCCCATGGCTAGTAAATTACTACTTCATGTTGGGTGGCAAGCATCTTAGCAATGTTTGGACAAAATTTGAGTTTTTTTTTTCCACACTGTAAGTCCAGTTCTTATAGGAAAAACAAAAATTGCTTTTGGATAAAGACCTACCAAACAGATACCTGGCAATGGATCAAAGCTGGAACCTCCTGGTTGCCAAGCTTCAGTTCAAATCTACAACTGCAAAGTTCAAAATTTCCATGGCAAGGTTTTATGTCAGTTGTTGAAACTGCCAATTTTACATTACACGTACAGCAGTCGGCATCAACAACCTCCCAGTCAGAGGGTGGGGTCTAAGGGGATGGTGAACTTCTCCTTTGGAAAATTTACGGCTTTGCAAAAGGACTGAGATGCAAACTGGTGCAATCTTTCCCCTTTTTATCAGGTGTTCTACATGTAGTTGAAATTCTTGTCATGCTTTACAAAAAAATTAAAATAGCAAGATGTAATGTGATTATGGCACCTTTGCAACCCACACCTACTGTACCAGCTCATGTTCCAGTGAAAATTATGCCAACAAATACTGCAAGCAAGTGCAGTTGCAACGGCACACTGAATATATTCAGTGTTACATACTAGTAATGTACATACTTTGCAGTATGACCACAGTTCTGGTATGCAATACCAGAATACTGAACTTAAAGGTCGTGTGACATGAAAATGACACTTTGTAGCATTGGGTGCATTCAGCATTTTCCACAAATTCTATCAAAATCCATCAAAGACCAATTTACTGGCAAATTAGTGGCTCAAAGCTGTATCATGAATAAACATTGGCTAAGAATGCAAATTTGTGACTTTGAAAAGTCATATATCAAAAATGGAAAAAATATGGAGCTTGGGAATTTATGACAAAAAACAGTGCCACAGAGAGAATCATAACCCACAGCACAAGTTGCCCATGTACAGTAGGCCCATTTTCACAAAGTACATTACAGGTACATGTACGCCCTTCTGTATGTACAGCCCTTCATAAACTAACGACTTACAAAGCAACCTCTATTAGTGTTATGATAGGCTACTAACCTACAGTATTACAATTGAAAATTTTGTAAACAACAATCTGATTTTCAATGCACTATACTGTACATTAGTTTATGGACAATTACTCAAATAAGCCTTGTGCTAATTGGTTTGGCTATTTTCAGAAATGTCGCAAATGGACTTAAAACCCAGGAGATTAGAATACGAAACTGGGAGGGCAGGAGATCTGTACAAAAGACGGGAGTCTCCTGGTAAAACCGAGATAGTTGACACGTCTGAGCATGTCACACAACCAAATCCATGTCCACCAAATCCATGGTTTTGTTTTCTAAAGTTTCACATTTGTGTTTCGAGACATGTGTATCACACATGATTTAGATTTCCAGACAAAACTAGGTTACGGTCAGAGTAGGGTTACCAGACGTCCGGTTTTACCCCGACATGTCCTCTTTTTACTGGTTCTCGAGGACGTCCGGGCGGATTTTTAAACTTGCCCCTAATATCCGGCTTTCATGTGTTTCTCACACAATCTGACAGATTTTCCTTTAATTTACGGGCAAAATATCCTGAAAGCTGTATTCATCGTATAATATATGCCTCTTGGTGATTGTATGTACCAGTAACCCATTGGATACATAGCTTACATACACCGCATTATACACATTCAGCTGTCTCATGCGTAAGCTAAGATCAGATTTGAGCAGGGTTTACTGTCTTATTTAACAATAGCATGACACCCTCCGGAGATATACCTACGTAATTAGCGAGAAGCCCCGAACACTTTTAGCCAATCAATGAGTACAATTTTTCGTGAGGATCCTTCGACATGCATTCAGCATTATCTGCGCGACGGCTTAATAACGGCTTTCAAGGGACTGTCAACTGTAACCGCGCACACGTGCTATGTAGCCTACCTTGGTTGTTTTTCGTGATACAACGATGATCAGAACCTTTTTTGAAACTTTTTTTAATTCATAATTAACAGAAACTCATACATAATACAAAGACATGAATAACATGATTAGGAAGCTTAAAGGGTTCTCTCTTGCAAAATGTTCATTTTGTGTTTGATGTAGTTTCTGGAGTGCTTTTTATCGCGATTCCAAAATCATCACAAAATCTTTTTAGATTGAAATTTGGTGAGACCACGAGTAGTGAAGTGACAAACAGCTGTTACAATTAACTATTACAGCAAATGCATAGTAGTACCCTACATGAGATACAAGACATAAGACATTAACCCTAGTAAGAACGCTCTGTCTTTCGAAGAAGTTTTTACCCACACGAATTTTATGGCTGGAATTAGCTTGTTAAATTGGGTTGCAAGTTTCCCGAGGTCTGACAATAGCAAAGCCCTTTGCATATTTTTTTTCTCTCAGAGCAATTTACCCTATCGCACATAATGAGCGCCTTTCGGAACTACTTCAGCCGTGAACATGCGCGGTTGGGCTAAACATTCAGTTTTGTAGGTTTCTCGCGGTTCTCCACTCACGTGTTGATTTACTGAGGTTGAAACTCCAAAGCCTATCTAACAACCCGAAGTCTATCGCTCTGATCACTGAGCTAGTCCATACTATATTTCAAGTTACTGACTCTTTTTATTTGACATTTTTAGGATTTAACTTTCAAAACCAAAGCATACTTCAAGTTGAAGAAAGTCTGGATAAAGCAACAAATATCGCACCATTTTGCATCTAGACACCCTTGAAAACAGAAAAAATTCACACCCCCTCCCCTTAGGCCCCTCCCCCATGATGATGATCAATGCCCTCCTTTTTGGAAAATAAATCTAGTAACCCTAGGTCAGAGACATTAGGAAAGGTTAGGGATCTTGAGTCAACAGACTTGTCACAATGCATGATATCATGTTATGGATTGGGTGCTTACTTGAATGGCAGATCTGTCAAAATGAGGTGCATCACAATAATTGTGAATGAGATTGGTCAATACTACTAAATAGCCCATATACAGTACGGTACATGCAGCTAAGTTAAAGGTGAACTTGAATTCACAGCTGGTCTACTGAGATTTTGCTAACAAGTCACAGACTTGTTCCATATCAATGTTGCATACTGAGCAGTGTAGCGTATGATAAGTAAGTCATAGGTTTAGTGTACAGTACTAATACTATATTGTAACAAGACTGTGAGCCTGTAATTGGGTCTATGTAAAACGTCCCTCACCGATGATAGTCTCTGAAAATAGTTCTCGTACGAAGCTTCTGCCGTGAACATACTGAGGTTGTTTCTGCGTGGCCGATGTGCCTGTTTTTCCTGACTTCTCATCAGTTGCGGGTACAGAATCGTTTTTTTCCTCACTCACGCCTTGCACTTTTTCCTCCATGGTGGTCGCCATATTTGCACTAATTTACTCTGGAAGGCGAAAGCTGTACAAATGAGTAATCATGATTCTCGTGCATGCTTTGTGCTAGTGAGAGAGATAGTATAAGCTCAAGCTGGTTCACCCTGCAGGTGGGTGCCGACGGGTTGTTCATTCAGCATGTTTGATTGATTAAAATGATCACCGATGCCTGTCAGTTTACTTTCCATCCATTTCCCCTGGTATTTGCTACTGGCTGCGATATTGCTTTACGGTCTTCGTCACTTACATTGTGTCGAATTGCGCAACTGCAGTGGCTGTCAGATAGAAACCGTGAAGGCCAGTATCCAGGAAGGAAGGAGGAGGGAGGGGGGTGGGGTGGGGGGGGGGGGTGGTTATGGGTTTGGACGTTCGGACGAGCCCCACAAGATCTAGAGTCCAGCTCAGTCTATCTTAGTAGGCCTACTTTAGCAACATATTTAACGAGTTTTAATTTGTTGGTCATAATTACCGGGTAAAATGTTCCACTTACGGTAAAATAGAACCCATTCACTGAAAAAGCTGCATACGGGCCTGGGCTGTGATATAACTGTGTATCTAATAAAAGGTCCCTATACAGAGTTTTATCTCTTTTTTATCTAATTCACCACTGAGACTGGGGAATTGATATCACATGAAGTTCATCAGTGGTGTGGTTTATGCACTGCGTTGAACTTTTCCCCCATAACAAATGACGAGGGAGCAATGGTAGCACTCATCAGGTCGGTTCTCAAGGACCCCCCTTTTCCCCCTCCCTCGAGCTCTTTTTTTTTTTTAGAAAAAACATGACCCAAAGTTAGTCGCATGTACCAACACAATGCCTTTCTCCTAAAACAGAAAGTTCACGGAAAGTACATTGCAAGAACAGGAGGGGGAAAATGATTCGTCATTTTACGTAACCAAATTTTCTAGGGAGCCGTAGCATTAAGGAAACGTAGATCGGAGCACCAGAGGTGCTAAACCACTTTGCTTGGTTTCAGATAAGAATAAAAACAAATGGCAATGCATCCAGAGACTTCACGTAGCCATTTTGTGTGTGTGTGTGTGTGTGTGTGTTTGCAAAGTCGGCTCATCGTCCACATTCTTCACCAGCGTCCAGGTGTGTAAGATCAGTAATAAGGCTACATTTTCTATATTACATTTTCGATTTTACTTTGGAAACTTCGCTATCACCAAGACAAGTACTATACGAACTCACAGGAATATCAACACTCACGCATTGAAAGTGGTGTAGCGTTGTGTTTCAAGGAGGGAGGGGATTTACAAATTTCACCTATTTTTTAAGGTAACATTAGGTCTGGCTTTGATCTTGAAAGTAAGGGTGGATGGGGCATAATCTGGTCTGGGCATAATCTTATCTGCTGTCTAACATATACATAAGTATGAAGACGGGATATGATGGATCTGGTGACTGAAGGTGCACTAGTGACAATCCTATCAGTATCAATCGTGAGAACTGCAGGTTGTTCCCCCCCCTTACCTGTGAAATCCTGCACACGCCACTAGGAACAGGCATGCTTCATAAAACACGAAATCTGGGGAAATATGTTGCATTAAAATAAGAATGTCTCACAATTTCATATCCTAGGTAAAAAATTCAAGGTGGTGAACATGGTGAACAAAAAGATTGAGACTGTTTCCCTCCCCGTTGATACATTCAACAAAATTACAAATTATCCGAAGAGGGAAAGGTGAGGTCAAAATATTTGGTGGTCATATATTAGGATAAATAATGTCGATATGCACTAACTTGGTTTTTGTTTACATATCGTTCTAAAAAATATGAAACTTTTGTCTATGTATGTCTTTTTCATCTTTGAAACCGTTTTCGACAATTCTTTTCTCAAAGGTTGCTCTTATTTTTCCACAGTAAACGATCTAATGTTTTGCTTAGGTGATGATTGGCACAACAAGACTGGCAACCAGAGAGGTTGTGGTCCCAATCCAATTAATAAAAATGCACTATTGGCGTTGCCCATCAATACCTGCAGGAAGTGCAAATCCAGGGATCTGCATAATTTTGCAGAATTTTTTTTTTTATTGTTGCTACTTTAAAAAACTAGAAAAAATTAGTTTAAATGATGATAAATGTTGCACTAGATTGCATTTGATGTTATTCAATGTAGGCCTATCTTTAATATAAAAAAAAGATTTAAAGAACTATATGGACCCTCTCCTTCCCACAAAAAGATCATTCCCCAGCAGGTGATTAGAAAATAAAACGAAGTTTCTTTCCGCTTTTGTTCTACTTGTTGAAAGACATATTTTAACCGCTCCAGCCAATCACTGGGTAATAGTTATTTACCTTTACGCTATTTTAATTGTTGCGAAATTGCTACGAAATTTTTATCGCCTCCATGTAAAACCTTTTGGTTAGCTGGTAAAAAAATGTCCACATTCCATTTTTTTTTTTTCAGCTGGGACCTACACCGCACACAATTGTCACCGTTCACACCTATACACATGATGAATTTGTAGGAAAAACCGCGGCGGTCGACATTCCCAACAGTACTTATATACACGAAGATCCGATTCGACACCAAAACTTTGAAAATACGACCTAAATATTTCTAAATTAGGCCTTAAAATTATCACAATATGCCTCTCATAATTCTCAACCCTTCTTTCACACTTACACTTAAACAGATAAACCAACAAGGGGGAAGGATCGTCAGGTCCGCCCACTTCCCGTTTTCAAATTTAGGACTAAAACATTTTCCTCCCCACTTAGAAGTGCACGAAAAAAAAAGAAAGGAAAAGAAAGCGCGAAAACCAGAAAAAATGCTAAACCACGTTTTTGTTTTCAGATACAACTAGACGATGCACCATCCTCATGCGTAGTACGAAGGGGGTGACCTCATTTCCAGTACTCGTTCAGGTTAAAACTTTCTCGCATTGCAACCCTAAAGGGTACTTTGAGATAAACCGCCATGCACGGTGCATTCTTACTTGCCGGACCCTTTCCTTCACCACTTCTTTCCTACATTTTCCCCAACAGTCCTCTCCGTTACACCAAAGTACATGTCATCGGTGGTGGCACTTGGTGGGGTGTGCGTTCCCCAGTCTTATTTTGAAACCAAAAAATAAAATTCACTTGAAATCGAACTTAAATTACATTTATTTGTAGGAGTGAGGTAAGACGTAAGAAAAAAAAAAGTTTGGAAATGCTATTTCTGGTGCTATCGGCTAAAATTTTTCAGGTGCGCGCAACCGCTTAGATTATTAATGCAGGCGACCTTAAAATATTTTGTTTGCACCGATCTTAAGACGTCTGTAAAGGCAGAGGGCTACCACGGAACGCGAATTGAAAGGTGGAAACATCAGATAAAAGCAATCAAAATTGTTACCATTATATATATTAATGTCTTGCTAGTTAATTAAGAAAGATAGCAGACATGCGGTCCCCATTTCAAGGCTGAGTAATGCAATTTAGGACGCACAGGAAATGCAGTTTCTGGCCATCTTGTGGGTTTGTGAAGCCAAAATTTTTTTGTGACCTACGTGCCGATCGAAGGTAGTGTACCCCGTAGACAGTCTCCGACACATGTCTTCAGCCCCCCCCCCCCCAGGTGAAGAATCTGCACACTTACCTGTTAGTCTTTTCATGTGGCATATGGGCCAAAAAGAGTCAGAGCCTGGCGGCTCCGTGAATCATCAATTTGATCGTTAGTTTCTGTAACGAAAGATGAAATGTCTGACCAGTTGTGCACATTCAATAACATTCAAAGATACAGAAATGTTTCGTTACAAAACCCACGATCAACTGCAAATACTGCACAAGGGGTTTCTCTGGGTCACGGGCGTTTGACCCCAGACTCGGAGGCTATGGCGGCTTTGTCCAGCGTACCCCACCGCCAGCTAGACGGTTTTTGGTCCAATCGGTCGGACTGAGAACATCCTTTTCGCGACTGAAAAATGACGTCAGATGGAAGTAAAAAAAATTTGCAGTCTTTTTGCCGACGTTAAATATACGTTAAATGGACATTTAACGGTCGGATATTGGTTTAAACGACGTCACATGGCCATCTTTTCTGACGTCAATCTAACATCGAACGGCTTTGGTGTCAGTACATTCTTGGTTGGAAAACCCACATTATTGGAATTTTTCGCTTTAAAATCTGAAAAAAATGTAGATTTACTGATGAAGAGCGATAGGCCCCGTTCATTCAATTTTGAAGGCTTAATATATTAGCCTACGAAGTACTTCAGTTTGGGAGTCGAACTTATATTGCTGCCGTTTTTCGAATCGAAGTTGCTGAACGATAAGACTCGTCCGCTAAGCGGGGTAGCTGAATATATGGGCAACAAAATTCATCATCGGCTGAGCGGAGAGCCAAATTTACTCAAACTTGCCTTTCCCTTACCTTTTCTTTTTTTTTCCTCACCACTTGTCTTCCTGTCTTCTCCTTACATTGTTTTCAATAACTTCCTTAACTCCTACCCGTGTAGGGGGACTGCCCTCACGTTCTCCACTCCCCCCCCCCCCCCCCCCGCCCCTCCACTCATTACCGTCATCCATGATTACAATCACGGTCATTAAAGAAATCGATTTCATTTCACTTACTCGACAAATAATTACTTGAGTTGTATCATCGAGGTTGTCCCTTGATTGGTCAGGTGACAACAGGACTGTATTACACGCATGGTGAAATCTATTGAAAAATCCCTATTCTTAGCTCTGAACTGACTCCACACATAGCTATGGACTCTGCATTCTGCAGTGTCATTTCAATAACGAGACAACCTGCGCTAGGCTGCCGTAGTCCTGCACACAACAGGTTGCTATGGTGCTCCGATACACAATTTTCCTGGCCAACGGTAGATGTGTCAGCTCGTCTTCGCATTTTGAGGCCTCCTAAATTTGATATGAGTTAAGCTTGCACATTAAACGGTAGGCTACTTTCCCTCGTTTGACTAAGTTTTACCGATTTGCATGAATAATTGATACATAGGCTTGTGATCGTTTCGAAGATCCGAATATCGCACAACTGTTACCATATGTATGGCCCATTGCACAACTGAGAAAAGGACGAACAAGTTACGTAACAACATTAAATCATAATTAGGATTTGCCTTTATCATTTTTGATGTTCAAAGCAAATATGTCACTCATGGCCAATTTTTGAAGTTTTGACTTAAGTATGGACTAGAAATTTGCAAACATTACCAAAATTTGTAACCAAAATGTGTTTGATGAAGCTTTGTTTCCGCATAACTTTTGGAAGAAATGATAACACTCTCTTTGTGTGTTACTGTATCCTCAAATGAGGTAGAAAATTGCATTTTGTCTGCTCATTTGTGGTCGTGATTGACTCAAGATTCCTTCATAAACTTTTAATTGTAGGTCTGTATACTATCGCCTTCATTTCCGAAGCCATTCTCTATGGATTCTTCAATCTAGACAGTACTGTACCAAAAGAAATGTTGCAAAATGAGAAAGACACACGCAGGGACATGTAATATTTTTGCAAAGTTTTACCGATTTCAGTAAATGTTTCAATATTTTGTAGGTCATGATGCTCGTAAAGTCATCGACTCATAATGCTTTCATTTTGTAACTGGTTGTAAGATTGAACTGGTTGTTTGTTTGAGCAAGCCTGTAGAAATCACTCTAGTGATTTCACATAGCAATCACGAGCAATTTCACTGTGGCAAATGGCAATCACTAGTTTAAAGCCAAATGTTGATAAAATACAATTTCAAGTGGCAGGCTTACATTGTCTGCTTTACAGCTTGCTATAGATGAGCAAAGGTCAAGTACATTACTTACACTTTTGTCCTAAATTTGGCCAAACTTTTTTAATTTATTAACTCTACCAAAAGCACGACTGACTGGACATTGAATGATTTGCCACAGTTGTTACATGTTGTATATACTTTGTAAATATTGTTCATACATTTGCTAGAAATAAACAGTGCAAACAAACAAAATCGGGTTGAGGCAGCTGATCTCAAGTGAAGATAAATTTTTTCGAGGCACCCTGACCATATGTGACTCATTTTAAATTATTGTTGCTGGAATAGTTGCATGGAAAGATGTCTTTGGGACTTTTTCATGGTTAATATTATGTGGTCAAAAGTAAAACCACCCATCAAAATAGCCTCACAGTTTACTTTTTAGGCCTCAACTTCTTTATTCTGCCTATAATAAAAATAGGATGGCTGCAGTAACTTTCTGGCTTTGGAATTTTCAAGTTACAATGTTTTTCACTTTTGAAGTTCTCAGCCTGAGATCACACTGTAAAGGTTGTGTGACATGAAAATGACATTTCAGAGTGTTTATGGGTGTATTAAGCATAGAAAGTGTTAGAAATAGCCACAAATTTCATCGCAATCCATCAAAGATTGACAAATTTACAGGCAAATTAGTGTCTCACAGCTATAACATGAATAAACAGCAACAAAGCATGCAAATTTGTGACATCTAAAGATGGACTCGTATGATATATGTTTTATGTTAATCTTGTTTATGTAATCTTGTTTATGTAACCTTTATTTCATGGACATTGGAGAATGTTACATGCCCAGAGGGTTTTTATTTTGGAAGTAGGTATTTTGTCTTAAAAAATATCACTTACCAATGTGAAACTCAGTAATTAATGTAAGTCGTTAAAAGAATCATAGGCTTAACAAAAGAAATACTAACACTGTGCAACACTCCATGTCATCTGTTTTGCATTTTTATCAAATTTGTCATGTTTTAAAGTCATGTTTTAAAACTTGTCATGTCTTAAAATTGGTAATAGATATGAAAAAAATTCCAACAGCATTTTACTCAGGGTTTCACTTTGCAACTTTTGAGGGAAGCCTGCTCTTTACTAGATGCATGGCACATAACCAACCTTTAAGCTGAAACTTAGCTCGTGAGTGGAGTGTATCAATTAGTTATAGCAGTAAAGCTAGCAGGGGTTGAGTTTGAGAATGAAAAAGTCCAAGAACTTTTGCATGAAACTGTTTGGCGTATTAACACAAATAAATCTAAGATCTCCGCTGAAAGTCACTAAGGGCTCAAGGGTTGAACCCCAAATTTCTAGAGGAAAGGTGTCTGTGATGGGGGGGGGGGGGGAGGAAGGAGGAGATGGTAATTGAGACTGAAACAAATTAATAGCAACAGTTTGGTTAAATAAGACTAAATTAACGTTCATGTGTACCATTCATTGTTTTCCTTCTTACAGGAACTATGGCAAATGGAAAGGTTTACATAAGTTCAGAGAATGGAGCAGTATGGTCTGCCTGAAATGTATCACACAAATGCACAGTAAGTATAGCCTGTAATGACTGGGAAAACTTTCTTAAACAAAATCATAAAATCCTACCCGGACTGTGTTGTCTTACTCCCAGGTTGCTTTCATATATATATCACATAGGCTTGTGTTTAAATTTCCCTGTTGCCACATCTTTGAACTGCTTGAAGAACTACTTTTTGTCGTGATTTAAGATCCTTTGGAATCTTCTTTAACGCTTGACTTTCTTAGTAAGGTGTACATACATTCTCATCGACCCTTGTCGTAGTGACTGCTGTTGTTTGTTTTCACTCACTGCAGATGTAACACAGCTCTGATTTGACCAGACTTTGGAGCCTGAATCCATCTCTCCAGCTGCCAATCAACTTCAAAAAATGGGTAGTGGAGCTTCCAGCAATAATGACATGGGTGGGATTCCACCCAGTCTTGCCTTGAATCAGAAAAAGAATGTAAAGTACTGGGACAGCTTCAAGTCTAAACGTTTGGCACTTCTCGCAACCCTTCGAATGAAGGGACACTCAGGGAGCCTCTGGCAAGAGCCTAGATCAGAGCGACATCCGTGGAAGAAGCTACTCCATGAAGCTGAGGCAGAGGTCCAAGAGAAGAAGGCAAATTTTGGTACACTTACAGACATTGAAAAAGAACAAGTATTTTGCTCTCTGATGGAGGGCTATCTGTGTGAGAAAACAATGACCAAAAACTCGAAGGAAGTCTGGGTTTTTATCAGCTCAACCTTCACAGATACATTACTCGAAAGGGACACCCTAATGGAAGATGTCTATCCGTACATCAGGTCGTATGCTCGAAAACTGGGCCTCGACTTCAATGCCGTGGACTTCCGTTGGGGTATCAGAAAGTCATTGTGCAATCAACACAAGGCAGCTGAGATATGCCTGACTGAGGTAGAGAGGTGCAAGTAAGTCACATGTTGTACTGTGAGGGGATGGATCCTCATCAGAACCATTGACTTGGATATCTTGAGTCAATTTGTGACTGGACTGGATCAAGTTGGTGACTGATGTGATCCTTGTTTGATTCTTATATGAAAACTTGGCCTTAAAAGTGTAGGTCCAGGTCCGCAGCACTACATATTGGTTAAACACCTACTGTACGTGCATCATAGTACTGTAGTCTGTTTCAAGTGAACAAACATCTCAACTTCCATCAAACCTTGGATGGAACTACAATCACATTATCCCTTGGATGTTCTTCTGTGTTGAACAATTTTTCTTTTTTTGATTGTCAGATATGTCAAATTTAATTAGTTTTACTTAACAAAAAAATTGTCATTTTTTAAATGCTCAGAAACATCAAAGTGACATCCAAAGAAAAACTACTGTATTTGGTGTATTTGTTTTATTGTGACAAGACTGATACTTTCACGAATGATGCATTTTCTGTGGATATTTACTAAAAGTCAGATTCTCTGTTGTGATGATCAGGCCCATAGTCAGATGATATTCCCAGGTAGGGTCAGGTTAGAAACAGAGGGGACAAACCCACCTGCACATGTGACTTGATGGTGATCATTTTATATTCCTTGTTGAACGCAGGCAAGCAATCTATGCGATGGTGATTTTGGTTCCGTGTATGCATGTGCATATTTGTGTGTGCATGTGTGTGTGTGACAACAATTTCGTTAGCAGTCTATTTTTTGAAGGGAACATAGGAGATTGGTGATAGTTGGTGTGTTGGTAGAACATGCAAAGATCTAGATTTAGATTGTTTTTTGGTATGTGTCAAAGGTCATATGAGGCCACCAGCAGCAAGTATATAGACATTTATGTTTGCAGTTTTTCGGGAACTACATGTTTGCATGAACTTCAAACTTGGAGGGTGTGCACTCCTTTTTGATTAAATGACGTTGTGATGATTTTCTTCACCGTCAAAGGTCATATGGGGTCATCAGAGGCCATAATGTGAAAAGCTTTGGAACATTTATTAATGATCTAACTTTTGAAGGAAAGGTGCAAGACAGATCAATGTTGATGTGTGGGATGAACATATAAAAATCTCGGCTGGGATTGTTTTTGGTACAAGTCAAATGTCATCTGAGGTCACCAGTAGGCAGAATATGGACAACCAATCTTTGCAGTATCTCAGGAACCACATGTTGCATGAACTTCAAACTTTGTGTGTATAGTACTTCCTTTTGTGTGAAAAATGATTGTAGAGGTTTTTGAGGTCAATGGTCATATGGAGATATCTGAGGTCGGACAATGAAAAGCTTGTGAACATACTATTTTCAACGGGGAAGTAGCCTTGCACTTTACAGGTGGTGGTAAGGTGCAGTGCATAAAGACCTTTCTTGGGTTTAGCTTTGGTGTAAATTGAAGGTTATTTGGTTCACTAGGAGGTGCAAAATGGTATCTCCCATTTGGTACTTTTTCTTTTCTCTTCTTGTGGGTAAACAAGTATTTGATGTAACCAGCAGGCAAAGACCAGCAATACTTGAAAGTATCATTCTAACAACTTCCAGAAACGAAATAAATTTCCTGTGTGGATTCATCAAAGATATCTTCTCATTTAGTGGAAATTAGCTACTCTACTGAAGACAAACCAAGAACTGTCAACTGTCCTTGCTCAAATTAATATCAGAGTGACTGACTCGTTTCGTTTCATGTATTTCGTTCATACATACATATATACATACAAGCATATTAGGAAGAAAAATGCAGTCATACAATGCAGTGGAATGAACAGGACGCTAGAAAAAACAGTAATATGTTTATTGCAGCTAGGGACCTTAAAGGAAACAGAAAACAACAGAACACAAAAACAAGAAGAAGAAAAGAAAAGAAAAGGTAAAAGGCATGAGTCAGATGAAGCACACAGTTCAAAGCACGTAATTGGCAATGAGATGAGATTTCATTTTACATTTAAAGGTATTATACGACTTACAGAGCTTTATATCATTCGAAAGATCACTCCAAGTTTTGGAACAATAATTATTCAAGAGAAACTCATGTCTCATATCCCTTCATTTCTGTCCTCAGGAAAGTATCGTGTGGACCATGCTTCGTGGTCATTCTGGGACAGAAGTACGGTTTCCGTCCAATACCGCCGGTGATTAAACAAAAGGAATTTGAAAAGATAGTATCTTACATCGAACGGTTGGCCGAGAGCGATCCAAAAGAGGTAGAAGGACTCCAACTTATCCGCAAATGGTTCAAACTTGACCAAAATGAAATCGGTGAGTGTGCTGCCAAAGTTTTAAAAGCATGCTAAACTTAAATTTTAGAGTCCAGTGTCACTTCATGCAGTTTTGCATCGGTAAAGACAGAATGGTTTCTATGTAATATATCATGACTCAGGATTAAATCCTCAAAACTAAAGGGTTATTACTGTAGGTGGTCAGACGTAAACCGTAAACTGCTTTTCCATTGGCTGATTCACTCTTGAAGTTTTCTGCACTAGCCAAAGTTTTAGCGCACTTTAGTCTTCCGTGTCACCTCAAGTTTTGCATTCAGCGAAACAGAATGGTTTTATGAAAACCTGGCTGAGTAGAAAACCTTCAAAACTACAGGGATTGAATTTTCATTGGCTGAATTTTGGACAACACAGCTTGCTTGTTCAATTAGAGAGTTCTAAGGTTTTAACTGTCTTTTTGAAGCCATAGCAGTGAAGTTGGTGAGCAATGGTGCGTGAAAACCATCTTCCCTGTGTTGCCTTAAAGATTTTTTGACCATGTTGGTCTGGATGTTATCAGTGCAAAACACAGAATGCTAATGCTCCGTGAACAAAAATATGGCCTAACAAAAAAAAAAAAATACCTAATGCAAAATTTCTGGGTCATTTTCTATGTTTCCACACACTCACCTTGTTACAGCCTGGGTCTCTGCACCTCAAAACATAAACTGGTCAGTATTGCTTGGGAAAAGATGGCTCAACGTAAAGTAGACTGTAAGAGGTCATCGGTAAACAATATATTTTGCCTTTTCGTTTGTTTAACATGTGACAATGCAGCATTCTTTTATGCTGGCAATCAACCCTTCTCTCAATATTTGTTTTTCACTGCCCTGGATCATCTATAAGTAGTGATTGCTTGATTTGTTTCTTAGAGATTGCTATAACATTTGCAACTAAATTGTTATTCTCTTCTTTATATCCAAAGTAATACTTATGGTATCTTGTCTCCGTTGATGCCTTGTCAGTTGTAGCACCTTGACGTGGGATATCAAGCGATGCTAATTTTTTTTGTATGTAATCTTAATTCAATAGGATATCAAGGAGGCAAATAATAGACCCACTATGACCTTCATTTTAATGCCAACATGCCAAGACAAAGCATCTAGATGCCCATAATTCAATGTATGCCTTCAATAATAATTGTTAGTGTTCCTGGCAGTATCTCAGCACTTGATTAAACCACAAACGCTCAAATATAGACTTTGAAACCCTTTTATGTTTAAAAGCGAATTCAGTTGAAACATTGACCAATTCGGCCAGCAGTTTACACCAGGTATTTGTCTGTGTTTTCTTTGAGTGGATACACGATATTTGTACATATCTTTGCACCGAGGCGACGAACGTTTTTTCGTTTTGCTCCACGGGCAGACCCAGAGTACGTCCTTCAGCCCATCGACGAGCTCCTGCCCAAGTTTTACCAAGATGACCAAGCTGCTGGAGAAGAGTGGGACAGAATTTCCACGATCATGCAGCAGTCTCTCTTTAAGGCCATCAGGGGAGCAGGACTGGACAGTGAATCAGTTCACTTGCTGACCATGTCAATTACTGAAGGTGAGTCCACATTGAACCATCGTGTTGGGAGGACATTGACGAGGATTCTGTACGGGGTGGTGCTCGTCAAAGTGAGGTGGCGCCCAAATTTGTCAAAGAGATGTATAGACAAGAACTGAAGAAGCTTGTCAACTGAAACAATCAAAGTTGAAAGTGATGAATCAGGAAAATTGAGCTTCTGGGGGATTTATTCATTAAAGTAGACCTTATTTTATCATTTGTTTAATAGACAAAGCACAGTTACATCTATATACAGGGAGTGCAAAATGTTGTTTTGAATATGTGTCCCCACCAACATGGACACTGACCTTCTAAATATGTTTTGAGTCTTTGTGTGGTAAAACCATTTTTTGTATAATTACAGGAAATCAACTATGATTTTTTTTTAAACTTTCAGAATCACAGTTTAGTGTTCTCTGACTGGACATTTCAAATCAGGATAAGGTGAGGGGGGGGGCAGATTGAAGGGGGTGGTGAAGGTCATATGAATAGGTCACTTGAAGTTACTGTCAATGTTGTCTGATATTTCTGCTGGGAAGATGCAAGAAATTAGCATGACTGCTAATCGATGGCCCTCCTTGCCTCATTTCGTCTCAGGTGAGATTGTGGAAGGATTAGAAGACATACCAGAGACGGACAGCTACCGATGTTACGTCTTCAATCGATATCTGACGAACTTCAATGAGAGCCAAAGTCATGCGGCCAAGTACATCGACTTCCAGGACGGGCGAGTGGATGCTGACTCCCAGAGTAGGCTGGGGACAGTCAGAGACCTCATGAAGACAAAAATATCAGGCATCAAACTACCACAGGTATTCTGATGCGTTAAACAAGATTACTGGAAGAGTTTTTTTGTGTTACATATACAGGATGAGTGTGACTGCCAAAATGAGATTGAGCTAGAGAAAATAGTATCATTGAGTCAACAAAGTCGAGAGTGTCAACGTGGGGCCAGAAGTGACGTCACAGACTTAAAATTTTCAATCAACATTTTGTACAACATCATTTATCTGAAACGTGCTCTGTCGCCTAATTATTACTTTACGTGCCGTCAGTCATTTCCTTTATAGTTCTTTGCAGTCATAAGTAGTTCATTTCCCTCTTTATAGGTACCAGTGCACAGCGAATGATACCGTTATGGCAACGAAGCGGTATCTGCACACAGCCGCGACGGTGCCGATGTTTCGTCGCTATTTGCAAAGAGTAAACTGTAAACTAGTGACATTTGCAGAGAATTGACAAGAAGAGTGTGATGTTGCCTGAGATATTAAAGGAGAATAGGTAGCTGTGATTTATGGTTTGCATAACTTTTTGCTCTTTCCCTCCTCCAAATCGGGTATAATCATATCATCCTAACAGATTTGTTTTAAAAAAATGGTCTGTCAATGACACATTCTGTTACAAATTGCCCCAGTAGAGAGATAGAGAGAGAAAAAAAGTTAGTTTTTTTAATTTCTGTATATTGCAGTCTTATAGATGATACTCACGAGAATGTGTTTTATGCCTCTCCATAGCTTTGTGGATGGAATGTTGTTTGGTCAAAGATCATCAGTGTTTACCTTCACATCTCCACTCTTCAGATAAACACCCTACAAAGCTAGGGAGGGGCATAAAACACATACTCATGAATATTATCTATGTGACTTCAACATGAATATTAAAAAATTAACATCATTTTTCTCTCTACAGGGGCACTTTCTGACAAAATTTACCATCTGTAGGTCATTGTTTAACACAAATAAGTTCAGGAGATATATTTTTAATGGATTTGGAGAAAAAAAGAGCAAAAAGTTATGTAAAAAGTATGTCACAGCTACTCGTCCTCCTTTAGTAAGATGGCCAATCACCTTTAAGAATGCAAACGCCTTAGTTGCTAGGCATACAAGAGTACGGTATGTCAACATTTGGAAACTAACGAGATCCTATATGCAAGTTATGGAATTTTTGAACATTTTTTCAAAGTATTGGTAAAATTTTGAAACTCAGAGAAATTGTGTGTTAAGCCCTGAAAAAAAGGCCTGGGAATTTTCACAAGTGAAATTGTTTCTTTCATGTTTGGGCACATTGCTACTTCCTTGTTCCTTGTTCATCAGAAGTTATGATGCTCTTCATGTCATATTGCTTTGATGTTTGCTGTTATAGTTTGAAAACTTTATGCAAGAAATAAGGAGGAAAGCCATGGAAATTCTTCATTTGGTTCTGGGAAAGTCACGAAAATTGATCTCTTAGAAAGTGCAGAAACCTTGTTTCACGTTATCTCTGCATTTTCCCTGTTTTCATTTCTTAATTTTCAAATCTGATTTTCCTAGATACAACCTGAAGTTTCTGCCGAGTCAGGAGGACATGCTGTCTGATGAACAGAATCGTAGAGCCCTGCAGAATTTTGCCGACCAGTTTTGCCATTTCATGATATCAGCAATTCAGAAAGGTTTGTTTTTTTAAACTGGACAGCATCTTGGGTGATCAATGTTGAGAACTGAGGCATTTGGAAGAATCTTCATTGTAATTCATGCATGTACACTTTGCTGTCACAAACTTAATTACAGTTTGTGTTTATGCAGTGTGTTCCCCACAGGCTTTAAGGGGGCAGCCCGTCTCCCAAGTAAAAATTAGCCACCCCTGAAAAGGAATCCCGCCCTCCATACAAAAGCTCTGCTCGGCCAAAAGTAGTTGACAATTTAAGGCTACTGCCATTTCAAGTACAGCAAGAAATAGTCACTAAATAGCACCATTTGGCATCATTTAACATCTCAGTAATTGTAACTTTCTGCAATGAAGTCAAATCCCATCCCATCAGACCTCTCTCCTAAGATTGCTTCTCCCCCCCCCGTCTGGAGAAATCTGTGAAAACACCGCGATGGGTTTGTTGCTTTTGACTGTCAGCAGAAGCCCATGAGTAACTAGCTGCCTAGATCTGCAAATATATGCAGCCGCATTCAAAATCTGTGTTCGGTCTTCCAGTCATGTTGGTGTGATTCATGTCTGGCCACTTTGTTGATCTGAGTACAATCCTGGTCGGTGTGGATGGACTCGTTGTTTTTAATATTAAAACAGATCTATTCTTTGGTATCAGTTGACTTTTCATTTTCAATTCAAAAGCTACCCTTTCAACCATCTCGAGAAGGCTTTGCCCTCATGAAAGAAAAAAAGGATGAAGGCACTTTGGAGCGATTGCTTTGAAACATGCACCACACAGATGTGCACTCACACTTTCGGGAATGGGTCGCAGTCTCTGCTAATGTCTCAATACTCTTGATGAACAAATTTTAAAAAGACATTGCGGTATTTTCTGGGTTCTCCTCTTGTATTTACTTTGCTGGGATAATTTGTAAACTGGTAGTTAAAATGTGCTAATGTGTGTGTGTTTTTTTTTTGTCATGTCACGTTTTGAATAGGAAGCCATTGAGGCGAACATCGTCAATGAGCACCCGCTCTACTCTGAAGTCCTGAACCACAGCCTGTTTGCAAAGGAAAGAGCAGAATCATTTGAAGGAAGGGAAGAGGTCCTAGATGCCATCGATAAAGCTATCAAAAAATCAAAGGCAGGTCAAAGATCATGTCACTCACTGGGCAAGGTTTTGCACAAGACCATGTACCATTGTATGTGTTTTATGAGATCTCACATATTGTCATTGTAACTTTGTATTGCACCAATGGATTGGCGGTGGAAGGTCACAAGCTACCCAGTTGAAAGATAGAGGGAGCTATGTAAGCTTGTGTTGTTGCAAATGTGATATCCCAAAAGCAAGGAAACTTGTATCGACATCCAATCTTTCTTTTTGATATGGGGGAATATTCTGTGATGGTTTCAGCATTTGAAGCAGTTGTTTGTTTTTCTTTCAGGATTAGGCAAACTTACCCATGTAAAGGAAGTGAACCAATTTTCTGATTGATTTGATTTATTTACTGGGTTGTTTTGACATGGAAGGATGATGAAGTTGCGATTGCAGTTGATGTGGTTGCAACATTTTCACAATTCAGCTTTGCTAAGTTCAGCAGACAAAGAAATGAAAACAAAAATGACATGAGAAGAAGGGAGACAATTGCTCCTGACTTAATTATCGTTATATGATGAGTTTCGTCGCTTTGTATCTGTTTATCAGATGGTCGTCATCTTTGGCAACGGTGGCTGCGGTAAGACATCTCTCCTTTGCAAAGTGTTCATGCAGAATATCAACCGATGTGAAGACAAACCTGACAGGTGAGATTCATTCATAATTTACTTCATTCCTCACTTACCTGTCTCAGCATAATAAATGCACTCCCTCCTACTGTGCCAAGAGTACTGCAGCATGGGCACTGCTCTTGGCACAGTGGATGGGAGTGCATTTGCTATGCTGAGACAGGTAAGTGAGGAGTGAAGTTAAAAACCAAACCAAAGAAGTTTTGGGATATCAAGTGCTGCATGTCATGTTCGGAATTTTTGTTATAGTTGGCAGTAATTGTCCATTTTCTGATGAGTTTAAAGGAGCATTCAGATCTTCCAGTCACACTGGAATGTACGTTATCACGCAAAACTTTGCGAGTCTGAGTGTGCAGTAACTGAGGGGTTTGAGAAGACTTGATGGCACAGACGAGGTCTTCTTTGGAGGCTGAAAGTGTCTAAACTGCATCAAAGATTCCACAGCAGTGCCAACTTAATGTTCGACCTTTCTGCAGTTGCCTACAGTCGATTATTTTGTCATCTTTGCAGGCCACTTTTCGTTATGAGGATGATCGGAACAACACCAAAGTCATCAAATATCAGAGATCTCTTACGCAGTCTCTGCCAACAGGTATAATAGGTTCAAGGTGATCTTATTATTCAAGAATATGTAATATGAGGAATATGATGCAAATAGAGGCTTATTAAATTATTGGTTTTAATAAAAGATTTTATGGATCCTGTCCTTACATCAGTTCTTTGCACAACGATTTGCTTTCTTGGTTGTGGCTGTGCATACATCTACCCTTTCTTTCGCTGATTGAACGATTCATCTAATCCATTTCTTTCATGTCTGTTTCATATTCATGACAAAACCATGACTCTCCTGTTACATTGTCATGGTATAAAATGTCTGCCTAGTACGCCATGGCAACCAGCCCTTTATTCCGCATTTTTTTGCCTGTTATCATTGATTCATTGCTTTGCCTTGATCTGGCCAATGATTGCTCTTTGTCAATCTTTTGTCAGTTGCTCATGCTTCCATTGATACCCTCCTCTCTACCTGTGTTTCTTTTATTCTGATAGCTCCTTCACTGTTTCAAGATGGAAGAAGCTGTTCCTGCGGATTTTAAGTCTCTACAGCTGTACTTTGCTTCTTTGCTGGAAAGAGTGCCATTGCGACGCAAGCTCTGTAAGTTTTGATATCTTGAAGTTCCTTTTTTCTTTTTTTTTTAATTTTTCACACATCATGTATGTCCCTTTTCAAAGTCTCCCAGCTCATTGTAAACCAATCCTCTTCTTCCTTTTCTCTATGTTTTCTGTTTATGTCTGTACTTCTCAGACTTGCCAACCTAAAGAATGGCAAACCTTGAGCTTCTCACATGAAAACCTGGTAAAAGCATTCCAAACCTGAAAAAGTTCATAGGCCTTAGCTTATTATGGGATTGTGGCCACATAGGCATTAAACACTACATGGTAGTAGCCCTAGACAATTATGAAAGCTTTTCTTTAAACTATGAAGATTTAGCTCATTTACTTCACCCTGGTATTCTCGTAGAGAACAAACTACTAAATTTAGTCAATTTTCTGACAGCGATACATCTGCAATTCAATAGCAGCTAAAGACAGAAATGGAATGCATTCATCTTGTTCTAAATAAGGAAACATCTTGCATTTTATAAAAAGTGAGATGATATCCGAAACTGTGAGTCTCATGGTGAAAATGTGAAAAATTGCAAGTCTGACTTCTAAATGAATCTTCTCCCTTGTAATTTGTGTCTTCTCAGTTAGTCTCTGAAGAAGATCAAAGCTTAGGCCAACTTACACTTTGAAAAAATTTCAAGTCTTGCAAAAATATGCAGTGTGACTAGTTTGCCTGTTCTAGTCTTTGTGTTGAGCAATTCTTTTGTTCTACAAACTCTTGTTTTTCAGCACTGAAACCGCTATTGACTGTCTCATTAATTTCACCGTCAGCCGTCTGACTGATTTGCAAATACACGGTGGGGAAGCTAGGGTCAAGACTGAAATAAACTTGTTGCACCCCAGTTAAATCTATGCAGTCATAACATCAGCCTGTGTGGATATCATATTCACGATCACTTCATTTTGTCACCGCATGCTTTAAGCTGTTTTCATAGAAATGCATCAGAAGAAAAAGAATATGTGTTACCTGCATGCCTTCCCATTACTCTAAATTATGTCAATATAAACTTACCTTGTGTCAATTGATTTTAAATTACACTCGGAGACGATACCAGTACATCCCATCAGGAAGTAGCACAATTGAAATGTAAACAGGGTAAAAGACAAGTTACATTTCATGCTGTTGCATTAATGACTGCTCTCATCTGTTATCATTTTCATCTTTATTCTCAGGTATATTCTTGGATTCCTTGGACCAGCTCAGCAACGATGACAATGCATGTGAATTGGAGTGGATGCCTAGAAACATTCCTGAAAATGTCAACTTTGTGTTGAGTGTGCGATCAGAAGCGGGGGCGTGTCTAGCGGCAGCTAAGAGCCTCGCAGATGAGTCCATTAAGGTGAATATATGACCTATAAGTACTATTTTCCTTTTATTTGTTTGATTATTATCTTGGGTAGGGCATTGTGACTTTGGAAAGTGCAGGAGGGAAGGTTGTTTTACTGCGTTCTTTGTGGTATGATGTCCTTGCCAAGTATATAGATGTTGACATTTGTTTTGGTGTTGCATGTGTGTCTTGGAGTAATTCGGTCCTTAGTCATAAAAGTCACAGAGTGCTTTTGTAGCAAGATTTCCAAAGCTGTGTTCATACAAGATGTGTCCTGGTAATGTTTGTATGTGATACAGGGCAATTGAACATGTCAACATTAGAGATTATTCATCATCGTCTTTTCACCCTCTTCAAATGCAACACTCGTAGTTTACCGTAAGTCCAACGATCAGCCAACAAGCATGACTCAATATTGAAGGAAAACTTTTACCATTTCCTTGTCCTTAGTTTAATCTGTTTGACATTACAATTTTTGACACCAGCAGCATCACAATGTCGTTGCATTTCATTTCGTGGCCTCATTTCTGGTTTGAGGTCATCGATTTGACCAAAATCACCAACATGTAAGCTGACATGCAAGTGTGAAAACATACACAGCGCACTTCGAGCCGCTGCTGAGGCTCTCAGTTTATATTTCTTGATAAGTCAAAACATACAGCCATAACGTCAGGGATCAATTGGGAGTCTTGTTTCAACATGTATGAGCTCAAGCTAGTCATTTCCTTCAGCAAATGCAAACACAACATCATCGCAATTTGTACTGAAGTTGCGGCAGCATAAATCTCATCCTCATCTTTTGTCGTTTTCCTTTCATCATCAGGTCCTCCCTTTGGGAGAGAAAGATAAGGTCGATATTCTTGAACTGCTCTTAAAGAAGAGAGGGAGGTTGGTATTCCTTTGATATTTCCGTAAATTTATCCTCCACGTAAAAGCTTTTGCCCGAATGGAACATATTCATCAATTCTTGCACTAAATCAGGTCCCGAGGATTAACCTGTAGTTACAGATATTCTGGTGAAGTACATTACAAATGTCGAGATAACTTTGAAGGCAAGAAGAGACGTGTTCCTCATTTGTTCTGTTTTGTACCTGCTTTTGATTTTTCTTTTTGTTCTGTCTGTATTACTGTTTGATCGGGCAAGTTGCTAGAAAATAATTCCATTCCTCACCATGCTCAGGTTTTGCTTACTCTGTTCGGTAGTGACTCATACCTCTTCTTCATCTCTTACACCAAAAGCATTGTCAGAGATACCGTACACGCAGAGTCCTTTTGTCAAAAACATGCGTGTCGCCCTCAGTAATGATGCATACCACAATTTGTGATGAAGTACACAGGCTGTTACAGGCTGTTTGCCATTATTTGCTTATTTAAAGAGATAAAATGTTGAAAGACAGTCAATGATAATTTTGTAAGTCGTCTGTAACTGTTTACTAAAGTAATATAAATTATTACATAGAGATGGAGAAGGTGTGTTCTAATATTGTACATTTCTAGACCAGAAGTGTGTGTGAGACTTTCTACATGACTTTTAGTCTCAGGGTACTCACAGGAACAGTCCACTGCCGTAGTTCTTCCTCCCCTCCCCCATCTGAGGCATATGTCCAAGGGGATGTTCAGACCCCTCCTGCTCGTGCTGACCTTAAGGGTTTTTTTAAAACTAAACGAGTAAATGTGAAGAGTGCGTTGAGTGGGTGAAAATAATCTAGATAAAGTTAAGTAAAATCATTACCTTTTTGCGACTGACTGATGTTTCTCAATTGCAGACACGAGATCCCTATTTCAAGGCTGGTTACATGCCGCTTAGAGCACCTGGGAAGTGCTGTTTCTGGCTGTCCGGGGGGATTTGCAAAGCCCAAAATTTTCATGTGTACCAACCAATGGTGGCACACTGTTATATATTCCTGCCTGCATGTTGTGCAGCAGAAGGGTTTCACCCTCACGCCAGATCCTTCTTCTGAAAATCCAGGACACAGTGGCTGTACCCCTGACTCTACCAAAAGCAGTGTTGTTGTTAATTTGTCGTAACTGCCACAAATACTACGAAGCGGTCGGTGTTTTACAAAACTTAACACGAAACACTTTCTGTTCCAGGAAGTTGACATTCCAGCAGGAGGCCCACATTCTGAATGGCAGAAATCCCTTGGCACTGTACATAAGGCTGGTGAGCGACATAGCTGCGAACTGGAAGTCGTACACCCCCATCAGTGAATGCAAACTGGCCACTACCACCACCGGGCTCATCGAACAGTTCTTTTCAGAGTGAGGCTGCTTCTCACAGTCTTTGCAGTGATTATATAAGTGAAATGCATTTTGATCACTCAATAAATCAGAGTTGTGAATGGTTTATTCCCACTGCATAACTCTGGAGTTGTGAATAGTTTGTTCCTTCATCGTAGATTATGATTGTGAATTATTTGTTCTTACAGCATAGCTTTAAAGTTGTGAATAGTTTATATATTCTCATAACCCTGTAGTTTTCCTTCTGCATATTTCTAAAGTTGGAATAGCTTACTCCTACCTCATAGTTCTTGAGTCGTGAATAGTTGTTCTTCCAGCATCACTTCAGAGTTATTTTATTCCCTCCATTGTAATTTTGGGGTCGTTAATGGTTTACTCTTATTTTGTACAACCGTAGAGTTTTGAACATTAAATTAATCAATGAAGGCACTGAAGATTTTCTTCACTCCATGTGTGATGATGTAATTATTAAATTCTTCCATTGAGTGCTAAAATGACCTTTTAATAGGGGTGATGAATTGCATCCTACCAAAGAATTTTGGCTTGTGATACTCATAGAACTTTAACAAGTGTGGAAGGAAATGATGGCCTGGTCTAGCAATTTTGGGTGATGTGCTTCTAGCCAGTTACACTCATCTCCTTACTGTTCCATTATCTATCTAGGAGACACGTCGTTGTTCGATACTATCACATATTGAGCTCACATGTCAATTCTCACTGAACTTTCTTTTGTGCAATTGTCACTTCTCCCAATGTGTTGCATCTTAAGGAAAATTATGACAGCATCACTATTTACACCAAGATCATGTTTCAGCCCTCCATAACATTGATGATGGTAGCAAAATATCCTCATTTATTTTGAAATAATCAATAAAGCCCCCCTATTTTTTTTTTTTGATTCAAGTTATGGAAATTATCTGACAAACCTGTATTTAATCAGGTCAATGTAATCAAAGCCAATTATGACTTGCACTAGTTCTTGATTTATACCAGTCCAAACCTGACTGACTGTCATTGATTTCATCCTGGAGTCTGCAATTATCACAGGTGAAAATCCTCAATTGTCATGGCTTTACGTCATCCTCACAGACTAGAGAGAAAGCACGGAGAGACGTTCGTCCGTTCAGCTTTGGGTTACCTGACTGCTTCCAAGGATGGTCTATCGGCTGGTGAACTTCTCGACATTCTTTCGTGCGACGAAGTGGTGCTGGACGAAGTATTTGAATTTCACATTCCACCAATCAGGAGGCTGCCCCCTCTGCTCTGGACCCGGCTACGTGTCGATTTGGGTAAGACATGAAACAAGCGAATGGTTGAGAATGATGTCAGTTGTAGTACACACGTGTTGTCTGAACAAAGGTGCGAATGACATTCATGCTGCCGTGATTTGACTGTATCCCTTAGGTTACACTCTGTTCTGATGTCTTTGTCTTAATTGGATGCTGCCAGTTTACAGCCAAGCTGTTCCTTGCCGCTCAGTGTTAGGTCAAGACAAAATAAAAACATTTTTCTTGATTTTTGAACTTGAAATTTGTTCCATGTAAAGTTGTTTGTCCCTTATGTTGACTGAATACACTTTGCAATGACACACACTGAGGTATGAGGAAAAATTTCTTAAACCTCCATATGTAGCCTGAAATATGTATGAATGTGGCTTAAATGTGGTCTGTTTGAAAGAGTACATGTTTCCCTCTATGTGTTTTAAACCAGGTCACTCTCAGTCTCTGTTTATCAATCTATAAGGGAATTAAAAGGCACTGTGATCAGGCTATTAGTTGAAAGAAATGCACATCTTTGTATATATTAGTGTAGATTAATATTTGTGATTTCTCACAGATATTGGTAAGAAATGTCACTGTTGCAGCACCATTCTTTCTGAATGATTGTTACTCCCCATGTCAGGGAAGCCTTACAAATCTAACCTAAGATCATCTTGGGTTCACAAAACTTCGCTCTGTCGTTCTTTATGCTGCTAGCGTATCCCACACACTTCAGTGTACACAGCCACAAAACCTTTGAACCTTTGTGAAGGGAGGCCAGGAGGTATGTGTTCTGGAGCATGATTTGTTGCTGTCTGGTCACTCTAAGATGATCTTAGGTTGCTCGTGTCTCTAAGCATAAGATGCTAAATGCCCAGTGTAGATTGATTTGTCTCTAAGTTTTTTGCTCTTTTCATCTGTTTGATTTTTCATTTATTTTCAGGACCTTATTTGGTGGAAGGAGGCAGTGAGACTATAGTTCTCTACAGATGGCATCACCGACTGTTCCACGAAGCCGCCTACAGCCGCTACGTGGCGGAGTCAGCACCTTTCTTCCATCAGAGTCTAGCCAACTACTTCATGAGCAGGTGACGATCAAGCGACCTTTACTGCGTCTTCTGGTAACTTCTGTACAGAACTTGATAACTATCCTTCCCTGTTTCATCAACTTTGGTAAAAAGAAAAAAAATACAAGCTCGACCATCTTGTTAAGTTTGGGGTGAAACTGCTTTTACAGTATGCTTTCTTTTAAGAGCTAGCAAAGCTGTTATCATTCTTGACACATGAGTCATAAGTCTCGTTTCTTTTAGCTATGAAGTGTGCAACCAGTTTGTTGTCTTTTTCTTTGTAAGAGGGGGATGGAGAAAAGTGTAATCAAGGAAAAAGAGAATGCATGGATGACCATAGATGTCAAGTAAACTTTGCCTGAGTGGTTTTTCCAACTGAATTGAAAACTTATCGTAATAGTGGTTAAGAACTTGATTCTTTTTGTCCTCCATGCCCTACAAAACTAAGATTGGGAGGAGCTGATGTAATCAGTTCATAATTACCAGACTCTGAAGTTTGATTGCAAGTGCAGAGAATCAACTACACTGAAATTATTGATTCAAGAGATGGCTGAAATACAGAATGGGTCTGAATTTGGTGAGGTCTTTAAAAAAACTAATTGGAACAGATGTCCAGTTGTTAAATGAAATTACAAATGAGGCCATTATAGTCATGTTCTATTTGTTACATTCCTCTATCTGGCTCATAGGTGGGCGGACACTCCGAAGCCGTACCACGACAAAGTCACAAAGTCAGTGCAGGTTGCCTACAGAAGAGTGCAGGCACAGCCTCTCTTCCTCGACGACGGTCCCACAGAGAACGGACAGAGGAAGTACAACAAACGAAAACTCAGCGAGTTACCCACACACCTGATCCAGGGTGCGATGTGGGACCAGGCAGAACAGGTGAGTGAATTTGAATATATTGTGCTATAGAAGATTAAAAAGTATAAAATATGTATGATAGCAAATTGCCTCACACATTGGATTGTTGATATTTTGCAGCATTTGGCAGAATAGGTGTAGAGGAATCACTTTTGTTCAAGAAAAAATGGGTGAAAGTTTTAAAATCAGGTGAGGTTTGAATTGTACATCACCCAATCACAGGTTTTAGGGTGCAAAGCCGAATGAAGCAGAACATGAGAGAATACAGAAATAACAGCCTTGAAGAACGTTATGTAGAGTGAAGTAAATTTAACACATTTGAATCAGCCCAGCACAAGCATAGCTATATGGATGTCACTTGTGACATTGAAAAGCAGGTTTTACAAAATCGTGGTTAATGATATAACCAAAGGCAAGAAGCTTAATTGTAGATTAGTTCAGATTTATCATTCACAATAAATAAGGACAAGCAGATATTTTTATTAAAGGAAAGTAAAGTTTTGCTGTTTCATAGTTCTCAGCCCTACCATTGAAGGAAAAAATGTACCACTAAGAAAGAAAAAGGAAACACTGATCGGTAATTGGTATGTTCCCCAAAAATTTAATTATCAGTGGTATTATTTAACCTCAGAAAGTGTTTTTTCTCTTGTTGACTTTATAAGCAGCTTCACCTACTGCATTTACTTATCCGTTATATTTTCTATTCTTGTCATTTTTCTGTTTTTGTTGTTGTCATCTCTTGCCAGGTTCTCTGTTGTATTCCTTGGATTGTCGCTATGTGTCAAACCAAAGAAATTCACCAGCTTCTGGTTCAGCTGAACGAGGTAAAAGAGGGTCAGAGATCAGAACTTACGTTAAACCACGTCCAGAACGAACATTAAGCCAAAGAATTGCAAAAGGAAGAATGATCTATGTGTTACAAAAAACATTTTCCATGTTGGTCTTAGCTTGCTCTTGTTTTGTGAGATACTTTGTGTTTACATTGTGATTTCTCCTGCTCCTTTTCATAAATGAAACCTTTGTTGTCAAATGGGGCAACAACCAAATATGAGTTTTTCTGAAAAAGATTATGCGCAGGAGAAAATAAACGTTGAATCATATCAGAGTCAAATCTATGCTGTTGATGTAGAAGACTTGGTTTACATGGCAATGATTCCCATTGTCTTAAGTAGTACATGACAAACATCATTTGGATGACGATTGATTGCTTGCATCAGAGGATTGCACAACCGCAGCATTTTGTTCCTTTTGCCAAACAAAAAATTGTAATTGATTTCGAATGGTAAGTTTTACCCTCGATGTCACTCATCACATCTTGTGTCGGTACGCCGTTTGGCGTCTTCATCCTCGCCCGAGTCATAAGAGTTCTTTCCTCCCTTTACAGGCATCCAACAAATGTCCAAAGAAAGTAAAGTTCAGGGATTTTTACAAGATGATACGAGCCAACACCAGCATTCTTGAGGGTCACCCGGAGCTCGTCTGTCAGCAAGCGCTCAATGAACCCGACAAGTCCAGCTGTGTGCTCGTTGCCAGGAGCCACCTGAAGGCACATGCGTCGGAGAGTAAGCGCAATTCCATTTTACAGCTGCACATGTGTTTCATGTGAAAGCTAGAACGTATAATATGCATGATTCCCGTCATGATAGAAACAGCAGCTTTGTCAAATGATTTACTCCTCGTTCATAAGTCCCCTCTGTATTGTGTGTGAAATGTAACTAATGTACCAAGAGTCGTCCAGTGATCGAGAGTCTCGGACTCCCACGATCCGGTTCGTCAGTTGTGCAGTGCCTGTTAAGGAGCAGTTGATTTACTTCTTAAGACTTTACATGGTTTGCAGTGTTCTTTTAATGTGAAATATCGTGTTTGCTTTTATGTAAAAAAGTTATATTTTTAAAGGGGCTTATTTGAAAAATCATATTTCATGTGTAGTGTATGGGTTGTTTGCCTTTTTCTTGACATTGTCATAGTCTCTCTTTTCATTATTTGAAAACTACATTAAAGCAGCACCATTTGCTTCCCTTGAATATAATGTTGGCCACAGGCATGGATCCAGGATTTTGAGAAAGGTGGGGGGGGGAGTACACACCATCGGCCGAAGGCTGACAAGCTAGCAGCGGAAGCGTGAAGCCACAGCGGGGGGCTTAGGGGTCCTTTTTCAAGAAAATTTGGATTCTAGACGATCTTAGATGTGATTTTGCAGCATGTGGGAAGCATATTTTCCATATTTATTTGCCCATTTTGGTAGAAAACTTTGTTGGTCATCAAAAAGGTTGGAGGGACGTGTACTGGCTGTGCCATCCTGGATCCATGTCTGGGCCATCATTCGTGGGAGCCCAAGACTCTCTATCTCCTTAACCAGTGCATTTATAATTATTGCAAGTATTAATTCTCAATCATGACTGACTTGCTGTTGGCCTTTGAATTCAGGAAGACAAACTTTGGAAGACCTTATTCCAAATGTTTCCTGAAATGGTGCCATGGTTTCAGGGAAGACAACCTCTCACACTAAGAGAAAAGAAAGTTTACTTCAGACCTACAGTGGTGATATGAAAAGTTAATCATGGAATCGCCCCAGCCCATAATTTCAACATACTTATTTTCATAGATCATCTCTTGGACACATGAACATGTTTTTTACAATCTTTTCAGTTCCATGAAACCTGTGGGGAGCCTATGTATTTTCAAAAATAACCTGTAAAAACCTATAAGAACCTATGTTTTTAATTTCTGTGATGAGTTTAAATAATAAAAGTATCACTTGAAAAGCAGACAAAGTTGGGTCCTGCAAAGTGGTATAAATGTTGAATATGAATATATGACTTTACCTATAAGACTGTAAATTGAGGTAAGAATTTGCTGTCATTTCCCATTAATTGTGCTGGAAACTAACATTTTGAAACCTGTAAGAACCTGGATTTTGGCCTTTGAAAATCTTTAAATTATAAACCTGTTCATTCTTGTTCAAAGCATTGAAAAAAAACCTGTATTTATAAGAAGAGGTACTGTGAGACTTTAGTTCATTGAAACCTAATGACTAAAAGTATTTACTGACATCTTAAATTTGAAATTTCACAAATTGTTCAATTATAATACGTGTGTTTAATATCCATAAGCATTATAAATAGGACACAATTTGAAAACAAAAAGGGTGTTTTCCTGATTCAAAGTAGTCTGAAGCATCATGTTGATGTGTTGCTTGCTTTCAGATGATCATAAAATAGTGGCAAAGTATTTTTTTTTTTTTGCCAACAGACCTGTTAAAAGGCATATTTTACTAACAATTTGAGGGGTTCTTCAATAAAAGAGAATAGTTTTTCACTGCAGGCATTTCAAACCCCATGTCAATATCTTGTTCGTAACTCAAGATATTACTGTTTGAAGAAAGACTCTGGTTCAGAAAGATTTCCAGGTGCCCCCAAGGTTACCATCTAGTAGTAGCAAATTATTGAAAGAAAGTTTTGTTTTTCTTTCAAAGTGGAGTCCTCATGTAAACTTGACATTCGACACTAGTAAAAATGTAGATGGGGCATATTGCAGGTCGCATCTCTTGAACTATTATGTTTCTTTTTAGCAGTCCAGATAATAAAGAATTACAAATGATCTTCAAGTAGATGTGCCACTGTGACATCACAAATTTTTCACATTGCAATGTACCATTTTGAAATAGATATTTCTGTAATAATTCATAACTTCCCTCCCAAAAATGCTATTGAGATATGGTTTTTACCAATAAAGAGAGAAAAGGGAGAAAAACTTTCCTAATTTTCATGACATATCAATTTCCTTCAGTTTATCAATCCCTTTAATTTTTTTTGCATTCTCACATCCTTAGTGTTCTGCCTCTTGAATTTATCTAAGAGCCAGTCTACAAATCCAGAGGTCATGACCTTAACCCATCCTGCAGCCGTTGTCGCAATCCAGTTCTCCAAAGATGGCAACCACGTGGCAACTGCCAGTGAAGACGGGATGGTCCGAGCTTGGATCGTGAGTAGAAAGCCCGCTTTTACCATCTGAGGGCATCCCTAGACCTGGCAGTGCATTTCTCAGGAAGTTACAATTGTGGATACTTCTAGCGAATAAAATTTAGCCGGGAAAATGAGGATGATAGGTTGAAGGGTTGAAGTTACATTCTGTAAGAAAAACGCAACGAAAGTGACTAAAATACTGCTGTCATACACTGACATCACATTGGTAATTTTTGTTAATGGAGGTCTGCAAGTGACATGCTGTTTATGTCTTCTAGTGGAAGCTGAAGTATCTCTGAGAAAGCCCCCATGCTTCTCAGCCTCACCCCCTTCCTTACCTCCCCACCTCCTCTCTACCCCAAATCCAAATAGTGCCGCCACTGATTTCTTTATTGCAGGTAACTGATGCTAATTGTTCATATTGCAGCTAATTGTTGCAACAGGTGCATGAAAATTTCAATCATGTATGTGGTGAATTAAAGCCTAATAGTGTCGCCACTCGTTAAAGCACTGCAGGCGATTCTTTTGTTGTATTCGAGACATCGAGGTGACACTCTTTGTCCTAGGTAAGTTTAAGTCTAATAGTGTTGCCACTGAGTAAGTCATTATGCCCAATTGTATGGTCAAGTACACATAGAGGTAGCAATTCTTATCGGAGGTAAGTCTTTGTATAGTGTTGGCACCTGGTAAATCATTACAGCTTTAACTTTATCAAACTGCAGTGAGTGAGTAAAAAATGGTACTGGCATATGATAAATTAGGCAGTAGATGTAAGATCATTTTGTTGCTACTTTAAAATATTCTGTGGTAATTTTTTTTTTTTATTCTCACAGAAAGTTACAAATTTCGTATCCTGTCTCAGTACATTCTAGTAATGCCATTCTTCTGCAGTTCTCATCAACTCCCTGTAGAATTCTTGCATAGAGGTACCCTTGAGTTCACTACAGTTTTCCTGCCCAAATCATTTTATTTCAACCAGGCATAATTGTTTATGGTAATACTGATGTCTACTTAGTCTTGCTTCATGCTTCATTAATGCTCCTGTATAACCACTATATTTTATCACCTATCATTTTCTTTTTGGTAAATAGGTGACCAGTGGCAACCTGGAGATGGAGCAAGAGGCTGATGCATTCAGACTGATATGGCCTGGCCACTGCCTCTGGCTTGGTGCATTGACTCCTAAGGGAATAAAGCTGATTGGACTCGGTAACGGTGCAGGGCTTGCGAAAGGTACGAAGTCCACGATCAACAATTCTGATATCTTCTGGAACAACTTTTATCCTCCACCAAATAAAGTGATTTTATCTTTTCTTAATCATCTATCAACCATCACATCCGGTATCTTCTGCTCGCTTTTTTTTCGTAGGTCAAGTATTCAAAAATATCCCCATCGAACTTGACGGGTTAGCCCAGGCGTTCGTACCAAAGAACAACAAGCACCTGTTCACGGTCATGGCGGGACGTCTCAACATTTACAACATCAGCAGTGGTGCCATCATACAGAAGAAGGAGTTGAAGGTACGTAATTTAAGTCCAAGTCTGAGATGAGTTAAGTGTGAAGATTGAGCCAGCAGCAGACAAAAATGTCCTTGATATTGGTAGTATGTGAGAGAAGTGCTTGCAAGATAAGCAAAAAAAAAAATCGGCATTGTAAAATTTTGTTTGTGAGTAATGACATAAACAGTGGGATCAGGAGAGGGTGTGAAACATTCGACAAATACGTCATTTTGCCATCTCGATTTATGCATGGAATTGTGGGATGGAAGTGAGATAAACAAACGGTGTTCGTCATACACATAGCGTTAAAATGCACACACTTTTAGAAGGATTATAGCGCAACTGTTTCGACGAAAAAGATGGTTCACATGTCATTCAAGACACAAAACTGTAGGTGCAAGCCCTCTGTATATTAGCAGTTGGTCTAAAAAAGGAGGATTTGAATATGCAGTATTCTAAAAATAGCTTCTTTTTTTTGTCACGTGTTGTATGTACGAGAGCGTGCTCGTTTATCTTCCAATTTTAAGATTGTGCGCAGCTCAGTTGAGATTGCGTAAAGTCTATTCTTCTTATAGTTGAAGAGAGGGCAGATTCACTACGTGCTTATTCTTCAGAAAGTAACAATCGTCTGACCATAACGTCCAGTGCTTTGACCTATCTTCTGTGACTCATATGCTGTTACCTAAATTGCATCTACTGCTTTTATGTGTAATCTATATGGTCTTGTAGACTGGAGAGGAGGAACTGTAGGGATCAATTGTACGTGAAAAACATCCAAGGACGGAGTTGGTCAAGAAACCTCAGACAAGTAAAAGAATAGCCTTGGTCTGATTGGATGAGATATACGATGATGTCGAAAGGAAATTGGCAATTGCATACATGTGTCACTGTATTTCTTAGCTGTTTTTGGTAATTCTGTATTAAGGATAATGCTGTATGTTAGTTGGAAAAAAAAAATAGTGATAATGAGCTATGCCTAAAAGACATCCTTCCCAAAGTAATAGTGAACAGCTCTGATGAATTTTGTCATTGCAAAAGAGAAAAAAGAAAAAAAAAAAAACAACGAACTTCCTCTTCTTCTCACCACCATTCACCTGAGATTGTTATAATAATGAATGGAATATTTATGTTATTCATAGTGTCATTATTTTTTATTTTATGTGTTGAAACTCTTATTTGTCTTTGATGGTGTTGTAGTCCACAGTGGCTTAACCCAACACAATACTGTCATGTCAGTTCTTAAATGCAGCAGCAAACAGCAACACTTTCTCTTTTTCCCGTTTCTATTTGTCTCTGTTTATCGTTTTTCAGTGCCGTCCGGCTGCAGTTACATTCGCCTCCAATGGAAAGTTACTCGCAATCGCGTATAGATCGGTGTTCCTTTGGGACATCACCAAGGAAACGGTAATAAAATATCTCTAAACTTACATTTAAAGTTGTTTTTTAATGTTCTTGCAAATGTTTCAGAATGTATCAGAATGGCGAAAGTCTCATCAGCTGTTCTTGGCATGTACCTGTTGGGGTTCATGAAGAGCTACATGGCAAATACGTAATGTGAAAGGGTTGTCGGGGAACCTGGAGTAAGACTTCTGTCATCCCACTTTTTGGGTTAAGTTGACATATTCAAGCTTAAGTGAGCTGATCGGTTATAGGTGGCAACTCCTTTTAATCACCATGACAACGTAGGTCTAAGAATCTATTAAATGTTGTCAGTAAATTACCTGACCAGCTAAGTCTTCTGGATTCACTTGGCTGTGCTTTTCATGTCGTGAAAAAGGCCACTCAAAACTGTTGACTACATGTATCCATGCACAGGCATTTTGTGGTGGAGTTTTCAGCAGGAGGTGCTCACTTACATAGGCTCATGCTTATCATTTTGAAGCACACACGTAGAGACAGATGAACCAGAATGTCGTCATGGAATGGTAAGTGAAGCCCAAACTCTGTCAGGCAAAAAGGCATTCTCATGTAAGTGCTGAACTCAAATCCAGCAAAATTTTAAGATAATATAACTTGCAAACAGCTAAATGTTGGAATGCAGATTTCCCGAATGTTTTCAGGTTGTCTCGAAAGGTCAAACAGTTGCACTTACTCCCGTTTTCCTCATAGAAGATGTTGTTATGCGTCAAACTAACAAATTCTCAGGCTGTTCGTGCATTATGTATGGCAAATGTCGAAGGTAGAGCTGTTTTGCCTTATGGAGCAAGGGCTGTGCGTATGTGTATGTACAGCTTCATTTGATCAGTGTGTGAGTAGTTTACCTGATGTTAGTCTAGTTTATCGTTTTTTATGAGTACACAGGATTGATGCCATCACTCAAAACCACTGTTTGTTACATGTAATCAAGCTTCAGGGTATGAAGATTCACAAGAACAGATGGCAGGAAACAAGTTTATGAATGTTTTCAAAGTGTTAACTCTGGATATGAAGACCAAGGGAAAAGAATGCAAACTTGTTGATATATATATGGCTGTCAACTTCAATGTCATGTATGTTATTGTAACACTGTATGCCACATTGTTCTAAGTTGTTTATATATATGTGTGTGTGTGTGTGTGTGTGTGTGTGTATGTATTATATGTGTTATATGTTGCCACCATCACTGCTGTGCGACAATCATATCTTATGTCCTCATCCTTGTCATTTCTTAACTTTGGCAGAAAACCAAGGAGTTTGTGACCGGTAAAGCAGACAAAGATTTCAACAATTCAATGTTGGCTTTTTCGGGTGACTGCAAGAGGCTGATGGCAGTGCTTCCGAGTGGTACCTTCATTTGGAATGTGAAAGGGAACAACAACAAATGCATCGGTCACCCCCTCTGTCTGAACTGCGTCGGTGCTGATGCTGTCTGTTCTGCTAAGTTGGATTTCCTCATTACCTTGACCAATACCAGTGCAATAGAAGTAAGAAACAAATTCTACATTTATATCCACTATCCACTATATCCACTATCTTTATATCCACTCCTAGTCTGCTCTTGGAGTGTATCATATCTTTTCAAGGAGATAAAAGTCACGGTTGAAATAAACTTTGTCGGTTTCTGTTTGTGAGTAACATTGAAATTGATTCACTCCACCTCTCCAAACTGCTCAAAGAATCAAAACAAAAGGAATGGTATTGAGAGCAAAAGATGTTTACGTAAAATTTTTTTTTATTTTCTTTCACAGTTATGATTGTCTTAATATCGAGTGAGTCTGTGAATATGAATTTCATAAAAGTCTTTCTACCAGTCACTCTGTTGTGCTGATGGTGTAGCTGATTGGATGAAGTTGATGTCATTTGAAGCAATGAAGCTTTGTAGCTTTGTAAGGTTTGGGTTCGATCCCCAGCAGTGTCACAGTGAGATGTATTTTTCATCCATGAGCAATCTACAGTTTCCTATGGGCCAAATTTGATCTAAACTGAAGTCATATAAGCCAGAGGTTTCCTTCACACTTGTCTGGTTGCTTAGTTTGATGGTAAGAGTGTCCACATTGCAATCTATAGGTCCCGGCTCAAATTCCAGTGGAACCGCTCAGAAAGTTTTTGGGGATCCAAATTAGCCTGGGTAGTAAAACCTGTCTGCAGTGGTGCTGAGGGGTTCCTCTGGAAATGTGCAGAGCTGGAGAATTCCTTTACCCCTCCCAGCCTTTGGGAAAGTGGCTTAAGACTGGGAAAACACTCTTGTTCATCAGATGGTAATGTTAAATGTCAGTTCTGGGAGTAGATTTGAGTTTGCACTGAGATTGATTGAAATACACATGGCTTGTTACTTGTTAAATGCTTCTCAACAGGAGTAGGTGAATCTTGATGGTGTTCATCCTTTATCAACATGGTGTTCATCCTTGATCAACATGGTGTTCATCCTTGATCAACATGTTGTTCATCCTCGATCAACATCGTGTTCATCCTTGATCAACATCGTGTTCATCCGTGATCAACATGTTGTTCATCCTTGATCAACATCGTGTTCATCCTTGATCAACATAGCGTTCATCATTGATCAACATCGTGTTCATCCTTGATCAACATGGTTCGGGGTCCTTGATGTGCCTCACGCCAAATATGGCTCTTGTTGCACAAGAGCTCATCCTAAATGTTTTTGTCTTCCTCCTGATGAGGAAGCTCTTTATTGAATGGAAGCAAGTGATGTGCTCTAAGGTCGCTCTCATACTCTCTTACAGCTTCTTCGGTTTCAACCGAAGACCGAATGGATCAAGCTGTTAGGTCACCAGGACACCGTACTTTGCGGTGCCTTCTGCATCGGACCGGAGAAGAACACTCTGCTGGGCACCGGTAGCAAAGACAACAGCGTTAGGATCTGGGACACGACAGAAGTCAGCAGTGAAGCCACCGTCAAGATTGTGGTAATGATAAATAAGGACCACCAGTGGAGGGGGGACATCTGTTAATGGCTGGCATTTGGGTGTTTGAAAGTGTCACCAGTTGAAATTTATCCTTTCTTCAATATGGTGCTTCGTGATATTCAAATTTCCCTTTTTTATTGATCTGTGTAAAAATCCAAAGATGTTAGTTTGATGAGTTTCAAAAATGAATTCAACATTCTCCCCCCCCCCCTTGCAAGACATTATACCTCCTGTTGCAGTCTGATATCACAAGACCCAAGAAGGAATCATCCTGTAAAAAACTGACTTTGGTGCTGAAAATTTGTCACTGAAATACTTTCTGTTCGTCCGCTGAAACTGTCCCTTCAACTGCTAATGTCAGGTTGCTGATATTCTTTATTTGCAAGCTTTTTTTGCTTCAGAGTGGGACTTTCATTAACAAAAACAATTCTTTTATGAATTTCTGATGTGCAATATCAAACAGTGTGAGAGATGGCAAATTTTTCTGTTCCACTTTTTTTGTTTTGAATTTACAGCCCATACTCTGTGAATGTTATCTGAGAAATTAAAATGAAGATAATTCTTTAATGTAAGTCCTTAAAGAAGTGGCTATCAAAAGTGGTTTGTACTTCCCCCCTGGGGGCCATGGAAAGTCTCTGGTGGGTGCTACAGAGTACACAGAAAATGGGTGGGGAGGGTGGGCATTTGCACTAATTTGGGGGTCCATGGCCATACTGGAAGAGGTGATTTGCATTTCTTGCTTCCTTATGATATTACCATAAACCTGTTAACTCTCATCATTATTACTCCAAGCTCACCCTTCACACTGACTGAACTACATTTGGGTTCACTATTCCAGTTTTGCAGTATACCTGCTGGTTTTGTTTTTCTTGCGAATAAAAAAGTCAACTGAGAACGAAAAAAATGTAGAGCATCCGACTATGAATGGTAGGATGAAGTGGGCTGGTGGGGGATGTTGGGACAGACCAAGATGGTCAAAGGGGGCGGTAGTCTTGAAAAGGTTTGAGAACCACTGCCTTAAGTGTTAAACTGTCGATACAATCTGTCAATCCCCACAGAGACATAAGGGCCAGGTGCTGTCAGCATTATTCTCTGGCGATGGAACCAAGGCTGTCAGTTCGGGTAAAGACAACTTTTTTATCTGGACCACTCAGTGCAATCCTCCGATAGCCTCCACGTGCCTCGCTGTCAAACCTTCATGTGGTGAGTACCCTGGGAATCCTTTTTTTCTCATCGATCTCTTTGGTCTTTCGACAAAGGACTTTGGAAGCCCCGGGGACTTGTGACGTTACGTCTAAATAACGAATTCATCCAGAGGTGATTCCCGCTGATTCGGTCGATAAAGTGGAATAATTCACAACTTTTTGCTTTCCAGTAGATTACTGGAGTTTGAGTTTGACTGAAAAAGAAAATCGATTGATTTACACACGACAAGATTCTAACAACCTTGTTGATTTGTCAGCTTTTAGGCAGTTATCATTAGATGGACTGCTGTAAGTGGGAGATATCTCAGTTTGAGTAAGTCACCAGGACTGATCTGTTTTGTTGGAAATGCCTAGAACTCACAGTAAACAACAGTATCATAAATGCCTCTCGCAACTGACCAATCCTTAGTCTTATACAAATTTCCACTGCCACCTAACTCAACAACTCTACTGAAGAAACATCTCCATGTTTTTATCATAACTACCATGTGTAATGTGTCAGTCAATCAATATGCGGTCCTTTTGTGGTCACCTCCTTGCAGACACCAAGACGGTCGCCGCCATTTCTGAGGACGGACTCTTTGTGGCCGGTTTCTGTGGCCGTGGAGGAGTGGACGTCTGGTTCGAGAACAGACCACGTGCACCCAGCAACACCATGATGGTAGACGCAGAGCATATGTAAGTCACTTCTTAAGAGTCTCCACTATTTGAGACTGGATGCAATGCCAAACTGCTTTTCGTTTGCCCGCTTTTCCCGATCACCACTCGGAGATTTGCCACCGTCGTGTTTTGCGTTGTTTAGTTTGAGTTTGGTCGTCGACTTTGATGCCAAATTTTGCGTCACGTTCACAGGAATGTCGTCAAAAATGCCCCATGCAGCTGTTATTTCTGTCTGGTTCCAACAAGGTGTATCAAAGGATGTCTTGTTGCAACCCAGCAGCTTAGCCGGATTGATATCAAACTTACTGTAGTTATCAAAAATGGCCATGTATCATAAGGACAAATGGTGGAGTGGGGGGTTGGGGAGTTGAGGGTGCCATGTGGGTGGAAGGGAATCAGAACTGCACTGCCCCCAGGGTATATGCATGATAGATCAGAGGGCCGTAGATCATAGAAGTAGTCTCTTGAATTATGTAAACGTCAAGTCCTCCGAATATATCAGAATTTTGCAGTTCTTGTCAAACCTTTCTCCACCCCTTCCACAGAATTATACCTTATGCCAGTCCCAACTACCTGTTTGTGAAATTCGTCAATGGTCTGATAGCCTGCTTCACCACCCTGAACAAAATGGGCACCGTGTTCCTCTATGAAGTGATGTCGAAGGGTGCCATGGATGACTGGCGGAACCAACCAGAAGATGTCCTGAAGTGGAAAGACCATCACCAGAACGTGACCCAATTTGTATTGGATGAAAGCTATCAGGTAACGGTTAATTGTTTCTCTCTGCTTAGTGGTTCATCTTATCACTCAAGTTTTGCTGAAGGCTTTCTGTTGGTAATGTCTCCCATCTTCAGTAGTTTTACAATTTTGTGTCAGTGCTGTTTTGTACAGAACTCTGGAAACAAAAATCAACCAGTACATTATTCTTTTGCTGGTCTGTCTAGTTTCATGCAGCTGCCATTAGTCCCAGTGGTGATCAGCTAGCTACCTTGACCATCCAGGGAGATGACCCGTTGCACTCCACCTTGATCCTTGGGAAGAAGGAAGACTTTCTCAAAGGGCCCAAGGAGCTTCGATTGTGGGATGTGGCCTCTCAAAGCGTGCAGAGGGTGATCCCGATTGACGGCTCCCCATCTCGATACCACCGCATCTCCTACCTGGGGAGTAACCCGGTGGTATTTTTCCAGGAGAGGCAAAAATTTGACCGATCCAGACTCAAGACAAGAAGCAGAGACGGTGGCAAGTCATCCCGACTGTGCCCTTTGCAATCCTCCGTCAGCTTGTTTCAGAGGGCCACCGGGAAGCTCGTATACTCATCGACTGTCACTGGAAACTACACCGACCTACACTTCCCAGACGGCAGGTACGTCCATGAACAGTTCCCAGCCTCCATGCAGGCCCAGATGCTGGTCCTGAGCCACCAGGATGGGGAGGTGCTAAGCCTCAGCAGAGTTGGATTATCCCCCGTCAAGGGTAAATTTGCCCACCGTTTGATCAGGGTGACCTGCCACTCCCTGTCTAGCGACTGCCAGGGCATCATGGTGGGGTTGGAAGATGGGCAAGTGCATTTCCTGCGGGTTGCCCAGATTGATCACCCTCAGTTCAAGAAGTAATTACTCCAATACTCTTGGTGAAGTATAACTTCTATGTGCTATTGGAATCATCATGTACTGTATTTCATGTTTACACTGTCACTTGTACATTGTGTGAATATTTGTATGTGTGCCCACACATGTGTGCATGTATATGTGTTCACATATGAGTGTGCACATATTTGTATGTGTGAACACATATGTGTTTGGCCATGTTGTGGGATTGTGTGTATGTGTGGCATATGGGTGTAAGTTGTAATGCTCACAATGTGGGTTGTAAATGTGTATACATATATTTGGTTTGTAAATGTTATATGTGAATGTGTGTGCACATGTTTATGGTCATGTTTGATAATGTATTCATTGTGGCATGTGCATGTATATGTGTACATGAATGTGATTATGTGCAACATGGCTGTTTACCTGTATGATGTGTGTGCACATGTGCCTGTATTTGTTTGTCAGCATTGTTTTTCACAACCTGCATTATAATTTTATTTACAAAATTTTATGTTATTTACTAATTACTGCCATCACAGTTGAGATTTTATTGCCACCTCTATTTTCTTTTTTGATCTGAACTTTTTTACAGTCCAGCATCAGGATCCATGGAAACCGTTGTTTCCCTCTTTTTATGAATGTAACATCGTGCAAGGTTAGTTTTTTATTGAATGTACAATAAGTTTTTCTTTCAGGTGTGATAAAAAAAACAAAAACTTGGGGAGATTTCCACAAATGTATCACATTTGGAACTTAGCAGAGAACATTTTAGCAACAAACAGTTCACAGGCAACTTAAAGGCATCGGATTGTCTCATCATCGCCCATGAATCGAGCATCTAAGAATTTGTTACCTCACTACTGTATTTTAGTTTCGTTCACTGCAAATAGCCGGTTTGGCACTAACAATCGACTTGTGCACGCAAGTAACGTACCCACAGGAACTACTCAGTGCATACGCTCAGGCATTCAAGCGATTTATGAGATGAACCGTCGTCTCTAAGCCTTTCTTAAATGTGGGTCCACTCTTAAGAGAAACTTTGCGTTGCACTTTCTGTCAATTTATGGGATTTTTGTTTTGTTCAAAAGTGATGGTCTCAACCCAGTTGTTGTCAGTAATCGTTACAGTATATTTTATTACGGACTTGTTCAGAGGGAGCACAGAGGAAAAATGTTCATACATCTCTCTCACCACTGCCGAGTCCCTGTGAATGGCCTTGTAAACAGTTATTCATGTTGCAATTGATTAGTAATAAATATTGATTCATGGTCTTTGTTATTACTTCTAGTTAGTGTCTACACTAGCAGGTTCTGTCATATCTTTGTTCACAAAGTAGTTAATTAACTGGAGAGAATCATGTTTTTACAACTAATCCATGCAGTGTTAAACAGTTCTTTAAATTCAGTGTAGCCAAGTCTCCATGCATGAATGTTTTTTTCAGCTATGAGCACCTTTCTCTCTGCTGAGAAAATTATCACCAGAGTCATAATTTGCTTATATTCAAATATCTGACTCAGTGGTAGAGAAGATGCATGAGTGTAAAGGCCTAGTAAGGACACCTAGTACGGGCACCTAGTAAGGGGCCCTAGTAAGGGCACCGTGACACCTCTAGGATCATTGGTGCTTGCTGCTTCCCATTTGAGGAACATTTTTGTCAATATGTAACAACAAAAATTTGCTCTTTTTAAATTTCGTATCACTTCAATTTATCTAGTTGTATATTGTAGCAGATTCTTGATATGTTTCTTGGGTCATTCATATGGTACTGGTTGTAAAGTACAGAGGAAAGTCTTCGACGTCTGGTCGACTGTCAATTTCAGCAACCTCCTTCATCATAAGTTCATCAATTTTACTTACCTAAAACAGTATCAGGTACGCATGTAGCAGCTTTTTCCCCATGCTATGTTTTCTCTGGTAGCTCACCAGCAGTTATTTTAACCATGATCATGATTTCTGTTGTCTT
This sequence comes from Stichopus chloronotus, assembly GCA_021234535.1. Lineage (NCBI taxonomy): Eukaryota > Metazoa > Echinodermata > Holothuroidea > Aspidochirotida > Stichopodidae > Stichopus > Stichopus chloronotus. The sequence continues at coordinate 26,143,421 of CM037834.1, read as the reverse complement.
TTATAAAAAAAAAAACTGGTCATTTATTTTGAGTTCATTCATACTTGGTCAGAATTCTCGACCCCTATTGGCCCATTACAGTCATGTGACTGTGCATGTTCTATGTGCTAATACACGGTTAATCTTAGTGTAACATCACCTTTAGATGAATATAATTAAACAAAGATCTCAACAGTGTTTGCTGTCTGCTATCTTACACAAAACAATGGTGGAACCTCGTCCCGAATATTATTGACATGTTGACCTTTTCTCAGAGTTAGTTTATAATGAAGGTTATTCACAAACCCACCTTTTTTTGTTTGTTTTTGTCTTTATCAAAAATTTGCTGTCTATGAATGAACTGAGTATAGATAATGCACACTAATGCTATTGCTGGATCGCTTGCATTAACCCTCGATCGTGCATTATCCCACACGTAATGCACGGTCCAACGTTGATTAAGCTTTAATTAATAGTCCTGGTTGTATCATTTGTTTTTATGTTATCCAGCAACAGGGAAACTGGTCTTCCAAGTTGTACTAGACACCTGCGGCACGTTGCTGTCGCAAAGGACATTTCATTTCTTTCAAAACAAAGGTAGAAAAGTTTTAGATCTTTAACATTTAACCAAAATCTTTCAGTCTAAGCACAGGGTATGAATATTCATTTTCTTAATTATAATGCTAATAAGACCAAGAGGCATAGCCAGCAAACATACAAACATTCCATTTTAATAAGTTTTGTAATATAATTATGTAAAGAATGCCATTACTTATTTTTTTTTAACATTTCACCTCTTGCAGTGTTTTGCTAGAAAATTTGTCACTCATATTTCACTTAAAAGAGTTATAGTAAAAAGGTCCTTTTCTCTCTGTATTGGAAACAAAGGGAAAAGGCTCATTTTAAAAAAAGAGCAAAGTGGCGATTTCATTTGTCTTTCCATAAAAACTTCTTAACTTCCATAAAAACTTCTAAACAGTGTTCTATTTGTACAAAGTTTATATCAATATTAAGTTTAACAATCAGATTGTAAATTCTTACATATTTCTCTACAAAACCTTTTGTTTTTTTTTCTAATTCAACATCTGCAAATTCAACTTCTGCAACTTCTGCAATTATGACGTTAAATTTTGCTTTCACTCTAATCCATTTAATTTGTTGCGTATTCAGATCATGTGGTACAGTATATATATACATGTGGTATAATACATGTGGTGCAGTAAATGTATGTTAACGTTGTTTCTCACTGTGCTTTCTGTGGAAAAAAAGTTGCCTTTTTTTTTGCCTTTCAAGAATATGTTCTAGATGGTGTTCTATTTGTAAAGAGTGTATGCCAGTAATAAGTTTAGCAATCAAATTGTGAATTCTTTCAATCTCTTGTTCTCAAGAAAGACTATCGTCTTTCGTTTCTTGTTTACTTTCAACTTCTGCCAGTATCACTGATGACAGTCAATGTTTTGGTCATAAACGAACAAGATTAAAATCTGTCAAGAAAAGTGCAGCTGAGCCATAATACCGGTAAACCTGCACCCTTTGTTTGGAAAAAAAAATTGTCACTTATCTCTTTTCTGACTTTTTATACGGTCTCAGTGTAAACCAATTTGTGTTTGTAGCCAATCAGTAACAGATTAATTAATTTCTTTGCAAGTTTAATTTGGTTGCGCATAGATTGATTTTTTTTTTTTTGAAATTGAAGAATCCTATGCAAAGGAAAACATCCCATATGGGAAATGGAAAATCCAATATGGGATTTGTTAATTTCCTATAGGACAATGATTTTTCCCATAGGAATCCTATGGGAAATTAGCTGTTTCCACTGGGACAAATGTGGGATTTGTTTTTATAAGGGTTAAGTATTTGGACCTTGTCTTGTATTTTTGTAAATCTTGTGGGTTTTGTTGCCTCTTTTTTTTTTTTTTAATATGCTGTATTTGCTCTACAGCGTAATTTCGAGGTATGATGTTTACTTGACTATTTACTGGACTGACCAGCTTGTATTACTTGCAGCTTAATGATACTATTTGCAAAAAAAGTTGGTGGAAGGTGGGGGTATCGGGAGGGGTGGTCGGGGAAGCTGTCTTGCAGTTAGCAGTTACCAGACATCCATCTTATCCGTCCTATTTTATTGAACGCCATTTGTCAACAAGTTGCCAGCTTCCATGCATTGGTATTTTAAAATATTCTTTCGTCGCTATAGTATTTTTCGATATTTTAATTTAAAAAATAAAATAAAGCACATCATTTTTCAGTAAAGTAAACCTCAATAAATACCGTAACAAAATGAAACTGATAGTGACTTTATCATATTTCTGGTTTCTTGTTTTCATTTCTCTCTTTCTTTTTTTTTGTTGTCAAATTTCAGTCATCTTTTTATGTTGTACGTACTCGTCTTTTGTATTGTAACGTGGTCGAGCGGATTTGAGCAGGGTTGGCGTAGTTCGAATAGGAGAACGTATATTGATGCCTAAGAATAGAGGACTTCGCCTGGACAGAGGAATGACGCACCAAAGACTCGAGGAGGAGATACGGTGATGCGTGCTCTGACAATTTGTTAGTGCTTATTATGAACTTCCAACAATACAACTAAGGCGTTACTCTGGATGATGACCGAGGCAAAGCTAGCAAGAAAATACACCAATACAAACGAAATACACATCACCTTATTAACATAATAAAGGAAATAATATTTAAAGACTGTAACAGCTTAAAACAGAAGATACAGTGACTCAACAGTTCTTACAGTATCACCGAAAATTAAATATAAATACGGTAGCCGAGATACTACAGAAACAAATCTTAGAGAGTTCACTGCTTAGAAATTTCGACATACTGTCTCCAAATTTCGATGTAAAATCTTAAAGTTTCAACTCAACACCTCGAAATTTTGAATTATTTTCTCGAAATATCTCCAAATTTTGTGTCCACATTTCGAGATAATCCGTCGAAATTTCGAGATAGTGCACTCTCTCTAGAATTTTTTCTTATCCTCTCTCGGCCACCGCGCATGAATCACAAAGAGAGAGAGAAAAAAGTATTGCATAGTAAGTACTGCTCTCTGAATTCAGCTCTGTATCAATGAGGACAAGGAAAACTCAAATTATTAACTCCATGGAAGTTAGTGGACTGGAAATACATGGCTACATTCTTAGTAAGTACCACGTTTGATTTGAATAAATGACGTTTAGCTGTTCTTAGGTCAGTATCATTTTTAAATGTCCAGCACAGTGGAGAAACCAAGGAGGGGGAGGGGGGGATTTGTCCCATTCAGAACTCATTCAGAACCTTCTCCCAACCCAACTGAAGTGACTAAACATATACACATATATGAATTTTTCACCCAAAGATATACTAACTTCAGAGCTTCCGGGGCATTTACTCGAAGGACCCCCACCGGGGCTTTTTCCCCGTGGACTCCACCCCACCCTAGGACGGACCCCTGGACCCCACTTTCTGAGCTGGCGTTTGTTTCCTCGCTAATCACGAAATGTTTGCCCCCAAACGTTTCTTCTTCATTAAAAAAAAAAACTTCTCTATTTAAAATCCTGGTGCCGCCACTGGTCCAGCATGCAGTTCAGTTTATCCTGACATTTCAGCTGGTACTTGAATAGTATTCCAAGTGTGTCTAAGAGGGAGTTGAGTGCGCCTCGCTCCAATTCTGCTGCAGCGTCTTTTGTCCCAGGGCCAGTATTTCAGTACCTGAAAATAAAACTTCTGTTAGACTACAATTTGAGTGTGGAAGTCAACAAATTTTTCTTTATTTTCTTTTCTGTAATTAAAACGCCATGTGTCTTACCCACGGGCATGACTATGAGGTATTCTTCATTGCAGAATTTGGCCACTGACGACAGTTGACAATCATATATAAAAATTATGAATATTTTCAGTTTCTCTAATAATTGGTAAAGACCATATCTCAAGAGCATGTTATGTTCGGAAATTATGATTTTTACTTGCCGTGAAAGAAATATTTATTTCAAAATGGTACATCGTGTAATGGGGAACTTGGGATTCCACCTAGGCACAAGCACCTGAATATTCTTTGTATTTCTTGTAATCTTGACTGTCTTAAAAAGAAACATTAAGCCATGTAATCTTAATTTCCGCAGTGTTTAAGGTGAATTTACAATATAAGCGATATACCTTTACACTGGTACCAAATTTCAAGGTTAAATGGGGCTTCCTTTTTAGGGAAAAACAAAGACTTCTTGCAATAACTTGCTACTGTTACATCGCATTTTGGTATCCTTGAGGCAACCACAAATCTTTTTTCTTTAGAGATTGTTTTCCTTACACAGCTATACTCTGAGTAAGGAACAAGATATTGGCATGAGGTTTGAAATGGATGCAAAGGAGAGTTATTCTCTGTCATTAAAATACTTCTTCAAATGTCAGTAGAATATGCCTTTAATTAAGTTTGATTTAAGCTGTTACTGTTGATATATAATGGATCAATATTCGCACCCTTCCATGGCAGTAAACATTCTTCACCCGCATAACAGAACTGCTCAAATAATGTGTGTCACTGAATGCGCTTACAATGACTTCACCGTTCAGAGAAGTTACAATATCAGATTTTGTTCCAATAGAACGTCATAGCAGGTGGTCAGTTTCATCCTGCAGGAAGTATGAAAATGAATCCGTAGATTCAGTAGGCTGCGTATGTAACACTTGTAGTTTAGATAATGTGGCTATTGGTTTGTCCTAAAGTATATCATTGATTCTTTGATACGGTTATAACATACACTAACAGGTATCAACAGGGGCAGGTACCAGCAGGTATCAACAGGTATAAAAACAGGTGAAACCGGCGGATTTCAACCGGTTTTGTTGCTGGTTTCTGGTTCCCATTAACTACATATCAATCCTAAGTGTATAACAAAAGTATTCAACAGATATTCTAAATGCAAGTGTCAAAAAACAAAACAACGCTTCAACTTTCGTCTTTTTTTCTTTCTTTTTGAAACGGTGGTCCTGCCAAGGTAGCCTACATAAGTTTCACACTTGATACAATGTTTTGATTAAGTCAAGTATAGCAGGATGTATGGGTGACTGAGTAATTCCCATGAGTCCCATGAGGGGAGGGGGTACCTGCTGAAACTCCGCAAGGAGCTCGTTCAGGATACATGGAAGGATAAATACGTATGTGGTGAAAATGTCATAATATTATTTTCATATTTTATTTTTTGAGATGATACAAAAGTTGAGTGATTGGTCAGTAATATTTCAATTTCTGAGGTAAAAAAAATGAACTGGAGAAGGGGGGGGGGGGGTTGAGGGTACAAAGATGAAACAATGTGGCGGGCGAAAGTGGGTTGAACTGATCTGGAGGGATAATTAAAAGCACAGCCTAAGTAACATGGCGCCAACTCTAAGAGGCTCTAACCTGAGGTTCCTAAACTTGATGACCTAAGTATTTTAGGGTCTCACGCCGAATCGAACAAAAAAAAAAAACAAAAACTGAGTAATTCCACACATATGAACAAACTTGTCATGCATTTGACCGACCTGACAGAGAGTATCCTATTTTAAGCATTCTGATTGGTCCATATTTTTGGTGCCAATACTGAAGTATCAAGTCAATGGCAAAAGTGTGCTAGTTCATATCATTACCTCTTGGTTTTAAAGGTGTAAAAATTTCCCATGTACTGAGATAAGGATCAAATATTGCCTGTACATGAAAACCTGTCAAATTCCACAAGAAAGTTGGATTTTATCCAATGTCACTGTTTTTGTAAAAATATAAGCTACATATTGTCTGTTTTAGATCTTAGAACCTTCGTAGGTATAATCAGAGAATGTCTTATCGTGTGCTAGTTCTTACAATTATTTTTCAGTTTTATCGGTGTTAAAGTTACTTCATAAGCTGAGAAAGGAGTTACGTACAATGTTTCCCATAATGAAATGGATATTAATTTCAACAAAACTATGTCATTCGCATCTATCTCAGGCATCCTTTTTTTTTGGGGGGGGGGGGGAAAGAATACATTCTTTTAAGCACATGTTGCAACAGGTAGTTTACTTGTTGTAACCAGTAAGTTAATTACCTGTTCAACATGTAATTTATCGGTGTTGTAACAAGTAATTCACCTGACGTAGTAACAGGTAATCTACCTGTTGTAAGAGGCAGCTAACACGTATAAACCGGTTTTGGATGAATTCCTGTTAAAACCAGTTAAAATAAACAGGTACCTGTTAATTATTTCTTGTTTATTGTTAAAACTAGAACTTAACCTAGCTGTTAACGGGTATCAACTGGAATTTTCTACAAGGTAGGTTAAAGCTTGGCAGTCTGAGTAGAGTGAGATAGGTTAGTAGGAGTGTGCTCCTACTTGAAACAGCAAAGTAAATTGAAATATTATTCTTTCAATCAGTAGTTTATCAAATTTTTTTAAACGAAGTAAAATGGTAGGATAAATGCATTGCCCACAAAAATATTACAAAAGATGTAAACAAGGTAAAATGGTAAACACATTGCATACAGAGACAAAAATGCTATACCATACAAAAATAAGTAACCAAAGCAAAGTATTAACAGCATTGCACATAAAATATAAGGGCAGTAGCAATTAAGAAAATGAAAATCAATCAAGAAATTTATACCCCAGTTCATCGTTCACCAGGAAACCAAACTGAATCTCATGAACAAAATGTAGTCAACATAAAGAGACACAACAATGTAAATTGGAAACTCAGACGCCTTGACAAAATGATGGCGTCCTTTCGTTTTTCGTTATTCGATTACATTTTCCTCGTCCTTGCTTGAAGCAGTTGATACAATGTACGTTAACTTCAACATTCTTGATTTCGCAATATCACAATATCAGACTGTTTTCTAAGCTAGTGTGCACGTTTTCACATACACCTGCTAAGGGAATCGTTAAATCACTCTTTCACTGTATAGTAGTATCAGTAGCCCTACTTGGGTACAATTATGGCTTCTGAGGACAGTCACGAATACGACAATGAGACTGAGAGAGAAAACCGAGAAGCACCTCTGCATTCATCGGGCCAGCTTTCTGGTGGAGAGGGTGATTTGCAAGAAGAGCATGTTGTAAGTTAACTTGTTGATAATTGGAGAGTAGGTCCACTGGAACTTGTTTGCAATAACCAGCAACGGTAATGCATGTATACACAAGCCTAGGCTAGGCCCTTAGCTACAGAAACCTCAGCAAACTTGGCTAGGGCATAGCAGTAAATTCCCAAAACTTAGATATTTTAATTCTGCATGCAACCAAAACAATCCATATGCTATATTGCTAATTGCATATCAGACTGGCGACATCCTTTGGCATACTAGGCCTACCACTGAGTCACTCTGGGATATAAAAAGTCACTAAGGCTCCTTCCGTTGTTTGGTTATGAACATTATATGCCTAGAAAATATTATTGAAAATCCAAGGCTGTTAGTACATTTGCCATCCTTAATTGGTCAGTTTTGTGCATTGCATCGTCCCTACTAAGCGGTACCATATTAAGACTACACTAAAACTGCACCACGGCTGTTTATGCTCTGAAACATTCTGTTTTTGACAATTTAGTTTGAACGTTTGTAGTTTATTACATGGCTGCACTGTCGACATTTTTCCTTCTTAATGTAGTGAGGTCCACCTTCACAGGTGGCCTTTAATGTGCTGGTATCACTTAAGGTAAAATATAAGGAATCACGTTACAAACCGAATCTGAGTATTTTGATAGTGGAGTAGGGCTTAGGTTAGGGGTATTTCTACAGAATAGGAAGGCAGAAGGATATGCTTCCTAAATTTACTTGCACAAATGACGATGAAGCTGCAGTTGATTTGATCAAGTCCACAACTCAAAGACCATGGTAAACTTTTAGTCTGGGACTGATGTGAAACCCGAATAAGTATGCAATGGAAAATTTATTAGTCTGTAAATGTTACATGATTTATTAAACTTAAAAGTGTAGACGCATGTTAGCACTCAACACTGTCTGTGAGAATTGAATATTGTTGTGATAATGGAGTTTTATTACGTGAACAGTAAAGACACTGTGTCATACGATTTGAGTCTTGTCAGTATAGTCACCTCATATTCATCTTTTTTCAGGATCGATTGCCAAGGTTGGTAGAGCTGGATTTGCCTGCAATGGGTTTAGACTTTCATCCAGCTGAACCATTGTTAGCAGCAAGTTTCATCGATGGAACAATTAAATTGTAAGTAGAAATATTGACGAATTCCTATAAAGTGCTAAATTCAGACTGATAGTATGCTTAAAACATTGGCACAATCAATCATCCGCACAATCCTATTCAGAAACCTCTTTTAGTACTTTGACATGGCAGCGCAGTGGAAATACTGTTCTGTTCAGTGAACATTATGCATTTACTAACTTTGTTAGTTAAGACATCATACCTGTACATGAAATATACTTTTACGTCTGTCCAACGAAATGAACTTGCACAGAGCGAATTCAAGTTATGGTATTGGCCTGTTGAAGACATAAAGTCCTTGAGTATGATGAGATTTCTTTCAGGCATATTCCAGATCCTTTAACACATTTGTCCACTATCGACTGCAATATTTCCTCCGGCAAGTGTTCATCGGTGTGGGCATCAGAGAAAAAGTTTTCGAAATGAACAACTAAAACAATCAAACTTTTAACATCTGTGGTGCTGTTACCTGTGTGATGGCAAAATAAGTAAATTTAAACAAACCTCTAAAAGGAGATGTAAAAAGACTCTCTTATTTTTTTCTCAAATCCCATCTTATATTTTTTTTATTACATCAGATAAGTGGGTTGTGACAACCATGTTTGAAAGCTTTCGTCAAAGTTTCTCCTTTTTTTGTTTTGTTTTTTTATTGTTTCAGGTATTCATGTAAAGCCCAAGAAGAAACTGAAGAAGTATGGTCCACTACAGGTTTCAAGAAATCTTCACGATCTGTTAAATTTACAGAGGATGGTGAAAGTAAGATGAATTATGTTTATATCGTCATCAATGAGTATTGTGTGGTCATGCAGCTTCCAATAAATTGATTTCATGTGGGAAAGAAGGGGGAGAGAAGGCTACTGATGTAGCAGGGATGAGTGACTCAACATGCAAAGTTGAGAACATGTATTGTGGTAGTGTTTTGAAATGGATGTACACTACTTTGTGTAAGTCATGAATTTGAGATGATAGAAGTGGTGGTGGGGGGAGGAGAGATGAGGGTAAGGTAAATGTACCAACAACATATATTGTCAATGAAATATAGTCTATGCTTGTTAGGCAGTAAATACATGCATATATTACATATTACACAACATGCAAAAGTTTTCTTGTATTGTTTACAGGAAATTACCCTTTTTGACTGGAAGGTACATAGTGTGTAAAATGCATGAAAATTTTGGGTCTATTTTTAGGCAAAATGTAGTGTTCCTTTCATGAACAAAAGTTTTGAATTTTTTTTGTCAGGAACTACTTGTGTAAGGGCCTCACACCACCATCTACAGTGGTCTTCAAATTCTGTTGAATTAAAAACTTTGAAACACGTTATATACTCTTAGCCTGCTGATGATACAATCATTTGTGTATACACTTTTTTTTTTAACCTCCCTTAAAGATGTGGTCTGCATATCCAAGGACAAGTCCTGGAAGATCTTCGGTGCGGAGACAGGACAAGTCGTGAGAGAGTTTGGGAAGGCCCATGACGTAGCGATCTCCACGTTAGCTGTTGCCGGAGAGAAGCATGTAGTGACCGGTGATGATGACGGAAGGTTAAAGGTCAGTCACGTGACTAGACTGGCCATCAGTAATTTCATGTCATCCATTCCAGTAAACTGATCACAACTGGCTCAGTAGGATCAACCTATGCTGTCAAAATCCATGTCATGTTGTAGCTTTTGAGGTTGCTGTTGAAATTAATGGCAATAGTTTCTCTTCTTCTTACCTAGTTATGGGATCTAAGGTTTGAGAAGGCAGTATTTGAAGCGAAGGAGAATGAAGATTACTTGAGTGACCTGGCGGTCGACAATACCAACAGGATAGTGTTTGCTACCAGGTCAGGAATTTCGCCATCCCATGAGGTTGGGTTTCAGCTGGCATGTGATCATTTTTTCCTCTTTACTTTTGCAGCAGCAGCAGCAGCTTTTCTTCACCTCTCATTGTTTTCAGAGATTTATTGTTGTTATAACTTATTTTGATGCAGCTGCAATATCTGAGCAATTTTATGCAATGCTCTGATTCAGATAATAACTGGTAGTTATCCAATATTGAAGCAATGGGAAAGTTTTGAAGTTCAACAAAATTGTTTGTTGTCCTGTAAAGTCATGGAAATTTTCACAAAGTGACCTTTTTTCTTTCTCATTTTTTACGTCAAAATGTATTATCACTCATAATATGAAAATTTTAATTTTCTTCACTTAATGTTGTTTTGGCATTTGCTGTTAGAGGTGAAAACTTTTATGTAAGCTGTCAGGAGGAAGATCATGGAAACACTGTATTTGCTTCAATGGAAGTCATGAAGAAGTTGTGAACATTGATTTCCTGGAGAGTGCCCGCACAATGTACATCTCACTCAAGTTACGTAGTAGTCAATTGGTATCTCCTCTTGAAAGCATACCCTTTCTGTCACTTTGCAGCGGCGATGGGACCATGTCAACATTTAATATCAAAAGACGGCGGTTCGATGTGCAGTCGGAGAATTTGCATTCTGAACTGATGTGTGTGGAGATTGTCAGGGTAGGGTATTGAAGCATTATTTCTGTCCTTGAATTTTTATGATCCAGGGAACTCTCCGAGATTCAAGCACACATACATACTCAAACCACCTTGAATCAGGCCGAGCCAGTTTAAGCATAAAACACATGTATACATGTACTGACTTGACTCAGGTTTAGTCAGTGCATAACATACACATACGTATTCATATCACCTTGAGTCAGGTTGAGCCAGTTTAAAGATGAAACAGATATATAGACTCACTGACTGGACTCAGGTTGAACCAGTGCATAACACACATTAATGCATACTCATAGCATCTTGAATGAGGCTGAGCCAGTTTGAGCTTGAAACACGTATAAACACGAACTGACTTGACTAAGGTTTAGTCAGTGCATAACACAGACATACATACTCATACCAACTTGAATCAGATGCATGCCAAATAGAAACAGATGCAGCCAGGAATCTCTGCAGGCTCAAACCCAACATACTCATACGATGCATGCACAGACCTCCTGAAATCCGGTCCAGTCAGTCTGAATAGTCACAAAGATGCACACACATAAAATCTTGAATTAGGGATATCCAGGAGATAATCAGGTACTTGACTGATACACACACACTCAAGTAAATCAAACTTTAATCAAATGAGTTGGAAGTCTTTTTAGTATCATGAATCAACTTACACACATACACTCAAAGTCACACACATACAAGCACACACACACAGATACAAAGACACAAGAAGATGTAAAAGTTTTTGCCAGTTGAGAATGCATTGTCCAGTGAGAAATATGTGAAGACATCTGGACGTCTTCCAAGCTCGTCTGATACTTGCTGATAATTTTTGAAGGTTACCAATGTATGACCATAATGTGAAGTGCATTTCTTGAAAAACTGTAGATTCTCTAAACTTAATTCAAATCCCACAAACTTAGCGTAACAGAATTTGGGTCAATCAGATCTTTGTACTTTTGTTTTGAGAGTTTACAAGAACTGGGAAGAATTTTTGCAGCATTGTTCCTTGTTGAACAGCGGATGAATGAATCTGTGGATGGTGGTTTTGGTAGTGTTTTTATAGTTAGTCGTTCATGCCACAAGTAATTCCAAAGAATAGAATCACAATTCTTTATTGTGACAGCAGTAAAATCACCTTTCTAAAGCACATTATCAGAAACAAGTTCAAAGGTGGCAATTTGTCCTTTTGATAAAAAATTTTGGCCCCCCTGACATTCCATGTATGCTTAGTGGACTCTATCATGGGATCCATACTTTTGCCTGACAACAGAGACAGTCAAATATTGTACCATCAAAAGAGAAAAAGTGTCATGTCACCAGTCACTCTGAATGTATGAAGACATTTTGGGATCAAATAAGAACAGATCCCAATGTTCTTGTATTAAGGAATGTAAAAGTGGGAGAGTAAACAAACCAATTGTGTTTATATTTCTTTTGGTGAAGGATGTGTGTTAATATCCTATTAACTGTTTTGCTCTCGCCAGAGGGGAAGGAAAGTTGTATGTGGGTGCAGTGATGGAAGCTTAAACTTCTACAACTGGGAGGAGTTCGGTGACATCAGCGACAGGTTCCCAGGGCACCCTGAGTCGGTAGATTTTAGCTGTAAAATCCTGGACGACTTGATCTGCACGGGATCCGGCGACGGGATGATTCGGTAAATATTTGGGAGAGGATGGGATGAACTGGGAAAACATTGTTGATGGGATTGCGAATTATTCATGATACATCATGTTAACATTAACATTATCACTTATGTCTTGATGATGGTGAATCGTCAGCTCACTTGCAGAGGCTCAAAGAAGCGACAGGTACTCATTGGTGGCTGGGGGGGGAGTACCGTGCCCATTGCACTTACTCTCTTGTAGGCAAAGATAACAATCGGAGTCGGGAGTTGGATGGCCAGAGTGCTGTCATTCTTTCAACTGATCTCAATTCTGTGTGTCTACCTAACTCAACAAAAGTACAATGTGGGGTAGACATTTCAGTTTTGAAAGTAGCACCCTGTTTTACACAAAAATCCTGGTGCACAATACCTGTTTTGTAGATTAGCAGCATCCACTGAAGTTGCAGCTTACAAGGTGCGGTGGTTACACCAGACTACTTTTCTGGTGGATCCTCGAACATTATTCGAGGAATGAGGAAAGATTCTGAACAAGTATGTTAATCGCATTATTTCAACTAATTTATTCAGTGTGTAGGGGCATGGTAAGTATTTGTCACAACCTTCCATCATGCTGTCACAATATTTATGTAATAGCAAAAGTCTGTGAAAGGTCATATCGGGTTAAAATGAAGATACTGTCTGAACAATGTTAATGCCTTAGTTTGATTTTTAGATCAGCAACAGTCATAGCAAAAATAGACCTTTTTGAAAAAATTTTTAAAGATACTTAAAATTCATTTGACCAAAAAATGACCCAGCTCATTCTGCTGCCAAAGTCTTCTTTGTGCAGTCTGTTTGTGAATATGACTTCATAAATATTTGGGAAGGATCATCAACTTTCCATATTGGGACATTTCAGTCAGGTGACATTGCATCATCCTACAGATAAAACACTGTCAATTTTACAGAGAAATCACCTGCCGATGAATACAATAAAAACGTAGATCGACAGAGTTTTGAGGTATGTCTTACACAAAGTAATGATGGTACTTTGTCTATCGCACACAAACATTGCTGATGTGTTGTGAATCTGCTGTTCGTTTTCAGTGAAAATACGGTTATTTACAAACCCAAATTTTCTTTCATTTTCATATTTCCTATCAAATCTTGTCTCATATGTATTAGCAGGGTTAATCAACTTTGGACCTGCGCATTAACTGTGGAATAACGCAGTCTCAGGGTGAATGCTATCCCGGGATGCACTCCGTCTGCACCCTCGTGCATCACTTGCATTGGCCCCTGATGGTGCATTATTCTAAAGTCAGTGCACGGTCCAGCCTCGATTAACCTTTCATTAGTCAGCTCCCTCAAACATGGCGGAGATGTAGCAAGTAGTAATCATTAATATGCAACCACTCTCCATTGTTCCCTTGTGATGCCAGAGCCGTCAACGTGTACCCGCACCGATTCCTGGGTATCATCGGCGACCACGGCAACCTGCCCGTCAACAATCTGACCATCAATGGAGATGCCACCGTTCTGGCCAGCTGCGGTCATGACCAGAAGATCAAATTTTGGGATGTGGAACATTTTCACCACATCGGGAAGTTGGAGAAGAAAGCGAAAGTCAATCATAAAAATAAGAGGCTAGATGCTAAAGGGGAAGAGGAAAATTTCTTTGCCGATTTGATGTGAGGAAAATCCTATCTACCCCAAAAGTGGAAGTAACGAATAAGGGAGGCGAGATGGGAAGAACAACCTCAGAATGAATGAGATCATCGGATCCGTCCAAGAGGAACCACGCAGAGCAGAGACGGCCCAGAAATCAGGAGGACTCTCGGGTGATGACATTCCGTCCATCAGTCCCTGGAGGAGTGTGTTCAAATTGAAATCGGATGTTGTCAGTGAATGCCACAGTCTTGAAGTGACTGGATCGTGAAACTGCTGAATGACGTTCAGATATCTAGCATACCATCTACATCAAACGACAAAGTGTTGGTTGTAGGTCTTTTGTGAAGAAAATTTGAACTGATGTAGTATGGAGAGAGAGCTCTTGAGGGCTGTGAGAACATTGGAGAGGGGTGATTTACAGTATTACCCTTGCAGATCATTCTTGACCCAGATGACACTTTCCCCCCCCCCCCTTCCATGTATCTGTCAATCTGTCTTTGAGGGTGTTGGTATTGAAGACATGCAATGGTAATTAGAATGTTTTTGTCCCAGGTACTGCATGCTCTAGCTAGGAGAGTTTGTTAGTAATATAACTAATCATACCTTGTTTACATAAATTTCTCAGACTGGACAAATTGTCCTGCTCGGCTACTCCCAAGCTTGACCATCTCTCCAGCAAACACCTCCAGAACATTCTCATTCTGTAGACATAAGTTTGGTCCTGGTGCTTGAACCTCAGTTAATAGCTGTTATTCTTTCATTATTATTTGTGTATCATTTCTCCTGTTTCACACCAGTGACTGTTGGAAAGAAACCTTTTTGTAGAGTGTGACATGCTAACTGTTTGAATTATTACATGTTTATTTTGCATTTTAATCTCCAATCCCCAACAATAAAAGAAAAAAAAAACAGGTTTGAATAAAGTTAGGCAATTTTGAAACAGATGTTTAGGTGCTGTAGAAACCATTTGAAACAAACACAGTAAAAGAATAATCTTAGTGGTGGTCCGTGGGTTTTTGTTTCGCAACCAAACTGGGACATGTCTTCACGTTTGCGGCCATTCCTCTTACACGAAAACCCCTGCTCCCTGTGATACCGTTTTCTAAGAATACAGAATGTCACTTTTAATAATTCATGTCATTTATCATTGTTGAAAGGAGCGATGCCATCATGACATATGGCTACCTATCAGTCATTGATCGACTATCAGTAACGATCGTCTTTGTCACTTGCGTTATCTGCAGATGTTTGGTAATGTTGGGAAATATTTTTATCCAAATTATTCAGCAACGATGTGAGTGACGATGAAATATTCGTCAAACTTTGACTTTGCTTTTCAACATGGATCTCTAAAGTGTAATTGGCATGCCTTTGGTATGACTCATCTTGCTGTCATGTTTCTTGCTTTTGTTTCAAGGTTTTCTCTCATTTTCTTTCACTGAAAAGTAAATGAACGCCACCTTAAGCATATCTGAAATCTATGTTAGAAATATGACAACTCAACGAACCAGTGTGAAGAGACAAGTTTTAAAAGAAGTACCTTTCGTTTTTGCTGTTGATGCCGTTAATATAACGAGGTTACATATTCAAATCCGAAGAAACTAAAAAGATACCTCAGTTGCAAGACCTGTCGGTAAAATACATGGGGAGATTTTATCACATATTTACAGAAATGTGCTTATAAATGTCAAGACTGATATATTGTGTAATAAAAAGAGATGTGTTTTCATAAATAGTTTGCATTTTGTAGCTTTGGGATTCATTAACTGAAGAAAGGAATGACCAATTTATGTAATGTTAGTCATTATAGATGTGTGTCAGCGATACAAGAGCTCTATTGCAGTTACTGTTCGTAACAAATGTTTGCATATTGATGAGGGGTGTGGCTTCACTTTATCTGTCTGTCTGTTTGTCTGTCTATCCACAATTGCCTCTATTTTTTCTTTATCAAAAGGGAAAAAATTGGAGAGGCTCTTGACCGACGATTTTCATTCGGAAGTGACTTTCAAGCTCCGTCCAAAGTTAGTCGCCAATGACTACAAACGTGTTCCGTTTTATCTGTCTGTCCACAGTTGTTCAAAACGCTTCTCTTTCTACATCCTTTCATGGATTTGTGCGAAACTTGTTCCTTGGGTGGTGGACCATTTGGGGTGTTCAGAAATTTTGGGTCCAAGGTCCAATGGGCCATAGGCCCTTTGCCATATTTTATGAAATTCTGCAAAATGCTTCTCCTCCTACGGATTCTCTTGTACAATGCTGATGGTTTGTCATAATGATACTCCATTAGTGGATACACCCTCTGGGTGTCCAATAATGTTGGTTCTAACGTAGCATGTGCGCACTTTGGCCTATTTAATGAAAATCTGCAAAATGCTTCTCCTCCCACAGATTTCTCCCGTACGATGTGGAGGGTTTGTTATAATAATGATACTTCATTAGTCATTACGTGATTTTGGTCCCTGTAATGTTGGCGCAAAATTGTTGGTGCGTAGAACCTTACCTATATATGGGAATTCCCGGGTGGTCCATTGTTTCACCACTTACTCAGAGACTGAATGCCTCAGGTAGAAATTACATGCTTGGGCTGGCCAGTAACCTTTGATAACGTAACGTTTGGTTGATCAGTTGATTCATGTAAGGGGTTTGATTGAGTTTGCTCTCAAAATTCATGATATTTTGTAACACTGTTGATTACTACTCATGTGTTCATGGTTAAGTGTCAAACGAAGAGGTCCTGAAGATCTGACACACAGCGATATGGTCATTAACGATCAAAATGACTTTTTTTTTCAAACCACACGTCTTAGCATAAGGTACTAAGGCCAAGATAACCCCTGTTCGTATGAACCTCTTTGCAGGAACCATAGGAATAAATACATTGGCAACGAGGCTAATTAGAACTATTGACATGCAATGATTTCCTTCAAACTGTCACAAAATAAATATATCAACTCAGTGAGCCTCTTTAAATGCATGTCTTTCATCACCCCAAGTTTCACTTTTTGGCTGAGGCTAAGCAAAATTCTCAATTGGTTCTGTTCTTTGATTGACAGTAAATTCGAAAGATGCCGAGTAGGATATTACACACGGGATCCATTCCAATGATTGCACATGTAGAGGAGTTTTAGACAGGATGGGAGGGACTAGAAGTAAGTGATGTGGGAGAATGTGAACCGTCTGGGGAGATGATTGACCATCTTGAAGTCGAGTTACACTGATAATGGTTGGCAGTTTATTCATTTCAAGGACGCCCTTGCGTTCTGTCGGTTGTGGCTCTCATGTATGAGAGGGAGCATTACTTCCTTATATGGATTGTTTAAGTTGATATCGATCAATTTGTGAAAATTTTGAAGGGTGCAATCATATGACAATGCTTTCAATTACACCATGATTAATCAAGTTTTACATCTTACAGTTATGAAAACTCGATTTTTTTTTTATTTTTTACCCTGACCTGTCAGTGTGCTGAATAAAAATTAGTACTAATGTGCAAAAGTGTCTGGTCACGAGTTTTCAAAACCCAAATTGAATTGTTGATAGGCTCACTTACTAAGGTTAATTTGTATATGACAAATGGGGATCCTCTTGGTACGCCCATTTGTCATACGGATATGAAGGCAACTTGACAGGTTTAGAAAAATTAAGTGATGTCACGGAGCAACTCGATGTGCCTCTTTAAAGCTTGGTTTGATCTTGGCGGTTGCTTCTGCGCCCATGCATCAAATATATCGAAATTGATGGATTACAAGTTTGCTCAGTTTAAAACGTTCTGTCTTGGAGAATCAAATGTATATTTAGAGTTGGGTCAGATGTTATTTGGTCTCACAGCTCTGTTATCATTTCTGCCCGCAAAAACAAACGTCAATGTATACCACTCCCATCCCACCCCCTCCCCCGGCAGGACCGTCTTAAGTTTGGCCCTTGGTTTTTCTCCCTTGGCAGTTGCGTCCTTTTGTAGACTTATCTCATTTTTTGTTAACATTACAACTATTTTAAGTGTGGCAATATCTCGATATCCAAGTCAATAACAAGAAATTCAAAATGCTACCCACAAGTTACCGGTGTATCATTTTCATTTATACTGCATCGTCAATGATCATTAAAAAGCACACAGAAATATGATATCTAGAACACAAATTGACCCATCCAATTAAAACTATTTTATTTTTCACTCGCCAATCAGGACGTTTTGTTCGGAATCAACCAAACGGAGGGTACAATGCTTTAGGAAGGGGTTTGTGGGGAGGAGCACTAGCTTTCTTTTCGAAGGAATATTTCTGTAAATGATATGTCAAGAAACAACCCCCAAAAGAGGGCGAGCCATGCAAGTAAGACAGTGACGGAACGTGTGCATCTCTCGGAAATGGGGGGGGGGGGGGGGAGGTGAGAGTCCATTGTGAGAGTCCAATATCACTAACATGCTACCTGGACTGACTAAGAGGAGCGCCACCATCCGGCAGTTGGCGCAGAGCGTATCAAACATAATTGGACAAATGTACCCTAAGATCGCTGGAAATCATCTCTCAGGGCTCTACATGCAGCTACGGCTGGAACTTAGGAGGCGATGGTACATTTTTATAAAAGATGTACAACTATATCTTATCATCTGGAACATCTTCCTTTTTATGACATCTGCATCAGTTCAGCTTTCCGTCTTGGTGAAAAAAACTTTTTATCTTAAAGACACATTCGCATAGAAAAACACAGATATACGGTAAAGTAGAAAAGAGAATAAAAAACACTCTAAAGTCGCTCTTTTGAAATTGCTGATACGTATTTTGTTACATGGTCGTTACGTCATACAAGATTGAAACAGAGAACCCATCACCACAATTTAACCCTACACAGTGAACCAATTATGTGCTTGTATTAGCATTTTGCATGCATTGGTCTTGGATAACGGCATCGTGTTATTGTTACCTGTGGAAGCATGAGAGAGAGAGAGAGAGAGAGAGAGAGAGAGAGAGAGAGAGAGAGAGAGAGAGAGAGAATTATGGGTTTTTTTTCCATCAAAAGTCAACGGCGCTAATGATGTTATTTTCATGAAAACTAAGTTGGTAGTCAAGGTCACCATGGCTATTATTTTGCAGTCTACCGTGATGATGATCATGTTTTGGGATCAGTGGCGGATGAACCAGGACTGCCGGAAAAAGAAAAGGCTCAGCTCCAATAAATAGTAGGTATGCAGAGCCCAATATTTGCTAAGTGTTCCGAGAATACATGGAAGAGGATACAAATTTCGTTATGATTCTTGTATCATCATCTCAACCAACCCATCTGGCCTGCATTACCATTTTTCATGTATTGTTTCCTCTTTACCTAGAAAAAAAGTTTCAGACATGAGACCGCTTTTTCATGGATGGGTACATATCATGGGCGTCGATTTGTTATTGAAAGAGGGGGACATCTAGCTTAAAAACTTTCCTCGTAAAAGTGGCGTAAGCTGAGCATCTGGGAAAGAAAATATATCAGGGGTGAGGGTCGGCAGGAATATCTGCCCCCCCCCCCCCCCATGGTCGGAAACTGCAATTCCAGGGTGTTCTGAGCTGCATACACTCAGCCTTAAAATAGAGATTTCATGTCGACAATTTTAAAATAATGACGAAAAAAAAATCCTATAAGAAATAGTAATACACTTCAGATGGGTTGGGATGATACAAGAATGATGCATCCGCTTTCATTTATTTCTGAAACACTTGGCAACTATTTGGGGGAGGGGGGAGGCTAAGCATACCGACCTTCCTGTTCTGCAGCTACTGGCGCAAGCAGACTCGAGTTAACTGCTGAGATGTGGGAAGCAGTAGTGACTCCATCAGGTACGTATGCTTTCCAGGCCTCCCTCGCCTTGTTAATTTCAGCATTTCTAGAGCACAAGTTAGGAAGTTTACACTCCCACTAAGAGTGGTGTGGTTTTCTTTAATTTCACGTTGCAAAAAAATGAGGAGGACAAATGTACTAGCCTCCCCCCCCCCTCCTTTAAAAAGGCGCGTCCCTATCCTCATCGACTCCCATGATTCATATAGGTTAATCTACCAATTAAATACCATTTCCGGGTATATGTGATTGCAAAGTCAAACATTTTCTGGCGTGCTCCACGTCAACCAACGGTAGCGCTTCCATGAGACGGTGCTACGGGCAATCACCACCCCCCCCCCCCTCCCGGTCAAAATTTCTCTTTTTTGTTCTTCTCTCGACGCGCCTGTTTGGGATCTTTGCGATGATGATAAAAAAGATGCAGTAAATACGACGTTTAGTATTACGCTGATTACATTGATACTGACCTCAATCTTCTTAATTTTTCTTGATGATGATGACCGTTATTGTGATTATCAAATTTACGATCACGGTGAGTTTGTTTTTTTTTTTTTTACAATAATGATGCAGATGACGTTCCCATACACTAGATACTCACAAGGGAATTTTTTCGTGGTAGAAATTACCATATACTAGATACTAGCAAGGGAATTTTTCTCTGTGAGATTTCACTCATGGAATATTGTCTAGTCACTGTTCACGGAAATTATACAACATAATATCATCAACGTAACGGAAGGTATTGCTCACTAGTTGATTAAATAATCTTAATTTAAATCTTCGTCTTACACTTAGCCTGACAGTCCTGAGGAATAGCACGTCTTTTTACGTCCTAACGTATCGACGTAGGAATCTCCATTCGCGATGAACCCTAGTCCATTAACCCCACAGAATTGCTTGGCTTAAAAATGAAATGAATGAAAAGATAAAGAACCATATAAAGTTTCGTTCATCTTGATATATGATGAAGTAACTTAAAATGTGTGCAGGGTACTCACTGAAAGTTTGTCCTTACCTCTTTAATTGATCAGGTCCATATTACTCACGCAAGAGTGACAAATATTAACCGCCAAATAAACTGTCAGAGTATTAAGATAATGATGGTTAAGCTTTCTAAAATATGATTTGCAGAACCTAAAAATTTTGCTACCTCATGATTCTGCTGAAAATCCGAATACAGTCGTTCGAAATACGCAGTAAGATTTTTTTATTTATTTATTTGCTACATATATGCTTGTGTCATCAGATTCTTTGCACACGAAGTAAAGACAAAGCTGATGATAAAAGGAGCAATATGCCGATTATAATGCAGAAAATATGAAATAAGGAAACTACTTTTAAATTATTGTTTAAAACTAACCAGACTCATCGGCAAACACCTGTGAAAACTTCATCATCTCGACACGTTACGCATAAGATGATTTACACAGAAGATGCATTGTTTGAATTTTTGAAAGTATGAAGGGATAAATTATTGTTTAGCCACAAATGACGGATATTATTTTATTTTGTTATATCTGTGAGAAACCTATTTCATGAAAATCATGGTCACCGTACTTTATTATATTTGTATAATTTGTTATTCCGTGTCCACAAGTATTGCTTTGAAAACAAATGATACGAACTGCCCACAAGTTCTAGCTCAGACACAAACACACTTTAGAATTAGAACATTGATTTGGTTGTTCATTGAATTAATCCACAGCAACGTCTCTCGAAGGGATGTCTTCCTCCCACGGGAGAGTTGGGAAGTCCCAAGTGGGCGCTACAGAAAACAAAATTAATAGGGTAGGGAGCAGGAAGGTTGACACTCATTGGGGTTGGGCGGGGGGGGGGGTTAGTCCCTGTCGATTGCGATACATCACTGCATCAATTAAGAGCACAATAACCTGGCACCGAGGGTCTGTTCTTCTCTCTTACCTCTTTTTTTACTCTCACGACCCCATCCAAACGGAGCCAAACATTCGTAATCTCGGAGAGTTACACCAACTCACTCTTCACGTTGAATCAACTACAATTTGGGCTGTCTATAACAGTCTCCCTGGCAACATACTTGCCACCTGCAGGATTTTTTTTTTAGTTTTGTGTAGCAAATCGTAAAAATAGAAGAAAAGTAAGGGTAGGCGGCTTACTATCTGACGTTAGAATGAGTCAGTGAACTCAGTTTGCCCATTTTTACTATAATTATACTATTTATACTATTCCGCATTTAGAATGGTGGTAACTTACCCAACTATACTATTCGGCATTTATACCCGGTGGTAACTTACCCGAGAGTTACACCAACTCACTCTTCACATTGAATCAACTACAATTTAGGCTGTCTATAACAGTCTCCATGGCAACATACTTTCCACCTGCAGGATTTTGTTGTAGTTTTGTGTAGCAAATCGTAAAAATAGAAGAAAAGTAAGGGTAGGCGGCTTACTATCTGACGTTAGAATGAGTCAGTGAACTCAGTTTGCCCGTTTCTACCATTAGTATGCTATTTATACTATTCCGCATTTAGAATGGTGATAACTTTCCCGACTCTTAAAGGTTAGTAAAACTCGTTAACGGTCACACTCCTGCCAGAGGGAAATTACGACTATACTTAGTCATTTAACCGCCCATAACCTAATAGAAAAGGCGAACGAACCCTCCTTGCACCTGTAAAACCTTCCTGATCTGACACTATGCAGATACAGAGGTAATTGAATATGTCTAAAGGACTACATTTCTTGTTAACTCCAGAGAATACCTAATCGAGCTGATATTCTCAAGACTTTCAAAGGCCTTACATATACTGAGAAATTCGATACGCATTGATAATTAAACAGCCGAAGTTTTTCTCCACAATGGAAGTTTCAAACCTGGAAGTCACGTTACACGTCTATCTTTAAATACTCAAAGGCGAACGGTTTCACACAAACGGCCCCTTCTTGACTTTAAAGTCTATCTGAAACCTGACAGTATTCAGCGCAACCATCGCCTCTTTAAAAGGCATTACTATCGGCGAAGTACATAGACTCGCATATGCAACAAAGTGATTTTTTGACAACCTGCGGCTTTCTCACAACAGGCTCCTTTTTGTAGATTTACTAATGAAAGGAAATAAACTGTGCCACTATAGTGCACCGCCTACCATTACCTTACCTTTTTTTTTTTCTAAAAGTTAATGGCGAAAACAAATATATGGTTAAGACAGGGAGGTGTTTTTAGATGGAGATCCATCGAAAACTTTAATTTATGCTAATCCAATTAGATTGACCTCAGAGTAGAGACTTAATCCTTTAAATGGGGATTATTGAACTAAAGAGCATTGAAAAAACTGAGTCTAATATCTAGATAACCTCCTCTGCTCATTCATACCTACAGTGACCCCAACAAAAAGGGTTAATTAAAGGAATGCTTTAATGTCGAACTAGTTGCCGACAGTCAAGTATGAAACACTGTTCTGACACTTCAAACGACTGTTTATTGCCAAGAAACCTAATGATGCTGGCTATAAACCAACGCTCATAATCTATGCAAATAAGCAAAAGAAGTACAAGACTAAACTTTGTCGTGGTTTTTGACTTATTTTCGCATTCGCTCGTATGATCTACCAGACACCCTCATTTTGAGCAAATTTTAGGGTACTAGACAAGTATGTTGTAAATAGCGTCGAAACGCGTCGAAACCCTCAAATGAAGTTACAGCTTAAGCGACTGGCAATGTTAAGGCAAGGGGAAAATTTCGCGAGCTGCTCATCGAGATGTAGCAGACGACATCTCCCGCTTGTACTTAGTTCTTAACACCTCTTCAGCCTTTTGAATCATCAAGAACAACACACAAAAGAGATCACTGTCGGCAACTAGTAGGCTTCAAAAAAAGAGTTTTTGATAGATCTCAGTCTAATAACATCTCCCTGGTTGAGCAATCAACCATGACTGGTAGGGGGATGGGAGAGGAGGGGGAATTTGGCCACTTCGAATCGGTCGAAAGGGGCGATGGTCAGGCAGTGTAAAAACGTTTGCGAAACACTGGTCTACGAAAAAAATCTACAAAAAAAAAACAACAACAACAACAACAACAACAAAACCGATAAATGAGAATGTCTTACCTTCCGAGTGGGCAATAAGCAGAAGCGCGACGGCAAGGAAGAGAACAATGTAGTACGACACCATGGTGTGTATAGCAGTCCTATTATTAGAAAACAAGAATGGTCGAGAAGTATGTAAGGTTAATTATTAATTAAATCGACGATTTGACTTGATCTCCAAATCAATACCTGCGTTATTAAAATACCTTAATTAGGAGATTGTTTTGCATACACATAACAGGGATTGTTGTGAACACAAATAAAGAGAGCGATCAAACTTGTCCAGTTTTTTTTTTCTCTGAATGTCACGTTTCAAAACAAAAATCTACAAATGATTTTGTCAATCCTAGGCAAATTCCAACAATTTGATTACTTGATGAGGAAAACAAAGCCCCGTAAGCGCTTCGTAATCAGTGAATAGGCACACGAACACTGAACCACAGCACGCGTACTTATATGTAGAAAATGGCGCTAGAAGTACACAACGTACACACACGGCACTGAGCTGAGTGTAAACTAAAATACATTAGCACATTGTTGCTACGCATGCTAACTGTTTTTCATTTTGTTTAAGTATTTCTTTGTGCATCGCTCACGAATATTGTTGACATGTTGTGAATCTTGTTTAGGTTTACTCGGGGTTCGCTTTCAATAAAAAGTGCGGTTATTTAAGAACCAAATTTACTTCGATTTTCGTCTTTTTTATCAAAATCTTGTTTCGTACGTATGAACAACGTTAATCAACGTTGGACCGTGCATATACCGTGGGATAATATACGATATGGGGTTAATGCAAGCGATCATCCAGGGAAGTCAACAGCCTTGGTCCCGCCATTGTGACCACGCTGTGGCTTACGGTTGCTGTTGGACTTGTAGTGACCAATGAGTCAGAGTGATGGACGTGGACATAAAGCAACTGATTTCAGATAGACTAATTATTTTTTTTTTTAGTTGGAAGGAGCTACAGGCCTAGCTGAATGATGACAATATTAATTCTATTGTATACAGCATATAATTTTACTGTATTCACCGTACGGTACTGTCAGCTTCATCAGTTAATGGTAATGTCAATTACAAATGATCAGTTGGAAAGGGAACTCAGGTATTGTGATAGCTGACGTTTTACCGAACCCCGACACTTCGTTTTTCTTTTAATTGTATTTTTTTACCCTATACAGACATTGCGTGAGACGCTAGAAACTGATGCTTTATCGTAAATGCATGGGCTTGAGCCGAAATGCGTGACTCTGACAGCCCTGTGAATACACTTGTTGAATTTCCATTCGGCAAGTGAACATTGTGCACGCACCCACTATGAGTACAATGTATAGGTCGTCCAAAACAGGATAATCACAGTAGGTCCTAGGACAAACTGCACGGCAAAGGCTTGTGTACTTGTCTGTATTAAATTATTAGGCTACACGAAAAACTGTGAACGGATCGACAGAGATGTCTGCGCTGTAAGCTGTACAGTTACAGATACGAACATGGAATACTAAATGATCATAAAAGGGCCGCCCGGCAAAGGTTTCTTCGCTCCTTCGATCTGTAACTAGTCAGTTCATCTCCCTGCTGAAATGAAACTGCCAACAATCGTCACAGCAGAGCATTTTCACCACTAAATTGTCAACACTGTATGGTGGAACATGGCCAAATGACAACACAATTACACCAAATAACAGACGAGGTGGTAACTTAGACCGACGGTGTGGTACCCTCTGTAAAATACATATGGTACATACATGGGGATAAACGCCTGTAATATTTGCTCTAAGAGGGGAGGAATAACCGTTTCCAGGACGGTGTTCACAGGCCGAAAATTTTCTCTCGTCACTGTTGGAAAGTTCGTAACTATCAGATCCATTGTAAAACCTCTTTAGACTAACAAAGACTGAAAGACACCATCGCTATATAATTGCACGGTGTGTCATTCCACAGTCATATCGGGTAACATTGTGAAGATGAGATAAATCATAACGCCCACACAGAAATCATACAAAACACATATATAGAAAAAAGCAATATACTCACGCGAACCAGGTACTCCTGAGACTCTAATAGAGATGTAAGTTGAAATCAGGAAATTTGAATAGTCTGTTGGATAATGAGTTTGAAGAGTCGTCACATGGTTCTATTTATGTAGTTTTAAGACTCCTATGAATGACGTATAATGCATCTGTCACCATTTAAGCATGTCCTAGTTCTGAGGGGTGTCTACCTCGAGGTCACGTTGCATTCTCATGACAAGCCCGTGGCCGAAGCATGACCAACCAATACGTCTGTCTGAGTTTTTCTGCATGATGGTCACAAACCATGTGTGAAAAACAGTGACTGCGTCATGAATTACTCCCATGAGATATGCGTGAATCTAATGTAGGCCTATTTTGTCATACGTGAGTATTTATTTGAATCTGACCTGGAATCGTATTATCTGACGATCTAAGACCATCATCCTTTTCAGCAATGATATTATATAATTACTAACATATGGGTCGATAAATTTGGCATCAAGTTGGATGTCCCAACGTCTGCCACGCTTTCTGTTTAAATTGGTCGTCTGTGACACTTACGAATTGATTCGGTCAGTACAAAACACATCCATCCCAGTTGATCACATTTGCAATTAAAGTTAACAC
Source organism: Stichopus chloronotus (assembly GCA_021234535.1). NCBI lineage: Eukaryota > Metazoa > Echinodermata > Holothuroidea > Aspidochirotida > Stichopodidae > Stichopus > Stichopus chloronotus. Next base: position 26,116,976 of record CM037834.1, on the reverse strand, counting down.
AATAAAAGAACGAGTCAAATGCATGCAACAAAACTCTTAAAAAATGGACTAACATTGGTCAAATGGACTGACATAGGTCGCTCTCAGTCGAATAACAAGGTATTCTAGTATGGGCATGATAAGATTATGCTATCATATCAGAAGAATAGGTGCAGAACTGATCTCTATGATGGGACATTCTCAACTGTCTTACACTACAATCCACTTAACGACCGGGTGATTTCGATAAGGAGAAACGGAGGCTATAGTTTTTAATTTTGGTTCGAATCGTCATTAATGCCAAGGGTAGTTTTGAGAAGGGTTGTTTTTCCCAATTGAACATGAGGGGCGTTTTTGGTTTCGATGATAATCATAACCTTTACAATTATGTAGACGTATGTGTATATGTATATATGTACGTGTGCCGTTGTTTTGGGATGGTATCGATGACCGAAACAATAGATTTTAAGTCCTCTGTAGGAAATTCAACAGATTTCTCCGGTCCTCTCAAGATTAACAATAGACAGCCTATTGTTAAGGTTAGGGTTGAGGAAGAAAAAACAAAAGAAAGCACAATGAGGTCCTCGGAATGAAGGGAAAACAAAGTTGTATGTATGTATGTACGTACGTACGTATGTATGGATGGATGGATGTATAGGTGTAGGTGTGTGTGCATAGGTGTGTGTGAGTTCGTGTATGTTTTTGACGTCTACCTTATTGACACGATATCTCAAGAACAGATGCGTAGACAAATGTCATATTTGTGAATAGGTGTACCACATTAAGTACATGAATCCCAAAGTTTTTGGTGGAAGTCGTCTCATTCGGGGTCAACAGATATCAAATTGTGAAAACCTTGTAAACACGACATCTCAAGAAGAGAAGCTTGGAAAATCTCATATTTGATGTCTAGTTATACCAAACTGAGTACGTGAACCCTGTAAATTTGGTGGACGTCAAAGGTCAGTTAGGGTTATTTGGATTCAAATGGGGGTCAAAGTGATAAAACCTTGTATACACGATATCTCAAGAAGTTTGGAGTGATGTCATACTTGGCATGTGTATGGACCATATCAGGAGCAAGATCATTATTGTTTTTGGTTTAAGTCAAAGGTCATGCAAGGTCAGCAGAGGTTAGAGGTCAGAGGTTACGATGTGAAAACCTCGTGAACATAGTATCTTATGAAAGGAAGTTTAGGGGGTGATTGCATACTTGGCATAAACGTGTACCATATTAAATGCAAGAACCTTCTTGCGTTTGGTGGGGATCAAAGACCAATTAAGGTCAACAGAGGTCAAGCTGAGAATATCCTGAAAACACAATGTCCCAAGAGCACAAGCTTTCACAGATCTCATCTATGGTAAGTTGATGAACCACACTGAGTGCAAGAACCATAGCTCTTTTTTTCATAAAGGTTAAAGTACATTTGAGGTCGAGAGAGGTGGAACTGTGAAAACCCTGTATTCACAATATACCATGGACTGAAACTGATTACACGTATGTGATTTGTTGTTGGACCACATTAATATCAGAATGTTAGAAAACTGTTTGATTCCAGATTTGTAAGAGGAGGAAAGGTAGTTCTGACGTACATTTTACATAACAGTTTGCACTTTCTCCTTCCAGGTCAGGTATGAGACATATCCCTTTCAACAGATTTGTTGTAAAAAAATAAACAATCTGCCAGTAGCAACATTCTGTCAGAAAGTGCCCAGTAAAGAGTAAAAACCGTTATGCTTTTAATTTTCTTATCTTGCCTACCGATAGATAATATTCATGAATATGTGTATTATGCCTATCCCTACCTTGAATAAAGAATATTGTTTGGTCAAAGGCCATCAATATTTACTTTAACTCTGGAGGTAATGACCTTCCCATTGCAGTTACAAAATCATGGAAAGGCAGGTATAAAACACATATACATGAATATTATCTACGGGACCTCAACATAAAAAAGTAAAAACAAAACTAGTAAATAAAAAAAAAACATTTTTTTCTCTCTAGTGGGACACTTTATGACAGAATTTTTATTGACACATCATTATTTCTCCAAATCCGTTAGGGAGATATGCCCAGATTTGGAGAAAAAAGAACAAAAAGTTATTTAAAATGAATGTGCTTTTTGAAAGTAGTACAGGTATGCAGCATTAGCCATTATACTTACACTGGAACTCTGCAGAAACTGAAATCAATCAAGTATATAGCAGTATGTGTTAACCCCTGCGGGTTATTTGCTATGAAGTTTAAGTACCTTGGTAGTGAAAATGTGAAAAACTTGAAAAGACAAAATCTCAATAATGCATGCTTGAACTTATACATTGAAAAAAAAATTTCCTGTACCGTTTTCAGTAATTTATTGGCAGAAGAGTTGCCAGTGAGTTACCGAAGCTACTGTACTTACTGTAAACACTTGGGCAGTAATTTACCGTATTCTGGATATGGTTAATGTAATATACAGGCACCTACTGCTTCAAAAACTACGTAAGATAGCCTATATGGTACTTTTGTTTTTTTACAGTCCAATGACTTCTGATGGGGCACTTCGGGCCACCATTTTACCATAGTGAGTTGGATTACACCTTCCTCAAAACGTTGTTTTTTTTCAGCCAGAAAGGAAGAGGCTAGGCCTATTGTATCTTGGTGATTACCCATTATCAAATTGGGAATAAAGTCCTTTGGAATTCACACGTTTTTAAAGCTTAACTCAAGTAAAAAGGTGAATGAAGAATGCTAAAGCAAAAAAAAAAAAAAAAAAAAGGAAATAAAAAGCATCGCTCACATGTTCTTTGCCAATCCACGGAGTTGCGTATCTAATCGCCAACATGCATTGATTTCAACACAGGGCCTGCACATGGGGATTTGTAATAGTTTATTGCAACCACATGTCACAGAGTTCCTGGCACTGATTCTAAATTAGAGCCAACTATCCTTCAAACATAAAATGGTGGTAAGCAGAACCGAACATAAAATGGTAAAATTGATATCTACTGTAAGGTAGCAAGCTATAGCCTACAGCCTGGTGCCACTACGTAGGCTACAGCAGCGATAACAGTAACTGCTCAAAAGTATCTGTGCATATTAGCTACATAACGCAATTATAACATTGGGTTATTCCATATAGGTTAGGCTTAGTGGTTACAGTTAGGTGCAGGATATAAGAGCATCCCTATATGGGTTATACGCACATTAGTCTACTATTTACCTGTGCAGGACCTGGTTCTGCTACAATCATTGTTTGACTTAGTAATAACGTTCTCATAATTTGCAGGAATGTTCAGAGACATTACCCACCGGGATCAGTTTCGCTAAAGTTGTTTTGGCTAAAGTTAAAAGGTGGTGTCTATTGACCCGGATGTCGGCTCTATTTATTCTTTACCAAACAATCATACAATTTCACCAGTTTACTATAAGAGTGATATACTGTATCTTCGTTACTGTGTTCATAGGAGCAGCCTTGCAAAATTTTGTGTATAATGCTCCATTAGCTCTCAAGATATGCTGGAAATACAAATCTTGAGGCAAAACTAGCTTTCTCAAATATCAGCACTGAGATTTCACTGGATTTACCATTACATAAATATTATATTGAACAATTTGTTCTCAAGTAAGTCCTTAGGAAACTTTAAGTTAATTGGTCTAATAGTTCTCAAGATACGCTTGTGATTGCAGAAAACTTTTTTTTTCTCACGTGTGGTATTACGTAACAGATGGAAAATTCTGGTTTGAAAGTGTTGAGTCATCCTGGACAGCGGTTTCTTTTTCAATATGCAATTACGTAATAGGGTAGAAAATCCCTTGGGTAAGTGGTAGGCCACACAACTGATTTTTTGTTGTGGCGGATACGATTACGTAATGAGATGGAAAATCCCCAGTAGACAGGGTTAGGGGGTTATGTAATCAGCTTGGACAGAATCTGTGATTAAGGGATAAAGATTAACTTGGAGGGACTTACGTAATAGGACTTTTGGGTTGTGGTTCAAGCAGGGTGGCTAGCCAAGGGACTAGCGCTGGTAACCACGGCACCGGGGCTGTAATATGTGCAGAGCCAATTTCTTAGCTGTGGTTGGGCATGAGTATTGTGCGGGTAGACCACCAGCAAACCGTGAAAGTAAGGCCGCATTTCTAAGTGAGGTTCTTGTGAGAGGATGTCTCCGTGACCAACTAGACGGCGGTGTCGAGTACACTGGGCGACACTGGCGTTGCCAGTCAAAACCTGGTTCCATGAAAGTTAAATCTTAAATTTCCCACCATCACGGTGATTCGTAAGCAATTAATTAATTGTATGTCAGAGATCTGTCATGTGGGGGTTAAAGGAAATATTTTATTTATATGTTGTACAAGTTAATGCTTGAGAACTCATGGAATTGATAAGGTATATTCACGTAACGGTAAACGTATGTTATTTTGGTAAATTCGCCGGGTTTTTTCCGTAATGTGTTGCATGATGTTGGTTGTAAAAAGTCATCAAAGTCATCAAGATTTATAGGTCAGGGTTAATTGTAACGACAAACCTATACTAGACGGTGTTAGACTGTTTTCTTTACAGCCTGCCACCTTTTTCGGGAAGTTTTCTTTCGGGTTCCGTGGTCGAGGCCGGGTCATCTCCGGGGTCCGTTATCTTTCCGACGGTATCGAGCCAACTAAAAGCGCTTCGACCAGCCAGAAAACGTGGTTGTGTTAATGTCGAAAAGTCTCAACTAATATCCTAAGTATTATTAATGTTGAAAAGTCTCAACCCATGCTCACATTTTAATGTTGAAAAGTCTCAACCGAAGTTTCGCTTTTTTTCACAAGTAAAATTTCAGGGAACGTTTTATACAATAAAATCTGTGTTCATATTCAGTCTGATTCTGTCGTGTCGTTGTTTGTGTAAAGAATCTCGGGGGATGTTCAAAATTAATTTTGCACGTCACAATGCTGGAAATACAAATTTTGGGGGCAAACTTGGCTTTTTTTCCTCAAAAAAATCAGCAAATTTGACACGATTTACCATACAACGAATACATCTTGGACATACTGGCATCATGCACATCCTTACCAAGTTTTAACTTAATCGCTCATATACTTTTCAAACTATTCTGGCAAAACCACAATTTGTACAGGTCCGGACGCACACACACAGTTTTGTTTTCCATTCATTCCTAGGACCTCATTGTGCTTTCTTTTGTTTGTTTTTTTGCTTTCTCAACTTTAACATTAACAATAGACTGTCTATCGTTAATCTTGAGAGGACCGGAGAAATCTATTGAATTTTCTACAGAGGACCTAAAATCTATTGTTTCGGTCCTCGATCCCACCCGAAAACAAGGGCACACACACGCACACACATTGGTACACAATATGCCAAGTAGGGGGGAGGGTGAAAGGGGGGGGGGGCAGTCGCCTCCACCTCCCCCTCCATGGCTACGCGCCTGGAGGGATGACAGCTGTGTGTCCTGGACTTTATATTGTATCTAGTTCAATGATATCAACGGCCACAATGACATAACCACGTATGCGTGTTTTTTAGCTTATTATCTCATCACCCTACATAGTATACAGTATGTACGTAGTGATGAGATATTGTGGTCAGTTTCTGCCTGTATACATTTTATGACATAAGTGGAAAGGTTTTATCTTCCTGCTCAAAGTGAAGGAAAATTCGGCTTCAATATGCCAAGATAAAAAAAATATTTCATGCCGACCCTTCAAACACAGGGCTGGAAAAATGGACCTCCGGCAAGTTGGGGTGGGTCGTTCGAACGCTCCGACCCGCCCTGGCTACGGGCCTGTTACATTACGAAAATTAACCACTACACCAAAACATTTAAATGTGCTAGTTGAAGCATGTTTTTTAGGTAGGCCTATAACTTAGTAGGCCTGTAAGAATTTGAATAGAATAATATGCCACACTGCAAACAACACCTTGTCTGATATAATTAAAAAGAAGCACCGTATGAAACAAAACAAAATTAATGAAAAATGTGTAATCGTAGTTTTACATTGCTTTTGTATTTTGTCGTTGTTGAAACTGAAATGAAAACCTATGTACAAGTGATGTGAGTATTAGAGTCTCACTGACCCAGTTCGTTAACAGTGATGAAGTTCAAAATCGAATGTGATTGGTCCGTAGTAGCAAACTTCTTGAAGTCTGCTCTATTGTAACAGTGTGCTAGCGGAGAATCAAAGCGGACTTTGTCAGATGCTTAGACAAGGAAAAATTTGACAAGCTACGAGAACGATTGCCGGCTAGTTGAAGTACGGGTTGCTGTATGATTTAAAATTTTATATTTCGGGTATAAGATTTCTACTGACTCCTGTTTTCCCTAGGGACCCCCCCCCACGGACCCCTTTGGTCATGGCGGACCGCAAACAAGCTTCACGGACCCCCAGGGGTGAGAATAACTTGCTTTCAGTAAATACTAAAATTTAGTAGTGGCGCAAGTATGGCTTTTCCATAGAAGCAGTTCACTCATCAAGTAGTGATATTCATTGCAATGTAGTTGCCTTCATAATTCAACAGTGCTAAAATAGTGCCAACATACAACCATGGCGCAATATCGTGGAATAACTCTGTAACACAATCAACATCTAACGTCATAAACAACAACTCAGTGTTTGCGCCAGTCACTCACCTGAACTTATGTTTGTTTCGAGTAGAACAAGAGGAGATGGGGGCGCTATTAAGTATTATGTAAGACGGGTATTTTCTTTGCTCGTTACGATAAACTGTTTATTTATTGATACAGAGTGCGTTTGTTTACCACACTTACAAGAATAAGATACTCCCGCTCTCACGTGTGCAACTGTAAACGTATACAGGTGTAGGACAGATAGTATAGTCTGTCCTCTCTTTACAATTAATGTGTTTACCTACTGGTTATCCATACAACAGTAACAACGATATCCTGGTGGTGTAACTACAGCAACCAGTAATTCTTCACAGCGGATGTAACGATGGACTATAACAGGCTTTCCGTTGTTGTTTAGTATGTACAATGAAGTGGAAATTAATTTAAAATATGCCTATGTGTTATTGCATTTTATTTTTGCTCGTTGCATTTTTATCTATTTTCATATCATCTGATATTGTCTTTGAAGAAATACGATCCTTTTATTTTTCAGTCCGTCACCCAACATAATTGTAGTAGAAAAACTAAAAGAATAAAGCCAACGGTGTGAAGTCACTATTTTGACTCGTTCATGGTGGAACTGCACGTCTTAAAATTTGCCTTTGATTTCAAATCACTTGCTGGCAAGGTTAGCAACCCATTAACATGCTTCTATAAATGAGCTGGCTTTATTCAGAAGTCTCAAAGAGAAAACTTGAATCAAAACTCTGTTGGAATTGAATTTACATCTATTAAGTCGTTCTTGAGACGTGCCTTTTCAAGGTTTGATGAAAATGGAGAACCGACTATGTGGAGTCTTGTGCGGGATGTCAGTATTTCCTTTGTTAGCTCGAAATATATTCTCCATTAATTTCTTGCTATCTGGCTTACATGCGGTGTTGGTAGGCGATATAAATTATGTCAAAGAAGACAATGCATACTATAAAAGTAAATCCTGGGAGCATTAAAAAGTCTCAAACGTGATCGAAATTAAAAAGTAAACAAGGGATAACTTAAGTCATGCCATACTCCCTCACATCACAAATTCGCATATTTGGCTGATGCTATTCATGATACTGATACGTGATATTGTAAAACAGAAAAATTGTTTGTGGAATGTTTAATATTAGACGGGTTTTGATGGAAGCTGTGGCTCTTTTCAACGTTTTACTGATTAATTCTGGCAACAGTCCAAAATGCATTTTCATGTCACATGTATACTGTAAGGAATAACCACACATTGTTATGACAACTTGATCTCAAATCAGTTACTCTAAAATACCAACACCAGTCGGTATGTGATATCTAACTTAAAAGTAACCTCTGAAAGCGGTTTGTTATCAAAGAGTAAACATGATACAATCACTGACAATATTAGTGACATGACGTCACCGTTCTATCTATACGAAATTAAATCACATATTGAACTGTTGGTATAAGAAACGAGTGACTGAATATACAATTCAAATTCATCGTCGGATATACCTTATAGATATCAAACACTTCTATTTTTTCTTCTGTTGGACTCTCACACAGCCAATGTATATGCATAAGATATGTAGGCCTAGAGCTCTATTTGAGTTACAAGTGTAGCGCCCTTGCATTCCTTTTTTTTTTTTTTTTTTGGCAAGTCAACATTCTGCCTAAATTTCTTTCATATTTGTAGGGCCCAACAACCAGTGAGCGCAAAGCTCAAATTTATGCGAAATATGCCAGATCATCTTGATCCCAGAAAGAGTTGTTTTTTCCAGAGGATCATTTTCAAAGATATGGTCAGCGGTATACGGTACTCATGAGATTTTCCTTTTATAAAGCTTTTAAGAATATATTCCCAGCGTTTGACCGCCAAACCCTCACCCACCATCACGATCTCACGCTGAACAAAAACTGCGATATCATGCTCATATCAAACTGATGACATTTATTACCTTATTTATAATATAAAATTGTTTGCCGGTGGTTCAATGTCTACACAATACTCACTCACTGAGTGTGAACTTCCCTCCCAACGTGCTATTGCGGAAGTTAAAAGATCCCTTTTTTAAAACACAAAGTCTATTTTAAGGCTTTAAGTATTGGTTTCGTCATCTCGAAGACATGGAGAATCGGGTGTATAGTAGGCCTACTAAGTCAGATAACCTTTGTACTAATGCTATACATAATGGCAAGTTAGATTGCGTCAGTTCTTGTTTTCGGATGTCTGTGTTTTTTTTAGTAGCGTCCGTTCGATCGTCTCAAAAAAAACTACAGACAACGGATGATGCAGTCGCAACGAGCTAGGATTGACACTTCCATGAAAATCTAGAGCTGAACATCTCTGGAACAGATTTAACATACTTGACAGTTTTATGGTCCATGCAAAGAAATTTATCGATATCTTTGTCGTGTTAGATCACGGTCAGGAGTGGCCATGTTGTCTCTTTTGATGCCTTTTTTACTAGCCTGTGTGGGATCGGCGAGGAGTCATGAACCAGGCGCGTGTCCGATATCGGGTGAGTAATAGTGTCTACTACTGTCATCCACACAGTAGGAAGAAAAATGTATGGTGACGGTGTAAAGTAAATTTATCGTGAGGGACAAATTGTGGTGGAACGATTTTCTTGTAACACAGGATTTAAAGGCGATAGTAAATACACTACGTCCATGGGAGTTGTGGAGCATATACACGCAGGTTTATTGACTTCAAACGAAACTTACCCCCTTGAGAGGTATCTTGTTTCTACTTCTGTGTAGTTTTACATAGACAGGCAATTACAGCAGTGGGTGATTCACCCACGTAAGTGGCGGTGATCATCAGGCAAATAAAAATGTAAATACATTAGAGTTTATTGTGAGCTGGAATCGGAGGAGAGTCAGCTCGTTTCAGTTCATATTCCGTTATTTTTGTGTGGCAGATCTGCCAGCATGTGGGCCCAGGGCAGTCTGCGATTGTTCTACGCCACTATTTGTAAACTGCAGTTCAAGAGGCCTGTCGTCTGTACCTGCTAATTTGTCAAGAGAACTGATAGTTTTGTAAGTATTCTTATCACTTTCTTGTTAATTACCTTTAATCTCGTTTCCGTTGTTTGCTTTCGTCTACTTTTGTTTATTTATTTTTTTAGGGAGGGTGTCACGACTATATTCGTTGCTAGGGATACCGTTGTTTCAGAGTAACCATAAGAATTGAAAGAAAGAGGAGGTCATTCGCAGTGGTGTAGGTTCACTGATTCATACCCTCAGTTTGCCCAGTCATACCCTCAAATCTTGTGAACATATAATTGAACGTAGCTGTAAACCTGGGAAATAAAAGGTAACGTACTGTTAGCGTTTCTCCAGTGCCGTTGTGTACTGCGTTACTGTTAAATTCATAAAAGTAAAAGACCTTTGCTTACAGTGGTACCAGACTCTCATAGACCTAACTATGCTCAACATTCAACACCTACAATCTTGGACAAAATACCTTGGGAAACCCCCGCTCCCCCTTTCAATGTTGGCTATTGGTTTGCTGTTCAAAGTGTACATTCACTCCTGTAGCGCAACATTGGCAAGGGGCGCCGGCTTTCTTTTTATCCGCTCACCTAAAATTCAGTATTATATTTGCAAGGTACGACAAAGTGTCCCAACAATTTCGTCCAAGATTGTAGATCACTTGATGTCACTTACCTAGTAATTACTGATGACGTTTTTTTATATTAAAATAGCTAAGCCAAATTCAATATATTCCTTTGTTATCCTCCCTCCCTTTGTTTCTTTTTTAACTGTCTCGTTACAGAGCCCTCGACAAAAACAAATTGTCCTGCATTCCAATGAATTTCTTTCAAGCTTTTTATCGACTGTCAGAATTGTAAGTGAGGCAGTTCATTGTTATCTCTAACGATGTTTTGCTCTGACTGTTCTGAGAAACCTTGTGAAGCATCTCGTCAATGTTATCGCTACCTTCAGCGTAATGATCATCGTCATTATTATCAATGTCATCATTGGCAAAATCACAATCATCATCGTCAACATTATAATCATCATGATGATCATCATCAACATCATTTTCATCATCATCATCAACGTCATCATTATCATCATCTTCCTCATCATCACCATCATCACTGTCATCATAATCATCAGCGTTATTATCATTTGTGTCGTTATCATCATTTTCATCATAACTATCAACATCTTCATCATCATCATCGTCATCATCATCATAGTGATATTGATCCTAATATTCATCATCATCATAGTTGTCATCATCCTCGTCATTTTCGTCCTAGTCACTGATCTAATAAATTTCTACCTTATTAACTTCATCATCATTTTTGTAATCATTATCATAGATATCAAGTACCGCACAGCTGTTTAGCCCTACGTAGTCTCTTTAATGGTGCAGAAATACAACAAAGCAGTAATAGTTGCTCGTTACAACTTACCTCTTGATCAGTAGGTGAGGAAAGAGTACAAGGTCTGATGATCCTTTCTTATGCATATTTACGTATTTGTTCTTTGACACTGGATTTAGTCTCTTAAGCACGGTTTTACGTATTTCCCATTTAACTCTGTTTATTTAACAAAATTATGTCAAAACTCCGTTTCGTGGTTGAATAAAACTACATAAAAGATCAGTGAATGAAAAACAAAATTTTATCTGTTTTTTTTTTCTGTGCTTGTTGTCTCCTAAACGCCTCTTCCAATTTTCATGAAACACAAACGGCCAGAATCATGGAGCTCCGTTGTAGAATAGTGATCGACATTGATATTTCTTTTTTCGATTTTTTAAAATTCAGAAATGTTTTTATTTGCAAACATTTCCACGTGACTATCTATATCATTTAAACACAATGTACATCTTCATCTATCATTAAGTTCATATTTTCTGTTTTCTCAGAGATATATCGTCGGACCAAATCAAGAAATCATTTGTTCTGCCACCCTCTTTGAGGATTCTGTAAGTCAACAAAAATGCCATAAGACATGGTTTGTCATCGTAGAATAGTGATGTGGAATTTTTAACACTAAAGCTGCTCTTTAGAAACCACCTAAGAAGAGGAAATGGAAAATTTCAGCACAGTATTGTTATTATAGGCTAGTATTCGGCGAGTTACGCCCTATCGTCAGATTTGTCAAACGTTCCAAGAACTGTTCCATATCACTCGCTCTTTCAGTCTAAGCAATAATTGTAAACTTTGTCATTTTTTCCTCTGGGTGTGAAAAACTAAAACTTCTTCATGTTTCTTTCACGTATGGACTGAAGTTTTAAAAAGTGGTATATCTAGGTTAAAATGTGACACATGCAGCCGTATCAGTAACGAAGTTCGGAGTCAGGTACTGTAGTTTCTAGACTCGCTAAATAGTCGTATAATTGGTTGTGATGAAGACACTATGTTCCTTTCAGAAATATTTATTAATATAATAATAAATATGAATGAATAAATATAAATATTTTTTTCATTGGAAATGGCAAATGGCCTTCTATTGTGTTTTTGGTGAAGAAAAAGTGTCGGTCACAGATCGTTTGTAATACCGACAATGACTTTTCCTTAAATCTTGAGTCTTATCTACTGTAGTCCAATGAGTCCTTGTTGGTTATAGTGTTGTGTTGCACAACGTGGTAGATGCCACTGACTTTCGGTGAAGACGCCCTTAGTATCTGATTTAGCGACTGCTCAGTCAAACATCACTTCTGTATATCTAGAGAGATGGCTAGGCCAACAGGAAGCACAGTTCTGCTCTGTTCAATGAACTAAGTGAAGAGCATAACCACCCTTTTTCCACTGAAGACCTGTTCTTGATTTATGCACGATACCGTTCAAAAATAAAGGTGTATTATTAAAAGTAGTCCCTCGGTAAACATTTATTTTCACCGTCAATAACTTGATACGTATTTCTTTGCAGCTAGAATGTCTCTATGTTTTCTTTTATCTGTTTATCTGAGTAACAAATAATTAACCCCTCACCACATTTTGTCTTAGTATACCTGGTGTGAAGGAACAGCCAAATTAGGCTGACTTTCGTATTATGGCTTTGAATCGATGAGCACTTCCAGATACCAGGGAGTCACTGACACTTTGCTTGATTTTCTGCTCTCTTTGATCGCTGTCACAGAATGACCAAGCAATTCCTTACATCCTATGTTTGCTTATGCAGCGAGAAAAGTAAACGTGTTTGGAGTAGCACCTTCCTTATGACACCGATGAAGCAATTTCTGTTAATCCTTGTTAATTATTTATGTCGTTTCTAGAAGTACCAGTTAATTTAAGTGTTTTATTACTTTGGATGCAGGTGTTGTATATCTCAATGCCTGTAAAAGACGGAGAGATTCTTACACACGATATAATTACTTAGGGAGAGAAGAGAACAAATAAGTGTGAGAGCTCGAGAGAAGAAAAGAATTGTAGATCTTGTAAATAATTGTAAATAGATTTCAGTAAACTTACGGTTTTTTAGTTTTTTTGTGTGTGTATTTTTGTCATCGCCATCTATTGAGAACACGGTAGTACAACGTAGGTAAGTCACCTGGGTGGGGGACGACTTGGAGGGATGCCCCATCAACAGACATTACTGGCATTAGATGTTCCATACATTTCGAGTCCTACCATTTTCCAGTTGGTCTCATTTGGTTACCTCATGGTCTTGACTGTCATTGGCCATTCGTTGTTCATTAGGTCATACACGAAATGTTGATAACGGTTATCAATAGCTCAGTTATTAGGTGAGATTTTAATTGCCCTCCTGGCTATATCCATACCAGCGGGCGTACCAATCGTTCATTTTGGTATGCAGGGGGAGCACTGGGTATACTGTAATGTACATAGCAATTGGTTACCTTTCAAACCTTTTGGTTTCCCTCTCTAGAATACGCGGAATCATAATTTATGCGCATCCAAACATCCAGAAAAAATACAAACAGTTCCACTCTACCTCAATGCGCCCTCTACTTTCCTTTTCTTCTTCCTTGCTACAGTATAATTCGACCAAATTTTACCTACAAAATTGTCCCTCTATAACTGGTGACCACAGTCGGTTGGCCTGTCATAAATGGTGCCTGTATTCTACGTTTGGAGAATATGCACGTGTCATATAAGTGCCATATTCACGATTGACTATATTACATATCTATACTAATGTCATCTACGTTGCGTTCTCTTTTTTTCCTAGCCAAATGGAGGGAAATCGAGCAGAAGATGTAGACAATTTCTTCCAACACTGTAATCACCTGACACATGCGTAAGTGTCTATCTGTGGATGTAAAATATTGTTAAAACGATAACATGAAAAGGAAAATATTGTCGTGACTTGGTGGCTGGTGGACAATATTTTGAGGTCGAATGTTAGAAATTAAAAGATCACCTCCATGATGTTGATAGAACTGATGATGATGACGATGATGATGATATGATGTTGATGATGATATGATGACGATGATAATGATAGAACTGATAATGATAGAACTGATGATGATGATGATGATGATGATGATGATGATGATGATGATGATGATGATGATGATGATGATGATGAAGATGGTGATGCTGATAATGTTGATGACGATATAATGATGATAACGATGGTACATGATCATCATGATGACAGAACTGAATAATGTAATTGTGACGATAATGTCGACTATGATAATGATTGTGGTGATGATGGAGGTGGTGATGATGCTGATGAGTGATGACAATTACAATGATGTATTGTAGTAGTGACAATATCATTATTGATAACATGATCAGGCTATAATGATGATAACGTTGATGATAAAATTGATCATGATAATATTTCATCACATTAGAATGATGCATGAAAATCAAATACGAAACATCAGTGAATTTGCCTTCCAGAAGTGCTCTAAGCTTGAATATCTGTGAGTACATAATCTTATCTCTTCGACGTAGAGACAGTGGGGGCGCTAAAGGGGAAAGGGGGGAAGAACCAGCTATAAGGGAGTTTGTCCATAGTATGTTACCAGTTTGGATTGGTCGAGATGGGACAACACCCCCTTTTAGGTCCAGTAAAACACCCACTTTTATGTCCACTTTTGTATGTCCAGTTAATCTGATTATACGCACACGTTATATGTACGGAGACGATGTTAGCTAACCCTAAGCGAACCAAACATACATCAATGTGTGTTTTGTGAGTGTGTTGCACAGATACGTTGCAGTGCCTTCTGTTCATGCAGCATGCTAACGGGATACAGCTCGGCTTTGGGAACCGCGAATGACCGTCTGCCAATGAGATTTTATGAAGCAAATGCTGAAAGAATCGGGAGCATAATCTGATATTGCTCTCTCGATATATTTTGCCTCCATTTGCCCCCCCCCCCCCACTCTAACTCATGCAAGTGCCGCCACTGAGTAGAGATTGATCATTAGACAAGGTTTAGCTGAAAAACTGCGTAAAACTGGACACGTCTTCGTTGATGAATTACAAATGTAACTTTTTTCCAAGTGCTAAACGGTATACGTACAGCTGTATAGCTACACGGCCAATTTATACCTGTGTTAGTCGATTTACTGTCAAATTTCAGGTGTTCGGAAATGACTCTCAATGACTTTAAAATAAAATTTCATGACTCTCCAAAGTGACAAATCAAAAATGCAATGGGCTTAGCAACCCTTCACAGGCCTGCTCAGATAAGCTCGAACTTGAATCAATACAAAGTCCTTGATTCTAAGTATGACTTTATAGCAAATTCATATAAACTGTAGTCGGATATCACAATGAGAGAAACAGCGAAAAAGAAGCCCCAGGTATTTTTTTTTTTTTTTGCATTTTAAGACGAGCTCAAGTCATTGTATGGAAAAAACTGTCCACTTAGCAATTGGTCTATTGTAAACATTGCAAATATTTTGACGTTTTCTTCACAGGGCACTAACCAATAACCCATTCAAGGAGATATGGAACAACAGTTTCACGGGGCTAACGTCATTGGAGACATTGTTCGTATCTAATCAATTTTACATTTCTAATCACGATATTTCCGATTTTTTTTGAATGTTTAATTGTTAAATGTTAAACTTTTTGCTGTCCCAAATCGTTTCTGTCCTTCAGCTGTCAAATGACCCACACCCCTCCCGTTACATAGCCTATAGCAGATTATCGTACCTGCCCTTTTGTATTACTTACATATTACAGGCAGGAGAAGAGACGTTCCTGTTTCGTTGTTTTCAGGACTCATCTAGGCACCGGTCAGCAGAGTGCAAACACATCAGTGCTCCGCGACTTTTCTTAGAACGCAAATTGGAAAATACCCTGTTCAATTAGTCACAAAGAGAAAGTGTATTCTAACGGAATGTTGCATCATCCCTCGAGACCGAAGAACCGGCGAGACCGTAAGTACGCAAGACCGAAGGCCGCTGTCGCAGATCGACCACTTTTGTGTAGGACAGCATCTCTTTTGTGAACAAACAGTATATGACAGCATCTCTCTGCAGGTATTGAAATACACTGTAGAAAATCTCATCTCTTCCACCTTGCCAGAACTCGGATGAAAAAAAATACGATGACTTACATTTGACGTCACCATTGGTAGCTTTGAACGTTCGGAGATCTGCGAGCTGGCGGGCTCTGTCGTCCTTAATACCATAAGTCAAAAATACTGCAGGCCGCGGCGTCGGCCTGTAGAGGGACGACGTGTTTTTATATCTGCCTTTGATTAACGCATCAAGAGAGACCTTTGCTCCATTTTCAACAATTTTAACCCACGAATTACAACAGAAGCCAACATGAAGCGTGTGAACTACCTCTATGTAACCGGCTGGATCTCATTTCTAACCAACACTACCCTCGCAACAACCCTTATAACAATCCACAGTGCGTAAGCTGCAAGTCTAACCACCCACCAGTCTTAATAAAAAACTTAACCGGCATCCATGAATACGAGGTTGTGGGACATTTCTTCCTTCGATGAGGAAGTATTCAGCAAAGCTTCTGCTACCGACCACAGCGGATATGCTCATCAGCGGAGTCATCACGAACGATCTCTCAAAACGAAATGACTTAGATGCTGAAAGATTATTTGGTTCCATCCACCTCAATCAAAAATTGTCGCCACCATTACGTTTGAGGAAAAACAAGGCAAAATACCATTTCTTAACGTAAACGTTTGTAGAGACGTCACCGGTAATTTTGGTATCTCGTTAATTACATTTATACACAGAAAACCTAACTCATACCCTGTATTTATTGTAGTTGGAAATCCTCGACCCTTAACAGTACAAACCCAGTGTTATCACGGAACTCCATTGTAGAACCCGGACGTATTTGTGGTACCGATGTACTTTTCTGTACAGAACTTGGTGGTAGGCCTTTCGGTAATGGCCTTCTTCTCAAAAGTTGCTCTCATAAACTCATCAAGAGCTTTGAGAGATAGCCTATAGTAGTCATTTAAAGTTCCCAGCACTTTGAACGAGAATGGAGCTTAATATGAATCTTACCTAAAGTTCCTATACTGTGATAATATGTCAAAAACAATCGCCAGATCAAACTCTAAGGCTTTCACACATTGCACTAATGCGGAACTACAGATTCTTTCCTATGTTACAAAATGGGTTCATTGTTCAAGGTTCAAAGACAAATTTCTGATGTTAAAAACAGTGTCATTTTATATCGTATTCCTTGTGGGGATAATAACATTAGGGAGTCCAAACTTAGGTTTTATGATTGATTTGAAGGTAGGCGACAGTGGCTGTTTGACTCAGACAGTGTGTATGTTACACGTAAACACACTAGCTATTACCGAGGTGTAGCTTTGAAATGTTTAAACGTTCAAAACGAGATTTCACCTTTCACAAATCCACCGCTCCGATTGTCTGGTAAGACGTGTGGAGGGACAACCAAACATCAGTTGATTGAAGACGTAGCGTATATGCACCAGGTCGACGTCACGAGAACTGGACTGTCGGCAACAATCTTGACGTCACAGCATTTGTGCACGTAATCCTATTCGTACGGTACATATAAGTGTGAGACTAACGATTGCTTCGATATCAACTAGAAATTGGAAATGTCGCGCAAATGTAAAGGATGAAATATAAGGCATAATCATCAGTTCTGATTTGAAACTCTCGTTACACCGACGAAAATCTAACAGGATGAGCCTAAGTGAACTCTTTTGCAGGTCTATCTCCTTTTAAATTGCAGCTAATGGCTTTGCGCCCTCTACATTCCAGCCATGGGTCCCATTGCATTCCTGGCTTCATTACAATGTTACAATTCAAGTTCTACCGCACTATATTGTATGAGTAATTGTCTTTTTTATTTTATCTTTTTTATTTTTTATCTAGATTGATTGGTGGCCCTTTACTGCAAACCTTTCACGCAGCATCCATTTCTAGCTTTTGTCAAAACCTGATAACCCTGTGAGTATATATATATATATAACATCGCTGTTTTTTTTTTTTAATCAATCTCTTTCAACTCCTCCAAGACTTTATGAAAGCACATCGTAGTGTAGGTTCTATTATGATTGTTTCAATTATTTAGTCAAAATCAAACGACACGAGACAATACACTGACATGCACGGTGGTATAAATGACACTTATTCTGTTATCTTCAGATTCTTTATAAATTAGCTAGACCTGTACATGAATGGATTTAGATTTACATAACGTACGAAGAAGTCACGAATGTATAGGCCGTACTATCAAAGTGATAGGTTACGAAATCAGAGAACTGTCTCAGTATATACAAGTCATGACGTGTATTGTTCCCTTCAGCTTACAAAGTTCAACAATGTGTGGTACCACTCGTTCGAATTAATGGCACGATCAACTATAGTGTTTGTTTGCATTAATTCGCGAATTTTTGACCGATGTCAGGCGAGAAACTGTGAGCTTTAATTGGTTGATCTCACTGCGAATATAATGTCAGAGTAAAATCGATTTAATAGTGCCATGACTTTTTCGTCCGATGTAAACCGACACTAGGTAAGGGAACTACACAAAGGAATAGACATTGTGTTATACTGTTGTTGTTCATCTTGGAAGCACGCCGTGTTCAATCCTTCTTAATGCGAGTGGGTTATCGGTCATTGCTGTTTACAGAAACGCTGAGAATATAACAACAATCTTACTGAGAATATAATCTAGTAGCTGAGATTACAATCCGCCTTAATTCACCCCATTGGGGTTATTCAGTGCGTCTGTAATATTAATTAACTTCTCGCTGAATCACGTTCTCTGTTCTTTTCCCCTTTTTTTATCTGTCATGCAGAGATATCATTTATTCCAAACTTCTCTTTAGCCTTCCACCTTCACTGATTCGAGGTTGCCCTCAGCTCAAGGAACTGTGAGTAACTATGCAAGTCCAGTGCAATATGAAATAATTCATTGTGGATTTTTTTTCAAGCTAAGGTAACGGTAAAACAGGAACCCTCAAAACAACAACAACAACAACAACAACAACAACAACAACAACAACAACAACAACAACAACAACAACAACAACTACCTTAATTATTGCGCACGATTAGGTTTGCCATATAAGTGCCTCATCATAATATTGATTATTTTCATTTGTAAGGATTACATATATCCGCCCTCTATCTCTGCAAGTTGCTTCTCGTGGGCATAAACTCTTACGTTGGAAGAGTTAGGAATGATTTTTGTAAAGGAAATTCAGTTGTACGTTTCGGATTAAGGCATTTCAGACCACAGGTCTTCCTCGGGCTAATCATGGAGACTTCAGGAAATGATAAACTGCGCAATATGAATCGTAACTTAATCTCTGATACAGCCTGCTTTAAGCTGGTCATGACAGAAACATGAAGATTACCGAAACGTGACAAATGATGCCACGATATTATATGTTAAGACAGAATTTCAAGAATGAGTGACAAGAATGAGTTCCCTTACATCATCTTACATGAAAGATAAGTTCCATCAAGGTGACAAGTCTAGACTCCTCTTTCGCCGTTCGATGTATCGTATAAATGGACAGATGTGACAAGTTGTTATTTTATCATTTTCAAACTTATTCTTCTTTACTTTTTTCTTGGCAGACTCATTCATGACACTGGCATTACGGAGTTGGATTCTAACTTTTTTAGTAACAATTCTTTTTGGAAGTTGTGAGTGTTAATATCTTGTACTCGTGTAGGCCAATTGTAATTGCCCTATTACGGATCTTTTTCGAATAGAAAATGTCTACTTTTTTCAGAATAAATTCATTTTCTCACAAATATAGTTTCATGAAGTTTTCATCGTGTCTTTTATTTTTAAATTTGTTTAATTGATTCGTGATGTTGGTATCCGCCGGATTGCCGTGTTTATTTCATCTGTTATCTGTTTCTTGTGTTCCTCCCAGAGACCTATCTAACAATGAGATGAAACATATATCCAGTGACGTCTTCACGGGCATCGTCACAGTTCTTGAACTGTAAGCACGTCAGTCTCTGCTTCTTAAAGGAATTTTATAACAATCTATTCTCAAGGTCTTCTTCAAAAGATTCCAACGTATTTTCTTTTTGCATTTCACGGTTCTCACTTTAACATATCTCACTACCTTACAAATTTCGAAAAGTGAATTATCTTAATAAATATTCGAAGTGCGAGCCTGGTGCTAGAAATACATCGGCTATTCGGTACAGTGCGAATCTGGTTTGTCCATTGCCATTGACATAGTACACAGGGTGGGTTACAGCACGGTTCTGATCTCTTATTCATTGATGAAATGTTATTTTCACCACGGAAGCAGAATAAACCTTTGCTTCAAAGCATCGTTCCTACCGAGGAATAAAGGATTAGTGGACTTAAAATGATGTTGCTCTATAAATGATATTGTACCGAAACAACCGAATTAAGGAAAGAAATGACTTCGAGCCAACACACGAAGCTTGTCTTCACTTGATTTGGTGGGTCTTAAAGTGTTAGCAAGGTTTGCAAACCGAGTCTTACTTCAATTTTTTACGAAATTTAGGCTTTTGTCATTCATTGTCTCTTTAGCTGTGTTTGATTGTCTCCTTAAGTTTCCTTTTACACTATAAAATGTCCTCGTAATTTAAAGAGAGTTAAAACTGTAACTCTACTAATGTTAAAATCAAGGAGGAGGGGGGGGGGGGGGGCGCTCGGCAGAACTGGTATGTATGAACAATTGTATTTAACGCAGTTTAAAGGTTCCATTTATCCATGTATCAGATTTCCAGTTACCTGGAATGAAGTGAAACTTGAAATTCACTCACCAGGTCACACATTCCTTTTGAGTGAATTTCACCCTTTTGGGTTTTAAAGAGTAAGTTTTGTCTCAATTTTTGAATCTATCATAGGTCACCGTTTTTATATCAATCAGACTACCCTCCCTCTCCAGTCTGACACCTCAGAAAGTTACATCACCGTTGCCACATATCGAATACGTGCCCCTAATTCAATCAATTTGTGCAACACCTAACCCCGACTACATATACTGTCGACAAGATAATGATGCTTGCTTGAATAAACAAACAATTATTCCTAACTAAGGCGTTCCCCTATCTCAGCGACTTCTTGTTTTCTTTTTTTCTTTTTCTTATGTTGGATTATCTTTGAACTAGACGCTTGAAAGTATCAACATCCGAAATAAGAGGCAAATAAATCCACTAGTAATACCACGTTGTATCCTACTATAAATGTTTTCTCTCGCAGGTTTTTATCTTTCAACAATATGGTGAAAATTCCTGGCCTTCTCTTACAAAATACGTCCATAGAATACACAATGTAAGTACGATGAGAGAGCCTACATTTCGAATTCATATATACCCAACGTTGAGTTCAGTCTTACTCTCTGGTGACTCATGGAGTTAACTCATATAACAGTTTATAGACATCAGTGACGCATGGTCATACTCAGTCCTCATCTTAAAGCAAATATAACGCCTCTCTGTCTCCCAGCCTTCACAATCCAACCACTTCACCCTCTCACCCTACCCCCTCCCTCTCAATCTGTGGCACACTTTTATTTTTAAAACTCAGAGACTGAGTTTGTCAGCGAATTTGAATGACAAAAAGAGGTATTGTCCCATGTTCCTCAAACAAAAATGTAACCAATAAAATCATTTTGGGGGACCCCCCCAAAAAACTGTGAACGTAGGGAAGAGCAATTCCAAAATAATTTCATGATCCTAATTGTGACTGTTTAGAGCCGGAGTTCAGAGGATTTTTTAGTCTGGAAGGTAACCAATTGCACTGCACATCACCATGTTTTTTGCGTGTATCCCTGAATATGAAACGGGACGAATGGCAAGCGCTGTGATGGGTGTTGTGGGCGGGGGGAGGGGCACTGAAAATGCCACTTAAGAGCTGAGCGCAATCATTCGTGAGGGGGTCATTACTGGTGACTGGGGAGGGGTACCTCACCAGTCAAAATTACTGGCATTTGCTATTTGTTGTTCTTTTTCCATACCTGTATTTAATTTGATTTGTTTACAAAATAAAAGATGATCTAGCTCAGCTCTTCAGTGACATTTGTAGTGCTAACCCCCCCCCCCCCCCCCGACGTAACACCCCACTATACAGCGGACTTGCGAATTGTCCCTTTTCACCTTCAGGGGTACGTTAGAAACACTGATAAACATGGCGATTGATTACCTTTCCAGCTTATCAAACCTTCTGGGTTCCCAGTCCCCTTCGTAGGTCTACTCATTACGAGGATGACATTTTTCAATTTCGCAGAGAAATTAGAAGCTTAGAAGGCATATCTCAGTGTGTTAGAAGCTCCCAAACCGTCCTCAATTCGCCCACCTAACTTTTGTTTGATCCTCATGTTTGGCGATTAAGTTTTTCTTCATGCAAACCCACCCTCGGCTTGAGAGATGAATTTACAAAGTAAGTTACTCTCAACAAGTTCCAATTTTTTGTATGAATTAATGCTTTGATATTGTCATGCTATTCAGAGACCTGAGTAACAACCGCCTGGAGTCTCTTCCTGGGGAATTATTCAATGCTAATCCACGTGGCCACACTGTAACTGCGGTGTTTTTAAGCGGCAATAGACTTACTACCATTCCTCCGGAGCTGTTCCAAGGCTTACATAATCTCGAACACATGTAAGTGTACATATGATACATATGTAACTTAAGCTTCCTTCTGCTACAAATCGCAACACAGGCGCCGATCCAGGTGGGCGCACCCTACGCAGATCCCCCCCCCCCTCCTCTATGACCAAAGTTTTTTTTTTATCAAAAAATTAGCAAATGGATATGTAAACTATGCTTTCCATCGCTTCTAAGTGCATCTAGAATTCAAATTTTCTTTGGGTGTGACCCCTAGACCCCCGACCGTGGCTTCGACCCTTCGGCCGACGGTTTGTCCCCCCCTTTCTCAAATTCTGTAGCAGAGCATGAAACAACCACTCAAGTATCCTTTATTTTATCCTGTACTATATCCTTTACTAGTGTTAGTAGCTCCGTGGTGAACTTTCACCTCGTGCGTTCTTTTTGTTGTTGTTGTCGTTGTATGGTTTTACACGTAGTGAGTTCATGTATAAGTCGACCTAACATCCCTGTAACCACGATTCTGTCACATTCCTGAAATCGATAAGGGTGTCGTCGAACGGGCAGGTGGATTTCGTTCGAACATCTTGAAGGATGGAAAATGTATACGCATTTATTATTCTGTTAATTGTGATTTTTATTTTTCTATTAATTGTGAAATCCTTTATTATATGGAACCTCTCATAATGTGCGGCTATTTGGTATGCTAGTAATGTACCTTTTCCTTATTAAATATAATTTTAATAACCTTAGATTGATCATCCCAACCACAGATTGCAAATACAAAATGGTCAATCTTCATTATGAACTGTAGAGGGAGCCTTTCAGCAGAAAACAAATATCTGATCTTTTTCACAGTTTGAAATATAGAATTTAAAGGGGAAATCAGGGTTTGATTGAGAAAATTCACCTCTAGTTGAATTTTCTTTCTAAACTGATTGTTCACCGAGATATAGAGACGTTGGGAAGGTGTTTGGAGGTAGAAGAAACGGTAATTATTGCGTTAATTACTGTTGAATGAGATCTCTTAATGTTTATCGGGTACAAAAAATAAACGTTCATATATAAGAAAAGACAGCCTCCCCTATGCGATAACCAGTCATAGCGTAAGACTGAGATGACGTTATATGAGTAAACATAACCGAATGTTAACGGTTCCCATGCTGTACGTCTTCGCGAATGGAAATTACTCGTATGTGCATACCATACAGCTGTTCACTCACGCTGCGACTTCGTTTGATGTTTTGTTTACTGTACTAAATAGGAAGCCCTACCTCCTTATCTTGAATATTCATATGTGATTCGATGAATATGGATGGTACAGACTTTCGGAGTTCCTTACCGATTTCTTGCGAATTTGACTCGTTTCTTGAAATTGCCTACATGTTTTGAGATAATCATGATCATGTTTGTTAGTTATAACTCATTGTACGATACTGGTGGGGAATTGTAGTGAAATAAATTGTGACAATAAACCCTGATTTCCCCTTTAAATAGTTTACTTTTCATGAACATTATATTATTTATATTACTATTACATATTATATTACTGATACATATTTCTTGTTTTATAATATTAACTGCATATACATTCTCATTATGCAAATTAATCTCCTCTTTTGCTTTTGAACTGTTTCAAGTCATTTCTTGTCCTTTCTTTTCTTTTCTTTTTTCAAATTAAAGATTCCTGCACGGAAATATGATAGAATCCTTGCCAGGTTACTTTTTGTCGGGGACTTCTACAAGATCTTTGTAAGTTTGAACGCCATATAAAGTAAGGCAGTGTCAGCTTTATAACGATCATATTGTCATGGCAACAGAAGGAAACTGCAAAATGAATGCATACCCACGTAGTTCTTAGTTTAAGTAAACGTTCCACGTAAACTAAGTAGAATCAGCTACATGGGGTGAAGCAGGAGTATAGCAAAAGGTGGTTAGACTTCGGATGGGCAATGACAGTAGAACCTACGCTAATATTCGATGAACCAGGCCAGGACGATTTGCAAATATAGAAGCTTCTAAGTCTCCTCAAAGATGCTTGGGAGAGGAAGATAGGACACTCGTCTCGTTTGTTTTGTACACGGGAGACGCAGGGACGTCGTCAGTTTTGTGTGAGGGTGTGAGGGTGTGTGTATGCGTGTGTGTGGGTGCGTGCGTTGACAATTGCCGTCAATCGGGGACCCATTTATGAAATCACACATATCAATCGGGGACCCATCTGGAATCGCGGACGGTCCCCGTTTCAGAGTAGGCTTTTAAATAGCCTTCATGCAATATATGATGGCGCCATGAAGCTATCTATTGAATTTGAAGGAGTATAGACGAAGTCCCCATTGAGATAGTGTTGGGTTACGTCCTTTTTTGCAGGTGTATGTGTGTAAGTACCATGTCCACGATTCCCTAGTGACAAACCGATACACACTCACTATTACAGTGATGAGTATTAATTGAAAAAAAATTTGAGCGCCCCCATTTTTTGTTGTGGCAAAGGATATTATTTCCCATCAATATAAGCCTACTACAATGTTTATCTACAGCTGTCCACGGTTGAATAGTAAAATGAAGGGGTCCCCGTTTGGCGGTACAAACCTGTATGCGTGTATGTGTGTGTGTGAGGGGGAAAATCGACTCATCGTCCTTATTATTTTTTGCCCTGGGGAGATATGTAAGGGGAGTGGTGTTGCCCTACCAAGTTTTAAGCCAGAATTTCAAACAGTCAGTTTCGCAGATAGGCCCATGTTGCGTGAGGAGATTTCTCAGGGGATCGCCATCTCCCCTTTGCCTGAAAAAGGATCATGTTTGCTCTTCTTAAGTTGCCCAATTATGGAAAAAATGACTTTCTTTGACACCTACACCCATGAGCCTAGAATGAAGGTTAAAAGTATCGGAGGGGGCTCGGTGGGATAGGACTATCTAAGCGGAGCGCCACCACACAAGCAAACTTTTTGCATTTCGAACCCTCCAAATGGCGGGAAGCGGCACTTCCCGGTTGTATAAACTGCATATTGGCCCATGCCTGCAAACTTTTCTCAATCAGGCCTAATGAGGTAAAAATCAATGTATGGAAAGTTGTGATATACATCAGATTATTTGAAATGATACGAGAATGGTAATGAATTATTCATCCTGTTTCATTTACTCTTGGAATAGTTGTATGGGGGGGGGGGTCTGAATATACCTTTAGAACTCGCTTTGTCATTGTTGATAATGACCCAATTTAAGCTTGAAAACATAAATGAAAATTGGCGTAACCGGTTGAACATTATTTAATGCAACGAAGCGACGCAGAATTTAAATTTTATGGGAGTGGGAGGGGGGGGGGGGGGAAACAATATATGAGCTTGTTGCACCAGTGGTTAAACATTTCCAACTTTTTTACAAATGAAAATGACATACTTTTAAGAAGAAAAATTGATATACTTTAAGTAGAGGAATTGACGTACTTTTAAATGGTAATATGACAGAATATTGGTTCTTATTAGCAATAGTTTTAGTTGGCATCGACAACCAATACTTTTTTGGGATTTTTTTAATTTAATTTTTGGTTCCTTGTGTCATCAAAGGAACCTATGCAGTCAGCTTGGCGTGTGTGTGTGCGTGCGGGTGTGTGCGTGTGTGTGCATCTGTGACACTTGCTTAGGTACGCTATAACTCAATAGGGGAAAGTCAGATGACAGTCAAACTTGGTATGTAGGTTTGCCATATTGAGAAGGTGTGCCCTATTGTTTTGGTAGAGGTCAAAGGTCATCTGTTGGGAACTGGGCACAAAAGTCTGAAAACCTTGTTATGCTATGTATCCTTTTATGTTCCATCAGTCTCCCATCAGCAAATCATGGAAGTACTGCTTGAGTTAGCAGTTTCATGATCAAATAAAGACGCAGCAGTGCTGTTTGAAGTACTGTATAGGTGATCACACCAGACAAGTTTTGGCTGGATCAGTTTACGTCCTCGTGCTTGAGTGCTGATGTGTGCATTCATGTAAATGTCTTTCAATTAGTGAAGTGGGCAGGACAGTTCGGAGGGGCGTAGTGCCAATGCGTAGTGCGTGAAATATATATTCCTACGGTTCTGTTGCGTATCCCATCCCCCAGTCGCATATTCGTATATTGAGTCTAGGCAACAGGAGAATGTATGGCCAATCAAAACCTGGGATGAACAATTTTATGCTTTTACAAAAAACTTTGTTCCAATTGTGTGGTTAATCTGTTTCGTCTTAGTTTTCAATGTCATGAAAAGATCACACTTGCAAAGGCCGACAGTGTCCCAGTTCCCCCCCCCCCCCCTTGCAGTTTAGGCCTACCCAACTTCGTCAATATGTCGTTCCTCCCTCCCTATTCTCTTCTTTTTTTCTTTTTTGCTCTCTCTTCCTTTTGAACATCGTCCATCGCGTCCCTAAAATTTCAATGGCGGCTACTTTGCTCCCTGCTGCCCCCAGTCTAATTACGCTGTCTTCCTCGTGGCTACGCGTAACGAAGAGACGGCGTAACGAAAGTGACATCGTATTTAAGCCTATGAAGAAGGGAACCCTCATACGATGGGTAGGTTAACTGACTTAGACGTAGGAGAATCTGCGGGAGAATTAACAACTTCATTGCATAATTTGTCTTGAAAAAAAAAAATAAAATGATTATGGAAGTAAGAGAAATGACATAGAGACAAAGTATGCAAAATATACACTTGAAACTTGACAGAAGTTTAAAGTGCAACAAGTTGAAGGGCAAGTAGTAAGTATACGTGAAAATAATGTCCACATAAGGTTTCCAGAGACTGCTCAAAGACTGGTAAAAAATTTCCTTTTTCTTACATGTTTTCAAAAGAATTAGTTCATTTTTTTTTCTGTAAGGAGACCTTAATTTTCCTACCACGTGATCAATGTAGTGGACATTGTAAAAATACAATTTATAGTCTGTTGATAATACAACAAAATATTATTTTGTATTCACTCGAAGAACCAATAACTAAAGGATTACACTTTTGGGAAACTCTATACATGCAATCAAGAAAAAAATAAAAGCACAAAAGACACACCATATGAGAGAACAAAATCTTTGGTTTTGTTTTGTCTCTCCGATCTGATTCAAAATCATATCATCTTAATATGAATGGAAATCATGCATGCAACGTGCATGCTTTCAGTGAAATAACACTGGATATTTGATATTGTCACAAGGGTTCCGATTTTCTCCTCAATGGTACAGTCCTTTTTTTTACAGGCCAAAAAAAAAACAATTAGTTAAAATATTGTACAAGGGATAACAAAGAAATTAAAATAGCGGATTGTCTGTCTCCCACGTAAGTTCTGTTCTGGTCACGTCATAATGCTGGAACCTGTTGTACAACACTGCACATAAAAAAGGCTACTTCTGCGTTTCTACCAGCAATAACCAAATTTTCAGGCTCTTCCAAGTACGGTAATTGAGAAATACACTTCTGGACAATACTAAACGTCCTGCATTGTAACCAGGGAGTTGCGTTGATTTCCGCATTCGATTTTGCTCTTTCATATCTGCCATAAAAGTTATGGAAAGGGGCATGCGCAAGTCCATGTGGCATGTCTAACAGGATGTTCAGAAAAGTTAGAATAAGAACGAAAATGGATCCAAAAGGGGTCTCGAGGAAGAACCATTACAATAGTTCTATAACAATTTAACAAAGCGTATCAAAATTAATAAGCAATAAAATTAAAAACTGTCGCACTATATTGTTTTAAAAAATATTTGGTTTGATCCCTAAACCTTGTTTGCATGCCACGTTACCTCAAGTCAGTCTGTATCGTCTAATTCTACTTAGATTCTGACTTAGATTTGATCCTTAAACATTAACTTTATTTGAAAGTCCCTTTCCTCAAATTTAATTTGTATTTTTCTAATCTTCCGATGATTGAATGAACACTTTGATCTCAAGTTTTTGATCCTTAAACTGGTTTCTTTGTTTATAATTCCCTTTGCTCCTTCAAGTTGTGACTTGAACTCTCTCAATTTTCTCCTGGTTCAAGTTGAGTCTTCTTCCAACGGACGTTTGATCCTGTACTTTGTGATCTGTTGACTTTAATTTGAGAGTAAATTTTCCACTTCTTGAACATTCGTAAATTGTGTGATTGTGTGATAGGCGTTGGGCCTATACAGTGAACGGGTGCAAAGAGAACATACTAATTGTGACGTTTTGCCGTTAAACATGTTGCTTCGGTTAATTTTTTTTTTTTTTCGGGTTGGTCTCGGACGGTCTTACATGGAAGTTGGTTTGGGCGGTTTTACCTCCTCAAAAATCGACATCGGTGTTATCACGGGTGGTCTGAGCATGAAGGTTTCTCGGTTTCAGGTTGTCTTTGTCAAGTCCAAACCGGCGATCCGGTCGGGTCCCCACATCGAAAAGCCAGACTGACACACAACTGTGCGTCCTCACAGAATACAAGTATAGCACAGAGGAATATGACGTAACTTGGTTACCAAATGATGTTGAATGGACTGGAAACTACGCAAATAGCAGTAGTGCATGCATTTTTTTTTTATGCATAGAGAATCAGTGCTGCTGAAAAAACGTTTCCTATAAGTTGTTAGTTTTGCCAATCGCTTCTCATTATTTGGTCTCTCGATTCCTCAGTAGATTCCTTAGTAAAGCGTCTTGTAATTTTCGGTGTGACGAACCTTCGGTCACGTGAGATATCCGCCGTTGTGCACACAGACAACTATGATACGAAACTGTGCATAAATGATGTTTGGATAAAACTCATTAAAGATGCATAGTCCGGTGAAATCCTCCGACCTTCAAATTATCAAAATCTTGTCAAATCTGTTCTCATTTCTCTCATGAGCATCTTTCATGATGTTGCTGAACATCAGTATTGCACAGCACAAGGAAGGTATTATGATGTAACAATAAGCAATTCAACAATGACATCATGTAGCGGTAGTTACAAAGAGCCATTCATGACTTAGAATAGAGGGGTGTACTAATTCAGTTTAGAATGACTGCATTCTCCCTTTAACTGTCAGTATAGAATTTATCACTAGTGTGTACAGTCCTTTGTCCTTTGAAAACACCCAACCCTCCTCCCGACGGTCTGGGTATGAGTGCATACGCACAAGTTACATGTGGCGCCAACCGCAAAGTGCTTACCATTTACAAACTCATAATTACTACATATAATATTATTATTATTATAATTATTATTATTACTATTTTTATTATTATAGATTTCTCTTTCAAAATTTCATTCGAAACTTTTCGATGCCACTCTTCCGGTTTGTTCAAGGAAACGAGTCACTGGAAGAACTGTGAGTACATGCGAACGACTACTCTTTATACAAGGTACTGCATAGAGGGCAGTGCATCCAGGATAGTGCGCAGACGATAATGAAAATGGCGCTTCTTCAAAGTCATATCAAAGTGACTAAAATTTGTGGAAGGCCAAAGTTTCATGATAAAGTTTACCTTCAGAAGTATCTACGATAATGTTTGATTTCCATTCCAATTGGTGAATGCATTCGATGGATATCATTTCAAATTTATTTGTTTGCTCAGTATATACTTTTAAGTTGGAGGGAAAAGTTGTATCGATTAAGTTGTATTTGAAATTTGGAGATATGTTTTAATGGGGGCACACATTTTGAAGACAATATGTTCTTTTACTATGTGCCTTAAGATAGAAAAGACTTCCCGCAGCAGTGTTTTATGACGATAAATTTAGGTGTTGTAAGCATTTTTCAAGTCACTTGGTACTCATGTCTAAGGCTGTGTCACCAAATCCGCCAGGGGCTGGAGTCACCCAGATTTTCCACCCACATTTTCCGGTCATCTCTTGCTCACCCTTTTACCTGTCCGAAAGTCTTCCGAAATTGCCCAATTGTAGTTTTCTCAGGGAGAAAATGAATTATTGCCTTTAGCGTAAAATTCATTTCACGGAATCAAAAGACAAGAATAAAATGATCTCAAAACCGCAGAGATAGGATATTACTGTAGGCCAACACGTTACATTAGCCTTGCTATAAAAGCCTTCACAACCCATGAAAAATGGAATCCCGACACACACGAACACACATCACATCAAGTTTAAGGGGCTGGGAAGCGTCATTCCCTGGCTTCTGAGGGGTACAATTTGTCGACATGGTTACGCTAGTCGTAGATCAAATGAACAAATTTCACCTCTAAAGGAAACTCATCCGGCCTTTGCGTCTCTGTTTAACCTAGGACTTCCACTGAAGGGTGTGTACGTAAAAAACAATGCTGACCTTTCAAAATCATAGCAGCAGGTAGCCTACATCACGAATGGAAAGTCGAATCAGATTTACAGTTAACACTATAGAGTACAAAAAAAAAAGAAAAAAAAAGACTGCTATTATTAACTTGTCATAACCCATAAAACAAATACTGAATGTTAGGTTAAACATTGTGGCATTGGCATTCGGAACATCATGTGATAGTCTGATAATGTTTGACATTCTTACATTTCTATTTTGATTTTTTTTTTTCAGTCAACTTCAAGACAATCCAATCGAATTGCTCTCATCTGAGGTTTTTCGGGGTATTGTCAAGAGTGGTAACGTGTGAGTCTTTTAAAACACCTATATGTTTGTACATTTGGATATATCAGAGGACAGCATACACTGTGAAAATGGTTGAGTCCCCATGGCTTCTGGTACACAATTGCGTAAAAGATTACCCAAATTAGTTACAAAGTACCCTCACTGATGGGTCAGTTTAAGACAACAAGGATAATTGGGCTAGTTTCTTTTTTACCCGACGATTTAGCAAGGGGCATACGTAACCAACCTGGGCAAAAGTTTATCTAACGGTTTTAAGCGAGTAGATGTATTGTTCCTATAAATAAGATACTACCAAGCAAAATATTTTCATGGTAAAACTGATTTTTTGTTTTTTCGTTTGTTTGTGAATTACGTGAACTATTATAGCGCACAATAACTACCTAGCAATGACGCACAACTGGGAATAAGTTTCTCTATCTAAACATATTCACGGATTACGTCATGAAAGAATGCGATACTTTTATCTGTCTCTTAGCAACATTTTTTCTTTTATTCTCAGGACCTTATCCTGTGATAAACTAACAATTCCGCCTTTCCAAGAAATCAACTTGTGAGTATATTATTACGGTATACGTGTCTATATATAGGAATCTTTGCCTCTTCAGTTGGTCCGTAATTACGTGCCAGTGTTTTTTCTCCAAAAGAGCTTATACCGTCCTTCAAGTTCATCATAAACCCAGTTTCCATTACAAAATTTAGTAGTGATTATCATTCATTTTCTTTTGGTATTATGACATTGAAAAAGCATTATTTACTTTTCTTTAAGCGGTGTTAGATTCTTTTTTAAACTTGTCGTAGCCCGACATCCATATCGCATTTTTCAAAAATATAGATGGCCTGAAATAAAATGAAACCAATCCATCGGGGAGTCCCTGTGTTTAATTCCTACGCTCTGCGTAAAGTTGATCTCGTTTCAATTATAAAGGTAACGACCACGACAGCTGACTATAGAAATGTCATTTTTTCTTATTCTTGCTGAAGGCATGCAAGGAATCTATGCAGTGGTTATGGTGTGTGTACGTGACGCCTTGGCTTGTAAACACGATACCTAAGAAAGTAGTTTATCCTTATTTTTTTTCATGGATAACAAAGGTCATTTAAAGTCACAAGGGCTTAAAGCCTGAAAAGCTATTAAAGAAAATATCTCAGCAGCTCATCGTTGCTGGATCATCTTTTTTAAACTGTTTAAAGCTCATGATGAGTAAATGATCTCTGTCATTTTACACTGTTAAAATGTAAATTGTAAAATGTAAATTTACAGAAAATAAAATAAAGAAATACATAAGGAATACAAAAATGTTCTGGTAATTAGTTTCCAGACAATTTCTGTAATTCTTATTTATTTCTTTGTCTTATTTTCTGTAAATTTACAGATATTTTTTACAGTGTAATGGACATTTTTTACACACGGTATCTCAAGAACAGAAAGTTCCTGCAACTTAGAACTTGATGTGTAGGTAGCCCATTGTGAGTAGATGATTCCTGTTGTTTGTCATGAAAGTCAAAGGTCATTTGAGGTAACGAGTCTGAAAAAAAAAAACTATTAAGGAGGATATCTCAAAAACCGAACTTTGATAAATCTTTAAATTGTTAACATTGATAGCTCATGATGATCATTGATAGCTCATGATTTTCATGAAGGTCAAAGGTCATGTGATGTCAGAGTTTGGAAACATTGTAAACACGTTTCCTCAGTAGAAGAGAAAAAGGGTGGGGGGGGGGGAAGGACTTTAAGGCAAAGTTACTGAAACTGAACGCTTGATGTGTAGGTTCATGTCCATTTTGAGTAGATGATACTTTTTTGCTTTTCATGCATGGAAATCAAGGGTCGTCACCAGAGCTTAAAATATGAAAACCTATTAGAGAAGGTACTTCAGCAACTGATGGTCGCTGGGATCTTTAAACTGTACATTGACAGTTCTTGACGAACACGCGATCTTTGTCATTTTTTAAATACGTCAAAGGTCATGTGAGGCCAGCAGAGGTCATACTTTTGAAAACTCGTAATACGGTATCTCAAGAAGGGAGGGTAAATTGTTTGAATTTAAAAATCTCGGTATGTATTGTCCTCTGCATATTGACAAGAATGACCATGTCCTTTGACTTTCTGGTTATATCATACATTTTTTTCTTTTTTTAACATTTTTTTTTTCTTCTGAAAACAGAAAATGCGCCCCCAGTAACTTGCCGATGGTGATAGTATCTCCGAAGGTAGAGTCGAAGTTACTGAGTTCGCGGGGATTTCATTGTGTTGGAAACGGTATAGACAATCTCGGCATCTGTACATCCTGTTCAGCTGGAACCTACGGCGACGGAGTCCTGTGGGGCAAAAGAAAATGTGAAGATTGTCCTCGAGGTAAGACTTCTTTTAGTACCAAACATGCAGTTTCTCGTCACGTCTCTCGAGCCCACTCTGTTGAGCTGTTTTAATTTGTCAAAAAAAAAAAAAATGACACTTAAATTGTAAACTTAATTCAGAAAATGCAAAAATGCCCGTCACAAAGCTTCAAAAATAAAATGAATTTGAATGTTCCGACTGCGTCTTCACAGGGGACAGTCCTGAGCTGAGATATAAAACTTTGAACCTTATTCATACACTTAAAATGTTAAATTGCGAAAGAATTCAGGACGCCATACTTGTACTACTGACTTTACTTTGTTTTTTTGTCCTTGCTTTCAAGAGCCATTGCACTTTCATGAAATGTGATCACTGTCTTACTGCTATAAAGTTTGTTGACTATATAAGCCTGTGAAACAACCGGTTTTGCGAAAGAAAACTTTTCAAGGTGATACAAACTTTGTAATTTCAAACAGAGACAAGCAAGATGACGTAAAGTTTTCTAGAAATACACACCAAATTTCTAAAGTGAATATCTTTCAACATTTTACATCTCAACAATTGTACAATCTTTGAGGCTGGAAGGTGGATGGATAGATAGATAGATCCGCAATAAGCAAGCAATGTATGCTACGGTATCTACGGAGAAGCTATAGTTTTTCGATGTAATTTCTCACACTTAAAGTGGGTTGTTTATACTGAGGTAATGATCCCTACTGTTTTTGGTGGAGTTTGACCGTCGTTTGATGTCAGCAGAAGTCAAACTGTGAAAAACCTTGTAAAGATGATATTTCAAGAAGGGTAACCTTGAATGATGCCATACTTGGTACGGATTCTTCATGCTCGGTGGATAATTCCTATTTCTTATGGAGGTCAAAGGTCATTTAAGTTAAGGATATTTGAGTTATTTGAGGTCAAACTGTAAGAAACTTGTAAACATGATATCGAAAGAAAGGTAACTGTGGGGAATCTCATATTTAGCATGTGGATTGCCCATCTTGAGTAGATGATGCCTGATGGTTTGGTAACGGTTAAAGGTCATTTGGAGTCAAACGGTTATTTTATTTCAAATATATCACTCACGCACTCCAGACATGTTTATAAGATTGATTTATTTATTCTCTTGTTGATATTATATTTTGTTATATAATAAGTGTGCATTTCTTCCTTTAGGTGGCTTCTATCAAGACCAGATTGGTCAATATGCTCACGACGGTAGTTTGATAGCCTGTAAGCATTGCAACCCGGGTACCTTCGTTGTGGAGGGAGCTGGAAATAGCCCACTGAGTTGCAAAGTATGTCCAAGCGGTACGAACAAAAGCGCGCACGCCGGGTTTCGCGCCTGTTTTTGCTTGGAGAATTATTTTAGACGCGATCGTTTTGGTAAATGCGAACTTTGCCCAGTGAACGGTGTCAGATGCCAAGATGAATACGTGACCATAAAAGAAAACTACTATTGGAATTGGAGCTACACAGATATTAAATATTACAAACGATTCGTCGCCAACGTGAAGACGCTAAACAATAGTTACCGGGAGTCTTCGTCCTCTCTGACGATAGCGCTTCCCATGGTCCATAAGTGTTTAAAAAACGACAGGTGTGCTAACAACCACGATGATATCGAAGGTAACTGTGCGGAGGGCTACGCCGGATGGATGTGTACCTCCTGCGATAAAGGTTACTTTCCTATATTCGGATTTTGCCATAAATGCCCGGAAATAGCAGCATTCATCGCCGAGGTTTCCGTCATTTTGCTTCTCTTCGCCTTTGCGCTGTTGATGCTAATGAAGTATCCCCATCGAAAAAGTGCGGGACGTTCCCTCATGGATATCGCCCTCGCGAGAGGAAAGATCGTTCTCGGATTTTATCAGATCATGGGAGAATTTTGGGAATCTATCGACGTGATATTCTGGCCAGAACTTTTCAAGAGCATCGGCTCTTGGCTGGATTTCCTTCAGTTCAACATTTCGAGCATTCTCATTAAACCTAGCTGTTTCAATCCATCACTGACTCTGACTCCTTATTCCGCTTTTGTTTTGGGGAGCCTCCTTCCTTACTTTGTAATGGCCGTTACTGCTTGTTCGATTCTGACATTAAAGCTAAGGGCGAATTATCAGATGAAGCGTCACCCTGAACGAAAAGTTCAGTTTTTGGAAACTTTTGAGAGACACCGAAATACAATTCTCACTGCCGCTACGCTAGTTTTATTCGTCACGTACACATCTACTTGTAACGTAACCTTTGAACTCTACGGTCCGACTTGCGACAAGTTCTCCTTAGATGAACAACGTGCCCACAACATCAGCATTCTAAGATCGGACTATTCCATCAGTTGCGCTACCTCTAAACACCGAAACTTTCAAATCGCTGCGTACGTTGCCTCTGTTTACGTCTTCGCTTTCCCAGCAGTGCTATTCTTCATACTTAGAAAGTATTCAGCTGGAAATGGAATAGCTACAGTTATTGGAACAGACGATAGCGTAACGCAACCGCGCTCCTACCCAGGGTGCTTGAGGTTTCTGGTTGAGAACTACAAACCGCGGTATTGGTTTTGGGAAATCATAGAGCTCGTCCGGAAAATCTCACAGACATTCGTGATCATCTTGTTTGGATGGAACAGTTCCCTTTCGATCACCATCACGTTGACATTATCTGTGATATTCCTCACTCTGCATTGTTCTTTCTCCCCGATGGAGGATAGATTTGAACATCATCTGCAAGTAGGTGAAAAATTCATTGATGATCATTAATCACGCGATATTTGTATTTTTCTTGAACTTGAACATTTCTCAGAAAACAAATGACAGTGTTTCGAAGTAAGTAGAAAGTGGGCCTCGGATAGCAGAGAAGGTAAAGATGGTGTAAGAAGGGAGGGGCGACAGGGGTATCGTGGTTTGTGTATGAATGTGTAAAAATGTGTAGTGATATAACCACGCTGCTAAGGTAAAACCTCCCTCGATGAATCTTTTAGTCTTGCCGACACTGTGGCAAGAAGTCTAAAAGTCTTGCCACAGTCAAGTTCCCATCACCTCTTGGGGATCTGAGTACCTGGGAAATATTCGTGACACAATTACAAGTAATGAAAACAGAAGAAAAAAATCTAAGATACATCTGGTGATCAAAGATTTTTTTTTTTGGCCGAATTCACCACTTTATCTTGGAAAAGCCCAGAGATTTTTCCTCTTGAAAGTATTACACATACTTGTCACTGTAAATGAAAGAAGGCTGCAAATAAAAACATTCTTCGATACAGATCAAAAGCATGAAATACCTCAATATAGGTTGTGTAATGACTAATGACGTCATATAACATGATTTGTGGGGATCATCGGCCGGCGACTAGTACAAAAGTACTGTACCGTAGTTCGTTGCTGAAGTCGTGCAACGGGATCAGAGGACATGCCTCTCTATGGCCCATGGGGTAAGCCCCAAAACATGAAAGCTCCCAAGTTGCACGACGTTGTTTCTGTCTAGTTCCAGTGGTTTGATTATTTTTGCTCATATATAACTTATTCATTGTACTTTTTATGTCTTTTGTATCATTTTTTCTCAGCTGGCGTCACTATGGGGCATTTTTTGCAACATGCTTGTGGCAGCTGTACCGTTTCCAGATTCATTTGATGAATATGCAAGCATCATGGGTGTATTCTTAATTCTTGTTAACATCGGTGTCATAGGAATTCTCGTAGGTGAGCATTTTCGATACTTCTTTATGTATATATATTTTTTAAGGAATTTTGAGTACTCTACCAACGACTTTGGCATTTTGTTTATTTGTAAGGTTAAAACGTACGAGAGACCTATCGCCAAATAGGTTTAACTTTGGGGTTTACAGTCGTGTTTGGACTCCCCCCGTGACGGATACTCTGGACGTCACGATACGGGAAGAGGTTCCGGTTACAGTAGAGAGGGAGATGTCACAACAAAATAGGAAATCCAAAGAGATAGAGAGAGAGATGGAGAGATGGAGAGGTGGAGAGAAAGAGGTGTTTGGAGAGATATCGATTGACGATCAGAGTTCCATTTATCGATAATTCGACCGGCACATAAATTTGATAGATTAAGTTGACGATGATGATTGAAATCAGACAGTGGTATACAGTTAGGTTACATGACACTGACGAAGAGGAGAGACACGTACGATGACACAGTCCTGTAGTGTACAGATAGAATTTTACAGTTCAACAACCAGATCGCCAGTGTTGGCCTCGTGGTCGCAGATAGCTGCACCCACGCTTCTGAGGTTTAGCGTCACTAGATCGATGATGGCGTTAACCAATCAGAATATGTATAACCCATTCAAAAATCGTTTCTACGCAATCCCGTGATGATTGGGATATACTTGTCTGCGTCAGAGCACGCTACTCCCATATCTAATGTAATTTATTGTCCGCACTAACTGACCAAAGGAAATAAAGAAAAGGTTAACAAACTTCAACGTCGGATATTGAACTCGATGGACGTAACTTTTTGACCACTCAGTCCCTCCACATGTCTTCCCTTCGTTTTGCACGTCAGTGATCACTGTAAACCCTTTCACGTTGTTAAACGAAAAACTAATAAAACACGCCGAGGTCTCCATCCTTTATCTTTCTCTGGGTCACGGTGATAGGACAAATTAATTCGATAAAACACAGTGATGATGGATGCCTGATCCACATATGTCGTTCATACTTTCAAGGTCTCTCCAACTAAAGCTAAATTTAATAGCAGGTACATACTTTTCATTGATCGCTTATTCAGTAGGGCCTAATATAATGACCTTTTTTTTTTAATTGTCATTGGGTTGTGCAACACTCCTGGTTATTGGTAAGCGCGTAAGCGCGTACGGTGGGGTAGAATGACCATTTCTATACAACATTAGTTCGAGGAGGAGAGCCAAGCATCCGCTTTGAAAAAGCGCCGAAGCTACTTAGATGCAAAATTGTGCTGACACTTAAGCTAATTTACATCGTGGCTCAGTCTCGACACTTCTTCTGAGGTATCACTTGACTGAGGACCGCGCTGATATGACATTGGGTAGGAATCCTAACGTTGCAATGAGTTCCTTGTAGAGACTCTAGCAATCGAGATATTGCCCCCCAATATACGCCATTGATCAACATAACTGTGTTGAAGTTAGTGACTATGCCCGTATGGGATATCGTGGGTGTAGATGAAGTATTTCACCTCATATCTGCTACTGATAAGCATGGTAGAGAGAGAGAGAGTGAGAGAGAGTGGGGGGAGAGGGGGCTCTTGATGAGGCTGTTGCGTCCCATATCTACCATTGTTGAGAACTGGAATTGGGTTCGATATGCTGACTCGCTTTTCATCGGTTTCTTCTCACTGCAGTCACGACGATTTTGAAGATTCTGAGGTTCGTCTACAACACCGAGATTTTCCGATGTTTCAGAAATTGCCTTTCCGACGTTGACCCGTTGCCAATCAACGAGGACGAAGCCAATGAACAGCTTCTCATCAACTGACAAGGAGGCCTGGCTATCAGATTTTTATCGAACAGGGGGTCGAGTAAAAACCTGTCAGACGTGTACATATTTTCTCTCATTTTAAAAGATAGAACTAGTTAATCTTGACTTCTTTTCCATATTTTTACTTCGGAACAAACTTGATGAATATTTATAGCTAGACAATTTTCACGAGGACTGACTAACAGCGCAAATACAGTGAACATCCTACTTGTGCACTGACAGACGGGTTCAGTATAAATATAACTTGAATAAAATGTGACAAAAAACTAAGTATGAGTCTGAAAGAAAAGAATGAAAATGGCCGAAATAATCGTTTTAACCCATGTTTAGGTAAACTTTAGAATGGGTTTTTACCGAAGAGTTTTACACTTGTAGAACAAAAGGTAAGATTTATGGTCTTGCTAAAGAAAACCATCTGTGATTGGTACATCCGAGTAAAATCTTGAAAAATGAGCATATACCAGGCACTGATATGGTAAATTTCACTGCTTCTTTCACTGACCGCATGAACTCATTTCAAACCAAGACCTCCCACGTTCTTCTGAGTTATGATGTTGTCTCAATCTTTACTAATATTCTCTTAAATGAAACTATGGATATCGTTTGCGAATATGTATATAAGCAAGATTCCCTCCCCCCCCCCCCCCGAATATTCCACAGAAACATTAAAAAACTGCTAAATACTGCTACTGGAAGATATTTTCTTGATCGGGGAATACTGAATTGCAAGACTGATGATGTAACCATGGGCAGCCTCTTGGGACAAATTTGTGGCCGACTTTTCCGAGGGATAGTTCAGCAAACCAACATATGGCCCAACGCCATGATTTCACACCTGTATTTTATTTACAGTATGATACATTTTGTTTTGTCAACTCCTTAGAATATTGTGAAACGTCTCTGGGTTCTCATTTACACCCTAATTTAAAAGTTACTCATGAAATTGATTCTACACACATCCCTTTCTTAGACACTGAAAACCACTTACCATTCGATTACAATGGAGCTTACACTTCGGTTCTTAGTCGTTTCTCCCCTTGCAAGTTCGGCAACAACCAGTTCGCCCCGCTCCTTTCGCCTCCTTGGAAGTTCGCCCCAAGTGAAAGTCGTTTCTCCCCCAAATACCTACCAGTTCGCCCCCTTGAACTAACTGACATCCATTGCCGTTTTGTAGTTTTCAACTACAATTTTCACGATAGTCAAACCTTTTTTACGATGGCAAAAACTGTTGCAGGTGAAATGCAGCCATGCAAGTTGTGTAAAAATTGTGGGAATTTGGACTAGAATACCCCCACCATTTCTAAAAAATGACAGCGTTCAGACGATTTGTGTTCAATGTCTGTTTTAATCTATTTGTTATGTGTAATATTTTATCCAAATGACTTGAATGCACTTTTCAATTTACGAATCAAATCAAATCACGATTAATTTAAAATTATGAGGATAGCATGGGACCTTATCAGGTGATTTCCGACAAACATTACTGTAGCACATTCTGAATGTACTCTCCAGCATTAACAATATACCGTATATTATGTAATTACCATCCTTCTCACTTAATGTGTTTTGATATAATGAAAGCTGTTTTGTATTACATTTCACCGTCTGATGAGAAGATTTGAACCTTCGAAAACGTTTGTGCTATTATTGAACATACATTTCAAGAACCTTTTTGTTTGAATTTTCTCTTTTGGTTCTGTAAGATGGGTCTTAGTTTCTTCTATTTCACTTTTATCGTATTCAAACTCACTTCCTGAATCTCCGACACGTATGTGCGTAGATCATGTAAGGGTGACACAGTGACACAGATTTTCAATGTATGTTACCTCCCAATTTGGTCTCGGTGTTGTCTACATGAGAAAAATAAAGGAATAGATGTCTAATTTCTATGACTATTTCCTTGTTTTGGTTACATTCATGAGTTTTCTTTTTATGGTGTGGGAATGGGGTGGGTGAGCCAAAGACGGCTCAGTGTTTGGCCAGTGTGAAAAAGGGAGTGATTTGAGCATCATGTGTGGATGGTGGTCTAAGAGACCCATATATGTTTTCTGAGAACTTAACTACATAATTACGCCTTTTACGTTATTTTTTAAGAATCACAAATTGTTGTTTTGCGCCCTTCGCGAGCCCTTAAAGTATACGTATAAATTACACATAACCAGCGAGAACCGCTATTTTATACACACCTACGTTAACCAGATAAAAATCATAAATCCTATACAAAAAGAAGTCAAAATATCCGTCCCACTACGTACCTACCCCCTCTTCTCTGTAGCACCGCCAATATCCTAAACTCATTTTATCTCCCGCTTTGCGGGGCTGGCGTCGCACTTCCTTCCGGTCCCCACACTTCTTGCTTATGAAAACTGTAGCTTAAGTACATTTTCAAAATAAAACTGACGACTTTTAAGAAGAAGAGAGGAGGGGGGGGGGGGGATCCTGACGAGTTTTGAAGCTTTCCTTGATACAGCAAAAGTTGTTTTAATTAAAGCAGAGAAACACATTTTTACTTCAGTTTTGAATTTTGGGGGACTTCATTTTGCCCTCCAAAATAATCAGTCCCGAATCGAAATGTGCATAGATATTATTCATCTGCCCTCCCCCTACCCCCCCCCCCCCCCATTTATATATAGCTAGTAACCTGCTCGTACAACCAACAATATACTAGCTACGTCTGTCTAGAGTATTTAAACCCACTGACTTGTTCAAAAAGGTACCTTAAACAGTGAAGTGCATTGAGTGGTGGGGCAAGAGCATGAAAGGTGTCCTTATGGGGTAGTCTCATGAATCAATTCATTTATTCTGCCTTGTTACCCACTATAAATCGATGAAGGTGTCAAGGACAATTGACACGTACGCACAAGCAACGTATTTGCGTGGAATTACACAGTGCATACATTGCAACTCTAAGCTAAAAGCTAAGACACTTATAGAAATCCTGGTGAGGGGGGCGGGGGTTAAGAAAGGGGGTTACCACCTGTCCCGATTAATCGGAATTGTCCCGTTTTTGAGCGGACAGGTGACCGTCCCGGCCGGTTACTAGACCTCCTCCAGATTATCTAAAAATCGAATCTGTTATTTTCTTAATCTTGTCCTTTGCAGGTACAGTAAAACTTTATTTAAAATTATATCTGCATAACAAATCAAGCACTTGGGGCACTGTCCCGAATCACATTTTGATCTCAAAAAAAAAAAAAAAATTAAACTTAGTCATACCTGAAGACGTGTCAGCTCTGTTTATCAGGCGATCGGAAGATACGTTGCTCAGGCCGACTTCAAGATTTTTTCTTCATTATCACGCCTAAAAGAGCGAAAGCGATTTAATATGTGGAAATATTCTAGATAAAAGCAATTTAAATTATAACCATATTTCCAAAGATTGATGTTTTTTCTTATTGATTGAGGAATTGCAGACATGAGGTCCCTGTTCCAAGGCTGGATACATCCAGTCCAGAAAACCTGGAAAGTGTTAGCCTATTTTCTGCCACGAAGGGGGATTAAAGGGGGGGGGGGGGAAACCAAAAAATTCTCGCTCGCTCCCAGCTATCTGATGGCGACTCTCCGCCAACATACAGGCGACCATATTTTGCTCCCACCGAACCTTGAGACTTCTTTTTTAATATATACGCCGACTGATGGTGGCGGTTCCCCTCTTGCAGCGTCCCTTTTAAATTCAGTTCAAATCGTTGCCTAATTCCTAAATACGTGTCTGATTTTTTTCATCCTATTTTGGACGATTTCAATCCATACCGTAACATAATTTATTCATTGTGACAACCTGAAGTCGGTAATACTATATGTTACCTATTTTCGATGATTTTGTTAAAGAATCTGGCATTATTATTATGACATTATTCTGCGGGCTGCGTATGAAACCCCTAGT
This sequence comes from Stichopus chloronotus, assembly GCA_021234535.1. Classification (NCBI taxonomy): domain Eukaryota; kingdom Metazoa; phylum Echinodermata; class Holothuroidea; order Aspidochirotida; family Stichopodidae; genus Stichopus; species Stichopus chloronotus. The sequence goes on along the minus strand of CM037834.1, from coordinate 26,074,233 downwards.
GCTACTTTTGAAGCATAAATTTTGCAAATAATCTGCGATCTAAAGAGTTTCCCCGAAATGTGTAATGGTACCAAAACGCAAGCTAGAACATTACCTCTGAAATTACCCCGTACATTTAAGTTTTCGTGGAGTTTCTGAGACCTTAAAACCCGGGAATTTCCCTCTGGATTCTTGCCTGTACCCCCACTAGCGCAATGGTCCTAGACCCCACTAGGAAACCCTAGGGCAGACCCTTCAACGGGACCCATTTACGGGCTTCATGCTTTGCCCAGTTTGGGGGGTGCCTGGTAGCTCCCCATCCCTCCCCTCACGCTCCAAAAATTGAAAAGAATCCACGCCCCTTACTTATGTGATTTCTGAGAGATCCATTGTATCTGAAAGTGTCCTGAGAGGTTAGGCTATCCAATGTCTTTGTGTTTCAGGTGCAAATGGAAGATTCCCTCTTGGGGAGGAATTCTAAGCCAAACATAGCAAAACGATTCACCATCTAAAAAAAAAAAAACAGTTATAAACACATAAAGCGAAACAAGACGAGGAAATAAATATATTTTTTTCATTTTAATGCAAGAATGTGATCAATACAAGTAAGTTTGATATAAAAGTTGATGATAAATGCAAATCGCATACAACATGCCCATCCTCAGCCATCACAATGACTACGGGCATCATCGACTTTGGCGAGCCTGCGAGTGGCTTTAATATAACTAAACCATCACGATTGGAACATTTGTAATGCAAAAACATGCTATTACACTTGAAGATTAGCCAATTGTATAATTTACTCACATAATTTGTAAATATTTTAACTCTTTTCTTTCTCTTTTTATCCTATGTAAACTTCAAAACAAAAAGTCTCATCAAAATCTATGAAAGAGGAAAGCTTACAACTTCACTCTTTAACATATAAACACAGCTCGCCTAACTTTGCATTTGACTCATAATGCACACATTATTAGCAAATTTCATAACACAAGGTTAGTTAGGCTAAAGTCAGTAAGATACATATTATACACTAATTAACCTTACACTTAAACCACTTCATTTGTATATCAAAGTGCAATGTTTTTCACTAGCTCATTCTGCTAACACATTTTGAATGAAAAGTTGGAAAAACCGACCGGTGCACTATCTCTATGGGTTTGGTAAGTGCATGTCTACTTTTGGTGGAATATAGGGAGAGAATAGTATTTGGTGAATATTTGCCAAAACACTTACAAAAAGTTAAAACTAGAGGATGTACAGAAGGGTATTGCCAATTACTAGGAAAGAAAAAGACATCAAATAGAAAAAGACAGCTTAGCTAAAGCTAGTCTTCTAATAAGTTCCTCTTTTAATTACTAGGAAAGAAAAAGACATCAAATAGAAAAAGACTGCTTGGCTAATGCTAATCTTTTAATAAGTTTACATACAGCAGTATCTGACTATATTTATAACCTCTCACTCGAAACACAGAAATGAATATTCCTCTCCATGAGGAAAATTTAACATCTAAACCTTTGCAAAAATTTAAACAGTATGCATTGTTTCACTTTTGTTAAGAGAAAAGATCAAGAAAGTTTCAAGACCAAGTAAATTTTACTTCTAGCTGCCAGATAAAACAAAAGCATTATACAGTGCATCTGGGTAAGATAGAAAAAAAAAACAGCTTAACTTTCTTAGCATCATCATTGCTGCACCTTTTATTTTCTTTACAAATACAGAATCAGTTGTGAAGTTAGGATCAAAACTGTTAGTAACATGTAACAAAGACTAATGAAATGGCAGCCAATCAGGGTCCATCATTTTAAGTTTGCAAGCCAGTACTTCCAAAGCATCACTCACTAGCTCAATTCCCCCTTGAATGTGACCAAAAATAAAATTTCTCAATTTCCTCATCCAGCATGAGCCAACACTTCTTGGATTTCCATATTTTTCTATATTTATATATATTCCTACTTTTCTTACAACACCATCATGAGATCCAAGTAGAAACTTCACGAGCTCCTGTGTAAATTTTGCCCAAATTCCCCCTTCTTTGTTTGTTTTGCTTTTTAAAATAAAACAAAAAACTTCCTGTATATCCCTATTACCTACCAACCTCCATGTTACCACCCCCCCAGAGGGCAACTAGTCTCCTACTAAGTTGCAGTCTCTGTGATTGTAAATATGAGAAATGTCAAGACAGTATTCTGTCAAGATTAGTACCTTTAAAAATATACCTTGTGTATAAAATATATCCCTGTGTCATTCATTTAGTCTGAAACATAGAAGTCTTACTCATATCAAAATTCAAACTAATATGGCTGCCTTTCATAGTGGGGGGTGCAAAATTTTTAGACTAGTGCCATCGTACTACGTTATACTTTGTCATTATTAAACCCAAGACTTTTATCCCCCCGTGATGGTAAGCTTTGGATTTGTTCGTCGACATAGTCAACTTCAAATGTTTCTGATGTCATTTCGATCCTCTGTGCATACACCACTTTGTCTCCCTTGTCCACTGCTCAAGATGAGATTGTCGTAACCACGATGCTCGTGTTCTCCATTTGACAAGAGGATGAAGGAGATGCAAGATGACATAATATTCAAAGCATCAGACAATGTGGACGTACAAATCGAGAGCTCCAAAATATGTTCCAAGGAGCTGCAAAGTGGACCTCTAGGTTCCATAATTCACAGGTGTCATTTGTGACAATTTAAGCATATGTGACATTGGCAATGTGCCTGACAAAATGTTGGGGAACAAACGAATTTATAAAGCAGAAGTTGGTTGATATAAGAGTTGATATACATGGTAATAGTAATAACAGTATGGTATCCAAAATGAAACAAATATAAGATGCGAGAGGAAGGAATTACACCTACTGAACACAAACCCCACCCTGATATAAAACATCAAAGAGGTAAGAGTAGAGATACTAGATCTATGCCTGAACTAATAATTGAAAACTAGTGATGGGTCGCAAAAAAAAAAAAAATATTAGTTAAATAACACCTAAGGAATACAGACAGGCATAACAATTGTGGGTGCAAATGACACAGTAACCATGGGAACAGAATTCAACACTTCCAAACTAGCACTTCTTTAATCAATCATTCATTGCCAGCAATTTGATATGATACCAATTCTCCCTTTGCACGAGGATCGGGACTGACAACAGGTTCCAAAGTTGAAATTGGTGATCTGCAATACCCTCCAACTGCTTCTATAGACAGGTGAGGTTGCACTTTCTTGGTGGTCTGGGGCAGGGGGGAGGGTCATTCAGGGTTGTTCCCTACATCCCATCAAGGACAGACTGGTGAATGGGAGGCTTGTAGCATCTGACCTGTTCCACTGACGGTCCGTCTCCTTCTCCGGGCCTCAGGTAACGATTAAGGACTGAAAAAATTTGGCTGTTCAGGATCTGGAACTTGCGGATCCTGTCAACCAATCTCCCGATGGGCTGTAACAGAACGATATGAAAAGTCGGAGTGAGGAAAGAATTGACAATTGTTGAGAAGAATTCCAAGAAGAGTTGGAAGAAACCTTTTTACAGATGACATGTCAAGTAGTTAAAAAGCATTATTATGAGTTAACAAAAGTACTTGCAGAAAGGACAAAAAAAAAAGGGAGTGTTACAGAATCAGTATCTGGGAAAGTTATCTGCTTAATATGACTGTGGAAAATAATTGGTTGAAAAGACATCGTTCTTCTTAAATTTTATGGCAATATGCAATTTCTTTGTTCTGATTTCATTCTTCTAAAATTTTTCAACTGAATACAATTTGCCACATTGTTTGTATGATTTAGTTTCTCTAGAGAATGTAAAACACCTACAAGCCTTGTCAAACAGAATGTAAGCCAATCAAATTTATCTTTTTTGTTTTAAGTGAGCAACGCATTATCAAGTTGAACAGCTAATCAATGAATATTCAATACAATGAAATAAGGTAGGTAATATGATTTCATTGTAAATTGTTTACCCAAGAACAAAATTCCACTTTCTTCATTATGACTGCTTTCCTCAATTAAACTACCTCAGAAAAAAAATTTGGAATATGAAATTTTCTTCTTCCACCTATCTTTAAAAAATCATGATACAAGTAAATGAGACTCTAAAATGGCGCAGTGTCAGATTTACTGTAATGAGTATCATGCAATGTCCTTTCAAGTTGAATGCAAAAATGGCATCACTGAATCAGCAGCAAGTCCATTTCCTCGCTTACATCTCCTGCCGGCCCCCCCCCCCCTCCACCCACAAATCTCCTTTGGCATATGACCGGAAAATAACTATTGTTTATGCTAAGTCTCCAATCCAAGGACAAAGTCTGATCACATCAGCTGCTAAGTTCAACCACCTACTTCAAGTGAAGAAATAACAGGATTCGCATCACAATTTGCAAACCATGAAAGCCCAACTGATATTCAATTTCATGTCAGCTCCTCAATAGTTGTGAATCAATATTTTTTCTAGTCCTTTGGACTTCTTTTGAAGAACTTATAAGGAAATTAAAAAGGGGCAACGAAACTTTTATAACCTCAAAATTGTTCCCCTTGCAACAGTGGATTTTATTGCAACTAAGTCATCTTTTAAACCGCTGACACACATATTTGAGCAGGATACATTTTCAACTCGATATGCAATGTTTGTTTGACACCTGCTATTTCCAAATGAATTGATAGCTCACCAATTAAAACATTAACTAAAACCACTAATCAATTTATTTACACTATTTCATCCCTTGAATTTGCAAACAATATCTGCTACAGTAAATTGAGACCAGACTTTACTTGCAACAGCAGCGAGGATGAATTTCAGAAAAGAAAATTGTTTCCAACAAGACGATAATCTCCTACATTTTTGCTACAAAATAGGAAGATACAGTCTTTAAGCCACTTGCTACCTATCTCTTCAATGAAAGCTTAAGAGTGCCTTCCAAAATGTCTCCATCAGCTGCGCTGGAGTGATTCACTGTTTTTGTGGACACTGTAACTTTTCTCTGACCAGAATTGCCTCCTGACCAATTTTGACTGATCAATGCCCCTGACACGTATCATTTCAGGTGTGGTTTACAATATGCCCCTCTGGTATTGGCTATCCTATCGACGCTGACATCGAAATGCAGGAGAACATTTGCATGGCCTTGTTGCGGCACACATGCCTGTTCACTACTCTTCACATACAAACATATGTGCATAGTGCATTCTGTGATATTGTTATAGTGTGATACTGTGATGTTAAACTTAAAAAAGATCATATTTTTTATCTACAGGAAAACTGACTGAATTACCTTACCGTCGACAGGTTTTCTGTGCGATATTGCAATACATCGATAAAACGGTTTATGAAATGAGGTCAGAGTAAAGCAAACTGAAAACATTCCAACATAATATGGGCAAAACAAATTAGGCTTGCACACAAAAAGCTTTGAATTACTCGAGACCAAAGTAAAGCATAGACCTCTAGTGAAGAAAACAACATAACTGTTGACATTTTAAAACAAAATCACCACCACGAATGGTTTTCTAGATGATATCTCAATCCTGATCTCAAGTTGTTTGCTGCTCGTCTGCGTTTGACGTCCATGCAATGTGAAATCAAATAAGACCAGATGTAAAGGTAAAAACAAAAAACATTTCTCTGTTGAATAATTTTGCTTTTATTCCTCTGTGCTATGTTCTGCGACTTCTCTGAAGCATGTACTATAAGGATTGATACATAAGGCCGACTGTATTTTACAAACACTTCTACGCCGGCTCTCTGTTTGTGGATGAGCAGTCTGCTGCAAGTGTTTCATTTTCTTTTAATGTGTGGCTTTCTCCATATGCTACAAGAAGGTAAGATGCTGCCTAACAGTAATTTTTTTTCTCTTTTTTTCATCTCATCTGGCACGTTTATTCCATTTGTTCATCCACAGTGAATGCATTCCCACATTTACAAAGAAATGATAATAAACTGTGTAGCATTTTATCGGCTAAGTTTCAGCATTTTTGGTCCAGACTTACAAACAGTCCATACACAAATTTTTTCTCTTTCATCTTACCAAGGTATGTCTGTGACATGTGTTCTGTTGCAAACAGAAAATGCTATTTATGTCAACACATCAAAATGTGAACTGTGACAAGATGCGATGCCAACCAAAATTGCAAAATTGATGCTTTCAACGTTTACCCCATCTACGGCGGATACTGACTGTTTCGAAATCTAGAAAGACTGACAGGCATGAGGCCCCACAGGGTCTTAGATATCCCAGTGCGATTATGAAAACCAATGTTGAGTGATGTTTATTTCTTCAAAGAACCTTTCGTGTGTTTGCTTTGAAAACCTGAAAATACCTAAGAACAAGAAATGGCTCTCCACAAACCCCCCTCCCCTCGCCCCAATCTCATCAGGCATGCTGTATGTCACAGATGACAACTTAACGTGAGCAATGATGAATGCTAAACAATGCTGCCCATCAAAACTTAGAAATGTAATCCTTCTCCCCCGCAGTATCAATTTAAAGAGATCAAAAGAATTTACCGGTGATGATGATATAAAAATTAGGGCATATTCTTCTCCCATTATGGGTGTGAACCATATCTCATTACCATATTCTGTTTGTTAGTTATGTCTTTTTAGAAAAAAAGAATCTTTGTATCAAAATATGGCAAACATTATGGAATTTGTGATGTCAGATAGCCCCCGACAAACTAACTGGACACACTCTGTACTTATCAATAGTCTAAACTGGACTTAAACTGGACTAAACTGGACAACAAATCTGTTGGTAGTTTAAGAGTTGTGACCGTTATCTGCGGATCATTCTAGGCTCAAACTACAACAAGTGCAATCTGAATTTTTTCACAAGAGTCAAATTTCGGGGTAAATATTACATTTAATTTCTAAAAATTAGCAAGGGCGTTTTGCTGTAAATTGCCATTGTTTAATGACAACTTTTAACCTCGAGACAACTGAACACCTTTCTTGATCAAAGCAAAATTAATTTCTTCAAACATTAGTATCTTCAGTAATGGGGAACAAGATATTGTGTGGGGGAATAGTTCTTGCACTGAAAAAAAATAAACTCTTTCACTTAAGCTTCCCTTAACCTGTTGCTGGAATATTTCTTTAAGAATTAATTCAGATCTTCATGGTAACCTACTACCATTTCTAAAACTTGGAAGAAATTGGCCACAGAAGACAGTTGACATTCCCTTAAAATTAGGAATATTTTTCTCTCTTTACTGGTAATAACCATGTCTCAACAGCATGTTCCACTTGGAAGTTACAAATTTCCGAAGAAATATCGATTTCAAATAGGTTTATTGCACTTTTGGAAATTTGTGATGTCACACAGACAGAACTTTTTGAAGAACGTACTTTGTGTTCCTTCATAATCATGACTGTACTGAATGAGACATTACAATAGTGTAAGGAATGCGACCTTATTTTCTATAAACTTTTAAGGGGAAATCTCAATACACCCAATCTACATTTTCAGTAGTGTCAAATTTAAAGATTAAATGAGAGCTTCAACGTCAACTACAAATAACGACTTCTTGCCGTAATTTGCCACAGTTACATGGTAGTTTGGGGGTAACCTTGAGGCCACTGGAAATCTTCCTTGACCAAAGAAGTCTTTCTTCAAATGAAAATATCTTGAGGTAGGAACAAGATATTGACATGGGGTGTGAAATGCCTGCGGTGGAAAATTATTCTCTTTCAATTAAAAATCTTTTTAATTGTCAGCAAAAGAGGCCTTCAAATTAAACATAAAATCTTGAAAAAAAACCTTCTGCGGCAATTTCGGAGTGATCACAGAAGATCCTGTTCTGATTTGACCGCAGAGAGCTACATATCAAAATCAAAAGACACCTTGGCGTATCAACGAAACAGGTGTAGAGTGAGTCCATCCTATGAATTTAGTTCGTGCGTAGGTTTATGATTAAGATTGTCTTTCGAATGTTGCTCAGTCCTTCTGGATCACAGCAGATTTTTGGAGTTTTTTTTTCAGAAGAAAGTCAAATGTGCATTTCTACGTGCACCTCCTGGCAGATCGTTTACCAACATCATTGTAAAATAAAGCAACTCATATGCTCACGTTAGGTCATTACAAATGGCTTTTCCATTTAATTTAGTTGAGCCACTAAATCTACAGAGAACGAAGGAAAACATCTCTATTCTCTTTTTGGCGGCAGATGGCAAAAAAAACGACATGCAATGAACATTCTGTTGGGACGTGTCTGCTTTGTGTGGGGAGTGTGTGCTTTGTGTGGGACATGCTTGCTTTGTGTGGTACAAGTCTGTTTTGTGTCGGTCATGTCTGCTTTGTGTGAGACATGTTCACTTTGCATGGGACATGCTTGCTTTGTGTGGTACATGTCTACTTTGTGTGGTACATGTCTGCTTTGTGTTGGTCATGTTAACTTTGTGTGGGACATGCTTGCTTTGTGTGGGATATGTCTGCTTTTGGGTGGGATGTGTCTGCTCTGTGCAGCAAATCAGTTTAAAGCATCCATTGAACAGGTAGAAAAGAAAATGAAGATTTCTGAAAGCCATGAAAACAAAAATGTTGAAAAAAAAAACGTTTGGGTGCAGGAAAAACAAAATATCAAAGCAGCAACTTTTCTTTCCTCATGTGGAGCCGATGATGATCACTTCTAAGTGGTTACATGAGAAGTAGCAAAGAAGTTAATTTTTTTCAAGACCTTGCTTTCTCTCTATATAACTTGTTCCTCAGCTGGTCGATAGATTGGTGGTGCAAAATGTCTAACATCCACTTCATGCTTGTAATATCTATTAACTGTGGCAAAGATTTGCTTGTTCAGATGCTGGAAATTCTCGATTCGGTACACTAATCTTTTAAGACTCTGAAGAGGCAAAGAACGTCAAGACAAGTGATAGAACAACAAAACGGAAACACACAGGCAACAAAGAGCGGAGGGGACGGTTCTCTCGAGGAGGACGCAAATCAGTGAGTAGCGGAGACAAATGACGCCGTCCCGTTCAGTACGAGAAAGAAGGCAGAGACGGTAGCTGGGTCAGGGGTACTGGATATTAATGGAAGGGGAAAGCAGAAGTCATCAGGATAGTGAAAGAAAATAAGGAATTGAGGAGATAAAAACAGGTATGGTAAGTATTTCAAAAAGACAAAGATTAGAGCAAAACTTCACGTCGCTTCATATGCAACTTCTGCAGCTGACATTTCAACAGCATTGACTGAACACTTTATGATTCCACTTGCCCCTGTCTAAACCATCTCTTATCTCAACCCTACCCCTGAGGATCATTTCATTCTCAGAGAAAATTTGAAAAATAAACTGAGATTTTTCACACACTCTTTGACTACAATGAAAGTTTTCTTCTGTTCAAAGTGAAGCTCAAATTGTCCGAATTTTGTCAGAGGCAGGGAGTCAGGAATATGCCCTGTTGTATACTAGGGTATGAAGATGGAAAAATTTGTTACAATATGCGAGAGGTGTAGTTTCCAACTTTGGGGGAGGGTTTGATGATTCTTTTTGTTCTTTGGGTAGTAACTATGGAGTGATCAGTTACACAAAAACAACAAATTTAGAGATGGGGGAAAAAACCTGATCACCACAAAATATTTAAATTGGTGGATGATGCTTAAAGAGAAATACTGTGTTTGTTGCAGAGAACAAAATCAGGTTTTGCAAACCAATAAATATGGATACAGAAAATGGTTTTTCAAAGTAAGCCAGGAGGGTAGTCTTCTCTTCAAGAAGTAAGTGTCTCAAAGATAAAAATTCAGCTATTTATTGCTCAAGAATAATTCACAGACCCAAACTTTCAGAAAGATCCAACACTGCATCTTCCGTAATTCATCTTATGCATTATGCCTGGAGGAGATGCAGCCACTGATACTTATCGGTGAGACTGAACAGTTTAACAATTACTTTATGTCATTTTCTTTGCATGTCATGTGTGTACAAATTTCAAACACAATATTTCCCTTTAAAACTACAATGCTTATAACTTTGTCGGTTTCATTTCTTCCTTTGGTTCCTGAAAAAAGAAATTAGCAAACCACCTTCTATACACTTGCCAGACGAGAGTGTTTTATGTTGAATTTAGTTGCGGCAAACTGTTTTGGTCATTTCCATACTCTTGTCAGTCACAAACCCGAAGACTTTCAATGAATAACAATGAAGGTGGCTCCCTGTGGCACAGTAAACATGAGTATATCAAAATGTCTGACATAAACTCCCATACATTAAGCTAAAGATGCTTCAAGTTTCCTGATGGGTTAGACATTGAATCTTGCTGGACGGTTAGTGTTCCCCAAAAGAGATCTACAAAATCAGATTTAAAGTCCCTGCCAAAACTACTGTTGATGATTCACATCATGCACAGTCCAAACTGAACAGCCGTCTGTAAACTACCGGCCAACCCACAGATCGCGAAGCAATCTCCCATGATTCCTTTTCTGCTACGGATATCAGAAGAAGAACGTGTTTCAACTCACAATTCCATTGATGTCCTCGTCCAACTGGTCCACCTTGTGAACACGCAGGATGTGGTAGGAGAAGTCCAAGGCCTCAAAACGCTTCTGCTGGTCCAGAAGCGTCAGAAGCGTGCATCCGGCCCAGTTGAGGCCCTCCCCGTAGCTCTCCCTGGGGAGAGGGATTGACAGGAATGTAAGAGCGAAGTCACAGAAAAACAAGACACGATGAACAGGTTTTCTATGTCCTAATTTCAAAGCTGGAATATAAATTGAAATTTTGTCTGTGAAAGTCAAATTTCACAGACTACGTCACAGGCGCTACGAGAAAAAAAAATTTGCTTAAGCTGCATTTTTGCGTAAATAAATATTCATATCTATTCCCTTGGTCTATCTGATTTCAAGTTACGGTGATTGACTGCTTTGCTTCTTGGAGAGTCTGAACTTTCTAGGGCCAACAAACATGTTGAGACAATTTTCATATTCAACTCTCTAGAAGATGAGTTCATAGTTCTCTTTCAGATTTTGTGACTGGTGATCTTTTCTCCCATTTTCTCTTCCCTGAAACACTGACAAAGAACAAAGGTAGATGACCAGGCGATTGCCAGTACAACTCATATTCCAGCTTTAACAAATCCCTGGTACAGCAGTACAATGGTAGCAGAGGAAGGAGAGATAAGAAAGCATACAAGTGATTTCTAAGCAGATTTTCAAAAGAGGAATCTCTGCAACCTCTTTATCTGTATTCACCAGAGCATCACCAAGGATTATCGTAAGTAATAAGTACACTCATCTCTTTGCAAAACCAAACCCTGATCTGCAGCCTGAAAAAACTGGCACATTTTATTGCATTTAGGACATGCTTACTCTGGTGTGTAGTTGTGTTGTTGTAAAGGAAGGCAATACACAAACTGGATGGCACTCCAGAGCCTGTGGAATTCTGAGCACTCGTCGATGTTGATCACACCGTTGGTGGGCTCCGGTCCCTTCCACACCGGGTCATCCAGGAAGGACTTGATCCGTTGGAGCACTACCTCGAACATGCTCAGACCGCAGCAGAGACGTTCCCTGGTCAGCAGGTCGCTCTCTCGCACGTTTGCTGTTTGCTGGGTAAGTCGATGAAAAAACAATTCTCTGAGGGAATTCCTTTTGACTCGTGCCAGTAATAATCGATCGTTTATGATCGCATTTCCTTAAAAGATTTCAATATTTGCTAACATATGCCAATATGTTCATTTTCAGGATATTCGTACAAATGAAGTTGTCACCTCCAAACATGTGGTAAGCTCTGAGGATTTTCTCACATGATTTCTCAAAACTAATCAAATGCAATTATCGAATGGAACTATTTGCAAAGCGCCATCTTGGAGCTATTTGTTCAACTTCAATATCAGTTTCATGTCTTTGGAAGAAAGTGAGAGCAATTAGCCAAGTCTCTTACCTCTGGAGTTCCCATCTTCTCCAACAGATTGACAATATGTAAAGGAGCATAGTTTTGTTCCAATCGCTTCAACTTTGTTTCAAGTTTCTCGCCCTCTGTGACATGATGAAGGGAAAATATTACCTTGACTAGCAATTGTCTATCATAGTGTCCGACTAGAGCTTTACTAAAACTGTTGAAAATGTGTAGTGTAACAATAATAAAGTCTTGAGATATTCCAAATTCATTTTATCTGGCTCATGGAGAAGATTTGATAAGTCACAAGCTTTCATAACAGTCATTTATTTGTTAGGGCAGGACCAAGGAAAAGGGAGAGGTTAAATTAGTTACAGCTGTTGGCACAATAGTTAGGTAAATCACTGTCTGAAAGTTCATTGACTGGGATTGTCCATCATCTTGTGTCAGTGTACGACAAATGCACCACACAGCTGGACTGATATCAACAAGTTGTCTATGGACTGCAGAACAAACTTTACTACAATATCAGTTTTTGTTGTTTTATAATGTCACGAGAGCCCTAGCTGGCTAGAAACCTCTTCCATGCAAGCATTTAAAAAAAGAGGGAAAGAAACTAGGCGGAGGCTGACATATATTGGCATGGTATCCTTTTCTGCATGCATGTACAAAGAAGTAATCACATTCATCAATCATTTTTTTTTCACTAAGGGACACGTTGGCCATTTTATTACAGCAGCTGGCAAAATTCATTTACCAATCAATTTGTCCTTTTCGTTTGGAAAGACAGACAAAAAAAAAATTGTACTGACTTGAACCAACTTTCATCCACTGAGTCAATGACACAAATAGACCAAAAAATTCAGTAAAATTAAGGTAAAGTGATTGAATCTAATAAAACGATAGTGAAAAAGGGTGAAATCACATTCCTGTTTCTAATACATTAACGTAACAAGTAACTTACGCTTCACGTGAGGTTTTGGAATGATGTTCTGGAAAGGGGAAGCGTGGATGAGGTCGCAGACTTCTTCGATGGCCATGCTCTGCTCAATGAGTTTGAAGAAGAGGATGGCGTTGCCGACTTCCTGGAAGTGACGGAAGACGTTGACCTTGAGGTCGGCATACTGGGAGATCGATTGCAGGTTAGCAGAATAGTAGGCCACTATACCTGGAAAACATAAACATCGATTGGCACATTAGCTGAATGAACACAGGTGACTAGCCTGAGAAACAGTCCAAGGAATTTACTGTAGCAGCTCCAGTGAATTTGTGCTCGATAAGATCTTGTGTTTTGTAACTGAGAGACGGCTACATAATTGAATCAGTCAGCTTCAACATACATATGTTCTGTTTAGTGTTTAGGAATGTGCTAATCAACTAGTAAGTGAAAAGCAAAACAACGTATCACATCAACACCTCCGAAACCACAGAGATGACGGTCAACCCAGTATCGACAATAGCAGAAGCGTAAGTGACAGCGGCACACGATTCCAAGAGATGAGGACTAGGTGGAGTTGACGACAATGACAACAAACACGGACTGATGATGTTAGGTTAGAGCGTGGAGAAGATCAACTTGTGAGGGTTGCGATATTTTGGTAGAGAGTTGTAGTTGCTGCATCAGATGTAGAATAGGCGGCCTGATGATTCTGTCATCTAATCAGGAGTGGGCACAAGATGAGGGACAGGGAGGAATCAAAAATGAAGAAACATGAAAGCAAGCAACTGAGAACAAGAGGGCAGAGAGAGGAAAGTAAAAGGGGCCAAGTCTTCCAATTCCTATAAGTGACTTGGGCACCACAAATGTTTTTGTAACTCACCCTTGGTTCCATAGTCGTATTTTGGTAACTTACAGGTAGGCGGCATCACTTCTATCAATAACTTCACGTACTGACAGATGTTATTCTGCAACTGTTCATGGAAAAAAAAAACACAAGTTTAAGGGAACTGTGCGGTCATGTCTACCTTATAGATAGTGAAAGCTAAAAATGATATGTACCAAATTGATCTTCAATACAAAATTGGCAAGACTTTGTGAGCCAATGAGGAAATGCAACAAATGATGTTTTTCCAGGAATAGCTGAAAATGGGGACAGATGGGCTATATTAGCAGATGAATAAAATGGGCAAACATAATTGACTCTAAAAGACGATGCAGAACATCATACATTGGGAAAATTCTCTTACATTCTACACCAAGAGCAACTTACCAGCCCCTTCACAATCTTGAGTAACTCTTCCATCACAACTGCTATTCCTTGGTAACCCAATAACTTCACCAAACATCTAAAGTGTGGTGCCCCAACAAAGTTGGTGTATAGGGTGTTGATGGTGCTGTAAGCGTGATTCAGTGGCTGAGGAGGAAATGTAATGATGGATTTGCTCAAAATGATTGAGATTCAGAGAGCCGAGAGGTAGCTTTCTTGACCCTTTTCCTGGAGTTTGGAAGTAACTTCGATACCAGTAATCTCAAAACATGGCACCTGGTTTACCTTTGACTGGCCAACAACTAGGTCGAACATGACACTGATCTTACGTCACCACCAAGGCGTACTAAAGAGCGTTACACTTTTTCCTAACGGTGCCCTGTGCAACCATTTGAAGGGTCCTTTTTAATGAAATTTCAAATAAAAAAAGAAACTACAACAACCTCTTTATTGGATATTAAGGTTATCATCAAAATTAAAAAGTTGATTCCAGTAAGAACTTTTGGACCTTGGTTTTTCCTACTCTGTTAGGCATGATTCACCCGCACTCTAAAATTTCTCACTCAGGTGGTGAGTGGGTACTGGGTGAGTGATGTCAATGAGCCCTACCTTGCTTCCAAAGAGGTAAGACGGTGAGGCTGTAGGGGGTTTGTCCCTACTCGGTGGTTCAATCACCATCAGCTTGGTGCGAACAAACCTATAGAGCAATAAACGGATGGTGTCAGTTTGACAACATGACAACATGAACTATAGCAGAGGCCAGAGATGGAACTGTAATACTCAGGGAAAACTTATGAAAGTCATTTTCATATGGCACACTTGCATCAAACATTGCTCAGAGGGTGCAAAAATATATGAAGGTTTTAGGACATCCAGTGGTCGGAACATATGTCTTTTCAAAAGGCCATGATATACAACCAAAAGCTATGTGGTTTAAAATACATCAGGAAGCTAACATCTCTCAAGTCACATGACTTGGACAAGGCAACCAGCATGACGGTCGCCATGGCAACAGGGTCTAAATAGCACAGGTCCTTGCCAACCAGTAATGAGGAACAACATTATCAACTTCAGACAAGGAAGTACCTATGAAACATTACAACTTACAAAACATACACTTTGACTATGAGCTATGCCTGCATATCACCATGTGAATCTAACTTAGAGCACTTTTATCTTCAAATTTTGTAATGGAAAAAATCATTACTTACACAAGGTATGTAGGAATATAATATACAAGTATACATAAGAG
This sequence comes from Stichopus chloronotus, assembly GCA_021234535.1. Taxonomy (NCBI): domain Eukaryota; kingdom Metazoa; phylum Echinodermata; class Holothuroidea; order Aspidochirotida; family Stichopodidae; genus Stichopus; species Stichopus chloronotus. The sequence goes on along the minus strand of CM037834.1, from coordinate 26,058,974 downwards.
AGCGAGACTGTGGCAGAAAAAAATAGGAGAGAACTCATGGGGGGGATAGGCTGAGGTTCATTTGCTAGTTCAAACAAATAGTTGGCACACTAACTGACTGGCAATCACCCTGGCAACCAGCGACAAAAGTGTATATAATCCAAATAAAGTCAAAGATAAAAATTACAAACAATAACAGTAAAGTCAAATAATGTGGGCAAAGTCTGAATAGAGTCACCTTTCTGTCGATGCATTGTAACAGAAGGTCGGCAGGAAGTCGTAATACAACTCCCAGAAGACATGGAGCGTTATTCTGCCATAGGGAGCCATGACATTGTGGTTTGCCTCCCTCATCATGGCCTCAAAGTCAGACAACTTCAGGTACTTGGAGAGCAGCGAGTGAGTGAGGCGATTCACCTCCAGAAGACTCTCCAACTCCTGATGAAGAAAGGGGGGAAAAATAAAGAGGAAACGTTGGGAAGGTGAGCTTGAAGAGTCAAACACAGCAGAAAAAGTCATGTCTTGAAAGAGACATATTGAGAGTTGAAGTGAAAGTTTATGATTTCTTGTGACAGAGAAAAACAACACTTGAGCAATGTCACTGCTACAAATGATAAGGCACACAGTATTTAAGATGTATGGCATACACAATGAACATCATAAATTAAAGACTAAGTCATCATATCCTCCAGCTTTATGACTTCATGTTAAAAACATTTTTTCAAAGGAACTTCTTGACTTGACTCATAAAGAGTTGAAATCATTGTGAGAGGTGTAAGTTAGTTGGTTTGATTTCTTTCTTTCTCTAAAAACAGCACTTGCAGTGAGTTCTAAGTTCCTTGTGCAACCAACTTAAGGTCTGTGGGTTGAATGGAGAAGCTACTTATTTTGTTTTATACCAACTTAAACAGATAGTGGGTCAACCCACTTCAGTTCTCGTGCTGCATTGAGCTAAGTTAATTAAAAAGAATGAAAAAAAAAGGTCAGCCCAAAGTTATCTGTGTTATACATTAACCATAGGTCAGGACTGGACCTTTTGTAGAGTTTTGTGCGTACAAAAAATCTAACAGATCAGCTTACCACAATACTGGTCAGGTCACTGCTCTCAAATCTCGCGATGGCCAGCTCCAGACTCTTCTGCATTGACGTGCTTATCCTTTGTGTGATCAGACGATTCAGATCGATCGATCGCCCCAGAAGCTAGAAGAGACAATTTCATGAAAGAATGCCAGAATTTTACAAACTACGACAACAGAGGCTGACACAAAAAGAGCTCTTGTCCAACGCCTAAAGTAATGTTAAGAATTTACATCTTATACCTAGATCTGTGGGTTACCTTTATAGTAGCAAAGTAAGACAAACTTTGCATTGTATTTGTCTATTTAGAAGCATGGAATAGTTTAGTTCTTTTCATCTACTTTCTACAAGATCCTTTCATCAAGTGGGTGCGGAACCCCTTGTTTCTGTATGTCAGTGTGTTCTTCCATTTGAATGACAAAAATTGTTTGACGAATTGTTTACCAGTTTCTTCTACACCAAGTCTCTCCTCTCGGTTCTCAGAATGACTTTACCACTAATTTTTATCAATTGAAAGTAGACTGATGGGAACATTACAACACAGAGAGTCTCCAAGAAAATTAATGCTCACTAGCTTTTGAACTAGCATGGAGTACTGAAGGTGAAATTACCGAGGGGGGTGGGAACAAGGGATTGCATAACTGATTAATGCTGACAGTTACCTTCTGTTCTGTAGTCGATCACTAGTGCAATTCCTCCCATAATTAATGTAAGTATTCTACTGCAGTGGTGATATCACTGACTGTTATTTGTCCATTGTCAAACTGCTGCATGAGGAAAGTCACTTTAATAGTGAACCTTGAATAGGAATAAAACTTTGGAATTAAGGATATGAGACTAGGCTGCAGTGGAATACCGCTGCATCGACAAACGACCCATCGGCGCATCTACTGATAGACAAATACTACTTGTACATGAAATGCCATATCTCTGGATGAAAGTCATGATTTGTGTAACTTTGGCTGAAAAACTAAGTTAGTTTTAAGTCCAGACGTAGCAGTTGAGAGTTTTGAGCATGATTAATCAAGCTCCCAAAACATTCTGGCGATCACTGGTGGGTAATTGATCACCGCTATCAGCACCATAACTGACAGGGATATAGCACAGTTGTCAGTTGCACCTCTTTTCATGGGAAATATGAAATTTGGACCAAAACTGAAGGAAGAAATCTCCCCCCCCCCTCCTCAGCTCATTTTTCTCCAGTCCCCAGATTCCTGGAGTCTATCACTTCAAATCATGACCAAAGGAGGAAAAACCTCATCTTACCTGAAGATGACGTTGTCTGAGCAACGTGACGTAACGGTTCACCGGAGGTTGCGGGATGATGATTCCATGGCTCAGGCATTCTTGTCTGAATCTTTTGTCAAGAAGAATGCTGTTGAACAGTGAAGAGCAACGAAAAATGCCATTATCAAAATGGAAGAGGCTTTTCTCTTCTCCTGCAATGATACTGTAGAACGAAGATGCTGCACCTAAAGCCGTAGGATATAAAATTTCTATGCAAACGAATCCAGCCTGAAAGTGCTCGAAGGAAAGAAAACAAGACAATATTACCTGTGATACTGCCACATGACAGAAGATGGCGACATATTAGCAAAATAATTCAGTAGACATTCCATAAATGTCATACATTTATGAAAGAATTACGAAAGTATCGTAGATGGTTCTGTGATTCCTTCTGTCATCTCATGTCATCATTGAGTTATGTATTAAAAGAACCATCATGACTCCTTTCCATACCTGGCTGCTACTGCCTTGTAGTAAGCAAATATCTGCTCACTGAGCTTGTAGACCAGTTGATCAAAGCATAGGTTGACCTGCGAAGGAAAAAAAGGAAAACGCATCAATTACTCTTTTGCCTCCTGTTATGCTAATTCTGAACCACTGTCATATTCAAGAAGCTAAGGGAAAAGGTATCTAATAACCGGAAAGTTGAAGGACTTAGTGATTCCTTGCCAATATTCTTTGAAAACAGAAGACAAATGTATACCAACTTTGAAGTTGAAACACCTAACCCTTTTTGAGATACTGTGTCAGCACAAATTACAAGGTTACAAGGTAAGATGACCTCTGCTGACCTCACATGACCTTTGCCCTGCACCAAAAAAAACTAGTGCAGCAATGCTGCTGTAGCTCACACAATTGAATTGAGGGTTGCAGCCCTATGTTCTGACATACTTTTGTTCCCACACCCCATGTTCTGACACTCATATGTTGCAACACATTCATTCCATCAGGCACCATTTTGGGTCCCAGCTATGATACTTGGCGTAGCACTGATGCATTGATCAGCCACTGCTGTCGGAATTTAAGTGTACATGTCAAACATAAGTGTGTCGGAACATAGGGGTGTTGAAACTTAAGGCAGTCACTGAACTAAGTAGAGGTAATTTTTGTTTGTGGCATTGCAAAATGAAAGTACAGTACTTGGAAGGTGACAAAATGTTACATGCAAAAAGTATGTAGTTGACACACTATCAAGCCTATGACATTATCATATGCCAGTGTTTTGACATGTGATGTTGAAAAATGGTATTTGGTGTACCAGCCATTGTCTTTAGAGAAGGTTAAATCTACTTTAGGCTGTGTGATATGTAAGGATGCAAGGGATAATGTTTAGATCCTGTCAGAGCTGGCTTTGGCTGGATCTAATTTTTTTTTTGCTGTTCTCTGTACATGTTCAAACTTTACTATGGGCAGTAATAAGATAATCCAAATCAATGGACACATTGTAAAAACACTGCAGTGTTGATGATGCAACAAATCAACTCTGTTTATCAACCTATCTACAATGATCACTCAGCCACATGCTTCACTAACTTAATTTGCATGTCAATTTACTAGTATTGGAATGTGATATCAATAGGTGAGAGTTTAGTTGGACTTGATGATCCACAGGGCAGATAGGCTGGCCAGCCCATCCGTAAAATTTGATTATTGTTCACTAGAGTGACCACAGAATATCTCCAGCTAAACCCATTCAATTAGAGTGCCGTGTGCAAAAAAGAGTCAAAATAACACGAAAATCGCTTATAATTCAACTTCCGTTTTGAATATTTCATTTCTAAATAGTACAAAAAATATCCATTTTGACAAAGAATCTATGACCAAAGTTTCAGTCAAAAATACTTCAAAAATGAAAACTCTGAAACATTTTCAAAAAGTTGACGACATCTGCCTGGTTCTATAAGCTCACACAGTAATGTGTGTGAGCTAAAAAAAAAATGACGAGAACATTTGCCTATCAAGAGCTACCAAAATTTGCAGTTTCAAGTTTCAGCACCATGACATTGCTGAGATTTCTTCCCATTTTTTCCCCCCAATTTTGAACTGATTGAACTATTCTGAACTTAAGTTTTCATATTTGGAACTGTGGTGACCACAAATGACATTTGACTCTACATGAAAAACAATAGGGACCATCTGTTCACATTGAACAACCTATACACCAAATTTGAGGTTTAAGCAATTTTCCCTTTTTGAAATACCATCTTTACAAGGTTTTCAAACAATGACCTCTACTGACTTTGCATGACCTTTCACCTCCCAAAACTATGGCAAACTCATCTAATCACCAAGTGCTACCACAGTGTACAGTATTAAGTTCCAACAGTAGTCAATTGCTTAGACAATCTTCCTAATAAGGTTATCTTCTTTATAGAGTTGATAGATTTTCAGACTTTAACCTCTGGTGACCTCAAATGAATAACCTTTGACCACCACAAATTCAATCATGGACAACCTGCAGAGCAAGTTTGAAGTTGAAGTGACATTCTCTTATTGAGATACCATGTTTAAAAGTTTTTCAACTATGACCTCCATGAACCTCAAATAACCTTTGACCTGCACAAAACATGATAGAGATCAGCTTCTCATCAAGAGCTACCACAGTTTAGAGTTTGAAGCTTCAGCAACGCTCAGTTGCTAAGATACCTTCCTTGATTGATTTTCATATTTCCCCCCTGGTAACTTAAAATGATGTTTGAACTACCTGAAAAAGTATAGGGATCATCTACTCAAAATGGACTACCTACACACCAACTTTTAAAATCAAGTACCTTTCCCTTCTTGAGATATGTCTCTACAAGCCAAGGCATCACATACACACATACATGCACACACACACACATATGCATACGCCATCATCATGGTATAGATTCCCTCCCTGCCTAGGGGGAGGAATCAAAAAACCACATGATCAATCAGACATTCACATTAAACTGATGCACACAATATCAAGTGGGATCGGTGGAGGTTGATAATCTCAGTTAAGACTAGTTTGTACCAAGTGTGCTGTACTTCTTTCTAACTTCAATTTTGTTTTGTTGGAAATATTATGGCTGGAAATGAATACAATACGTGAAGTGACTTTTACTTAAGAAAACAGAAGTCGATGATAAGAAGACACAAAACTCTAACTGCGATTAAGAGCACGATCTTACCTCAGCCTCGATTTCATCATAGAGGTACTGTTTCTTGAATTTGGTGAGGGCATATTGGGCGCTATCACTGTAAAGATCCAGAGGGTAAAGTATGTACCTAATGGGTGGAAGAGGGAGAAATAAACTTGACCAGGTTTAGAAAAAGTAAACTCCTGCAAAAATATTCATGTAACAATTTGAGATTCTCTCTTTGTTACCTTGAAAGTCACTGAAGTTAAGGTGTATTTCATTTAACTCAAGACATTTGAGTTATGCTTTTGACATTGAAATAAGAATGACATAATTTGAAACATGTAAACAAGTGCTACAGTTTTGCCATTTAGATACAAAATTTAAGAGCTATGAACTACCAGGTAACAAACAAATGACTTTTCCTCTGATAACATTACTCTTTGGATTTACAGATGCAGGGGCATGTGGGAATGGAGGGATTGTGGACTCTATATGTCAATATCTCACTCCAATACGAGATATGTGATGTATAAAGACCTTGCTAAAATATTTAGATTTAGAATTTGTTCACATGTTCGGGTGAGTCTCTGAAAATAACAATATGAAAAATAATGTGAATAAAAAATAATTCCAACAAAGAAAAAAACTTATTTCATTTCCATCGACTTAAACCAACAAACAAACAATAAGGGATACTGACTCCATCATGGAGGGTTCCTTGGTTTCCAGGATGTGACTGGTGAGGATCCACGGCATTGACATCTCAATAGGAAACTGCAAAATAAAATAAAACCAGAGTGTAAAGAGTTCATTGTGATTCAATGGCGTAACAGAGGTTTAATGTAATGAAGCATGCAGCACCACCTAGCTAATCACAGTGGTCAAAACGTAAAGCAAAACATCGCGTCAAGACAGACAATACACCACCCGCAGTGACAAATTATCATGCAAATTATCAGGTTTGTCCATGCTTCCCTCTTGAAGTATTACTTCATTTTTTTTTTTTTTTTTAACTGAGGCACCTATTAAGTCAGTCCAAGCTTTTCTAGCTGAGATATCAGGTTTACAATGTTTTCACCATACGAACCCTAAACAGCCTGTGAACAAAATTAGACATATACTGAAACAACGTGTGGATTCTACAACTCAGAGTGGTACAGTACAAATGCATACTAACTACACAGTCACTTAAAGGTTCCCTTCTTGAGGTATTGCATTTGTAAGGTGTTAGAATTTGACACCGGTTGACCTCAAATGAGCTCTGACCTCCCTGAAAACAAAAGGCATATTTCACTTGATTTGGTAGACCTTCCTACTAATTATGAACTCGGTTCAAGATTCTCTCCTGGAGATATTGCATCGATAAGACACGACCCCTGGTGACCTCGGATGACACAATATTGCCACCATTACCAACAAGCTTCTCACACTTTACGCTCTGCACCTACATACTACAAACTCACTCAGAGTGGAAATGGAGGTGGCATACTTAATTCCTCAATAAACTACAGATATGAAAGGACTTTGATCGCCAAAATTTGGTGATCAAATAACCGAGACTCTATCCTGTACCTGGATACGCTCTCCCATCGTCATCTCCAAGAAGAACTCCCGAAACCAGAGCTGAGAGATGTCGCAAGACTCTTGCAAGACGGCTGAAAGAATAAACGGTGACAATACTTAATCTCCTATTAAAGTGAAATGTGAAAGAGACACAGACTTTTGGTGGCAAAATGTATACATTTTTAAGTTCTTAGAAAGGTGAAAAGACCATCAAAATAAGATCAGCTTGATGGTGACAAATCCAGAACAATTTATGACAAAGCCTGTCAAGGGTCAGTCAATGGAAGAGGTAAGCACCTAGCCTTGAATGAAATAGCCATAAAAAACTTAGTGATGAAACTTGAATAATGATGCCATAAGGCAGTGGTCCTTAACCTTGTTTGTCCCATTCTGCTTTCCAATCAAGGACCTCAAGCATCCCCCCATCCTGAAATACATCAACATTTAATCTGAAGCCTCAACCACGGTATAGTGCTTTGACCAGTTTCACAATCAGTTAGTAAACACGAGTACACCAAAATGGGTCAGGTGCCATTATCGCACTACAGGTCAGTCACTGGAGTGTCAGATCATCAGACTCAGGAGTATTCTCACAGAACTAAATTGGTTAAGAAAAAGATAATGGATGGATTGACAATCAATAATTCCCCCCATGAGATACAAAAGTTACCCCCTTGGAGAATCCCCCCACAGGTTAGTAACCACTGCTATAGATAATGCCTATCACCGACACATACTTACAGAGACAGACGAACATCAACAAACTCTTTCAACTAAAAGCATAGCGCAAGACCTTTCTGTCAAATCCTGTAATCTACTTGAATCTTCTTTATGTCATTAACTTGATTCTCAATTTTTTAAAGTGACAATTTCCTTACAATTCACACAGAAATCCAAAAGTACTTCCAATCTAACTAAGCATACTTTGTGTTTTAACCCATTTTCTTCTCATGGCTCTGAGAAGTAATTTTCCTTCAGAAGATGTAAGCGTAAATCCCTACAACATCTTTTTGGGTTCCACACTGGAGTAGTTTAATACGACTCACTTGAAAAGTTGAGCATGGATTTGTAAAAGAAAGACCTCTTGTGGAATCTTTCGATGTTCTCGACGACCTGGACGTCCAGCTCTTTCCTCATCGTCTTGCGACCGGTGCTGCCTTTGTCTGCGATCAGAGACTCCAACATCGTTCTCAGCAGGTACAGCTGTGTGAAGTGAACAGTCAAAGAATACACTAACCGAAAAATGAAGGGATGACAGCCAGGGAAGAGAACAGCAAACGTATCAGCACCCCACGCTACTGGAGGAACAACCAGAGTAGTTAGTTTGTTAGCTAAACTGATGAAATTCTTCAGCAACAAATTGAGGGGATCTTTTGCTTCAAGGACTTCAAACTCCACCCCAATATCTTGTTCATAAATAAGATATTGATGTGAAGGAAGACTTCTCTGATCAAGAGAGATTCTCGGTTTTCTCACAATTGGAACATGCATAGTACCACATAACAAAAAATATCTGCAAAAAGTCTTCGTTTTTCTTTGAAATGAAAGTGTGTATTTAACCTTGATACTTATTTAATGCCAGTGAATAGTTTTAAAGGGTTTATTGAAGACTGACTTAAAATTTTCTGAAAACAAGGGTCAAAATTTTTTAAAGTATCATAATGTTTATGTGAGATAATAGAGAACTACAAAGGAATGTCCAATTCTCATGACCAACATGACATTACAGATTTCCCACAATGCAACGCATTGCGAGGGAAAATAGATCAGTCTACACATCTGTGACTTCCAACAAAGCGTGATAACGATACACGGTTTTCAATAATGCAGAGGGAAAACATTCCCTTATTGCATGAGATTTTAGTCTTTCTTACCGGGAAAATGCTTATAAGTAATACGTGAGTAGGAGAAATAGTGATTCATTATTCACAGGGAGCATGTTGCCTCACACTAAGGGTTACCATATTTCTCTCAGCTGGAATTCTGACATAACATTTTGAGACCCATCTGGTGAGGGGTCACCTATGATTAAGTCGATAAATAATCCCTTAAAAAAAGGTTTTGAGGGACTATTGTAGGCCATGTTGCTGAAGGGAAGTGCTTAGTTTATTATGTAAATCAAGCAATCATATTAAAGTAAATTCATTCTTACTGCACGTGCACATGGACAATACCCTATGTATATGGAATATAACAGCTACAGGCATACAGCTTTCAAGATCAGATAATGGCCGGGACAGCCACTTTTCCTTTCAAAAATGTGACAATTCCAATTAAACGGGCCAAACAAACGGTAACCCCACTCACACCCTCACCTGACCCAAACAGTTTGTGTTCACCACTCTGTCACTTCTGTCCTTGCATACCTGTGGATTGAAACCATTTGTGAAACTGACCTTTCTTAACAGACAGGCTAACCAATCCCAACTGAAGGAACTCCGAGGTGAAGTAAACAGAGGAGCTGCTTAATTGTTGATTTACACCTCTTAGTTGTCTCTGAGAACCCCCCCCCCCAATTTTAAAACTAAAAGTAAAAATACAACAAAACACATCCAATCCCTCAGAGGTGTACCTACCAATAAGCAGCTGTAATTTTTCATACATGACAGCTAACCCCAAACAGCAAGTTAACATTTTTGTAATTCCCATACAGTACCTGTGAATGATAGGTCAATCTTGACAAAAATTCTCACACAAGGAAATGCAGATGTCTTTATTCCCAGGAATCCTCTGCTTGCTCATGACCTGCTGTTTTCTTTTCTTTTTTTTTTCTTAGTTCGTTGATAGATGACCCATCACAGGATAAATAAAAAAAAATAACCATGTAGAACATTCTGTACGAAGAGTGACAAACTACTATCCAACACGCGAAGAATGTTTTGGAATGACTATTGATTTGGAGGACAGAAAGTTGAAGCAATCGCTGCAATTCTCGCCGTTCCCTGCACACGGCAAGTTAGACTATGATTTTTCTGAGGAGGATGCTTCAGCAAATCGACAAATGTTTCGGACGGTCCTTTTAAATGAAGGGAGCAATTTTGGAGATAAATTCTTAACAATGAATACACAGAAAATGTTCATAATGAAACAATAGGGAGAGATGAGGGTGGGGTAGACAATAGGGTAAGTCTATGGGTGCGAACCTGTGTGCTTGAAGGTCCAACTGTGATCCTCTGTACATGGATACTGTAGCCAGTTTTGGGGTCCTTCTCTCCTCTCAGGCAGGGGTCGTCTTTCGGTTCGTGACCGTGCTGCCAATGTGCACAGGTCTCTCTCACAGATTTGATAATGCTGTGGTAGTGTAAAAAAAATGCACAGATTATGGAGCAAAAACCACGGCATGGTAGAAAGAAAAACAGCATAATGACACAAAACATGTCTACAACAACTACACAACACTGAATGGAGATGCAACAAAAAAACACACACAACATAAAACAAAAACATAACAGCAAATAAAAACAAGTATGAAGACAAAAAAAGACAATTAAAAGAAAATAATAATGAAAAATGATGATAAAACAAATTACAAAAAATAACTACAAAAACAATGAACACAATTATAACAAAAATGAAAAGGGCATGAGCAGCAACAATGAAACCAATGACGAGCACAAAACACAACAATAAAGCAAACCGACAAAACAAGAATGAAGCAAAAACAACAAAAAAATAGAAACAGACAACAATAGATAACAAAGAACGAGAACAATGAACATGATATAAAACAACAGTAATGAAACAGCACAACAACAAAAGCAAACAAGACTACTGAAAACAACACAACAATAATTATAACAGCACAACAATAACAAAGATAAACATAACAACATAAGCAAAAGCAGATCATTTACAAGGACAAACCATATTTACAATAGCAACAACATATGGCAATAAGAACAACAAACACCCTTGACTTGTTCTTCAAACAAAAACAATTTTATACAGTTTGCATAAAGTATTTTCATGAGCATTGCCACTTTTATTGAAACATGCACAGAAACTGTTACCTGACTATCAAATTCTTCTTCTTCTTGATAGCAAACCTAAGAGGATCCCTCAGAACGATTTGTACGAAGTCCTGCATTTCTGCATAGACTGTTTGGCGTATGGCCTCCAGGAAGACTCCCTCCATGCGGTTCATCAACACCTGCAGACCCTTGATCATGGCTACCAACTCTATGAGGGCAAACTTTTCCTTACTGCTGTAGTTGTATCTGATAGCCTGATGGCAACAAACAATAACATCAAACAATATCACATTTGTCAATAAAACAATTTCCTATACCTGAATCACAATGGACGACAGTAAAAGAACATAGCAGGCGATACCAGCAGCGGTGATGTTACCTCTGATGAAAGACAATAACAAAGTTTAAAAATAGCAATAAAACTAATTTGACAAAACAAATTGAAAATAATAGAAACAACAATAACACTGTTGTCAGAGAATGCGATAGTAAGAAACCTGGAAATATTTCATAACAGTCCAGTGGCAACAACATACAGCAGCAAGCAACAATACAACCAATTTGTAAAAAGCAAAGCAAATGACATAATAACAAATAAAATTTCTCAAGAGGCCCAAAGCAATCTACTAGTGGACACTTGTAAAGAAAAAAAAACTGATTGCTTAGTGCACATGAGACTATATTCTACAAGTCCATTTTATTCCTCGTTCCTCCTCATCTCAAAGATTAAAACTAAGTTTTGACTGGGTGGGGAAATTTTATGCACGGAAATGCTCCGTAATTTGGAAGGTTAATCACTTATGAGCCAGACAAACCCAAAACTTGTTACAATACATTAAAAATAGGTGCATGCAATGACAAGACACTGAAGAGAGGATTTGCAAATTGAAAGACAATCTTCTTATTTCGTTGCGATGGTCTGCAATATCTCATTCACCCACTATGGAAAGATCACAGAGCAAGTTCTACTTTTGTAAAGTGGTACGTTGTGGCAAGTAATGGCAAAGAAAACAATAAAATTCACAACAAAATTGCTATTTTCCCTTCACATGTGCAGACTAGAAGGATAGACGAAACAGTGCCTGAAGACATCTTACCCGTTCATACTCTTCTGCTTTCTCCGGCAAATTCGGATTCGAGAATTTATCGGCGGGATGGATCAGTTTCCAAGAAAACTGTCGGAGATAAGATGTTGGTAGAATAAGATGAAGATTCTGAAGCAATTGTTTTAGAAATGACAACTCACAAAATATCACATCGTGATCTTTGCTGCTGGAAAAAACTCTACGAAGCTGCGGGATACAACCAGTTCTAGCTTTGAGTTGCATCGGTCCCAAAACGACTCACTGTGATTCAAGGCTGACATGGTGATGCTTTTGGTATTTAGTGGTGTTTATTTCTATTGCAAAGTGCCTCATAAAACCTTCAATTGTGTTGTGCACTAAATCAAGTGTCATTTACATTTTAAATGGCCCTGAACTTACTAGGTGTACAACTGTGGCAATGCACATTCGATTAAACTGCGTGCGTATGCAAGAATAGACGTAATGACACCACTGTAAATACAAGTATGATTGGCTCAAGCATTCTTGCAGTGAACTTACATTTTATGACACAGCTAAGTTAGGTTGACAATACTATTATTTAACTCGGTTTTCTTTTTGCAACCATCTGGTTTCTGACAGCAAAAAAAAATAAAAAAACATGCAGCCTCTGTGACAAAATGATGTAAATGAATGTCACCATTTCTGTAGCTTCTTCTGTGGAATGAACCACCTTAACCAAACCATCATCCAATACACTTTGGTAGCTCCAAATTAGTAAAAGAGATTGCAGGGACGTAGAATGTTTGTCAGAGTATTGACTACACCATACTTCACAGAGTTTGAAGAATTTAACAAAAATTCTAATCACGACTGGAGAATGAACACGGTCTAACAGTTCTAATTTTTTTTTCATCATTTTTATCATTTCAAAATGTTGTCGTTTGTTCCAAAAGGACTTCACAATACGGTGAATTCAGTCTCCTCCAGCTGCCTGTCATTTCAAGACGCACACAGAGATGAACAAAGTTTCGGCAAAGTAGAATGCAATAAGTGCAAAGACGGCTTTCTCGTGAAAGATGGAGGCAGGTGGTATTGAGACAGATGCGAAAATGAGATTCTACATGCATGACAAAATTGTGGTTTTGCTCAGGGGGTTTGAGAACTTTGTATTGGTAAATGTTAACGGGGAGTTGTTAAACACTGCTGTTCAGGCAGACTCAGAAAGGATCTTTACCCAACTAAGGCAGGTCTTTAGCCAAGTGAAGCCCCACCTGCTTCTCTTGGCCCAGCCTCGAATGCCTATAATAACAAGCCATACTAGTAAATTTATTACAATTTCCAGTCATCTACATAGCCAAGGAAGGGGGGCACAGGGAGCAGCCTTGAGCATAGTTTGGTTTTTTTTTTCTTGACTTTTTATATCGCTAGTATCTACTCAATTTTTATGTGGTAGGCCTACAATTTCTGGCCTTAAATGGCCTGAAAGGGATGATTCCCAGTGATCTGGGAGGTATTTTAGCCAAAATGTTCTTACACGCTTTGTTCCAACCTGTGGCGATGCTATGTTCCTTTTTCCTTGACAAATTGGTGGCTAGGCTGCAAGTAATGCTCTCTTCAAACAGATCCATTTCACATACTTTGGAAAACTACTACAAAATACATAATTCTAAATCTTCTCTGGTCAATATTTCAGTCATCAGCCATGTCATCAACCATATCACAAATTGTCATAACCACTCACCAATTCAGTCAGCACCGAGGTCCACCTCGAGAGAAGACGGAGGCCTTTAAGGGCCAGATTGTAAAGGGCAGTATTCTCTTTTTCTGATCGTGCAGTGTCTTTCTGAGCGGTTGTGACCTCCTGCAAAAGAAGAATACAAATACATGTTTGAAAGTTTTTACAGGTTTTAACCTCAGGAAAAAAAAAACATGTAACAGATCATACACATGCACAAAATTAAGATTTATTCATCATTTTCAAACAGCATCATGGGTCATATCTGAACACACCTCAATATTTATGTCACCTGTCAGAAGCAATGACATATAGAGAGCAGCCGTACAATGCCACAGCTCTGTTTTGTGCAGTCTGTTCTCAACATATACTTCCCTGTGACCGCCAAAAAAAGACTGTTATCTTGATAGACTGAGGTAAATGGTAGCATGTAGTTGGCTGTCCGCTATCTTGCCCTTGTCTTTAAAGTTCTTGAAATGATAAAGACAGATTTATATCACAACCATCTGGACAACCTGTACAAATTTTCCACAAACCAACCTTGTTGCTGTGTCTTGCCAAAGCACTGATGTACTTAGCATGTTCCTCCCTGAGCAGCGGAAGCCTTTCTATGATGTTGTACTGAGGCGTGGCGGCATTTCCACAGCTCCAGGTCGACTTGTTGCTTGCATAATTCTCACTCTTTGTTATGTATGAGAACACAGGTATCTGGATGTCGCCATAAAGGGGAACCACCTCCAGTTGCTGTTGAGAGGCAGACAAAATCCTTAAAGGTTTATGGGTTTGCATGATATGTAATTTCAACTTGAATGCAAGAAATGGATGGCAATGAAAAAAAGGCCTCCTGAAGCACTGTTACAGGTCCAACTTAGGGATTTACTTGAAAAAGAAATCGAATCCACACAGTAATAATTTAGTGTTCAAAATGTGCACAACAGTTTTTTGGGTCTCTTCAGCACATTGTTACAGAATCAGAGAAAACCCAAATGTTGGACAGACAAACGCTGCTAGAAAATGTTCCATTCGGGTAGCAATTTTATCATTTTGTGTAGCAAAATGAGATTTGACACCAGGGAAATTAGTCACTGCAAAATGACATGAACTTTCTTCTGACTGAGAGGCCATTCATAAAAAAACAAACAATACTTCACTTGGCGTGTCAAATCAAAACCTCTGGGAGACCACTTTGAGAAAGAATCTCAAAATGAGGAGTGAGGACCTCTGTGTCATGAGGCGGGAAAGAAAGGACACTAGATATAAGTGATGTAATTATTCAGGAAATAAAGGATTACTTTGAAATGTCTGTACCTTGAAGACTTTGTCCACTCTGTTGATGTTGATTTTCTTTTTCTGGTCCATTTTGTAGATACTGTTTTCCCTGCCGTCCATCAGAAATAATCCAAATGCAATGACCTAAGGAAACAAAGCACTCAACCGTGAATCCACCTTTAATCATCTAGCAAATCGACTAGACTGCAGTCGTGACTTCAGACACAACACACGATAGCCTACGAGCATCGTGAACCTCGGACGATAAAAACCGGGCAACCTGTATGTGGCTTCTGACAATAGCATATCTATGCTAAGAGAATCATAGGTCGCAGTGATGCCTCAAAAAAAATTCACTTCAGTTGACTTAATTATTCCAAGTGGTTATTCAGACCACTGCAAAGTTGCAGAAATTATGATATATTGTCATTCAGGATTCTTATACTTCCTCCCCTCCGGAATTCCATGACCGCTACAGCATACACTTCACAACTTTCTACCACTTTGCCTGACATGTCATTTATTCTACATTTTTTGAAGGACATAAATATAACTAGAATTAATTGGATCATGTCGTGATTTGTTCTCCGTCTCTTTTGAAATTTCATGACTTCTACAGGAAGTTCATCCTTTTCGATGACTTCAAAGTCTGAAAAATGCAGAATCAAAGTTCCATAACTCTGAGGGATTTTTGTGTGAACCCTGTCATCGTTTCCGGATGCCTTTAAATAGCAAAATGCTGACACACTTTGCACTGAAAGATATTGATATTCCTCAGTTTTGATCCTCTGGGGAATCAGGTCAACTGTCCTCTGAAGCAATCTTTCCAATTATAGGACATCAATTAATGAAAAATTAATGATCTAATTGATCATACAATGACACCACAGGACCAGTACACTGAATGCAAGGAAGATACCATAATGGATGAGTAGTGAAGTGCAAATCCAGTATAATTTATCAGACGAAGCAAATTGTGCAGCACATTTTCACCCCCATTTGCCTCACAACAACTTCACCCACTTCAAAGACTCTCCTTTAGGAGAAAGAGTCTTTGTGCAGTGAGGACATAATGCTGTGCTCTGAAGTGGTCCACCAAGAGATCCACGACGCCGCACAGACGAAGCAAAGAGTGCAATTTGCAGGCTTATGTGGCACATGAATCGAGTTTCAGAGGCGTTTCATTGACAACTCCACAGACTCACCTTTACGAGCATGTGTTTCTCTGCCGGCAGCACATAATGCTGCGCTTCGAAATGGTCTATGCAGAGATTCACGATGTCACAGAGGAGGTCCTCGTAGCATTCGATTTTGGTGATGTTCATCTTGAGGGTGTTTGTGATCTGGTCGTTGTTGGCCAAAAACATCACCACTTCCTGAGACTCCTTCAGGGTTTGGGGATCTGCCATCACTCTGAGAAACTGGGCAGCTCTGGAATAAAAGAAGAGACCAGACTTCAATACTGATCTTGCTGAAGCATTTAGTGTGATGACGTGATACAAGAAGTTCACATCTCCTTGTGGATCTGAACTATGTTGAAGAGTCTCTTCGCAATGACAAAACTGTTGTCAATGTAAACTGAACATAATGCCAACACATCACTCAAAAGGTATTTGCCTATGAAAATTTTACAAATCGTATCTCAAAAAAAAAAGTTGTGCAAAACCTTTGGCAGAAGAGTTCTCTTAAATATTTAAGGTTTCAGACGATTTAACATAACTATTCACTTCGTTTCTCCTGCTGAAATGACCAGGGTGATGATGCTAAATGACATCCTATCACAGTGAATCTTTTTAGGCTTCCTATGCACTTGACAACGGTTTTGCCATCCTTTAAGCCATTTCTGAGAGCAGTAATTACCGTCTGTATGCGGCATAGTCATTTCTGATGCTTGACTTGATGTTTTTCAAGGCATCCAAGACCGCAAACATGTTGATCAACTTCCCGAGAGTGAGGAGGTAGGCCTCGGATACGAAGTCTTTCCTCCTTTCGACATGACACAACCTCTTTATATCTCTGCAGAAGACATCAATGGCTCTTTGCTGCAATATATAAAACAAAGATCATTCCACAAATTAATTGATGTGGTACGAAGAATACATGGAACATAATAAATTGGCCTCAGAGGAAGCATCAACTTATCAATTTCAATGCACCACTTGGGGCTCCTGACGTTGAACTCACCTGAAAGTACATGAAGTTCACAAGCTTTGCAACTTCCGGTTCCATGACCTCGACAAACTTCTGATAAATTTCAACTCGATTTGGTTGTTGATTAGATTTTATCTGATCGAGGAAATTGAAGAAAGAGTTGGTGTGAATGCAAACAACTAAAATACTCTACACAAGAAGCGACTTTCTAAGTGTAACAGAACTGAAGAAAGACAAGAATCAAAGTGCTCAACACTGTAGCATAGTGCTGGGATTTTCCCTCCATGCTGCCACGAATGAGGGGGGTCATTGACAGATTGCAAGAATTATGTTACCTGCAAATAGTCCACTTCCTCTTGTCAAAAAGACACTTCCAACATTTTAGACAAGGAAAATTTTGTTATCATAAAATAAAATGTTACTGAAATGGATCAGGCCAACAAGCCAACTGAGTCTTTTGATTTTCCTTAAGTGCCAGGGCATGTGCCATTGGGAAGGGGGGTTAGTGGGGTATTTGTCCACAAATTTCTTCATATGGTGCAATTTTGGACAAAAAGTGCACATAATTGATTTGTGACAACATTTTTCTCAGAGTGGAATTTTAGACACCCACCCCTCACCCACAACTGTTAGAGGGTTGTGCCAGCCCCGTGTGTGACCAATTTCAGACATTCCAGGAAAACCAATATTTAAAAATTTTCAAGCAGCCATTTCCATTTTATTAGGCAAAAAAGAATCTGCATGTCATTAATTAGCACTTGTAGTATAATTTGATGTGGATAATAGTGCTGAACTACTGTGTCCTGGCTACCATTCACTTCCAAACAGCAGTTTGCTGTGAACAACGAGATAATTTTTCACTTCTTTTTGAGAAAACTTCTTTAGTCTTATAGTCCACTTACAGCTGGCATGGCCCTGGAGCAGCTTCTCCATGTGTAGAGGGTAACAGCGTAAGTTTCTCCTTCATCGAGCAATTTGTTCTGGAAAAGAAATTTATAAATGTGATGTGTAAACTAGGTAGATGGTATAAGTCCTTTTCAAGGAAGCTAAATCTTGGTAAAGAAGTGGGATGGGAGCACAAAAACCATCTTCCTTAAATTTCTCAGGGCTGTGATGGTTGAAGAAGAACTCTGATCTTGCAACATGATGGACGATTCCCGACTTGAGATTTGCTGTTTCTGTTGCTGATGGATACTGTACGTCAGCAGCAGAGCCACAACATATCTCAAATGGACCTCTGAACTTAAGGTATAAATGAGTACTGTACCTGTGGGGGGTCTTGGGTAGGACTTATTATAAACAGCATTGCAAGAGCTTACAGCAACACCAATAGGTAGCCATCCAACCACCCCACCCCACCAAAGTCCAGCTACACTTCCATCTCTATGTGCCAGTACTAATAAATGAACAGGTTTAAATATATCTGAAAAGTTAGCACTGACCAGCAAACAGTTGTTCCAGCACTGCTGCAATTATCTTTAGGGAATCTAATTAGTTTTATTATTGTTATCTCTAAAGTCCACAATATATAACTGTAAGAAAACCCATTTTGCAAGCAAATTAAAGAAAATTAAACAATTTTCCTATTTTTGCTCTTTGGTGTTGAGATTTGTCATTGTGTCCTGTCAAGTTCCCATTACTCAGCAAATACTGTACATTAGTTAAGATAATGTTACAACTTTCGTTGGCAAATGATTGTATGGATCTACTGTACTATTCCTGCATTCCCTCTCTTGCTGCAAAAGAAGATGTTAGAGAAAGAGTTTTCTTCTTGTTTGCTACAAAAAGAAGGCATTATACCTAGAATAGATATCATAGCTTTACAATAATCTAAATAAAGTCTAAGAAATGCCAAAATCTACACTCACTAATTCAGAGTGGACTGTTGCTTCCTCTGTGTACTTTGCAATGCCTGTCACAAAGGCGGTTCTGTCTTCGAAGTTGGTGTCAAAATTTGGCTGGTAAGTGATTGAAAGAGCAGCAGCCTCTATGCATGGCTGTTGGTCTGGCAGAGGCAGCTCTTCCAAGAGGTCCACGTTGGAGAGTGCATCCTCCAGGGAAATAGCTGGTCCTCCCGACATCTTGTCCTGCCTGCCTCTGGGAGGTGGAGTAGATGCTTGCTGAACTACTGTAGAGGCAGACCACATACGAAAACCATCGGTTTATATTTTCATGCATGGTTGTTTTCGATCATGTCAAGATGGCAATGAACTAAACAGATTATTGTGAAGTAGATCAAGTAATAAATATGATTCACAGAGTAGCATTTAAGAAAATTTCACACACGAAAATCAAAATAATACACCGATTGTGATGACTCTATTATAACTTTGTCATTTTCTTTAACTGATTTCTTATTGAGCAACAGTTCTATGTAGGATAATTTTACCACATGTATTTGATTGTCAACTTTGTATTCCATCATACAGAACAACATAGAGCAAACACTATGTGGCAACAATATCCAAATTTTCAAATTGATATTGTACAGCACATATGAATCCTCTTTTGTCACAAGATTTAACAATCTAAGCATTACCATCAATTCAACACAACAATATTAAAGGATGTCATCATAAAAAGAACTTGAAGAAACAGTGCATTTCCACTGAATGTCATCTTTGTGTACTATGCATTATGTGATGTGAAATAGATTCTGTATTGAAAGACATTTCATTTGCGACAAACTTTATGAGCCCTTATGTATAACCCCGAGCCTTGAATTCTGAGGCATTCTAGTGCGATTGCACACCATCACATGCCTCAAATCACTGTGAAAAGTGTGATTTTTTGCACACCTAGAAAAAAAGTGGGAACACAGACAATCTATGAAAGTTGTATAACATAGCACACCTACCACACTCCTTAATTTCCTGAGAGGTGGGATTTGTAGCACACCTGGAAAATCAATCTAAAATCCAAGGCCAGTAACTCTACATTAGTCCACAGTATGTGCAGGTAAAAACAGCATTGAAAAGTTTCAGCTTCTTCAACTGTCCATGGAGAAATGACATCAGTCAATACAACCCTTTCCCTGGTGTGTAGTTTGTATCATAGGACAGTGTTACAAGGGATTGCTTGTCTTGTGAGGCAATTCAGAAGTTACAGTATATTGCAATATTGTTTGGAATAATTTTCAAACAATATTGTGCCAACGGATTTTCCAGGTGCGCTACAAATCACACTCCTCCGGAAGTGAAGGAGTGTGGTAGGTGTGCAGTCTTACTAAACTTGAATTCATAGATGTACAGTACCTGCGTTCGCACTCCTTATCTCCTGTAGGTGTGCAAAAAATCGCACTTCTCACATAGATTTGAGACAAGTGATGGTGTGCAATCGCACTCACATAGGTAAAGTTCTTCAAGGCCTGGTATTACACAGTAATGCAGTCTGATCTTAAACAGTGACTAGCTATGCGGAAGATTTGAGCACTGAGCCTCTCAACTTCCCCTTTAATATTGGAAATTTGCTAGACTTAAGGCCATAAATAATCTGCAATTTTTTTTCACACTGTTTTTACTTGAAAAGTTAAGAATTCATTACAAAGGAACCTATAATACCTATAAACCTGCATGCATTTTGAGTTCATGCACAGCAAGTTCTTGAGTGCCTTATTGAGTTTTGTAAAATTTATTTCCTCTGACAGCTAAGTTACAGCAATCAAGTACAATGATGATGGGTGTTAGATACATGAACTTAAAAAACTCTATACAAACATTTATCAAAGCTGTCAAAGCATACTCTTGGATATATTTTTCATAGGCCTACATGCAGTAGCTGTGAGGCATGTTAAGATACAAAAGATGTTGTTCTGTTTGAACTTCACAACTTAGAATTGAGCAAAGCTTTGATCTACCATATTTGCTAAATCAGTCTTTTATTAGTCTTAATTGAAACATGTATTGCAAATTTGGTGGTGAAGGAGAGTTACTGTATGATGACTTAGTACTGTAGCCAAGGTCATGAAGTAGAAAAATTACACATGGTAAGCACTACCAGATGAACCACAATGAGCCAACAAGTAACATAGCTACACTGAATTTTTTGGATGGAAACTTTTTTATGGAGTAAACTTTCAAGATCATATGAAACTACATATGAAACAAAAGATGGGGTGAAAAATGGTTGCAAATAACAATTGCATTACTTTAGCAAGAAGGTACCTGGAATTGATTTTGATGAAATACTATGTCACTCTGTTAAGATTTCACTTTGTTTAAGTTGGCTGCAGCAACACTGATACTGCAATAGCTAGGGATTTGTGACTATAGCATGGATAAATAAAACGTCATGCATCGAACATAAAACCCTGGAATTACTACGTGCTGGAAATTCAAAATCCCTAAAAGTTTACTAATCTTGTTTAAGCACATCTAAAGTTCCTTTTTAATGTAATTTGAGCTAATCTGGTAGGAATTGTACCTCAAACTCTGTTATTTTATACAACATTTACTTGGGTTAACAATATAATGTAAACCTGCCAAACTTTGTGCACCTCACTTACATAAAATAAACATGAAAATCATTACATGAAGAGTGTCCTTTTAAACAAATCCTACGTGTAAATCTACAGCAACAACCTGTGAATAAGCTGGCAACATAAACGGTCATGAACAGTTCCACTGAGTGATCAAAATGATGTGGAAATTTGTGACATTAAGCAGCAACTGTGAATAGGGTGCTTTAGGCCGAGTCTAGAGCTCCTGTGCAAATGCAGCACAGTAAAGTTGACAAATAAGACAAGGGCAACAAAAAGACAGTGTCCCAGCTTACTTCTAAGTCATTTCAAGGTATAGTAGTAAAAACATTGTCAAGCTGCTTAGTCCACTGAATTTTCGGATTTTTTTTTAAGGGGTGCGTGAAGTCTGCGGGGTGCGCGAAGTTTGGTGTATGTACTATACAACTGCATAAAAAAGAGCGGTTCCTTGTAGTTGTATACCATTAAACATTACCAATGCCTATTCAGCAGTGCTGGAAACAAACATTTCCTTGAAGGGAGTCTAAATAACTACCTCACAACATGCTCACCATAGTACTTGCTATTTTGCATGACTATAGTATATTTAGTATTCTCAGAGAGTCATAACACATTCAACCTTTAGGTTTGTATTGTGCCATCACTGTCAGTGTTAGTTGTTACGTACCAACACATACCCGTGTTGTATTGCATTATGGCTACCGCAGTTAGGCAGTAGGATTGTTTGTTACATTAGGCCAAATGCACTATGCAGTTCTTACGACTTAACTGAGCCCGGTACACATCCAGCATGATGGACTCATTTCTCTGAGAGGATAACACGTTTAAGATTCATAAATTCAATAAATTTCCATAGTACTTACGTCCAATTAGTGCCCTGTGTTCTCTAAAGTGCGAAATATGTTGTTCAAAGGAAATTTAGATGGCCCAACCCTCTCCGTAAACCAGGAAGAAGCCACCAAGAAGCCTAGTTATAGAACTGGAGTGACTATAAGCTGACTATCGAAATGAGCTGAAGTAGGTTCATCTCATGGTATAGTGTGGCTATATCAGCTTCACGGTGTTCCTCCTAGCAATTCTGCATTCACATCTGGCCAGGGTGTCTACCTTTACCAAAATTGCAACAAAATCGGGCTGAAGCTAGCGAACAATAAGAGCGAACAACAGTGGCACCGGTAGGCCATCAATAACGCGGACAGATAAATACTAGAGTGTGCATATTCTACTAAGGAATCCTATAATGACCATGGTAAGAGGCGTTTGAGGAAATGCAACACGGACATCATGGCTGATTATTTTTATGGCTGATGATCGAATTTATGTTGGCCGAGTGTCAATAATATTCTATTAAAAAATCAGCACATTAGGAAACCTGAATTTCAAAGTGATTTTGATTAACAAATCAATGTTGTGAATGAATATCGGGATAGAATTGCCGAATCCAAAACTCAGCACATATGTTACTTAGTCTGACTATATGGCAAGAGAGGACGATTGAACGACGGTTTTAGCTAATAAATCAACGATGTAACTGAACAGTATTTAGATACTGGTTACATGTGAGTAACATTAAATAACACCCCTAGTGGAGTAGACAATTGTCAAGGAGAAAATTGTAACGTTAAAAGCAGAACTTCAGGCGAGATCTTGTAGTTTTAACAATTGTTTCGACTACCAAATCAACATTGTATGTCAGGTATATAATGTGACATGTTGGATTTTCAACACAACTTTTAGCTAACACATCAACATATAATGGGGTGCTGGTTGTAACTTGTAGGTGTCATCAACCACAATGACCACACAGCCGATAACCTTGGGGGAAACTGACAAGGAGAAAGATCCTTGACCATTTCCTCCTATGTGATAGTGGGTGAGCCCCCTACAACCAGCCTTCCTGTTATATAGCGTTACAATGTTGATTTGTTAGCGAAAACTAGTGGTGTTGAAATTCCTGTATGATGCCAAGATCTCTTTTTATACATTTGCAGTTTTCCACGATTAACTAATAGAATGGCAATTACGCACTTTCGTAATAATGAAATGGTTAACCTTGCTCTTATTGTTCGCTGTTATTGTTCGCTAGCTTCTACCGAGTTTCAACAAGGCTGCTGACCCTTCGCCCGGGGTAATTTGACTGCTATCGATACAGTTGCACTTGCATCAAAGAATGTCTACAACATTTCACTCTTTGCTACCCCGACCGGTTGAACCTCTTTGGTTCAAAATGGACACACCCTTAGAAGACGAAGAAGAGCTCTCAGAAGAAGAGAAAAATCATGAAGCATGGGTAATAATTAAAACACCATACATTGCTAGCAACATAGCTGATTGTCTCATTGTAACTTCGTCAGTTTGATTACTGTATATTGGTACTGTACGTATGTGGGCGGTACTGTATACATCGGAGCTTAAAGGGAGCTTAAAGACAAAAACTCATCACCCTGGACAGTTTCAATTCTCACAACCACCTACCTCAAGTCCCTCCCTCAGCCTGTGTTTAATTCCTCCACATGTGTAATCAAAACAATGGATCCCTGTGTTCGCTGTGTACTACGAACTGCTCAGCATCTTTCGAATTTGCTGTCAGTCTAAGAGTACTGTAACTTAGAACCAGTTGAGAATTTTGCTTTCCGGGAGGTAAAAATATAGCTTAGGGTGAGCAATACAGCCTTTAACTGCATGTGCAAAATTAAGTATTCCCTGAATTAAAACACTGGTCAGTGTTCTAAGTTACATGTTGCATGCAAGGTTCTGCAATTGCCAGGATAAACAACTGTGAAATGCAGATCTAGGTTAGCATATCTTAGCCTACATATTTTGTTGGAAACATTTTGTTGCATTGAACTTCTGATTTTGTTCAACAGTAGGTCAAGGTAGCAGTCTGCTCTATTGTCTTGACACATTTAAAGACAAAGACTCATCGCCCTAGATGTTCCAATTCTCCCAGTCACTTATGTCCACCAGGCAAAAGTGCTGGCAGCTCTTGGATCATTGATGAGTTACTGCCTTCAAGGTGAAACACTATACATGTAGGTGATGCACATAGACACACAAATTTTATGCTCAATGAATCCCATGCTTTTCAGTCCGAATTAGGAATGCATGGTTGGTCTGTTAGAATATTTTTACCGTTTTATTTAGTCTCAGTTTGCCAATAGCTTGAACATTTCACAAAGTATTTCCTGCCTTGTGTAGAATTACCGTACCAATTTACAGTTCCTCGTAATTGTAATGCTTATTTTTCATGATCGTGAACTGCATGGGTCCACATGTATAACCATTGCTTTGCAAAGCAGATGTGCAGTGATCGCTTTATCTTCTCAAAAATGTGAGAGTTCTACAATAAAGGATCATGCTTGTTATTGGTGACTTGATTGTTGACTCTCTGACATTGAAAGATTTTAGGTTTTCAGTTAATTGTTATCAGTGTTTGTATGTTCATGAATCCACAGGCAATATTTAATTTTCATGTATTATCATGTTATACATCTCAAAACAGATTACATGTTTCTTCTATTTTCTCTTATACCTGCAGTTACAGAACATAAGAAAAATGGGACATAATTTTGTTCCAATTGGGAAGACAGCTTCAGAGGTAAACTCATGGCTTTCGGAATTGGCAGAGGGTTCATAACAGATGTTTTTTCTGACCAGATCGTTGTTATACAGAAGCCAAATTTCAGATTGTCACTGT
The DNA here is from genome assembly GCA_021234535.1 of Stichopus chloronotus. Classification (NCBI taxonomy): domain Eukaryota; kingdom Metazoa; phylum Echinodermata; class Holothuroidea; order Aspidochirotida; family Stichopodidae; genus Stichopus; species Stichopus chloronotus. The sequence continues at coordinate 26,033,615 of CM037834.1, read as the reverse complement.
GTACATTGTTTAAAAATGGTTGGTTTGCCTGAAATGTTATTTTGTTTGAAAATGCATGTGCAGTGAATAAGATCAGTGGTGAAAGTTGTGTGACCGAACTGTTTGATTGAAATTATCTTCAAATACCTTGATGAGAGCTTGAATATTTAGCCATGTTTAATTTACCTTAATGTATCTTTTTAAATGCTTGTTTACTCACCACATCAAAGCACAATGGCATTTTTCGTAATTTTTATCTTTTGTCAAGTTAAATAGACTTCAGACTATCAGATACTACTCTCAGTGTCATGTGATGTGCTAGTTAATTCCAATCGTTAGTTGTAACATTAAGCGTGAAAACGTAGTGTGGACTGTAGTACTAAAATAAGTACAGATATAAATGTATCAGAGGTAGTAAGTTGACCTTTTCATAGGGTCAACGTGTAACTAAAGTTTGAAAAAATTTCTGACAGACCTACGATGAAGAAGATGAAGAAGACGATGATGATGTAGACACGGAGGGTGATTCTGAAGAAGCTGAGGAACCTGAGGTGGAGGACATGCAAGAGTTTGACCTGGATTCACATGATGATGCTAATGAGGCAAGTTGTACTGTACATCATAAACTTTCTAAAATGTGTAAAATTCAGTAATGATACCTGGAAAACCTGTCTGGTTTTGATGGTAGTCGTATCTGACTTTGCGTGTGCTGTCGCATCAGTGCTCGTAAACAAGATGTCTGGTGAAGGTGGAAGCTCTGGCTGGTCTCATATTTTGGTGTGAAGCATGCCACATTAAGTACAAGAAAAATACAATTTTCAGAAGAGTTCAAAGGTCATTTGAAATCAAATGACAACAACAACTCTTAAACCCCATGTAAACAATACCTCTGAAAGGGAAACCTCGACTGATCACATTAATACATGGATGTAGGTGTACCACATTTAATTACAGGAACTGATTTCATATTTATTATTGCACATAAGCCTTATTTTTAATGGATATCATAGATTACTTGAAGGTCAACGGTGGTCAAATTACAGAGACCTTGTACAGATATTACCTCAAAATTGGAAACTTTGACTGAGTTCATATGTAATGATGAACTGCACTCAGTACAAAAGGTACATTTTGAATCAAAGATAAAGGTCATTTGATGTCAAGAAGGGTGAGATCTGAAAAAGGTTTCCAAACAGTATGCGTCAAGAAAGGAATTTTGAAAGAAGTTCATTCTTTAATACAAAGGTATACCACATTAAGAACTAGAAATCTACTCTTCTGGGTGATATCCATATGAATTGGAGTCAACAGGAATCATTAAAGTACAATTTTTCTGACATAGGGAAACTTGAAGTGAGTTTATAATAGTATGTAGTTGTCCAACATTGAGTAAAAGTAGTTGCTTATTCCTGCTGGAGATCAATAGTCGACAGGGGTCGCAATGCAAATACCTTGGTAAAGTTATAGCTGACAAAGGCAAGCACAAGCTTGCTTCATGGTTGATATAATAGTGTACTTTCTTGAGTTGAAATATATTAGTTTGGTCGGAAGTAAAATTTCATGTTGATCAAGAGAGAATACCGTACATTGTGGAAACCTCATAAACGGATACCCTTTTGAGGAAGTTTGGCCTGACTCCATAATTCATGTATTGAGTGCCAGAAATGTATAGTGTTGTTGTTTTAGTGGAATTCAAAGGTCATTAAGGGATCATATGATGAAATTGTGAACCAGACATATCAGAAAGAGAAGATTGGGCTTTGTATTAAATACTATTTGTATTAGATTCACTGCAATTTTTTTTTTTTTTCTGGTGGTCATGAAAAGTCATCAAGGGGAATGCAGGGCAAACTAACATTTTTAAATCCACACACTGTGAAAAGGCATTGTTAATGGAATGTTTGCAGGTATTTTTCTTCTTTTTTGCTTTACAAATAAGTCACTGTCATCAGCCACAGAAGGGGGTGCTATTCAGTGCATTATACTAAAACAGGCATTACATTATCAAAACCACAATGCGAAACTTTGTTTCTGCAGAATTTTCTCTGTGTGTAGATTGTTTATCAGGCCTACCTGAAGTAGAATATGGTGGCAAAAATCTGAAATAATAAGAAATCTGAACAGTGGTTTTATCTCTAGAAACTTTTCTTTTTTACCATCCATGCTGGATTCATTCTTGAAAGATGATATCAAATTTCCTTTGTTACACTGCAGATTGAAATGGAACTGAACCCTGAGGCAGAGCTTTCTGATTCTCCACAATGGATATGAGGTCTACATTAGGGTCAGAAGGATCATTTCAAGATGTTCTCATATTCCGTCATGCCCAGGAAACTGTTCGTGTCACGATGAAGGTCTTGCTTCAATGGCTCAAACAGGAGGCAGTTATGTCACTTTTAAGCCATCAGGCAGCTTTGATTTTGAAAATGCTAGCCACAACAGTTATTTTTGAGAGATGCGACATGGGGGATTCCACATAGAAAATTCACACATAATACATGTCTTAATATGTTGTGGTGGTCTTCCCAAGATACTTTGGGTGTGCAATAAGTCAGTAAATCACTGCATTTGGCATCCTATGACAAGGGCATGTCCCTTTGACAGATCAGGCTATTGTCCTGCCGGAATTAGTGTAGCATCATTTGGTTGTTCAGGATAGTGCAATGCAGTCACGTTGGTGGGATTAGCCATTCACGACTTTTTATTTTCCCTGTAATTATTGTAATATTCAGAGGTAGAAAATAAACAATAGAACACAAACTGATCATGTCCATTTTATCGCCTTTTTCCCCTGTGTTCCTTATGTACTGTAACTTCTTCATTTATTACCAGATTATTGTACCTATTTTGACCAGAAAGCAGCGGGACAATGTGACATGCATTCCGTGCAAAACGTGTCAGGATTCATTTGACAGAAAAATATATCTGAGAATTTATATACCCTCTTGAATATACTGTAGTGACATTCAACATGAGCCAAGTTAAATTTTCCAGAAAATGATCAGACAATGTACCATATGATTAATTCCCATCAAAAATGTTTTGAAGAGGGGAAGAGATATGATTACTGATTGACATTAGCTACGTCAATCAGTGATCCAGTGTCTTTTACAAAATGCTGCTCTCTGATTTATGTATCTATAAAAAAAGATTTAACTCTGGTCTGTCTGAAAAAGGATTGTGTACATTGCCTCAATCTGGGAAGAATGACTTTTAATGTCTTTGTAAGGGGTTTTCTAGAGAAAAAAACAATGTAAGCAAGGGTTATCTTCTCTTACCTTTTTTATTATTATTATATACACTGTACAGAAATACAAATCAGTCTTCGCTAGACCAATGACTGAGGATATCCTGATTTAAAGTTTAATTTCCACCATCTCTGAAACATTAACCCATTTAACGAAGTCAATTATGCATAGTGTACATTATTAAAGTTCCAAAACAGCCTTGAGAGGAATATTTGAGCAAGTTTAGAATGACTAAACAAAAAGCTTCAAATTACATATCCCTTTATCTGCAAAAGTGTTATATCAGCATTTTTGTCTTTAAAGCACCTGTTCGTGAAGACTGTGAAATCATACTCCAGAACAGTCAGACCTGGACTGCAAGCACAGAAGCAAGATGATTACTTTCAACTTTCTGTGAAATATCCTAAAACCCTTCAGACGAATGTTCTTTGACCAAGGTGCAACGATAGTACACAAGTTAAGAAATAGTTTACACCTGACTGATCAAAACAATTTGCCATATATGGTTAAGCTCTGAAAGTGGCATTTAATCTGACTTTTCCTTTCAGCTTCTATTTTCTGCTTCAAAACCAAAGAAAAATGTTAAGTTCTCCAAATATGCCTATCCTGATTCCCTTAATAAGATGGGACATTATTACTCTTAAGTACATTTACAATGCATTAGTCCACGTCTCTAACTTCGACAGAATTGTCAACAGCTCCGAAACTAAATTCAGCATTCGTTGATTGTGTCCAGAGTGCCGTTGAACTTTTACTCAAGCAGACCGACAGAAAAATCACCAGCAGATTTGAGTGAGGAGTAAGGGACTTTACGTCTACTAAATTTGTTTTCATGTGGAGGTTATTTCCAAAAATTTGTTTGGATAGAAACGAAGGCCTTCGACGGACTCGTCCCTGCAAGCTTTTCCATTTTCCTCTGCGGCCAGCAACCTGAAAGATATATTCCAAAAGGTGACAGTTTGAAAACTGACAGGTCAGAGGACAGGTTAATAATATTTCACACATTTTATATGGTTTTCTGAGATGATTTCCAAACCAGCTTTCAGATATTCATGACAGCAGTCATAAAACATGTCCAGCAAAGCTGACACGGACTACATGTCCATCACAATCTTCGTAACTCACAGAGCCTCTTCTCTTAAATGAAGGTTTTTGTCAAAGGGGATACAAATGAAAAATCAGGTACTTGAAGGTTTGCTACGGCTACAATATAGGTTTTACATGATCTGAATTCCAGCATGATAAAGGGAAATAACAGCAGATTCTTACCCTCAACTCTCAGTGTTACAAAAAAAATTCAGAATTTATACCACTTTGCAGGGCCCAAGGATGCCTAGCTTTTCAGGTTATAAACCTATTATTCAGAGTCATCAGACAAAACAAATAAAACAAATTTTAAAGGTTTTCTTCCTCAAAACAAGCTTTCCAATAGTAAATGCTGGTTTTTATTGGATTTATAAGTTTCTTCATGAGGCCTGCAACTGTAATATGCTGAAAATGTCCATTCAAATAATCACCTTATTGACTATCCATTACAACCAACACCAGCACTACAACTGTTATCTGCTAAATGTCCAGTCACCTATTAATTGCAGGGATGTTGATTTTTTTTTTCACATGCCATTAAATGGTCCATAACAGAAATGCGCACTTCTAAATACCCAATATTTGGACCTTCGGTCGGGTTTTTGAGCTGCAGACAGGAAATGTGAACAATTGATCAGAGGATTCAAAGAATAAACATTACATGCATGGCCACACAATTTCTGTTGAAATCTGTAAGTGGAAATTCTTGACATGAAACTTGAAAATTAGATTTTAATGATTAAAATCCGATTTGTATGACTTTTTCAATTTTGTTAAGTTAAAATTTAAATGCCCCCTGAATGTTTCTCCAAACCTTCCACAAACATGCTTATCCACTTATATTATATGCAAGTAGCCTATTTGCAAGCGGTCAAAGTGCAGTGTTTTACTTTCAATTCTAATTTACACAGTGCACTCATTACACAATGGAACTATATACTGTCAATGACAACTTAAAAAGAGCAGGCCAGGCAATATTCAAAATATTCTTGTAAAGTCGATAATAATATGGAACTACATGTCAACAACTTTCAAACTGCTTCGAGTCTCGGTGTATAGATACGGATAGTTTGAAACCACCCAAACTCTCTAATAGGCCGACGGAGCCCATGACATAGAGGTTGCACAGAAGCAAGGGAACACAAAGATATTGTGCAACTTTTACGCCATCATGCTGTGAGTATGAATTTTTCATGAGGCTGTATTGAAAGGTTTATTTATCGTAAAATGCGTAAGTGCTTCAATATCACTGTGGACCAAATGGGTGTTTCTTTTATGGGAAAATGGCTTGTATGGTCATTATTGAATATTCTCCATTTGTGGCATGCAGTTTGGATGGTCTGGAATATTCTGTTCAAAGACCCCGTTGGTCTATACTAGTATTACTTCCACTGATAAATAGAAGTTAAATTTGCAACCAAAGAGCTTAGTTCACACTGCCATGGTCTACCAGTAAGCACGGGAAATATGTTCATTCAAAGTAGTTGTTATTAATTGGGAAATACTGTTTCTTCGTCTGACACGTCTTCACTTGACTCCAGTAGCATTTAACCTCAGGGAAACTCTACGATGACACTGTACAGTATGCATGGAACTCATTGTACTGATCAGCGGCGTACCCAGGAATTTGTGGAGGGGGAGGCCGTAGCCTCTGGCAGAATTACTGCAATTGAATGATCTGAGCGTAGCGCCACGATCGGTTGGCACGGAGCGTACAAGAAAGTTTTTGCTAGGGGGATGCTTTCCTGGGAAAATTGTGAAATCTGCAGATCTCCTGCAATCTGGAGCATTTAAGAAAAGACCTTAAAAGACCTTCCAAGGGGAGGGGGTGCAAACTCGTGAAGACTATCTAAGCGGAGCACCACCATCGGTTGGTGCGGCGCGTACAAGAAAATTTTGGGTTTTACAAACCCCCCAGATGGCCGGAAATAGCCCTTCCCAAGTTTTTTCAGCTGTATGAACCCAGCCTTGCAATATAGATCTCATGTCTACAATTTCTCAATTACTGAGAAAATAATTAGTCTGTGAAAAATGAAGCAATGCCGAGATGAGCATTCAAAGAAACATTTGGCTCTACAAACCACTCAGATAGATGAAAACTGCCCTTCCTGGGTGTTTAACATGCAGACATACATACTCCCAACCCTGCATTCTACCCCTGCCTTGGTAGGCCTGCCGCATAAATTGAGGGAATTACTATTTAGCGATATCGCGGGGGAAAAAAAAGCGAAAATGAGATCAAGCAGGGTCGCATTGTTCGCCCTACTTTCCCTGGCTATGCCTATGCTCCTGGGTATTTCTGGCGAAGTCCTAAAAAAAAAAAAAAAATACCACAATATGGCCGGGGGGGCGATCGCCTCCATCGCCCCTCCTTATCTACGCGCCTGAGTAGACACTTTGGTAGTCGTGGCGGTTTGAACAGGGCTTAAAATGCACCGACTACACCCGACTACAATTGAACATATTTAATCGGGCCCGGCGACGGCTCACGACACAACTGAACTCTAGTCGTGGAACCGATCACACCGCTACGATTACAGCAGACGCGGTGGGTGGTCGCCGTCATGTCGCAGCTTGTCATGGCAGTGTGTCCTGGGCTTTTTATTGTATCTAGTTCCATGATATCCACAGCCACAATGACATAACCATGAATGCGAGTTTTTTAGCCTATTATCTCATCACCCCACATAGTATATGTATCTAGTGAAGATATGTTGTGGTCAATTTGGGCCTGTATACATTTTATGACATAAGTGGAGAGGTTTTATCTTCCTGCTAAAAATGAACGATATGTCAAGATAAAAAAATATTTCATAGCTGACCCTTCAAACACATGGCTGGAAAAAATGGACCTCCCTCAACTTGGAATGGGTCGTTCGAACACTCCGACCCCCCTGGCTACGGGCCTGTATTCCCTCAAGTTTACCTATATACATATAGTAGGCCTATATTGATACTAATCATGTCAATTCCCGCTTATTTCTGATATTTTCAGCAAGATATGCAGTATTTAAAAAAAATGGGGAATGTGAGGGGGGCCATGGCCCAATGGCCCCCCCCCCCTGTGTACGCTAGTGGTACTGATCAGCTTTTGTTGTTACAGTTCACTATAAATTATCTTCACTATCACTGTTCTGAAGCCAGTGGCCTCTGCTGCCTTCAGCATCACTTCTGGGCCAAGTGTATATTTAAGGTCCTCCAAGAAAAAATTTAAACACTTAACTATGTAAGGCTTAACAGGTTTCAGCATCTTAATGTGAATAAAATTCCATGAGTATTTCATGACCTTAAAGGTCATGTGACATGAAAATGACATTTTGCAGTATTGGGTTGCATTAAGCACTGAAATTATTAGAAATAACCACAAATTCCATCAAAATCTGTGAGAAGATTGACAAATCTACAGACAAATTAGTGTCTCACAGCTGTTTCATGAATTAACATTGGCTAAGAATGCAAATTTGTGACATCAAGAGATGGACTCCTATGATATGTCTTATGTTAATCCTTTTTTATTTCAAGGACATTTGAGAATTTTATATGCCCAGAGGGTTCTATTTGGAAGCATGTATATTCTTCAAAAATATCGATATCACAGACCAATATGAAACTCAATAATTAAGTAATTAAGAAGCAAAATATCTAGATATAATCAAACTATCTATTTTATGTCTGGTCTGGACTGTTCTGGTAAGTGAAAATAAAATTTCATGAATTTTCAAGGCTGCAGGAATTCTGGTGTAACCATTGAAGATGTTTAAGCACAGAAGGGGTAGCAAAAGATGATTTGTAACATCTTAAGATTATTACAGGTACTCAATAGACTCAGAAAACTTCTGACAGCTGTAACATACTATATACAGGGCCAATACAGTAGAATGTTGGGATATTATTAGAAAACGGTATTTTAGGTAACTTCTTACCTCCCCTTGGCTAATGTAACTGAAATACCAAGCAGCTGAGCTAATTCATCTGCAGAAAGGGATTCATTCTCATCCAGCTGCACACCAAGAGAAAGAAAGATAGCCTTATCGTCGGTACTGTGTGCTGGATATATACAGTATATATGGTGTTAATGGGTGGTAGGTTTCAGAATAGTGTGAAAAGGATGGTAAGCAGGTGCAAACCAAATTTTCTTGTGTATTCCCTCTGATTAAGGTATCCCATGGGGCGTAGTTTCCACTGCAGAGGTAACTCACACACATACAAAATGATGGTGGGCATGTAGTCCTTTCTTAATAGCAACTAAATGACACTAAGTGAAATAAGTCCACCATATGGACTGAAGACCTTGATAACGAGCATGTGGTGAATAAACTACTACACCCTCCCTCATGAAAAAATCACAAGAAAACAAACACAGTTAAAGGAATCTCTCCTGGGAGTAACTTCCCTTCACATGTGCTCCTTTGATATTGTGCACTAACTGGGTAAACTGCTACACCCTTCTTAAAAAAAAAAAACCAAAAAACAAGAAAGAAACATTTTTACTTCTAATTCCTTGTCTGAAAATATTTCACCCCTTCACAGGTATAGAGTAGATCTTTCAAAGTTTCACATTTGAAATGGCAAATAATTATCCAAGGTAATTCAATACGTATCTCAATCAGCCTTTCCAGACTTACCAACCCCAAAAAGGCCAAATCTTTGGGATCTCACAAGAAAACCTGGAAATCACATTTCGAACTAAGGAAACTGTTGTAAAAGCTCATAAGTTATTATGAAAAAAGTTTTCTATGCTAGCTAGGTAGATTTAGGCTTTTTTCACCTTTTTTTCTGAAGTTTAACTTTTTTGAAGTTTTTTTTTTGAAGACTTTTTTTAAGCTTACACTTCAATAGTTCAACTCTCTTATCCTACTGTCTTATTGGTTACGCTTATGACGAGGAGAATGTTACAAACTGACAGAACACTTCCTGGAAATGCAAATATACCCATGTGATTTTGTCACCAACGGCATAGGTTGATGGAGAATAATAAAACAAGTAAGCACACATTGCACACAGATTAATTTGCATATGGATGATGCAGTTTCCCCTTGTCCTCCCTTGACACAAAATTAAAGTATGGAGAAGGGCAAATTGTTGCTCAAAGAAGAAGAAGATCATGCAAGAGAAAAGACAGAGAGGCAGAGGGGAGAAGAGGAAAGAAGAGACCTACCAAAGTGGCTGCTTGATTCACTTTCTCATCTTCCCCTTTAGAGATGGATTCTAGAATTGCAACACCACTGCCGAATATCCGTAACCTGTTGTAGTCAAGATGGATAAATACAGACAGTGAGACTTTCAGATAGTGATAAATGCACCAGAGTTCATTTATCTTCACTGAGACAATAGTCATAAAAGCCACAAAGCCACTTTAGCAGGGATCTGTCACTGCCGGTCAGCCCCGGTTGAGTTGGGGGCCAGACAAAATGCCGCTGAGCGTAACTAGCTAAGGGACTGACCTTTCCGACTGGCACCACTTTTGACAAACGCTCAGATAAAATAGCAATTAAGGAGTGGAGAATGGTAAAAGTGTCACAATTGCAAGAGAGGATCTCTCTTTGAAGTCAAATTTCCAAGCAGATTCCTCAACATTTAGACCGAGAGACTGTCACTTCCTGCAATCTCAGGGAATATGGGGCTGCCAAAAATTTCCTTGTACAATCCACGCCAAACGATGGAGACGCTAGACTTTGATTGTCTCAACAGCGCTGAATCTGCCCTAGGCTTATGAATGCACAAATCCAGTGACATTTGTAAATTATATACTACCAAACATAAACATTACTCTGTTGGCTAGTCTTCTGGGGATATGTCTCATTTGCATATTTGCATATTTTCTCTATGACTCAAGTGAGCTAGACTACGATTACTATTTGGAACTCTGCCATCTGACTATGTTCGATGTGTTATTACAAGTTTAATTACCAATCACAGCAAAGTATACAAATTTAAGTTTTCTTGGGTTTCTTAATCAATTCTTGTCAGAGTTTAACAATTCCAATAGCCAATTGCCATTATGAACAGGTTTCACAATCTGTCATAGATGCTATACCAAACAAATGGTCTAAAAAAAAAATAATAATTTTGACAAGGAGGAAAACATGGAACTGGTTTACCTCAAAGGAAGCCTCAATCTTGAAAACTGTTTGCAAGCATCCAGCAGATCATCTGGTGATAACAGCTAAGGACAAAGAAGAGGTAAATCTTTATTGATGAAAAAAAAAAAATACTCACCATTGTCTACAGCTGACGTTTGCATAAATTGGTTGGATACTCTTTTGACCAAATGCTTAATGATGGGTGAATCACTCACCAGAAAACCAAAATGATTAACTTGGAATGATTAGTTAATCACTACAGGTATTTGAACTTAGTGTAACAAAGGGCTACTCCATAAATAAGATGCTTATTTTCCCTGAGACTACTTAACTATGGGTAGGCTACTGTACCTTTCATGACCAAATGTGACCATGACCAAATGTGACTTCTAACAGACTGGCAAAGTCAGTATAGTTCTCTCTTAATATAAAAAAAAACCTTCTATCTCTACTTAAATCAAGAGCAAACTACCTCCAATTTTAAGGCACTATTGACCACAATGCCCCTATCAACAAGTTGACAGCAAACTTGCTGACTATCTAATCTCTTTGGGAAGGCTGGAATCTAAAAGTTTCAAAAAAGTCAGGTGGGGAGAGGACGAGAATAGAATCCTCTCCCAGAAACCAGTCTCGAGGAAACATCCATGGTTGAAAGAGCAGCATACATTCAAAATTTAGGGACAGAAGATGATGTTTTTTCACTTACCTCTATTCCTCTTGCCCTGTTCACTCGGCAGAACACATCTGTTAATGCCATCATACCTCCACTTTCCTGTTTAAAATGAGTTTTCAAATATACAAACAATAATTCAGGAATTTAGAAACAAAACGATGTAGACGTACCATGTAGAAGTGTTGCATCCCTCTGCGACTTAGAACTCGCTTTAATATCTGCTTTTGCGCATTAAATATTAACAAAAGTGGAGCAAATCAGCTTTCACTCCTTTCTTTTTTCATTTTACTCTACACATAACTCATGCTAACAGCAGTTAAAGACAGTATCCGAAACAGCAAGTCTTCAATTAAGGCTTTACTATGTAAAGCGGTCAGGAAACATTTTAAATTTCCCATAAAGCTAAAACAGAAAAGACAGTGTAAGCAAGACGAGCTTGAAAGGGCTGAATAAACGTGATAAATCTTTTTAAACTTTTTTTTTTCAAGACAACCTGAGATGTACCTCTATTGGTTCCCGTAGGACAGCTGCCAGTTGTTTTGCCAGTTCTTCGTGGTACTTGAGGCCTTTCCCATGAGTTTCATGGGTCACAGGGTCGTCTATACCAAGACTCAACAGATATGATTTGAATTTGACAGTCTAAAAAAAAAACAGGGTATAAAATATGTGAGTAATAAAAGTGACATCATACATAAAGCCAGCAATTACATATAAATCATGTTGGTGAAGTCGGTGTACACACTATGACGATGAAAAAGAGCGGACTCTTTCCAGGATCGAGACAAGAGAAAAATCACTTTGAGGATGCACAACTTCACTTAAAACATACAATCAATAACAAGTGTCCATGATATCATATTCACTTGAATACAACTGTACTTCAACAACTTCAACAACAGCAGTGCACATTTGTATTGTAGAAGATGGGAAATTGTATACAAAGATTCACAAGTCATTTATCAATTTAAGCACACCAAAGGTGCACTTATAAGTGCAAAGGTTTGTCGCATGTGGTCAAGGGAACTTGTGAGGTTCGCAGGAGGGGTCCAGGGACAGAGCACCATTGGGGGAAAGAGAGGGAAAGCCCTGAAGGTAATGTAATATAAGACAACTGAAACACAAAAAATAAGTTGAAATTGAGGTCATCACATGACCCACTATACCCCAAATACTGGAAATGTCCTGCAAAATGTGTGATTTAGACTTGATTGTACTTTTCATACATTTTTTTCTTTTCCCCTGGTCGACCTAGTCATTGCTAGAGAAATGTGCGTTACCTCATCTTCACTGATGTCACCCTGCTTCTCCTTGATCTTTGTTGAGATTTTCTTTGAAAGTTCTACCATTTCTTTGGCCTGGAGGAAGGCAAAAAACATTATCCAAACATTTGAAACAAAACCGAAACACGGAGCATTCCTGGAAATGTAAAGTCTTCTAGCAACTTTGAATTTCTTTTCTCATATCCACAAATTTTTAGAAGGATCTATCTATAACTGTGGCTGGCCATTTCTTCCATTAAAGTGTAAAGTTCTTTATTCTTACCACAAACATTCTCCAAATGTACATATTTTTGATGACTTAAGGTAGAAAACCATGTCCACCATCATACTGTACAATGGTCATGCAACATTCACCTCACAAAATATGTAAAAAAGATTTTACTTTTATAAAAGGCTAGCTGTCTTGGAGTTTCTTGATAACATAATCGACCTGCCGATGTTTTTAAATTTAACACCAGCTTCTGGCAATTCACCGTCACTGCTTTCCTCTGTGCTTGAGTATTTTTGATGACAACACCTGGGTAGTATATTGCCTCTTGGGGTACTTGAGCAATGAGGACTACAGAAAACAGTGGTAAAGTTTAGCAGTAGTCCTGGCATCCAAGATACCCAAAATGTCCACAGGATAAGCAAAAATTGTTTATACTAGGTCGCTTCTGTGCTGGGATCAAATTACGGTGATCCGTATATTGCCTGAAACAACATTATGAGATGTGGCTATAAATTTGCGAACAGCTCAATGTATGTTCATGGTGCATTAACCTAGAAATAGGTCATGACATAATTTTTGGCAGGACAACTAAATTTTGAAAAGGTCAGCAACAATTTAAATGCATGTTGTCCCTTGGACTAGTGACAAAATTGCTAAAATGTCAAAACTAGTAAGTGTGGATCATTGGTTAATACCTATCAAATCAAACTGATGACTCACTGAAAGGACAAATTCAGAGTACTTTTAGTACACATCACAATCTTGCAACTACAAGAGACAGAACTTTAAGACTCTCAGTGCAGACTTCAGTCATCAGTGTCACACCTTTGGAGGATACATGAAAGTTTGCATGCCTTGAGAAGAATAACTTACTTTTCCAATAAGTTTGTCAAGGTCTTCAAATGCCTGCAAGAGAATTACAAGAAATAATTTAGGATGATTTGATCAAGTCCAAATCATGACATAGAGATTCATGATCACTGACTGGTATCAATGTATCACTTACCTAATAGAAATATCATTCCTTTAAATGGTGAGATAAAAATTAAAGGTGCTTTACATCCCTGAAATGATGATGTACTCTCTGAACTTTCTGAATACCAGAAGGGGGCTGTCTACGAAAACACAAACCTTGGATATATTCTGGTCTGTCTCCTGTCGTTGTTTTTCAAGATTCCTCTCAATTCCAACAATACCAGCACGAATCTTCCTTGGCTGTGAATGGAAACAAATGAGGATAAGCTGACACACAGACAGTTTCAAGTGGTTCATGCATCAAATAGAAATGAACTGACTTATGACAGCTTTACATTATTCTAGGCATTACTGGAGACCTACCACTTAACAGTAGCATACCTGGTTTGCTGCCCTAGGACCAGGGGCAAATTCCCAAACTTTCCTCGCTAAAACTTCTGATAGGCATCTGTTAAACTTCCAACAGGAGAAAAGAATGTTAGTATACATGAATGTGCTCCATGAGAGTTACATGTATGTGCAATATCTGATTTCCAATCCTAAGTTGCTGCCTAGAACATTTTCCATGCAAACTAAACAACAATAATAATACTGAATGGCATTCTTACCTTTGATGGATTATCCTTTATCAAAACACAAAGAAGTGCTATGTAACATATAGATTCACACCAACAAGACTCTTTAATGTCCACACTCATGCAAAGATTTCCCATTGAGAACTTTCTCAGGGTTCTTGCACTCATTGATGATCAAGCAATATTAGTATCTGCAGTTTCAGATACTTTTCTCTGCTTTCATCATAACAATAAAACTTAATACAATCACATTAACATTCCATTTTGTTTTTAAATAAAAGATTAAAACAGAACACACTCTAGCAACAAATTTAATAATTAAGAAAACTTCAAACTTACATCATTTGCCCCACCATCTTTAAACCCTAACCTTATGTGAGTGTGTGGACTAGAAAAGACAGGGCCCTTAGGTTGATTGGCTCCAGGTGATTGCAAATGAAGTACAAGCTTGGGACTGAAAAATGAAAATCCATTATGACAAACCCATGATGAACTTTTGTGACGACAAAATGCAATACTATCAACATTCTCTGCAATTGGAGCAAACTGAAGAGATTTCTTTCTTGTCTCTCTGTCTTAGATCTCTCAGACTCCAAAATACATCACAAAACAAGAAGTGTACTTCATGAGAATTATTTCATCATACAACAAGAGACTCAAGATTCAAGCAAGTTTCACCATACCACCTACTTCTTTCCTTAACAAATTGTTGTTAAATGTTTGCAGTAATATAGCAAATTTAGAGTATGTACAGTCCACTGGATCCTGAAAGCTTACCTTTTTCCTCTGCCTTCCGACATTTCCTCCACAAATAGCACAAGCGAGAGATGTAAACTTATTATGGATTGCTGTGACAAGAAGAAAGTCCAGTATATATCAGTGCTGCTAAAACCAACATTGCTAAGTTCAGGACTGGCTGTAGTCATTATACACAGTAGTACAACACACTTGTTTGAGGTCATCACAGCAGACAAGACAAATTTCGTAAGTAGGCAAAGTGCATGTAATTACCTTGTCTTTTATGTGAATGTTCTGTTTGGTACCTTTTGCTCACAAACAGAGGCACCATGCACCAGCAGAGGTCTTTTTGAACAGTTTAAAGTTTGAAGACAACAACACTGAACGAAACTGAGAAGAATCATGCATCAACTTTTCTTGACATATACCCGGCTTTCAAATAAGACTATGCCATTCTATTGCCAAAATTTCAATTCAAGCATCCATGCAGAAAGTGTGGTTGTGGCTTTTGTCAAACATGTTTTGCATGCACATAATTCCACACCTGTGATGCATTGTTCTCAAAAGGCATCCATATCATAAAATTCTGACTTAATTGGTATCTCCTCATTTGGATGCAATGAAGCACACGACAAGAGGCCCTGTATTTTACAATTACTCCACAGAATCAGTCTACTGTATTTGTAAAAGACACATTTGGTTATGTCAATGATACCATATTCAAATTTTATTATTATAACCTAGACCAGTCCTGTAGGCCTAATTGTATCAGAGTTTGCACTTACTTGAGTCTGTGGATTTCTCCATATTAAACGTGAGTGAGTAAGTTGAGCTACGCCATTCTCGAATGTTGTCTGGATAGGATAAGAAATAACAAAAAGTGCAATAAGTTGGGAGTAACTATAGAATACCCTGTCTCAGTGAAAAACGCTTTTCCAAGAAGTGGATGTGGATTCCTAGTCTTCATAACGTTTCAGACCTACTGTATTTTTTTTGGAGATTGACACTGTGTGATGTTTAAAATGGATAAGTGTATCTTCAGAAAAAGCATACTGGACTGTGGATGTGTCATGTACAGCCTTCCTAGTTGCTTTGAAAAATTCTACATGTTATGAACCTGCCCAGGTGTCTTCAATTATGAGTACTTTACTCATACTCCCCTCTCCCACCCTCTCCATTTGCAGCTGGATTCCCAGTCACAGTCAAAGTGAGATCTTTGACAGTCACTGGGAATCCATTTTTCACCGGATTCCTAGTAGAAGTCGAAGTGGCAGCCTGACTAGGAATCCATTTGCAGTTGGATTCCCAGTCATAGTCATTTTGTGAGGTCTTACACAGCCACTGGGAATCTATTTTTAGCTGGATTCCTAGTGGTAGTCAAAGTGAAATCTTTAACAGTCTGTGGGAATCATTTTTCAGCGGATTCTTAGTTGCAGTAGAAGTACGGGCTTGAACAGTCACTGGGAATCCATTTGTGGATGGATACCTAGCCGCATAGTGGCTTGAATATGACTAGGAATCTGGATGGGCGGTGAAAATTGTCACGGTGGGGTATTCTACAGTTGTACCATAAATTCAAATTAATTGGGATTTAGCCTAAGGGACATTTAAAGTTCTGCTAAGATCACACGTGACTGAGCATCATACTAATATTGATTACGTTACCAGCAGACCGACTAGATAGCAGTATGAATTTAGAATCTGTGACCAAATGTAACATGAACACGGATACATCAGACAACTAAAATAGTGACTAATAGGGTGTGTGTCTACTTTTTTAACTTTGTTTTTTAGTTTTTCTGGAGATCGTTTTTTTTTTTTTCCTTGCCTCACAAAGTTGTAGGTAGACATCCTGTGAAAACCTGTGGAGAGAAATGACAGCATTTTAACCTGCAAAAGGGAAGAGGTAAGAAGTGGATTTGAACCAACCCATTTAAACAGTCCCTTAACATTCCTATTCCTAACCCACTACGGTGAAAGAGGGAATTCAGCTGAAGTGTGTTCAAAGAAGTATTTACACAATACACCCCTGATTCCCTAGCCCTGTAATATACTGTTTATGTATATGCCTGGACCCTATAGTATGTATACAATATTGCTGGCAGTGCAACCAACCAGTGCTCATTCAAGCTATCACGGTATATATACAGTACCCCGTAGTTGGCGAGCCCTCAAAATTGGCGCTTCCTTCAAAAATTACTCGCCATCACTGTGGCAACGTTACTGAAGTGAGTCTAACCTTCTTGAATCTAACAACAATTTTGTATTTCATGATTATAAACCTATTTCAGGTACGTTTCCTCTAAATAAGGGCTCATTTGTGACTTTTAAAATATCGGCGATGGATTCCTTAAGTGCGCCAATTTCGGGGTACTGTATGTGACATTTGGTCACACATTCTAAATTCGAGCCCAGATAACACCTCTCTAGGTGCAGCCAATGCTTCATACTATCATTGGCTAGGCCTTGAACTAGTGACCTAATAGCTACCACTTACTCTGAAAGTTATTGCTTTTCAATTTCATAACTTCACTAAGAGTATAAACTTCTCAGCTTACTTTAAGTTCCATCATATTCATAACTAGTAGCACTGAATTATGCCATTCAAAGCAAATCTGTTTGAAAATCCTAATGCAAATACAACTCTATGCTGGCCTACAGGCTAAATAAGTTACACTTACGGTAGGCCTGCCTAAAATGATTTCTTTACTAAAGTACTTTGTAGGCCCTAGCAGGCTATACGCCAGTTATAGCCTATTCGTGGAACTGGTACATCCATCCACTAAGTGAAGATTGAAAACACTCAACTGTCTTCAAAATGTGCCTTACACTTTTACCATAGTTCGCAAATGTCGATTTTATATTATTACCTTTTCTGGTCCGTCGCTTATTTTCACGCCAGTTTGCTGTTTAATAATAGTTTCGCCTTCTTTCAGTCTGCCGTCGGTCCACTCAAAGCGATCCATTACGTACAGTATGTGACTATGTCAGGTCAGCTAATCGCCATACACAACGTATGCATACCGTACCGAGTGTTCTCGCAGTTTATATTCTACAATGTGTTTCCATCCAGCGCAATACAATCATGTGATGCTATCTATGCAGCATATACAGCTATGACCAGACAACTTAACCCTCGCCCCCCCCCCCGGGCAATCCCCGGAAAATTTCGCCCAGGAACAATCACCCTCGCACAACTTCGACATGACAATTCTCCTCCCGGTCATTCCCATCACGGAAGTGGCGACACAATGGAACATGTGCCCGGAACACCCGCCCCTCATCATGCAATCAGAGCCTCCCCATTTCCCCCTCACTCCAGCTGAACTGACCACACATACATAGATGTATATGTCTATTCCTTTTTTATGTACATATATTTTTTTGTTTTTGCATTTACCTTTCTGTTCTAGGGATTTAATCCATGACTTAATTTTTCACCCAGAGATGATAATATGCAAAAAGCTCAGAGCTTTCAGATCTGCTCACCCACCTCCTGGACTCCCAACAGATTTTGCATCTGGACACCACACTGGGTCGTAAGTTTTCACATTTGAAGTGCACCTATCCTGAGACTTTTCACCCAGAGATATGCTAAAACCGACCTCAGAGCGTCCGGGGGGTTCGCATACATCATCATCCACTGAGATACTTAGTGACCTTCTAAGCAGCAGGTGTTGGTACAGTATGTGCCCTACTATAGGCTACCTATGGCGAATGCAGTCAGTCTGTAAATGAGTAATACACGTCCGTCATTGGGAGATGGGAGGAGGGTGGGAGATAGGGCTAGAAGTCTCGGGCGTTATAGGGTACACGGGGAACAGAGAAAAATAATTGCATTCCAGCAGTAGGGTTTGTTCTCCTCAAGTTTTCTCCCTCCATTGCCACCATTTTCCACCTCTTTGGATAATTCCAATGGGAAAGTTGTGTGACCATTCCCATGGACTATTGACCTTCAGTTACATTCCAATCAATGGCGTAGAATTCATTCCCTTTGGAAGCCTATGCCTCCACATTCAGTCCTGCGGAAGTTCCCATAGGGATGGACAGGAAACTGGAACGTATGGAGGCAGTAACTCGCCGAACTGCGTCATATCGTAAATCGAATTAGGTTACCATGACGACGCAATTATTTGCGTCCGTGTAGTAACTCTATCTGTGGTACGACCATAATTACTTAACGGTGCGACTTGCTCATTTATAGTGTTAATTGCGAAAATGCTTGAGGAGTAATTCGGAATTAAGTTCGTATCGTTGATAGTATCACTTCAAGATGGAAATAATTGCTTCACGTCATAAATCAGCATTATACACGACGCAATTATTTGCGGTCGTGTAGTAATTCGATCGATTTATGGTAGACCTACGAAATGAATTATATAACGTCAGTAGCGGCAAATATTTGCGCCATGTCATAAATCGAATAACTGCACACAATTGTTTCCACGCGGTAATTCGATTTATGGCAAGATCTTAACTTTACAAAGTGACACTTCATTTTGTGTCGTGGCGTTAAATGGTCGTGTCCGTAGTTCGGACTTGGTTCATATCGTACATCGAAGTACTACATGACGCAAAGATATGGCCGTCTGCAGTAATACGATTGATGACACGGACGCAAATAATTGGGTCGTGTATATTAATGTAATTTTTGACATGGAAATAAAATGATGAAAAGTGATGTAATTTACGACATGGAAGAGTATTGATACTTTTGACGGGTTCCTGCTTCCGCGAAACTCTCGGTATTAATCCCTTATCTATTCTCATCTGTCGCACGAACTGCAAAGTAATTGGGGAAGAGCTTATCAGTGTTACTTAATCTGCAAAACTTACTCACGAAATTCACATGTGAATAGTGAGGACGGGTCAGGATCAAGAAAACCAAATAATATCAAACGTAAGAAATACTATGCACTCAGAGGAAAGATACTTTTATTTCTAACAAATATATCAAGTTCTACAAAAGGTTGCTTACATAAAGTCCTTGTGATTCCTTGCCATATGGGTATATTGTAATAGAAATGACTCATATATACGAAAAGTACGAGATCAGTCCAGTTGTCCCACTTGAAACATCATGTTAATAAGGTTTTCACCTTTGAAGTCTTTCATCTCCTTTCAAAAAAATGGGATCACCTACCCTCTATGGTCATCTACATACATATATATAGTATGAAAAATATGTGAATAATGAAATAATGAAATTCCCTTGCAGTTGTCAGCCATTCTCCTTAAAATTCTTTGGTGACCTCAAATGATCTTTGGCCTCCACCAAAAACTATGGGGATCATCTACTTAATATGGGCAACCCACAAACAATGAGATTATTTAAGGTTACCCTTCTTGAAATATTGTGTTTACATGACTCCCACAGTTTGACCTCTGGAGACATCAAATAACCTTTTACCTCCACTAAAATTGATAAGGACCATCTACATCATGTGGACGACCGACATACATAATCACACAAGGAATGATCTCCACCCAAGATACATAGGATAATCTATGTAAGCAATAAACACTACAATTATTCTCCTTGAGATACAGGAATTTACATGGTTTTGACCTTTGGTGACCCCACATGACCTTTTCTTCACCTCATCCACCCAATATGGATAATTCACAAGCTAAATATGAGACTACAGGCAGTTGCAGTATAGTGTTTACAAGATTTCCACATTTTGATCTATGGTGACGTCAAATAACCTTTGACCTTCATCAAAAATAAATGGGATCATCTATGTGAGCAATAAATACACAAAGTACGACAATTACAATTATTCTTCATGAAATAAAGGAATTTTTATGTTTTTGACCTTTGGTGATGCCACACGACCTTTTTCACCCCCCCCCCCCCATCCACCCAATATGGACAATTTACATGCTAAATATGAGACACCTACAGTTGCTGTATAGTGTTTACAAGATTTTGACAGTTTGACCTCTGGTGACTTAAATAACCTTTGTACCTTACTACCTTCCATAGGAATCTAAGTTGCCCTAAAAGAATACAGCAGGACTCTATGACCCTAGCTGTGATAACATTTTTCCAATTCACTAAGGATAAGCCAAAATAAACATCATCTCTGGCTAATTCCCACAGGGAAGCTTACTGTGCAAATAGAATGAATACAATTTGTGTACCTGTGGTCAATTAAACAATTAAATGGCGATGCAATGGCCAGCCCAGCCGTGAAGTTGACTAGTATTCACTTGGGTGACCACAAAACAGATATCCAGCCTCATCTGAGGATTTCCGCACATAGTTCAGGTTTGCTCAACATAAAAAGGAATCATCTAGTCAATATGAACAATCTACACACTACGTATGAAATTATTGAAGGTTACCCTTGTTGAGATATCGGGTTTACAAGGTTTTCACACAGTTTGAAATCTGGTGACCTCAAATGACCTGTGAACTCCTCCAAAAAAATAGGGATCACCTGCTAAGTATGACCAAACCATACACCAATGTGAGACCAAATCAAGGTTACCCTTCTTGAGATGTTTACAAGCAAAATATTACATGCACACACACACACATTACCATCCCATAGCCTTTGCCAAGGAGTCAAAAAATACTTGTAATTTGGTTTTAAAGAAATAAAAGTACAGTTATGGTGGGTGCAAGGCTGCTAGTCCACACAACAGACAGCAACTCTGACTGCATTCATTAAACCAACATTTGCAAACTATCGCTTGGATTCCAACTGAATCTGCATACAGATTGAAAGCTATTAAAATTCATGTAATGCCAATGTCATCAATTAGACTCAGTAGTACTCAATACTTCTTCTTCTTAGGTTACAAATATTCATGCTCTTTGTGAGCCAATCATCAGATGCTGAGAAGGACTCACAAATATTGAAACGTTGGATCTTAGATGAGACAAATTTCTAATTGTTTGCAAATATTTCAGTATGTTAAAAAAAA
Organism: Stichopus chloronotus; assembly: GCA_021234535.1. Classification (NCBI taxonomy): domain Eukaryota; kingdom Metazoa; phylum Echinodermata; class Holothuroidea; order Aspidochirotida; family Stichopodidae; genus Stichopus; species Stichopus chloronotus. The sequence continues at coordinate 26,011,831 of CM037834.1, read as the reverse complement.
AAGGTACATATCAACACCTGCTGGGAAGGTTAGGTGGCTGCAAATATTGTGTTGCAGGAATTATAGGACTTCCTTTTATATAAAAAGGAAAAATAAAAGAGTGACAAAAGTGCAAAATGCACAGGACTATGAGCAAGGATGTTTGCTGAGAGGATTGCCAAATGAAAGACCCTACCCAGGCATTTTAAATGTGAGACTTCTAATCACACATGATATAATCAAACTGCTGATTTGATTTACCACAATACAACATGTTTGATTTAAGAAACCAGAGTGTCTGACTCATTCACTTACTAAGTTGGATCACTTGCCTTAACATTCTGTCCCTTAAAAGTCATCAAAATAATGCATAAATTTTGCACTTTTTGCTTCAGTTTTTGCACTTTTTGCTTCAGTCCAATCCTTCCTTCAGGTTTTAGTGTTTCATCCTTAAGCCTTTGTAGGGTATATTGGCTTGCTACTACTGCACTTTTCTTAGAAGGTTACTGGCATGCATGGAAAAAATACAGTTACTTCACTTTAACATTTACTTCAGTTGAAAACAAATTTTGTTTTGATGCATGGTTTACTGTTGGTGGTATGATATCCTTCCCAATGCAATGCATGAGATGCACTTAGGTGATGTCATTCATGCATTGCAAAGTATCGACGTCACATTGCCGTCTGTTGCTTCTTCAAATTGGCGGCAAAGACATTGTTTTGACAATGTGCTCCCCCTCCATGCTTTAAGATGTCACTAATATGATGTATCGACATTAATCAACTGTATTCAATCTCTCTTTGTCTGCAATAGAAAAAGAAAACACCAAGCATTAGAGGAGCAACATATGTGAAGCAGCAAGGAAGTAAACATGTTTATGTGTAAAAGTCATATATAGCCAACAAAAAGTCCACCATTTTTGTATTTGGTAGATGCTTTCTTTTCTTGAGTTTGCATATGAAATGGAGTAACTATGATTAACAGTCTGGAGCATTACAGTACATCATAGAAGTTCATAAGTGGAGGGTACGGGTGTACTTACTTGCATTGAGGACAAAAGTAAAATACGGTTTGTCCTTCATCAGCTGAGCGAGTTTGAAGTGTGTTGTAGTGGAGAATACCGTGGCCACATTTTTGACACTGCCTTTCAATCTATGATTTTCAAGGAAAAGAAGGGCATTGCACAATCCATAAATTATCATGCAAAGTTACCTAACATCAGGTAGTGATAAAGAAAACCAACATCTGTGTGGTTGTGCATAAATGCAGTCCAGGAAATTCACAAAGATGTATTAACTTTTCTTGCAGTAATGGACTTGTGGACTACCACAAATCCTTCATGACATAACTGAGTACTATATTTTACTAGTACAAACACATGACCAATACATAATGCAAACATACAGTACAGTATAACTCTGCTTTACTGTAAATCTCAAGCCAACCAAATGAATTATGATGAATTATTCTTATCTCAAATAGCAGTAGTTGTATAGAAGACCTAGAAATTGATGGGCATTTACTTAAAAGAATACTTCAGAACCAAATTTATGATTGATATTATTTTTCATCCAACTATTTTGTCCTAAGGACTGATTAGGGATGCTGTCTTGCCCATAAAACATAAAAAGTTTTCAAAATTCCATTGATCAGGATGCACCTGTGGTATCAGAGTATAGTTTCATAAAATAAGTGTTAAATTAAGTATGCTTTGAATATGTCCCTCTTTGACATATCAAACATAAATTTGTTTCTGGAATTTTCTCTTAAAGGTAGGGCAAACAATTTTCATAAACAGTCACTGATGATTCAACTACCAGTGTATTCCAAAAGTTCCCTCCTGACCTGTCTGGTCTCTCATCAATGATCCCCTCAGCAAAATCCCTTAATCATTCAATGTTCAATGCAATTTCCCAGGCCAGTGGGCCTAACAGTCATCACCAGGGTCATCAGGTATGTTCAGTCTTTCAGACTGAATGCATATTAAAGGCACAACATAAGTGACCACAGTGGCTGCAACACATCTTGCTTGTGTTTTAGTTTAATTATACTTGAGGTTACCATCTCCACTCTCAGTTATGAAAATAGTAAATTAACAACTAGTCCAGCTAAATGTAGATGAATACTTCATGGAACAAACCGTAGGTCCAAGGTAGTCTGGTTGATGTGGTTCATTTGCCTTTCCAGCATTCCTCTCGTTAAATCTCTTGTATGTGTGGAAAACTGTTCCGTGAAAAATTTCTACAAAGCAGACAACAGCATACTTTCATTTGTTATGTCAATTCAAAAATAAAGTTGAACTAAGTATATTTAAAGTTTGCAATTCTGTCCATTCTATGCACAGCCATTTTCTTACCTCACTGTCATGATGGAGAGCAATAAAGAAAATATTCCCCTTAGGTCCCTGGTATATAACAAATGCCTTGCTAAGTATATACACAAAATTTACTATGTTTTACTCCATGTGAGGAAACAATTGGCATACGAACCAAGTGCAGCAGTATTTGAAAGACCTCAAACCATGTATTGGAAAACCTTCCTGTTCGTAACGACTATAAGGAAAACCTTGAGAAGAGCACCTCACCATTATTCACATTCATATACGCTTTCAAAAGCCTTCTACCACTACAGGTACCTGAAGTTTTCTAGTAATGGTATCCTATGCTAAGATTAAGGCGGTGCTACTGGGCTAACTCAACACAGATGAATTGAACCTCGACCTAGCAAGTTAGACCTGAATCATGATAAAATTTTGGACCCCCAACTCACTATACTGTACACGAGTCATGAGAGCATGTGTGCCATGTGAGCCATCCTACTGTGAGCCATGGTCCCATTCCACAACAGAGGAAGGGCCGGGGTATATTAATTCTACCATGACGACAAACACAATTTGATGACTTGCATCATGGAAAAGGCCAAATTTCGCATGTAGTGTACCTTTGGCATCTGCTTCTGATCCGCAATTACAGCACTTTGTAACATCTGAGTCGCTTGCTGGAAATGGGAAAATAGTGCCACACACTGAACATAGTTCCTTGTGAATGGTTACTGCTTCTCTATCCATATTCTGTATGCATGTGCCCCGGAAAGTTAATTAATAAATGGAGGTTGCCTCCGTGAAAGTCAGTCGACGAGCAAACCTTCGTAAATTTTGAAGACGGTGACCCCCAAATCGCAATAGCTAGCTGTCAGTTCGTTCGTGCATGTGCACGATGTAGGTGCTTGTGATACAGTTTCACGAAATTCAAAATGTGGATGATGTCAACCTAGATTGTAAGTATAAGCGTCTATTCGCATAAGCAAATCAAGATACTTTCCTACAATTTTAAATGTGCTTTGTTGTTATTCATGCACTCAATCGGGGGCCCTTTACTCCTCATGTGACATTGCAATGAAAATACTAATAAAAAGTTATATGTTGTAAAAATAAGTAGTACCTTAGATTCTTGTGTGGATAATTGTTGTAAAATAATTAATTCTCAAACAATCGAAAGAAGAGGCTCTGAGTGTAATGCAAAAGCCGCGCATTCTTATATCTAGGATTTCCCTTTTGCCGCGCATGTGTGACATGTATTCGGTGCTGCTGTGAAAATTACAATGTTGAAAGCCAAGCCGACCTTGTCAACCTGTCTTCTCAAGCCTCAAGTTGTACTGCACACTGCATCGCTAACGTTAGGCTTTTGGTAGTTCATTGCGTTTTGTGCAGTGCCGTGTGAAAAACGTTGACCAAGATCGATGAAAATTTGGAGTTTCCAGTAAAGACATCACTTTGTAGCTCATTGCTTAGAGAACAATTTTCAGTCTGATATGGCAGATGACGACGAAGATCGCTGGCTGTATGGAGGTAGGCCCCGGCTACACTAAGTATCGTCAAAGATAGCCTAACAATAGGCCTGGGCCTAGTTAGCCCTTGCATTTATAGGCCTAGCCTAAGTTAGTAGGTGGGCTAGGAGCCTAGGCCTATGCAAAAATCAGTATGAAGGTCCAGCCAAAACCGATCATGTTTCAGTTGTTACTTGTTACTGTAAATAGCGTTACTAGGCCCAACGTTAGGCTTGGCCTGATTGTCTTTATTCCATCTATTAATATTATTCAGACTTGCCCAGAATTTCAGTACTTCAGTGCCGCTTCTGGGGGTCAATCTAGCTTTAGTGCCGTCTTGGACAACGTAGGTGCCGTCTTGGACCAACGGAGTGCAGCATGCAGTTTACCTACGTGCATGTAGTGGCAAATATGTCCTTGATTTGGTGACCCAGACCCACATTAATGGTCAAGATATTGCCAATGTTTCCACAAATGTCATTCTGGTGCTATTGCATTCACAGGGCAAACATTGTACCAGTATATTACTTAGAATTAAACAAGTAACTTGCCCAAAATAGAGAAAGTGGGAATTTGCACTCTACATTGCTTCTATGTACAAAAAATATTGGGTGCCACAGTTTGCACTTGGAGACGGTGCCGCAAGCGGCACTTACTCTGTCCTTTCAGGTGCCACCAAAATAATTTTAGGTGCCGCATGCGGCTCTAGGTGCCGCGTTTGGACATGTCTGTTATTGTGTCAGTCAGTGGAAGGTACAAATACCCGGCTAGTATGAAACCTCACTGAGCCTCTAGAGGCACAGTTGCAGTCATATCAAAACTATCCTACACTACAAAATAATACGACTCATCACCCAAGACAGTTTCATTCCTCCACACATGTAATCAAAACAATGAATCCCTGTGTACTCTGTGTAATATGAGCTACTCTGCATATCTCCAGTTTGCTGTCAACAAAGATTAGAACAAGTTCAGAATTTTGCTGTCCCCATGCCGGAAATATAGGTTGGGGTGATGAGTTACTGCCTTTTAACAATAATGCAAATGAGCCTTTGTTAATAGAACAATGAAGTTTTCTTTTACCTGCAGAGTTCATACAAGTTTACAACCATCTCAAATCTAATTTGATTAAATCCTGAAACACTCTAAATAAGAAGTTTGAAAAACCCTTTTTTTTACATTATCAACCCTTGCCTAGAAAGGCCATGCTGCCAACAAATTAGGGGACAACATGCTTTGGGAACTGGCTATTTGAAACAAACTGGTTGGGGCAAGAAAATGCAAAGGAAATTCGCTTAGCCTAAAGTAGGCCCATATGACTTTTTACGTGGATTACCACTCTCTTTAGGTTGACTTGATGTCTTCCTTCTGCCAGTACAGTATGACGCCTGCACCGATGGTCTGATAATTGAGTGCATTCTGTTTATTCCACATGCTTTGATACTACTGGTTGTTTTATTGTTTCCTTTTATGGTGCTCACTGGATGATGTCGGTCCCCAAGTTTCCTCTAGATTTCCTATGTCCATCCTCTCCTCAAAGCCTGGCATGTTATTTTAGAAAACTCAACTACAGCATGTCCTTGGCCTATTCAAAGTTTACAAATGTATCACCTCACATGATGATGCATTTCTTACTCTCAGCCCTAAAGTTGGCATATAGTGAATTGTATAGTTGCTCTCAGTCTGAGGCCTCATAAGATTTGTCATTGAATGATTATGCTTGAACAATTCTTGGTTTTCAAAGTATCAAACTTAGAAGCTGCTAAGAGAGAAGATGGCTATATGTGTTGATGCTGCAGTTATTCACACGTTCTCTGATAATTGTGTACTATACTGTAATTCCAGATGTATTTCAACACCTGTGCTCACTTGCTTTTATTGATCCAGGTCTAGGTAGCCAAGTGGATGTCATGTGTTGCCACTGGTGTCTGCTACTAAATAGCCCAACTAGTTAGTTAGTTAATTATCTAATTAAATCTGTGCTACAATTGAATTTGCAAGTGTCTTTAGCCCTGACTGCATTTTCTTCTTATTTTTGTTAATACAGATTCATCTGAAACTGCAGAGACTGATGAAAGGTAACATATATTTTTTGTTTTGTTTTGTGGAAAGCATAATTTAGACTTGCGTTATATTTAGCTGCCTTCTAACATGTTTCAAACTGAGACATTCATAATCTACAGAAAGCATGCTAACGCCAACTGGTGCATTACTTGTAGGATCATTTCATGTGATAATCATACACTGCCTTGCTATGTATACCTTAGATGTGTACATGTAAGGAATTCATAACCAGTGTAAAAAAAAGGAAAGAAAAAAATTGACTTCTTAAGCACTGAAATACCTGAGTGATCTACAATCTGACTCTTAGACAAGTGTAAGGAACTAGGAAAATGTTGTTGGATCAAACATACAGTGTAAAAGAAGAACTTATCATAACATTCAAGTTTAATAACTTATTTTAAATTACCCTCTGAAAGAAATTGAAGAGAGATAAAAACCCTGGAGTTTAGCTAGATTGAAATGACAATATCATTCACCTTCTCTCCCTTCCCTCTCCCTTCCCATCTTAATGCAAGACCTCGACATTCAGAATGACCTTGCCCTCAAGTGATTACAAAGACCAAAAGTTTTTTGTTTTTTTTTGTTTTTTTTTTAACAGGGATGCTTGTGTGATTTAAAGTCAAACTTTGTATGAAAGGTCACTTGGATGTCATTGTCATGTTACTTTTTTTTCACATATCTAGACCATATCATTGAAAATCTTCATTCAAGTGACCTTAGATTTGTTTCAATTTTATGGCAATGCCCATAACTCTGCTTTTCAATTATGGTAAAAAACTTTTCATGCTTTCAGTGACAAGGATAAGGCTGTAAAAGCAGCCAGCCAGACTAAGGAGGCGGACGCCCCTGTTACAGGAGACAGTAAAGTGCCACCTCCAAGTTTACCATCCCCAACAGTGAAGAAGGTTTGTATGCACATTTTGCAATATATTTGTCACAACAAGTGCCTCTCTGTAGACCATTTGATGACAAAGCGGTGTGTTGCTCCTTTTCATTGGCTCCTTGTCCCCCTTTCAAAACTTCTTTCCTGATCCGTACTGTACGTTTCTCTCTCCTTGATGGTACAACACAGCACACAAACAGTCATGGTCCAGCCAAAACTATTCACCAAATTAAAGACATGAATGTCTTGTGTGTCGGTCCTGATATTTGAATTCTCTTTGATGAATCGGTTTCCTCGTACCTTAAGAACAGTGTCAGTGATCTCTGGAAATAGTCATTGTTGTGAATGTTGAATGTGTTTGTATGCAGTGACTCAGCAAGCAGTTTCAGTCAGAGGGGGAAAAAATTGCTTTTTGGGGCTGCTGTCTAAAAGAAATACCCACTCCTCTGTAAAGATGTTGAAGGGGGGGGGGGGTGAGTACCCGCAGGACTAGCTAAGCACCGTGCTACCATTAGTTGCGACGGAGTGTTCAAGAAAATTTTTGGCTTTTCACTGAAGTACTCAAAGTTGCATTTTCTGTACCTTCTCTTCAAATTTTTCTCATTATCTTTTTCTATCTTTTTGATTGTTTTTTCTCGTTTTGTTATTAGGACGCTGGTGATCCATTTCAGTCGGTCAGGTGGGAGGGCGACTGCCTCCCCCCTGACCTTATGGTAGCTCTGCCACTGTTTGCACGGGCAGCTGTTCACCTCTAATGTAGTCTACTCTATTCTACTCTGCTTTGTTTTGCTATGTTCTAATTTACTCTTTCCTACTGTTCTGTGTTCTACCTTACTCTATCCTTCTCTACTCTGTTTTACTCCAGCATGTCCTTCTTTACCATGGAAGTTCTGATCCAATCTGTTCTACTGTAGTCTATTCTGTTCTTGTTTGTCCTTTTGTACTCTGTTTGTCATTGCTGTAACTACGACTATATTTTGCATGCCACAGTTCTTTCTTTTTTGTTCCATACATTCATCCTAAATACATCCTTTTGATCCTCCCTCTCTGCAGGCACCATCAGATGCAGCTGTTCCCCAAACAGATGGTCAACCCCAAGATGGGACTGCAGAAGAAGAAGACAGTGATGAGGACAGTGAAGATGATGATGTACAGATCACCATTGGGGACATCAAGTCAGGCCCTCCTTCGTTTCCGTATGTTGTATTTTATTTATTCCGTACTTTTGAAAGAAATCCAGAAGTGCACTGATTGACAAACATTTTCTTTAGCATACTCTTGGATAAAATATAATGCCTGTTATGTGTATTCAAAATCAAAGGCAAAATAGTTTTGCACAAACAGATGACACTTTCTTGCAACTTTGAATAAAGCTTTGTCACGTGAACAAGTGAAATAACTGTACCTGTAAATGGGACGATCCCCCTGATGATGAAGACTTTTCCTCCTAGAATACTTATGGGCCTTCACCTTACAGCACTTTCTAACATGCATTACTTTTGCTTTTATTGATCATACACAGTTTTTACTCTTTTGAACAAAAATTTTGTATATTCCTCAGGGATTTTTATGTGCACCTGAAGAGATATTTTGTTTTGTCCATTCATAACTGTATGTATTCACCAAGATGTAAGCCCCATTTTATAATGACCAATAAGAAAGATGATCTATCAGCAGAAAGATGTGGCACGTCTATGATTTTCTGTAAGCACGTAACACTTAAAACAACAGTGCTCCCTGTTTGGGCTACTAGCCATATTGTAGTGTTTACAAGGTACAATGTATCAGAGGCCATTGGAATGGTAAGGATGGTTTTTCATTGCCCCGTTCGGCAATCAGCATGAAATTTTCCTACCTATTGGACAGCTTCACTCATCTTTTGGCTACGGTGGCTCCAGCAATGTGATTTTTTTTTAAAAAATGTGCCAAATGAGAAAAAGAAAACAATAAAGTAAAGAGACTTCTTGCAGATTTTGTTTCTATCCTACAAATGTACTCTTGTTCTCTGCTCTTCCAGACCATACAGTGCAATGAAGCTTTCAGCATATAGGAAGACAAACACTACACCGTCAGGCTCAAGTGAGTCATTTCTCACATCTTATTTGCAGCAAAAATATCTTGTGATATTAGTAACAGTTCAGTCATCCAAGAAACGTAAGCCTCGGACCAAGTCAGGACTCCTGTAGTCGTGGAAAATGTGAGAACGTCACGAAAAATTTAGAGCATTGTTTCAAGGCCTTGAGGACTTTTGAGATTCTGAAAAGTTGTGGTGAAGTCCTAGAAAAGTCATGGAAGTTTTCACAAAATGATTTTGTTCCTTTTCCCACTTGTAGTATAGAAGTGCATTTTCACTTGTAATATCAAATGTTTCACTTTCTTTACTTCATATTGCTTTTGCCTTTGCTGCTATGGTTGAAAACTTAATGTAAGACATTATGGGGAAGATCATCAAAATGCTTTATTTGCTCCTGGAGAGTCATGAAAAAGTCATAAAAAGTGATTCCCTAGAAAATGCAGGAAACCTGCTGTGTTCTCCTTCTTTTTCTGAAAATGTTTTCAACATTCAGTCTAGAAGGCATGACTGTATTATTGCAGGCACTTTGTGAGACAAAGACGTGTACATGATTTCTCAAAGCCGAATGAACCAAAAATTGTGGCTTACTTGTGACACAGTGGTGGGTACCTTCATTACTTATTAATTTTTGCTGATGCTGAAAGGCAGTTAATGTTCGATAAATGTAATATTCACTCCTGTGGCACTAGCAGATTTTAATCATTGGACATTGGCCAGTTCTTCTTCCCAGAGCGCTGATTAGTTCTGCCTGTAATGCGTATCATTTTTTCCCACAGATACCTCAGTGACGGTACTACCACCCAAACCAGAGAAGACCTTGGATCTGGAGGCAGAAGGTACCATCAATGGAGAAGGGGTGTATTCTTTTGACTTGGAATCAGTACAGGAAAAGCCTTGGAATAAACCAGGTAGGTGTCTTATATTTGCAGTCTTCATGACGTCATGTCGACATTTGCAGTCGTAATGGTGATTTCTAGGATAGTTTATCATAGCAGTTTGTTGATTCCAGCCAGTAGTTGATGTGTTTTTTACAGTAATGTTCATGAAGATGGAACCTTGACAAATAGCAAAAACACTTCATGGTTCAATACTGCTTAAATGTAGTGTCCTAAATTGCACTCTGTTTTAGCCATAATAATAGCTGCTCCTCATTCCCCCTGGTGTGCATGTGCACCTTTAAGGGTGGTGGGTTCATGTGGTATTTTTTTCTCAGACTGTTCACCATTATCAAAGTTTTGTCGATGTTTTAAGCAGTATGCTACCTAACACGAACTTCTGCGTCTATTAATTTGACCATCATCAGGTGCTGACATCACGGATTATTTTAACTATGGGCTGAATGAGGAGACTTGGAAGGTCTACAGCGAGAAGCAGAGGAAACTCAGAACGGAGCACAAAATAACGGTGAGTCGAAAACATTTGTCCTCAGGTTTGGATAATGTCAAATTTTGTGGTCATAGTGCTGAAATGTACACCACCCTTCTTTGTTGACTGGTGCTTCCCAAAGTGCTGTGTGACATTTGAAGCTGGAATTTAAGTTAACATTGACTGTTGACTTGACATTTTTTTTATTGCTTTACACTCGTGGGACGTTTTTCAAACCTACTTCATAATTGCCTGATTGTGTTGTCCCCGGTGGTAATTCCTGATTTTCTGCTTTTCTTTTTTGCACCTTTTACTGCAGGTTTATCATGCAGGTTTCAAAGATAGTACTGTACCTCCAGGGGAAGGTAAATATAACATTATATGGATCAAGTTTAAGTAAGAAAGCTACTCTTACTAAAGTAGATTAAATTTTTAAGAGTTTTTTTTTTTAATGTTGTGAGGCATTAATCCCCCTGAGAGGCACAATTGGTAGAACTCACAACTGGAGGGAGGACGCTGACCCCAATCCCCCACCACACCCCCACTGCTTCCAAAACCTGACGCATGAAGTTACTGTGGAATGTGGTTATTATCACCGTCCACTTAATTCTTGCAGAACCCATTAAAAGCGTTCCAACTGCGACGAGTGCACCGACGTGGAATGATCGCCAAAAGAAACCATTCACGAGGAACACGAATCAGCAGGGCTCTGGGGCCATCAGCGTCATTGGATCCAGTATATCCACCATCAGCGGCAGGAGGGACTCAGACTCCGGTATCAAATTGTGAGTTAGTTTGCCCTCTTGTGCCTTGTCTCTTGTTGGGAAGAGGATGTGAAACTGTAGCACTTTTCTATCAATGCAACAGAATAAGTCTAATTATCACTTGTGATGTGTCACCACACTGCCAGTGGGTGTTTTCTGAAGTCTCCTTTTGTTAGTATAACGCTCATGATTTAGTCCTGGAAGTGGTGGAGGAGCTTCTAAATTAGCTGTTTTTCGAGATCCCCACCCCCAAAGAACGACTATTTGCATGAAGATCCAGGTTTTGCAAAATGTTTGGGGACAAAGCAGGCTTTGCCACTGTGGTGAATTGCAATTCCATTGGAACAGGCATATTGCACTTTATAAAGAAGCAGCTACATTTATCTTGAGAATCCAGTAATGCAGTGTTTGTTTGTAGATATACGTCAAGAGTTTGGTCAACAAAAAATTTCAGTCATCAACTGAAGGGTGGGGGGTCTCATATCATCCCCATTGTTCCCTCATGAAAAAAGGGCAAAGAAAAAGTGCTGTTTATGGAAAATTACATTCTCTGAAGCTCGGCCATACATGAATGTTACCATGTTTTTATTTTCCCATGTCATCCACCACTGGCTCTAAATATCTTCTTTGTGTTTTGTCTGTTCTCTCACATCCAGTAACGGCAGCGCTGTGGTGTCATCGTCAAACATCGGCACCATCCAGGCTGGTGCTCCACTGGTGTCTATGCAACGGAACCCTCCAGCGACGATACCAACGATGCCTTCAGGTTTGCATCAGTTTCATCATCATTACCTGGCTATGATGTCTGTGCTTTACCTATGTTTATTTCATTGACCATGTCGAGATTTGCTTGTCCCCTTTGCTTGTCCTTTTTCGCTGTTACAAAGCCACCTAGGAATGTTTTAACAAAATTTCTCATCTTCTTGAAAGGTCCTCCACCGGGTAGTATTCCAGTCATGCAGATGAGTCAGCCGCCTCCTAACATGGGCCAACCCCCTCCTGGTTTCGCTGCTCCTCCCCTGCCGCAAACACCAGCCTACCATAGTGAGTTACTTTGATCAGCCTGTTGATTATGTCAGACCCATAATCTTTAACATTGTCATTATTGGCCTGGATGTTCCCTGACATCTTCCACAGGAGCTAGTTCTGCTAAACTTGTTATTTGGCTTAAATGTACTTAGTCACAGGGCTTGTCGCAAGTCTAGTAGTGTTCGTGTTAAGAGTTGGATTTAGGCATAAGGGTTGTGTTATTGATTAGGTTATGGTCAAAGACTATGCACTGGGTGGTAGGAGCCTGGACACACTTTGCAAGGCATCCATGCCAAAAACACCATCTGTAAATGACACGAATTTTTTTAACTATTCTCTCTAACGTATATTCCTACTAGTAGTGCATTGAGAGAGGGTTATCAACATTTAATAAGTATGTCTACTGCAAGATGAATTGTCTTCCGGTGGTATCTAGGGTCCTAACAGCAGCAAGAATGACTTTATCATAGGACTTTGATTTTAACCATGCTTTAGTATAGAACCTCTTGCTGGTACATTCCATGTTTGGTTGACACTTTAATTTCTTTCTTAAAGACTTTATATTAAGGACTCCCATGAAGAAATACATTATTTACAACTGTTGTAGTTCCTAAACTTGCTAACTTGGATTTACTGATTAACTTTCTGTCAGGATGGCTTGTAGAATGAATCGTGCGAATGAGATGTCCAAACATTATTTATTTTCATACCTTACAGGCGCTCCTCCTCCACAGCAGGCACCGTACATGCCACCTATGAACAGACCCCCTCCTATCATGAATAGGCCCCCTCCTCCAGCTTTCAATAATGCCATGCCTCCACCTCCCATGGGAGGTATGAATCTCGGGCCACCACCACCTACTGGTATACCACCTCCAGTGTCCGTGCCATCAAGGCTCCCTCCTCCAGTTTCTTCTGCACCTCCAAGAATGCCAGGCCCCCCTCCTCCCCCTCAGGGAGACAACTGGAACAGACCTCCATTTTATCGTGAGTATGACTTTCACTTAATTCATTTATTTTTTCAAGAAAAGGCACTTCCTCACTTTGGTGAAAGTTCACAACTCATGTGGTGAAGTAAAAACTTGTAGAGTGGGATGCTGTCTTGTGTAGTTCTCATGAAGGTATAGTTATCCTATATTTGCATCAGTCTCTTGTTCATTCCTGGCACATGCAGAGTAAATTGAGACATGTTAAACAACTTATTACACCTCAATAATGTCAATGCAAATGGTAGTAGTAGTTTTGAAGAAACCTACTATACAACCCCTGCTCCCTATCCACTATAAGAGGATAAAGAAAATAGTCATAGCCATCGTATAATGTAGTGAGTCTATGTCATTTTTTCCTCTTTCCAGTGTCTTTTGCACCCATTTAGAATTGTCTTTCTGTATAATTGGTCTTGCTGTTTTTCATGCACTGGAAGAGAGTTTTAATAACACCTTTGTATCTTCAACAGCCAATGCAAACGCTCCGCACTTTACACCAAGTGCACCAAGCACTCCAATGCAGGGCCCTGGACATGGACCAGCCCCTTCACCATCCCCTGGACCAGGTCCAGCTGGTCCACCAGGCCCCCCTGGACCACCCGGAGGTTCCACCTGGGATAGACCCGTGTCCGGGTTTCCTTCATTCCAGGACCAGTGGTCCCCCAGGGCTGGCAGTGAAGAAAGTGACATCAGCAGGTGAGCTTTTAACAAGTAGTGTTGCATTTTGTGATGCTATACATGGGAAACCAGCCTTAGGCATGATTCACACTGCAACGATAATTCAGATTCGATTTTTTTGGTTTTGATTATTGCAGCCTTTGTAGTCATGTGACCTTGTGTTTGTGACACCTACCTTGTTAACACAATGTCTCAAGAAGGGAAGCTTGGGCAGGTATCATATTTAGTTTATAGGTGCACCATATTGAGTTGAAGAACTCTTTTGTTTTTTGTGGAGGTCAAAGGTCATTTGAGGTCAACAGGGGTCAGCTTGTGAAAACTTTGTACACACGATTTCTCAAGGAGGGAGTTTGTTTATGTATCACATTGAGAAGAACAATACCATTGTTTTTGGGTGGAGGTTGAATGTCATTTCAGTTCGGTGGGGGTCACATTGTGAAAACCTTAGTAAATATGACATCTCAAGGGGGTAGCTTGGACAGATCTCATTTAGTATGTTGATATATCACATTGAGTAGAAGAATGCTATTGTTTTTGGTGGAGGTGGAAGGTCATTGGAGGTCAGCAGGGGTCACATTGTGAAATCCTTGTAAACATGACATCTTAAGGAGTGAAGTTTGGACAGATCTTATACAAGGAAACTTTGGATCTGGTGAGCAATTTACAGAACTGGGTCCCGAAATCTCCCGTCAGGTACTAGGGTACCTGGTGCAAGCAATGCAGGTTACATGTCAATATATATCTCAGTGGTTGCTCCCACACTCACTCCAGCAGATCTAAGCAATTTACAAAATGTTATGTTGCATTTGACTTGCCTTGATGGACACAACAAATTGTAACCTCTGTGGAAGCATCTTGTTATCCATCAGTCAATGACAGAATCATGTGTGAATTACTAGTAAAATATAAAGTAAAATCTGACATCAGTAGACAGTACCAACAGTGCACTTTGCAACAAAGAAAAGTTTTTATATAAACTGTGCCAATGAATGTTTTATACGATTCGTGTGGTGTTCTTCTCATCCTAGTTTACGTTGAAATTTGTCAAAATTTAGAGAAAATGGAGTGAAGAGACTTATATAAAAGACCAGGTGTGGATTGGTCTCCAGTCTGACATTTTGCTACATTTGTAATCATTTCAGAGTCATGGAAGGACAGCAAAGTATATTTGACCTTCTAATAGGAGGTTGATATCATTAACTTTAGTGACCAAAGAACTGAATTTATGACATTCGCCCCTCTCAAGGTATGCTGATAAAGGTTGCTATGATGTTTTCTCTTTTTGTCCTTTCTTTCAACCTGTCCTTCCCCCTTTTTTCACCCCTTCTTTCCGCTATGTTTTACCCCACCCATATCTTCATCTCTCTCGTACACCACCC
This sequence comes from Stichopus chloronotus, assembly GCA_021234535.1. Lineage (NCBI taxonomy): Eukaryota > Metazoa > Echinodermata > Holothuroidea > Aspidochirotida > Stichopodidae > Stichopus > Stichopus chloronotus. The sequence continues at coordinate 25,996,804 of CM037834.1, read as the reverse complement.
ACACCCCTCCTACCAACTTTTTTTTCCTTTTAGTGGTAGTGATGATTACAAGAGGTCTCCTAAGGGTGCCACACCAACGAGAAGGTCTGAATCTGTTGAAAGGCGAGAATACAGATCTAGAGACAGAGAAAGGTAAGATACCAGCAAAAACCAAAGGGTAATAATCTTCTTCACCTATCAGGAAAAGCACACGCAGTACAAGAGTGTACTAAGATATAAAGTGTACTAAGTCTAATACCAGTGAAGCAGGAACATGCAAAGGAAGTTTGACTGGGGGGAGAATAATGCATTGGACAGTCAATTATAGACTGTTTAAAAAAAAAAAAACGGGGACCATAAAAAGCTTGTTTAACGTGAGTTGTACTTGCCACTGAGATAAAACAGAACAGGTTGTCTTCGATTGCATCCTGAGTTGAACATTGAGGTGAACTTTTTTATCCTCACCTGATCACCCCTCAGGTCGAGAGACAGGGAGCGGCGTGGACGATACACCAAAGATAGTTCCAGAGAGCGTGACAAGAAACACAGAGAGAGGAGCCACGACAGGGACAAAGAACGGGACAGGAAGACCAGGGATAAAGAAGACCGACACAGGAAGAGGTAAAACGATATATAAATCTATCTATTGCAACGAAAGTTGATATATCGAATGAGAGTGAAAACTTACCACTCCTCACCTTTTCAAGTGTGACGTTGAAGATTCAACAATATTATTTCCTGTGATTGCATCTAAGGACAATTTCTGTTGCTTTACAATCACTACCAGCTGCTTTAGCATGTCACAAAGTTATTTTAACTGGTCTGATCGAGGTCAAAGCTATTCACAAGAAAAACAGGTGAATAACCTCTGCTACTTGCACCAACCTAACCCTAAGCGTAACCCTAATCGTGATCACTGACTGGCCAAATTCTCGTTCTCGCCAATAATATGTTTAACTTGCAGGAATTTGTTTAGGCGAATAGCTTCTAGGTTTAAGTATTATCATGAAACTCTTATTCGTAATGGGTTGGAGGGATATTACCTGTTGAAGGCACAATATATTGAAGACGTTATGTATTGGCTCAGAGAAAAGGTGCTCTTTGGATTTTGAGACAGTCTTTTGAAAGCCTCCCTGAGGTTGTTCACCATGTACTAAACCATTGAAAGATGAGGATAAAGTAGAATGTTGATTTGATGTGTTCTACTGTGTTTATCTGCTTCTGAAGTACCTCAAGAGCCAAGAAAGATGTGTTTTGTACCTATAGAGTGCTCTAACTTTGCAATTAAATTGTGATACTTTTTCCTTCCACTATCAGTCCTTAAAATTGCATGTAATACTGTGGTCTACTTGCTACATATTTGGTAATCTTGACTCACAGTTGTGGAGGGCAGTATCCTCATCTCGAGCCATTAAGATTGAATCATCGTTTGTACCATGAGGAGTCACCATCTGAGCATACCAGGGAGTCAGATCTCTGGCGTTGCCCATTCTTTGCATGGTGACTTTCTCCATAGTTGTGTCATGTTCTCTGTCACTGGTTCATCTCTATTCCTTTTTGTTTGTGTTGGTTAACCTCAGGAAAGACAGAGATGATGACCGATCCGACGGACACAGGAGTTCCAGGCACAAGCGCAGCAAGCATTCACACCGTGACTCAGAGAAGGAGGATCGGTCAAGCTCCCATGGTCGCGATGACATGGGAAAGGATCTTGTAATAGCTGATACAGTATGATGATGCATTGTTTTCTGTGACTAGGGAGGTCATTGGAAAACCCTCCCTCAGTTCGATCCGTAATGGATCTTTCATCTCAAGCTGCATATGCTGTCAGCAAGAATGGAAAGGTGTAACATTTCCTGTTGGTACGGTACCATCAAGAACTTCAGAAAGTGTTTGCATTCGCCACTGGTCAGGAAGAACCTGCACGCTGTCTCTCACACAACTTTGTACTGGGCATATTTTCCTTTGGAATTCAAGCAAACAGCTTGGTACTACCTGGGATGTTGTCAGGAGACAATCAGACCAGGAGAATGTCTCTGTGGGTTCACCAGAGTTATGGTAGTTAATCTGTGGGTCAGAGCTATTATTCTTCTACCAGCTCAAATGAAGAATGTAAGAGCTGCTATAACAAAGGATATGGATTGGAAGATCACATCTTACTTCAGAGTGGAAAGATTAAGCACTTACCTTTTTATAATTTGTTTAATGTTATTTTGCCAAGTTTTGGTCTTTTAAATTTGCCAGTCAAGGGTTTTGTCTGTCATTACTAACTCTGGAGTTGCAAAAATTGAATGGTTGCGTTCAGCTAAAGCTGTATTCTAGATTCATGTTTCTGTCAGAAAATGAAGTGCCAAATAAAATAGCTCACACGTCAATCAAATGTCAAATTTTGAATGGATTTTGAAAGGGAAGAAAACAAAAGACACATTGCCTCCAAAAGTCAGATGAAGATCGTGATTTCATTCTTTCAATGCACAACCAGTCGTGAGGTAACTTGTACTGTGCAGGTTAATGGCTGTGAATCAGTCAGAATTAATAATATGTTGTTACCATTCGCTCACATCTAGCATTTTGTTGAGCTACACAATCCCTTCAGAGTCTGATTTCTCTGTTTGGCCTGCTGCAGAAAATGTTTGAATGAATCGACACCTTCCTGTTAATCCTTATCGTCAACCTTTTTTTTTTTTTTTTTTTTTTTTTTTTTTTAGAGCTTTCTGTCACTAAACTCTGTTACTGGATTAAATCCACCAGATATTTTATGCTTCAGAAGTTTCTCAACATAGGTAAAAAGATCTCTTCCTCACCCAAAATTTGCAAGCCCCACCTAACAGTTTTTGAGAACAAATGATGTCTGGTAATCAACCCATTCCCTTTTTGAGCAGCTGAATGATGGTCACAGAGTATGGTCACGCAGTTAGCAGACACAGACCGTTTGCAGTGATCCTACGGTGAATCATCGGCGGGCCACAAGAACGACCTAGGATAAAATTTCTTTCCTTCATCGTCGACAACTTTGTATTCTGTGTACCCTTGCAAAATTCATTAGCCATCAGATCAGGTTATGAAAGTCTGTAGTTTACATTTAACAGTCGTCCCCACAAATGTTCAAAGAGAAAGAAAGGGGAGGGGGTGGTAGCCACATGTGAAGCATGTACATGATAATGAAGCAATTGTTAAGGTTTGAGGGGAGGGACTGGAACCCACTTCCAGAAACTTTTGTGAAAAATTGTGTCACTTGAAGACAATTTCTGGCTCATTTTGAAATGGCAGTAGGCTATGTTGTCAACTTTTTCTTTAGCCAAGAACTTAAGGGGGCAGCAAGACTCTTACTAAGAGGGCGGTAGTTTTTGCTAGGGACACACCAGTCACCTTGAAACCCCTTGATCAGAAAATTCATAAGAATTATTCGTGTGATAGTGGTGTAACATCCTTCCAGTTATAAACTTCAAAGGCCCCCGAGGGTAACACAGAAGGCTGAACTGGGCGATACCTGTTTTCACTTATATGCCTTCTTCAGTTTGTTGAGAAATTATGAAGTAAGAATACAGTAAGTCAGAAAGGTTGTCTTTGGTTTCAACCCATTCTGGCATACCAAACATGTAAGTTTTACCACATGTAACTTCTCAAGAATACCAGAAGATTACCAGTGGAAGTGTGTGTGGAATTCCAGTGTTGTTATTTTTGTCGAAAGAAATAGGGGGAGGGTTGGTCCAGATGATCAGTTGCATTAATTATATATTTTTTACTTTGTGGACAAAAATATTTGGATGCATTTTTACAGTAGTTTTGTGTTTTTGTGCAGAAAGTGCAACTGAGAGTGCGAAGAAGTGGGGTGGGAATTAGTTTGTTGGGAAAGCTGGGAGGCATCACAAGGTTTTAAGATTAAGTATCGTCCAAATGGTCAGATTTATGCCTGAATTTCTGTCCAGAGTTTTTCATGCTGAAATGTTTAATTCACAATTCATTGCTTAGGAAGAATTTAAATGGAAAATACACTTTGATCCAGTAGAAGGTGGACCCACCATCAGCTTTTTGTACATCATTTACAATCTGTTTTTTTTTCCCCTGACCCAATTTGCTTGTCTCAATCTTGAGTTGTACACTCATTTAAAGGAGCTCTGCAGAGATGGTGTTGAATTTGTGTATTTTATATTCGATGTGAAGTAAAAAGAACAAATTTGAGTACCAACTGCTGCAATGCATTCTTTTCTTAATCTTAAAGGAATTTTCCACCAACAAGAAAACGTAGTATGTGAGATTTTTTATTCCTTGACGAAGGCAGGCAAGGAATCTATGTGGTCATGATGGCATGTGTGTGTATGTATGCAGAGTGTGCATGTATGCATGTGTGTGTGACACCTTTGCTTGTAAACACGGTATCTCATGAAGGGAAAGGTGCCTGAACTTCAAAGTCGGTGTTTTGGTAGTCCAATGTGAGTAGATGATACCTCTTGTTTTTCATGGAGGTCAAAGTTCATTTGAGGTCACCAGAGCTTAAAGTATGAAAACCTAGAAAGGGACATTGTTGCTTGAACTTCATACTAGTCACATTGGTACCCATTGGTGTAGATGATTTCTGTCATTTTATGGAGGTCAAAGGTCATGAGAGGTCTATGGAGGTCATAGTTTGAAAACCTTGTAAACACAGTATCTCAATAAGGGGAAGTTGCTGTTGAATGTTGCTGGATTTTCAAGCTGTTAACATTGGTAGACCTCGATGAGCAGATGAGCTCTGTCATTTCTTATGGAGTTCAAAGGTCAAATAAAATCAGTAGGGATGATAGTTTGTAAACTTGTAGACATGGTATCCCTCAACAAGTAAGTTGCTTGAACTTCAAAATTGGTATGTAGTTTCCTTGTTTAACATGAATTTTGGCAAGGAATTTAAAAGCCATTCGACAGCTGGTTTACCACTCTATGGGTTAAATGTAACTTCCCTGTAGAACCTTCCTCAGTTGTGAAATACTGCTTTGAAAGTTGGGCTTCGGTATGAGCCTGAAATAACTGCTGTAGGACCTACCAATACTGTTTTGCTTGTATTACACTCTTTGTATTTCAAGCAAGGGCTTAGATGCAAAAACTCTGTAGTGATTATGAAAACTTCATGAATATATTCATTCATCAAGATTCTTTTTGTTTATGAACCCAGGGAGCTGTTATTGTGATAGACAGAAAATTTAATTACTGCTAGTCCCTACCAAGTCGAGTGAAGATAAGCTGCTTAGTTGACTCATAGATACTTTTTTCCTGTATTCGTCAGTTCCAGTTCTGTGTCGGTTACAGAGCAACATCATTTCAATCAACCATTCCATAAACAATTATCACGCTCTGAACAATGCTTTGAAACATAGGTTTATGCCAACCCACATTTGTTGGTAGGTTCCAAGTCACAACTGAGTGATTTCTAACACCAGGTTTGTACTTCAAATATTTTTTAATAGCTCATTTTCCTAATTTTGTGAGAGGTTTCCTGAAAATAAGAATGGTGACTTCCATAAAACGTATCTTTTTAGGAAACATGAGAAGTGTTGGCAGTAAATTCCTTTAAATAATTGAAAATACATTGAGGATATTTTCTTCCTCGATGAAAGACCCACATGCAAACAGTGCCTCAATGAAGTCCTAATCGGTAATCAATTTCTTATTATTCTGCAAACTTAACTCCCAACATTCTTCTTCCTTGCCGTAACATTTTAACAACCCATGGTAAATACCCAGTGTCATAGCTATGTGGTCCGCAATTTTGTCACGAGTGCAATGCAAAGTCAGTGAAACTTGAATCTGGGTAGCAGTTTTAGAGCTGGGTCCTGACATATTTGATTGCAAGCACTGCTTTAAATTTCTCTGGTAATGACCCCAAGTATTAACATCTAGCAACATTTTCCTTGGTTACAAAATCTATGTAACAAAATCATGTCAGCAAAACCTACAAAGACTTAGCAGCTTGATACCATGTGAGCCTCCTCTGAAGTTAACACTGCCGATACATCCTTGTAGAGCAAAATTAAAAAGGGTTTGTATGTAAAGGCACAGTTAAAGTGCTATTCATTTGTTGGTAACTTGATATGTGACAATAAAAGACAAGTTGTTACATTAAGGTGCAAAGCAAAGTGTTATATTATGATTCCCACTCAAGGCCTAAACAGAAGTTATACTTTTAGGTACCCGACTGACTATGGACTGTGGGTACCTAGGTCAAAAATTTTGGACCTGCTGCATTCACCAATTTAAAGCAGTGAATGGTACTAGCTCTCTTGGTTAAAAGTGTATTACACATGATCATCTGTTTCTTCTAGGGAATAAGCATGCCACATCTATATAAGAATCTGTTTTACTTTTTGACTTAGGCTGACACAAATGAAACAGGACGTGGTATTCATTCTACGTCAAGAACTTTCTTGAAAATAGTTAAGGATGGTCTAGCCACAAATATAGCTTTGATATGTTAAAGAGTTAGTGAATCTGACCATTTTAGTGAAACTTACATTCAATTCCCATGTGTGGTTCCCAAGATATAAGCAGTTGAAGTTTCCACATTTGTTACTGACAGTTAACTTGAAGCAAGCAGGAGTGATGTCATCTCCCCACATTCATAAAGTATTTTATGTTTTTCTGTAAAATATACACCAAATTTAATACTTCAATATATTGGGATATCATAATGTGAATGTAGGAGGGGTAAAAGAGTTTTGTGACCTTCACATAACCAGTATGCAGGCTGACCGCCTACTGATTTCAAGGTCAGAATAATAAATTTAAAAATGAAGAAAACAAAAGACTCTTTAGCAATGTGAAGAGATGATGTCACTCCTGTTTGTTTCAAGTTCCCAGTTTGTAGCAAAGGGGGTAACTTCAACTGATGAAATCGTGAGAACCATGCGTGGGAACTGAATGGAAGTTTTACTATGAGGGTCTGATTTACTTACTCTTTAAAATATCAAAGCTAAATTTCTGGCTGGAGTATCCTTTTAAAAATAACTTTGCAGGAGCATGGAACTATGGTAGGAGTCATTTGATACCCTTTGTATGCAAATATCGTGTCATCCTTTTTCATCCTTCATAAAAATCAAGGAAAATGCATGAACTATGTCTCGATGATTTGAAAACAATCTAAATGGTTTGATGCAACATAATAACCACGAGACCTTTTCATCTGTTGTTTTGGATTTTTATTTCCTAGAGTAAACTTTCAATGCAAGGATTGAACTCTTTACCACCGAAATATCTACGTACATGTGATCACTGCCACGCACCCATGCTGAAGTATGGGTGAAACATTCTTCTAAAGGACAGCATCATAGCACCTTGTTTTAATACTGTGTTCATGCCTTACAATTTAGCCATTTATAGAAAGTAATATTCTTCCAACTTTTGTAATCAACCATTTGTGGGGGGCATTATATCATATCTGTGCATTATATCATATCTGTGGAGTTCTGAGGTTACCCAAAATGGTCTTCAAAGACACTTAAAGTGTGATTCATCTGTTGCCGCTGTGCCACAACACCCCATGCTGTCCTTCCTGCTGTCCCCCCAACCCCCTGAAATCAAGAAGAAATTGCGCCAGAAAATTTATTACTTCAACTATACAGGGAGGTACAAAATTTGTATCATAGGTTAATACAAACATTTATTGCAGGAAGAATACATTCAGTTGAAAATTTTTCTTGGACTCCTTTACAAACAACTCTTAGTTCCCAACAAGTGAAAGACACTTCCCCCAGGGATTGTGGGGGGTTTAAATGTCTACGGAAAAAGACAGGTATGACACAAGTGTTACAGCTGGCAGGCACATACAGTCAACAAACCGGATGGAATGATGCTTTGAACACTTTCCAAACAAGGAAAAAAAACTCATAGATTATGCCATTCCACAAAATGCAACAGCCTCCGACTGATGTCCTCGCTTTCCTTTCAAAAGCCATCGATGGAAATCCGTTCCTGGAGGGCAAATCATTTCTCGGTATCTGTCATTTCTTCAAGGTTCAGCAGCCGCTCTCCTCTGCAGGATGCTCAACTGTCTTTGGTTTTACTTTTGTACTTTGAAGGGGTACTGAAACCTTTAGGGGCCACGTCTTTATGCTGCCTCTGCGTCGAGAGGTTCCGCTGCCTTTCTTGCAGGAAGTTTGTGACGGCAGGCGATTGGGCGAGAGCCTGCGAAAGCGACCAGGCGAGAAATGCTGACCAAAACTGTGAGATCATGTATGTACACACACTGTGAGAGAGCAAGGGATACAACTCAGCTAAAAGAATCTGAATAATATATTGTACCACTGGCAAGGCAAGCACCACAATGATATTCCTCATTGGGGGGGTCCAAGACCCCTCTGAGAGAAGTTATTGATGTATGTGATGTAGTGTTTTCATGCGTATCCGGATACCACAGTATCCAAATTACTACCTGGTTCCTTCTTAAAGTGGAAAACAACACAACCACTGCATGAAAGCACTGTGTAAGATTGCCAAATTTTATCAACTACATACTGTAGGCCTACACAGCAAATACAGTAGTTCAAAATGGAATTTTCTTCTTTTTCTCAGGGTAAATCGGGTGTCCTATTGATGTGTAGGTGTAGATTGGGTGTATGTAGTAGACTGGTAAGATCACTAAACAGAAATGCGATGTACTGTATTGTGGAAATGCAAATGTTAACAATACAGTCAGCCTTTCGGTCAGGTACTCGACGGGTAGGGAAAAAAAATTGACAGATTTCTATTTTTAGGGACCGATGAAAACATAATGTGATGGCCACCTGGTGCATACTGCAATTTCCAAATTAAATTCTTGTGTGGTGCACGTCTGCGATGCAAGGTGAAATTTAAGGTTCTTGATGAAGGTACTACTTTGGTGGGGTACATCAATGGAAAGCTGGTGTTTTCAGTAGGAAACAAAAAAAAGAGTAATCAGCACAGACCTATGTTACGGTCAGTCGACAAACACTCTCATCATCATCTCACTATTGTATACATGCTTCACCAAATGTTGCTCTAGGATTTGTAAAATTGGACTGAAGAGAGAATGGATCCTGATTAGCTATGGCTGTAAGGACATCTTTGACCACATCCAGGGGTAAAGGTAAAATGGGGGAGCAAAATTTAGTAACACTCTTGGTTCTTAGAACTTATCAAGTTTTCACTGTACAGGTGAGAAAGAGGAACCCCCCACCACATGCATTTTCTTGTGTAATCCACCGATAAAATCCATTTCAATGAGTACACTAAAAATACCATAAATTGACGGACAAACTGTATCTGACCGGAGAAACTTTTCAGTGAAAGGTTGGGTTTATGATTATCACAGGTAATTTCACCTGCAATGAGGGACAAGCTCATATTTTACCCATGGGACATAGAGCTTGACCTTCTTTTGAATGCATATCATTGGTCAACACCAACTTTCCACTACTGGGACATGACATCTGAATATGTTTACACTGAAGGAAGGCAATGAGTGTTACACCAGAGAGCATCTTTCAGTTCCTGATTGATATAACTCATTAAAAGAAAAATTAATAGAGCCTTTCTACTCTTGGCTTCGTCTGACAGGGATTCTGGCCATCAGAGTGGGGTAAAGTAAAAGAAGGGATTTGGCACCCCCTTTCAAGAAGAAGGCAGGTAAAATCCCCTCCCCCCTTTCTCATTTCCATAAAAGTATAGATACTGAATTATTTTTGGTTTGTTACATAAGAAGAGGACATTTTACAGCAATGTTTGAACTTGCATAAGTAAATGGCCTTTAAAAACCCTCACAAGGCAACTTACTGTACATGGACCTTGAAACAAGCTTTTCTCCTCCTGAACCGGCAGTACTTGTGAGTTTTGCCAAGGACAGAAGTCATGATCTAGAAGTAATAGCCCTCCCCCCCCCCCCCCCCCCCCCTTCTGAGCTTCTAGTACACCTGACTGAAACTTTGATGTCAGCAATATTCTGAGCTTGTTATATCAGTTTTGACAAAAAATTTAACAAATACTTGCATGTTACTTAAACTTAAAAAAAAAAGAAAAAAAAAACAGGACGTGAAGGGCAAAAGCTCATCTACTAGAAAAGAGGATAAGTTGAAAATAATTTTAAACATTGCATGAAAGGCTATGATAGATCTATGACAAGCTACCAATGCATTCCTAATATGATGACAACCCAAATCCTTACAGTACATTTTATGCTTGTGCAAAATAAGAAAAAAAATTACGGTTGGATTTTGGCAACAATACAGTATGTGCATCTTGCTTGACCCATTATGCAAGCCTCACTTTGTAATCTCTGAATACAGTTTTGGTGGTTTTGTTATGCCAGGATTTTGTCTGAAGTATCAGGAGTACAGGCAGTTTTTTGAGGAGCCCAGTCACCACCCTTTCCCCCTCCCTTTATAGCCAAAGTTATGACTGACCAACCTGTTTCTTTTCATTTAGTATCTCCTCCAACATCTGTGGCAGACTAACAGTTTCGTTGATTCCGAGAATTTCTGGCAGCTGAGAGGTTGGGATGTCACCATCAAAACGATGGACACCATCCTGTGGAGAACAGACATAAAATCCCCCCTGTCAGTGTATGCTATCAATTCATATCACACATCTGAGAAAGAATTCACTTGATTCTCACAAGAATTTTGCCTCAGGTAGACACTGATCACAGGTAGACATGAGAAAGCTTGTCTCAGGCAGATGATATTAAAAACCTTTGTGAATAATGGCAGCAACAGGCTATCTGACACTGCGGATCAGTGACACAGCTCGACAAAAAGGTTCGCTTGTTAGTCAATAATCATAACAGTATACAGAGACCAATTTCTTAAGCAATTATAACATGTGATTGCGAAGGGTATTTGCCGGTTCACAAACTTGGCATCCAAAATCAAAACAATGTAATATGCAAGCCAGTTAATCTACCAGTCTGTTGTTACAAAGTATTAAGTAAAAAGGGCACTTGAGAATACTCCTTTCCTGCGACAATTACACCGCAATGGATGAGGACAGTATTAGATCGATTTCAAGACCGTTACGTCTGGGATTCTGGTCTGCTTCAAGAATCAACAAAATGTCACTTTCGGATGCAAAAGTGTGAAATTCACACTTTTGCATCTGAAAGTGACACTGTGAACAATGAGGCATGAGTAGAGGTTGTCAAAATGAGAGATTTGTTCATAGACTGTGCAAACTGAGATGCTATAGAGTAAGCTTTAACTAACTTGACTGCCACCACTAGTTACCTGTAAAGTTCACATCATGATATGTGCGTTGTGAAGGCCAAGTAAAATACTGGGTTTGGCGACTTTTTCAACAGAACAGTATAGTTTCTCACTGTATTTCAGGCATTGCAGGTTTGCCAAACTATAAACATAAAACCACTTAAGATGCTTTCAGACACACAAAGACAGTTGGCCTATCTGATCAATAGCATAACCACATCTAGTGAAAAAACCAGGTAACTCAACTTTCAACCTTTCTTACGGCACTATGTTTTTCTTGATAATGAAATTTTATATAAATAACAGTACTTAAATTTTCACGTTCTTATAGGAAAATAAACTTGATCAATTCACCACTCCTCCTCCCGCTCTTACAAAGCCCCATGACTACACCACACCGGGGCCAACTTTCGGTTGTCAACCATAGCCTTTGTCCCACTATCTATTGAAGAAAACTTTCATCCTTTTGATGAAGGAAGGAATGAGGCTCTACTCAATGTAAGGTGGACTACTGCATAATGCGGCTGACTGGTGAGGTTTGTAGGAACAGAAACAACATTCAATGCCAGTAGGACAACTAATTGTAACAAAATGTGACTAAAATCAGATACTTTCATAAAAAGGGACTTACCTCTCCTCCAGCATCAGCTGAAAAGCCATTCATTGTACCCCTACTCCGGATGAAAATTGAGAAGAGCGATGAAATCACAGATCAGAGCTGTACACCTGTGAAAAAATCAAATAAATTTCACTGGTTTGACCTAATACAAAGTCAGGGGCAGCATACCCTGTATAATACTGTGTCTTTCAGTTTAGAGGGCCAGATGATATGTTTTTGCGAAATATTAGAGCCTACATGAAGTAGACTTACTGCATAACACAGAGGGATGGAGGCACAAAAAGGCTAGAGTGGCACAGCGGTCTCTTTCCTGAACAGAAATGCTTCACACACAACCTCATAACATTGAACATTGTTGGAATTGAAATACAACGGAGCAGATGACAGTTACAGAAGAGACAATGGAACACATGAGTGCCTGAGAGTTGAGACATCATCGATCCAAGGTGTGCACCCTTTGTTTGACCTTTGGCACATCATTTGAATAACAATGTTTTGGACTCTGCTATTCTTTGAAATGAGATGACCTTTGCATGAAAGCTCAGAAAATCTTTTACTGTCTTTCAGTTACATTCTTCTGAGAAGCTTTGCTTTTAAGAACTTTTCAATCTTGAGATGTCATATTTACAAAGCTTCAAACTTAAAGACATACTTGTCTTCTAATGACAACTCACCTTCATGCAAATTTGAGTAATCATAAATTATGTAACTTCTGCACATCAATTTCAATATACTGTACATACCAAATTTCCGGTAAACACAAACTTTGCCAAATTTATTTTTTCCTTTATCTCAGCCACTATAGATGTCTGACTTTACTGGCTTAAATTGCATTGCTCAAAGGTGGAAAAATGAATGTCATGGCAGATCTAGGCACAAATGTCTACCACCAGGAGGTATGATGTGAGGAAGAACACAATCAGAAACTTGTAGCCAAAAATTGCTGTATGTATGACATTCACACCTACAAGTGTGGGCGTTGACCACTCTCATTCAACACCAGCACTGTCACAGCAAAAAGCTAGTATGAACTACTAAGGATGTCTCCTTTTACACTGTAAATTGTGCATAATGAAGTGAGACCTCAGTTTTGTGGCATAACCTGCACAGCTTTGCAACCTACCTGTTTAAACCTACTGTACAGTCCCCTCAATATGAGCAGCCTGTAACAAAGATTAAGTATTCATTCAAATATCACATCCCTTGGCTACTATGACCTTTGACCTACTGCTATTATCATGCATATTCTAAAAACCACTACCTAATGATGATAGTCACCAACCTTGGCACATAATTCATGAAAGTCTTCAGAGAAACTTGTCTGTAAATAAAATTTGACATTTAAGCCAAATGTATTATTAAACTTAAGTACCAGCAGTTTGATTATCGACTTCTCACTTTGTAACTCCAAATGTAAGCCTTCTATTACAATGTAACATAGCTTTAGATGGGTGTTTCTTAGCAACTTGTGGGACATTCTGTGAGAAAACTGCAGAATACAATGTCCTTATAACACAAACCATGTAACGGTGCCAATGAGACTCTGGGGGGAGTGGAGGCACAGTCGCAGTCACTGCAACTACAACCGTGACTCCACTCTCAAAATTACAGCAGCTTGATATATAAAGGTCTGATTTTAAACAGATATTCTATGTTGTCCATGGGACAACCCACTCCCATATTTGGTTGTTCGAAATATATTTTGGTTGTCCAAACAGAGGCAAAAAGACTTAAGCAAAAAACGTTGAGACTAAATTTTTGTCATGATAGTGTTTTCATAACTAGTTATTGTTTGTACACAAAACAGTATGATGGATTCCATCCTCTGTGTACTGTACGTCATTCAAACTGGTAGAGTACTCCAGTTTCTAATTGATCTTGTATACTGTGCTGTAAGCAAGCTACTCTATTATTACAAAAGGGGAGCTTTGCTTCAGAAAAATACCTGTCTGTCGGACAACCAGACGGAGTGGATTTGGTTGTCTGACGTGATTTTTCCTTGTCTCGGCAAATCAGACAGCTATTAAATTTCGGCCCTGAGTTCACTCCAAAATAACAGTACGGTAGCTTGATACGTGATATAAGTTCACTACAATTGCACCTCCACTCTCAAAATAATAGTACCTTGATATGATATGCTGTAGCCTACATCCACTAATCCACTGCGACTGTACCTCCACTCTGGACTGGAGGCCCACTGAATTGAAATAATTTTCTGATAAAATATATACACAGGACTCACAGTGACTGCACCCCCATGCACAGCTAATGTGACTATGACCCCTTGATACTTCACAGAGGGTGAGCATTGTATTCTGCAGTAAATACCACTCTGCGTTACTTTGTAAACATTCAATCAATTTCGGCTATATTAGGAATCCTTTTTAAAAGGAATACACTACAATTTAATGGATGTAACTTAGTGTTGGCCTTTTTTACATGGTGTTAATTTTAGTAGAGAAACAAAGACACAATAGCTGACCATGGGTAGAAAAGACTGGAAAACAGAGGCTCCTGGAGTGCCTGGGAAATTTGTTTATTTGGAAGGAAATTTTGGCACTTGTGGGAAGTTTATGAGTCTTTTCTACAGAAATATGACGAGACATTGTGGAAAATGTAAACTCCCTTCCCATAAAATAAACATTGTTTTCCAGCACTGATAGCTGACATAGCCATTAAAGCCAAACACCTCGAAATACTTCAAACTATTGCTGCATCAGTTTGCATTCAACTATCTTCACCTGTTGTAAACAGCAGAGTCATACATTTTTCACAAAAATGAGTCAGTTTCAGTTACTTATTACTAGTCAAACTGTGCATGTTTTTTAAACATTTTACATTTTAATATTTTATTGCTGATATTCCAAAAATTCAGAAATGCTACACCAACCAATAACCAACTCCTAACCCTTGGCGGAATGTCACTTACAGTATCCTTATCTAACTGATGGACAACATTGGATAGTTTCCTATCTGGCGAGAAATCTCCCATGGATAAATTAAGAACAAAGGTGAGCTGTTCGCACAAATTAATAAATGAGGACCATCTGGGCACCTCTACAAAGATCTTAACTCATCCGTAAAATGTTCTACTAGCGAACAGGTCACGGTCTAGAACTGATGGTGAATTTCCGTCGTGATGGACGATATTCTCCCCACACGGATTCGCAGAAGAAACGTTTCCCACAAACTCTTGAACTGCTGAAATATTATATCCCCCATATGGACGTGCAGTTTGTAAACATTCCAATCTGGATCAATGAACAGGCTACTGCTGTACATTTGGACACACACAATGTATGTAACCTATATGTAATTCATTAATGGAGGAAACCTTCGGAAAATGAAGTATGAGTGTTTGACAAACATCTTACCAAGGTTTCATTCAAAAATGTTATTTCCTTCCCACATTTGTACACTTTTGAAATTCAGAGAAGGATGCTGCCATTGTTGCCTCAGTTGGATGTAGAGCCTACTTGAGTAAGTCACAACATGGTGTCACACAACCGCTAATAACAGGATTTTAATGCATTTCTTCGTTTTCTTTACTGATAATTTGCCTTCATGCAAACACACTTGTACACATTATGAGTTTAATTACTGATCAAATTATTAAAGGTTGTGTGACATGAAAATGACACTTTGGAGTATTGGGTGCATTAAGCATTGAAAATGTTGAAAATAGCCACAAATTCCATCTAAATACATCAAAGATTGACCGATGTCCAGGCAAATTAGTGTCTAACAGCTGTGTCATGAATAAATATTGGCTAAGTATGCAAATTTGTGACATCAAGAGATGGCCTCCCATGATATGTCCTATGTTATTCCTTTGTTTGTGTCACCTTCCTTTCAAGGACATTTGAGAATTTTATATGCACAGAGGGTTTTAGTATGGAAGCACGTATTATTTGCTTAAAAAAATATCGATATCACTTAACAATGTAAAACTCAGTAATTAAGTGGCAAAATATACAGAGTGAACAAAAGAAAAACTGACACTGTGCAACACTCCACGTCATCTGTTTTCCATTTTTTTCAAACTTTGAAAAGTCATATCCCAAAACGGTGATAGACATGAGCAAAATTTCAGCAAGTTTCACAAAGGAATTTACTTTGCAACTTTTGCTCTTTTCTAGAAGCATATCACACAACCTTTAAGATTCTGATTTTGGTCTACAGTATGCATATACAACTCTTAATCATATTTGACAATAAATTATGAAGAAACACAATTTAAGCTCTTCAATCACATGTCATGATGTGGTCAGGTTGTGACATCACAATCTCAGAATGACAACTTCCTGACTGATATATTGAAAAGTTAAATTGCAATATCTCTAAAAGTGAATGACATATTTAAATGAAATTTGGTGATGCATTACTGCTAATGAGAGACTAACATGTGGTACATTAGTCACTTTAGTATAATCAAAAGTCCTAACTTTCCTTCTTTAAGTTCATGACTAGGCCTATACTATTTTGTGATCTTGCTCACAACCTTTGTCAGGTTTGCATTCATACCTGTCTGCATTCCTTGCACTCAGAACTGAAGATCTTTGGCATGAAGGTGGCATTTTCCTTATTTTTCTATTGTTTTTCCTGTGTAAATTCGGCGTGTGCCTGACGTGGAATGCACTCTGGCACTCATAACACTAACAAAGCAGCACTTACACTAACTTGAAGTCTAACACTGCATTCCTGGCTGTTCCAAGCAGCAAGTACCCAGCCTTTAAACAGGTATCTCATGTAGGCCTGCCTGCAATTTTGCCTATGTCTGCCATGTCTGTGATCTAGGCCTATAAAAGATGGTAATACATACCAGATGGGCTGAGATGATACAAGAATCATAACTAAAATTATAAATATTCTTTCATTTATTTTTTCTCTCTCTCATCAATACTTGACAAATATTTGAGGTTGGACATACCTGCCATCACTGTCATGACCAGAATTGAAGTTTGAGCAAAGCGTTGACGTAGGGGAAGAAGTAAAGTGGGGAAGGGGACAAATGAGTTAGTGTTCCTCCTCAAAAAATGGGGCACATGCTGCCCATTCTCCTCTGAAATCAACACCCATGGGAATCAACTTGAAACTTTTTTCTAGTGGCCTGCTACTAGTTAGCTAATGCAAGGGAAACCTGGGCAGAATTTGAAAATGGAATGTGGATGTATTTAGTGCAATAATTAGGAGGACTGAATAGTCTATTAGGGTGTATAGCAAGTACACCTACAATGGCACATCCCCTAGAATGATGCACCCCTAGCTATTGCTGAAACTGTATTACTTCAGACAACCTAACCTATTTTATTGAAAGGAGAATGATATAATTCATTAAACATGCTACAGTATGTTGCTGATGAAGCCTGTCACACTTCTGGTTCTTGATAAGGTTTTTCCACCCTTGCCTATAGGCTAGGCTTCATATTCTAATTTGAAATTTACTTCAACAAAGCAACCTCGGAATGTACTTCAAAATACCACCGTATCTACAACATGATGATCCACTGCTAGACATAAGTTTACATGATACATATATCTCATGGCTATCCTACGCTGCCATTTGACTTTGCTTCTGACTTTACAAAAGTTACAGTGTGTCAATTTAGGTGCATAAAAATAGTTCTAACAGCAAAAATCTGGGTTCACATTGTGCTTGATCTTAAATGAGAAGGGGCAGCACAGAAAATCTTTTCATATCATCACATTTGTGAGGTAGCCTACAGCTTGCACTAAAATCCCATCTAGCCTACATTAGTATTTTCAATTTTCACCAGCTTTATGATCATCGATCAAATCCTTATGTGCATCATTCTGGGTGCAAGCCATGCTACTGCAGCAAGTAGATTGGTGCCCTTGGTAAGTAAATTGTCGGCAAAACTGGATGGTCACTGGCTGCCATTACAACAGTACTGCCGAATTAAACCCGGTATCAAATACAATTTTTGCAAACTTTAATACGCACTTATTTCCCGTATGGCCTGTCGTTTTGATCTGGGGACGTTTTGACTGGTAAGCCTTGGGCTAAGGCTGCTGTCTTGCCTTTCTAAATTCGGCTTAGCCTAATGTAGGGCCTAGCCGCCTCTCTAGGCTACAGACAGTACTGCACTTTACTCTGTGACAGTCTATGTTTGTATACTGGTTGTACTTGCAGCCTAACGTTACTCGTTACTAGTCAAGCAGGTCGTTCATTGCTTTTATCAAGTTCACATTAGACGCTTGAAGCCACTGATAATACTTGAACATGTTCCAACTTGGAAATTATAACCCGAAACTTACATGGAATCGATAGTTAGGTCATTATTTTCACAGCCAGGGGTTGAGAACAATCGTCTGTCGCAAATATATCAGCCTAGATGGGACATGTCGTTGTTTACAATAACAACACTAGCAGATTGTCAATTGCAACATTTTATCATCCAAAAACGGTCACCCACTTCTGACTAAAGTTTGTGCTGGCGTCTTCTTTATGGAAAGCAGTTTTAACAGTTACTCAAGAACTTAAGACATCTCTAATTCTATTCAGATATCTCTAATTCTATTCAGATATCTCTAATTCAATTTCAGATAGCTGAAATACTGTCTCAGATATCCTTTATTCAATTTTAAATATCTCGTGTTGAATTTCAGATATCTAAAATAGAATTTCAGGTATCTAAAACATAATTTCAGATATCTTAAATGAAAGTTTGGGTACCTAAAAATGAAATGTAAGATATACCAAATTTAGTTCCAGGTATCTGAAATTCACTTTTGGATATGTAAAATCGAGTTTGAGATATCTGAAATTCAACTTTAGATATCTGAAATGCGGCCAACACTATGTTAAATTCATGTCGGTACACCGTCCACTAATTGATCGGTCCACTAGAATCTCATATATTATAAGAGGCCTACTAATAATTATCAGTTACACATTTTACGCTGCTATGTAACTCAGTGCTAGTACTAAGTCTGTCATTTACAAAAGGATGAGGAGGTTGAAAGACATTTTTATCCATCTGTTCTATGGTTGCTTGGGGCGATTAACCAGATAGTTGACATCCATTTCTACAAAGCATAAACAACGTTTCTCAATAATAATATGCAAGCACCATAGTGACTGTTAGCACTGAAGTACGCCTAACTCAACACTGTACATGTGTGTTTAAGGTTTGAGAAGCTATATTACCAAACGGAGTCAAAACAGAGACCTGCGCACACAGTACGTACCATGATACGTATACGTAGAATATACAATACAGCGTTCTGTTGTGCAACTTTTTCACGTTTTTGTTAACTTTTCATGGCTGATGAGTATGAATTTCACATATCTGAAAGTGAATCCGAAATATTTGATATTATAGAGCTTTTTACTATTGTTAATAAAACGTACAGTACAGGGTTCTGTTGTGCACCTTTTTCGTGCCTTTTCATGGCTGATGAGTATGAATATCTACAATTAAATTTGAGATCTATGAAACTGAGTTTTAGATATCTGAAATTCTGTTTTAGATATCTAATATCTAGGCTAATTTCAGATATCTCGATTTCAATTTCAGATATCAAATTCATGCTTCGAGATCTCGGAAACGGCCGCGGGGCAATATAAATCGGTACAGTCTGTTTACATCTAGTAAATAAAGTAGGAGTCGAGTGAAATTTATGCGTATTACTTTAAATTGGTTTATGTTCGTTCCCATCTACACGGTGATTTCCGTAGGTAAACAACTTGGCGGTGATTCCGAGCAATGTGCAAATATGATACACAGGTGGGAGTCTGTTTTCGTGCAACCGGTACTGAGACACCATAACCGTGCTACTGGAAACAATCGTATACAGACGTTACAGGAACCATTTGAAATGACGCCTTTCAATTAATTCACGATCAAACCACGAAACATTTGCTTTATTGACTGAATCAAAGTAGTTTACATTTCATAAAAAAACGACTATCTTGAACAATGAGCTTCCGTATTCCATAAGTATATTCCTTTACTTATCACTTAAACTTTGAAAGCGAGATGAAGAACGTTTGTATACCTATTTCTTTGCATACAGCAGCATAAATTTGGTGCACGAATTTTAAAGGAGAAACTAGAGTCCCATTCAATGGTACACAATGGGATAGCGTGAGCCCGTTCTGTTTTCAACAGTGGGCGTTAACATGGAATTTGAGCAATTTATATGTGAAAGCTATGAGACCTTTTGGAGACGGGTTTAAAATCAGTGAAGCCCATGATAGGGACTATACTTATTTTTGCCAAGGTGAAACTCCATATAGGACTTACATTCCCTATTTGGTACCCATTCATTTTAAATTCCCATACGTTTTGATGCATTCGCATGGAAACCATTTACGTGAATCTGCCAAGTTTTTTTTTTTTTTCTAAATGTGTCATTCTTTAAGTAATCTACATGTCACATGAAAATACATTTGGAGTATAGACAGATTTAATCGTTAAAAACGTTAAAAACAATATTTTTTTTATCAAACTCCATCAAACATCGACTATTTTCAAACAAATATTTTGTTTTACATTTGCCTCATGAATAAATATCAACTAAATATGCAAACTTGTGACATCTAGGGAGGGATTCATATGATATGTCTTTTGTCATCCTTTGTTTATTTGACCTTTATTTCAAGGACAACTGAGAATTTTATATGCCCCGAGGTTTTCATTTTGGAAACATGTATGGTTTTCATCAACAAATATTGATATTTCTTACAAATTTGAAATTCATTAATTAATTAATTAAGGGGGCAAGATTTAGGCGTCTACTGACAGTGCACAACTTCTCACATAATCGGTTTTGCTTCAAACTTTGAAAAGCCATATATCGAAAAAACGAGCACCGTTCCATCGGATGTCGTTCAGGGTTTCACTGACACTTCAGCTTCTAAATTAAGCCAGCTCTTCTCTAGATGCATGTCACTTTAAATGTAAATTACATATACAAATGTAGCTGATTTTATGAGACTTTTATTTTAATTCATTGAACACCTACCACATTCCCTTCACGGCACCGCTGACGCTTATTATCTCTGGCGCATCACCGTCCTGTTACTTTCTTAAGGTCTCCATGACAAAAAACTTTTAATGTAAATTGTACTGTGTTGGAATAAATAATTGCATAAATAACTCTTTCATTAATACCGGTTATACTTTATGAAAACCTAACAAAACCATAAAACTAGAAGAATTTCAAGTAAGGATGTTCAAATATTTGCCATCTTATTCGTTCTCCCTTTCACAACTATAATTAATTGGCATCATCTCATATTGGATAATAATCTAATTAGTACGAAGAGAGAAATTATGATGGTAGGCTCACTTTAAGGGAAAGAAATAGAATAACATGCATGCTATTCAAAAGGATATATAGGTGCATAATTTTATCAGCAGCTTCCTCTCATATTAATTATCCCTTTTATGCCTCCATCTTTAGGCGGTTTTTAAATGTGATCCAAAAATTTCTTAGGCCTTTGTAAATTAAAAGTTTCAATATTATTTTCCAAAAGCCTTTGCTTAAAGTAGCGTACTGTCAGTTTGGGTGTCATGGGTGTCTCTCGCTGGCTTTCATGGGTCTCAAATGAAGAGTTTCAAGCAACAAGTCTTATTAATTCTTCTGTCTCTCTAGAAGTCAAATGACAACAATCAAGCAGAATATATAATCTCCCATACTAATGTGGACCTTTACCTATCCAAGGAGTTGTTATGACCTATCTAACGCGCCCGGTTCGTTCCCGACGACGGACGAAGGCGAAACAGTTGGCGCTATCTAAAATTGACAAGGACCTGGATTTTGTATGTGTGTTAAAAATAAATAAATAAATAAATAATTAAATAAATAAATAAATATATATATATATATATACGCACGTAATATTTTCGAAAGACAGAGGGAGCCTATATGTATGTCACATAAGTACTGTCACAACGCGACAAACAACGTATGACATGTCTATCCTCCTCGTGGACCCCGGACAAAGGATCGGGAACTATTGGTACCAGGGCAGCATTCTAGTCTGAGACGGGGGCGGGGGGAATTGAAATATGGTAGAACTAATGACTGATCGCCGTCCTGGGGTTCCCTCTTCTTTTTTGACATAACCCTTTGGAAAATATTTGCTTACATAAGTTGGACTAAATACAAAATGGTGCTATATGTTCGATGCAAGATATGAATGGAATATATTCTACCTTCAGATTTGCTAATGTTGAAATAATGATTGACCCCCCTTTTTTAATTATAATTTATATCTTCCTAATGATTCTTTAACTTGAGCAGAACTTTATTATGTCAGGTATACCTGACGGGAGGATGTCCCACCCCCCCCCCCTCCTTTGGGAAAGTTTTGTAGAGTGACATGGACTAAATGTAAAATTTTGCTGTTTAATGCTATTCTTAGTCTGAATGAACATACCTCCAGACAGTAGTAGTGTTTTTAATTTGTGTTCTCTAGCTTATTCTATTTTACATCTTCAGAGTTTTTATTCATTTGAGAGAAACTTCACCTGGCGGTGGAGGGGTTGGTATTTTCTTGCTCTCATCTGCTGGGCTAGATGCAAAATGGTGCTACATTTGATGTTATTAAATAAAAAGGAATTCCATATTTTATGAAATGATAGTAATTTCTCCTTTTTTTTTATATTATCTCATTGTAAATCTTCTTGGGAATGTTTTTCTTCGTTTGAGGCCAACTCTTCCTCGCCTGAGGAGTCCCCCTCAACTTTGTTTTTTTTTTTTTTGCTGATTAGGTCGGACTAAATGCCAAATGGTGCTTCCTTCAATGCCATTAAACTGAATATATCTTCAGGAGTTCTAATGATTTTTGTTAAATCTTCCTGAGGACTTTTTCTGATTTTGAACTTCACCTGGCCTGGACAGGTGGAAGTGCATCCATAAGCCTTCCATAGAAGTTCACGTTCTGATGACCACACATCGTCACTTTTGCTTCATATTACCCCTTAGGACCTACCCCCATCCCGTATACCATATTTCTTCAGCGTTGATTGCTATGTGGCTAAAAAAGTGTCATTTGCCTAACTGTAATGGCTTGAGTCTACCTAGAAGCAATGATTTTTAGTACTGACCTATACTAATAAATACTAGGGTGTATTTGATGGTTGGACAGTTATACTGAGAGAGGTCATAATGAAAACAGAGTCGTCACAAGGGTTGTTTGCAGTGGAGGGTGGGAGGAGAGGGGGGTCCTTCATGACACTCGACGTGCCCCCCCCCCCCCCCCCCCGCAGTGTAACCACAATTTGTTTCTAGCTGAGGAGACTCTGGTACACTGTACGAATTAGGGGGTCAATGAGTGTAATACAGTGATACGGAAATTTGTCAGTATATGCCTCTACTGCAGTGATGCAGCCAAAGTATTGGACTAGGGGTAGGTGGACTGAGAAGTGTGAAAAGACATCTAAGCGAGAGTGCCACCATCGGTTGGCTTGGAAAGTGCTAAAAAAAATCAATAAAAAAATGAAAGCACTCAAACTTGAATTTTTTTAGTTCTTCGTATTTATTTTTATGTCCTCTCTATTTTTCCCTACCCCTTGTAAGGGTCGACCTTGTTCCGCCACTGCACAAAATACCCCCCATCCCCTGGCTTTAGGCATGATAAACATGTGGTTGTCAATTGCGATCAATCACGAAGCTGCATCGAAGTGTAATATAGGACGTTTCAAGTTTGAGAAAGAAGCATCAGGGAATATCCACTGAACACTTGAATTGACGTTTAGATCGGGGGAGGGGGTGCAGAGGGGAAATGTCCCCAGATCAACTTTTTGGCAGATCGGTAAGCTCATTGAATTGCTTTTCATGTGGTAAATTAGGAATTCCAAGAGAAATTTAGAGCATAGCCTAAATTGAAAGCCTGACAAAATGGATTAAACTCCTGAAACTGAAATTTTAAAGACCAGAGAGAGAGACAAAATGACTAAGTACGTTGTAAAATCAAGTGCTTCAGTACAAAATTTCTCGAATGAAGAGTAATTTGTTGTACACCTTTGCTTTGAAGTCATGAGCGGTCTAGCTTCTCAGATCATGCAAGGGCAAGGCCCTAGGAACATTCGATCACCAGATCTGGAGAACTGCAAAACGTGGTTGATTATAGCAGTTAATTTACATGGTAATGAAAGGAGTGCTCAGCACTGGAAGCATGCAGTACTGGTATGCTGATGAATGGCCCAATATTTGGTACAATGTTGAAGCCGCAGTAACAGAAGGTCCAACGTTGGTGGCCTATTGAGCTAGCCGCCCTTTGCAGACTGCATGAGTACTGAGTAGGAAAGCTGTCCTTGGGTATTATCGTGAAGCAACTTAAGGGACAGCCGTCAGTAGCTTGATGATATATGCCAATGAAGTTTATCTATCAGGCTTATGTTGATAAATTACATCTATCTCATGTCCCTACCAGCGGAGGAAATTCGAACAAATGTCATTACAAAATACTACATTTTTTGCAGATTCGGTCTTGTCCTCCATATACCTAGCATGTTAATAAGTTGACATACCAGGGAGGTATACGGAGTGGACCGTACAAAATAAAAGGTAAGCAAGGGTGCTGTCTGAAATAATTTCAAGTCACGAGGTAGCATATACAATTACAAGGCCAACATCTGAGATAATGGGATAAAGCTTTTTTGTCTGACACTCTCTGTTCCGGTGATTCTTTTCCTGTGAACTCGCCATAGAGCTATTACCATGGAAGTCTACCTCCGAGGTAGTACTTCCTTGCTATTACCAAGCTTTACCAAGCTTTATAAAGGGTCACTTCCATGTAAAGAGCCACCGTGAGAAATGTGAAAAATTCGGAATAACAAATCTAGCTTATTTGCGACATTACGTTCTGGGTAGTTGAATACACATTGGAGGCCAAAATTGCGAAAGATTACCACGGCAGGTTTACCGCTGAACATGAACGTTGATCTCGTATAAACGTTGGTCATACTTAAAGGAAAAGTGTTTTTTTTTTCTATTGCTAAACTGAAAAAATCTGTAACTGTGACGTGTTACTGTGATCTAGCTATTTGGATCATCCGTTTTCCCTTTCTTTCTCTCGAAGAACTTTCGGAATTGGCTTTTAAGCAGCAGACAATAATAATCCAGTGGGCCTATCACTCAGTACCAGTAACAGCCTATGGTACTTGAATTGTAACTGCAGTTTGTTAGTACCTGACGTACATACTAATTACTACTAGTACTACTAGTAAAAACAAACGTACGGGTTCGACTGTGTCAGTGCGGTCGACAAGGCTGTCTCATCGGGTAAGTGGCCCTTACTCCTTAGGCTTTACATATCCGTCCAACCCCATTCTCACGAGTGATACTGATAAGTAATGACTCTTTTGTCAACTCACTAATGTGGCATAGCAACTGTTTATTGTTTCCACGCCTGAATCAATGTCATGTTCAATTTAAGCCTAAGCAAAGCTTACCTTAAATAAACTGTTGGCTAGAGCAAATCAAAACTTAAGACAGGGCTAGCCTGGTTTTGTACTAAATTCACGTCAAGGCTGTATCTATCAAGTTGACGTACAGTATGAAGTGCATGTTTCAGAGAGCCTTCTCTTAATCTTTAGTTTTGGTAGGCATAGAAGTGTTAGGAGGCTTCACAGTTAAAGTCCAATACTGCTAACCTAACTACTGTAAGTAGTTACTGCAGATCTAATTTTAACATCATTTCTTGTTGAAAAATGTTGGCACGTACAAGTAGCCTAAGTGATACTCAGGTACTGAAACCATAGTCATCATGGATTACTCCAGCGGCCAGCCATCTGTTCCTTAATGATCACCCTGTCCGTTAAAGTAGTAATTAATGTAAAATCTTCATGCCAGGTATACTGTACAGGCAGAGTCGCCGAGATCTATACTGCACATAAACATGAGTGCTGAACTCACATACAGCATAAGAAATCACTTGAAATCACACCCAACATTGAATAGTAACTAAGTAATGAGTCCTTCTGTATGTGTCCTAATATTCATTCAGAAAAGTTTGAAAGCTGTGGTGAATGGAACTTGATCAGTATTGTCAATGGGCTGCTTGGCCTTAAGTGGCATCAGAAATTTATCACTGGTACTTTTGTCATGTCATTACCAGTACTGCTTGCCTAGTGATGAAGTTATGGCACTAGTGTTTTTCACTTGTTCAAAGTGATAGCAAACAGGAAGTTTAAACTTATAGGGAAAATGCAGTCATCCCAAACTGAATTGGTATACCCTCCTACATGTATACTTATTCATGAATGACTCTTTTTCATTGCGTGATATCATTTTTGTTGTTGAATTGCTTAATTTTGCAGCACTACAGACCGCTTGTGCAGTACTGATATTCAGAGAGATCATGGAAAATACTTCGTGAGAATTTCAAGATTTTGATGATAAAGTTGGGAAGACTGTTTATTCTCTTTAGTTTTGTCCTTCCTACTGTACATATGCTGTTGTACCGTACCAATGTATTACCATGTGTTTCACAGTACAAAGAAAAGTGTAGTGTAAGCATACATGTGTATTGCTTCCATATTCACACAGACCAGCAACAGCAGACCTTGAATTTTGACATCACCACTCACCTCAAGTCACTGTGAGCAGTGCGATGTCTTGAACACCTTCGTAGAGAATAGGAACCATGCTTAATCTATTGAAGTTTAATAAAACAACACACCTACCACACTCCTTAATTTCCTAAGGAGTGTGATTTGAAGCACATCTGAAAAATCCAAAACTCAAGGCCTGCAACGTGCTGACAATCACAGGCTTATCTTGTTAACACAAGACTGTTGTACAGTGGATCTGTTCTATACAGTATGTCCCGCTTAAACAGTGCTGAAGCAATTACCTGGCAATTTGCACCAGTCCAGTACAGTATTTCCATTGTCTAGACTGCTAAAAATGTATTGCAACTTTTCAGTAACATTGGTGGGTAATTAAATATTCAAGTCCTCTTTTGAAAATTCATGACCTGACATACATGGTGCTTGTGCACTGTACACACAGATCGTACAAGCCACAGTTTGGTCAAAAACTTTGGCAGTTTTTGTAAGTACTGGAAGTGAAACTTGACCAATTATGTTAGTAGTAAAGATTGCCATTTGGTTCTACCCTTTAAAATCTTCACAAATGTACTGATATTAATTCAGTGTGTTGTTTTAAGCATATATTTGTTACCCTTGTTAAAAGTAGCTGTGTTGAAGTGCTCTTAGTGTAATGTGTACTGTACCAGGTTGTCATGTGCAAACCATGATTGTTTATGGCAATGTGCTCAAATGTCTTTCAGAAGAGTCCAGCTTTTTTGCAAAGTCTTGAAATGAAATTCATGTTTTGATGAGTGATTTGTATTCCATTTTGATGGTGATGTGTGAATATTAACATACATTTCATGGATGATTATTTACTCTTTGAGTAGGTTTCGCTATATTTTGAAGATCTGTACCAGTAACCTATGACGGACAGGCCCCCCTTCTCTTTTATTGACCGGTATTCACATGAGCCTGGGGGCAATATTACGACCATGAGGCATGATTTATCGGTACTGTGCAAGGAAACTTTTTTTTTACAGTATGCTGTACATGTTACAGAAGTATTAGTTTGCCAACAGCTTTAAGCACACTTAAAGTTTTGGACAGTGCCTTGCATGAACACACTTACAAAGTAGAACTGGTCAGCAATTATCATTTTCCTGGGAAGGGGGTGTGTCAGTATGATGGTTTAACTTTTGCTCACAAATTGTGGAAACTGTCTCTGCTAAGCTGGAAGTACAGTAAGTGCTATAATAGAGTTAGTTGGAAGAAATTGGGATTATTTCAGTTCTGCAACCCTGCACAGTTAGTGGTGAAAGAAATATATGAAGGTGTGCTTGTCGATGAGTGGTTTGGATTTCTTTTACGTCTTTCTGTTATTGTCATACACCAGTAATTTGTAATTTTGACTGCCTTAAAAGAAAAATTACATACAATACAGTGTTGCAGTTTTAGCATTTTCATCTCTCAGTCCAAAGGACAACTAACATGTAAAATTGGGTTGTCCTTTTCAAAAATTCAGTTGTCCTGCCAACAATCATGTCATGACTTACAGTATATATTTCCAGTTAGGTGTACCAGTAACTCACTTGCATTGTGCTATTAGCAATTCACCACCACATTTCATCTCATGTTTCTGATATTGCTAGTAAGATCTTAATTTGATTCAAGCAGTTAACAGAATTTGGTTGTCTGAACGAGAACTTTGTACCAAAGTTTGGTTGTCCTATAGAGAATTTGGGTGTCTCGGATGCCAGGACTGCAGTACCACTAAACTTCATCACTGCAATATGACAATTGTGACCCTTTTCCAAAACATTTATATCTGGAAGTTCAGTATTCAGTTTTAATCAAGAGTTTTTGTCAAATTGTATGGTTAAGTACAGAAGGTCCACTTCAAGTTTAAGAACAAAGAAGAATTTTTGCTTAAATTTGCCAGTGATACATAAATTTTGCCACATTTAGGCAACTGGAAGTTTATCCTCCTTGACCAAAGATATTTTTCCTCAAACAGCAATATCATTATTTATGAACAAGGTATTGGTGTGGGGTATGAAATTTCTAAAAAGGAATGCTCTCAAATGTTAAAACCCCCTTAGCTTATCAGTGGAATATGCCTTTAATATAGCAGGTAGTCTGACATTGACCGCAGACGACATTTTCTTCAAGTTATATTCTTGGTTGCTCATGCAGATTTGAGCATCCACCAGTGACAAGCTGTCAGTAATTTGAATTTCTACAATTTTGAGTAGCAGAACATCTGATTCATGAAAAAAAAATTCTGCTCACAAGGGTAGACCAATTGCTACATTGTGTGCAGTATATACTGTGCAGTACATGCAGCAGCAGCATTAAGCATCCATTGAATTGAAGATAGTTTTGGTATGCAAAAATCTTTTTCTCTTTTTCTGACATCAAACACGAACAACACAATGTAAGTCAAATGGCACATCATCATTATTTCCTTTTGAATAATGGCACCAATCAAGGCTCTGTTTATTAAGACACTAAGTGTACTGTACAGTATGTTGTGATACTGTACATATTGTCTGGATAACTTCATTCTGCAATGTTTACTAAAAAACATTGTCACAAAATGTATAAAACACTTTCACAATTTTAAGTCAAATGATTATTACAGGTTACTGTCAGTGAAAGATCCAGCCTTTGTTTGGGAGGGCCAGACCCGTGGACAGTACTGTATTGTGATATGGGTGGGGAGGAGGGGATCTCAGGAGGAGAATACCTACCCTTTGGAAAAATTGTTAATGTCATGCAGTTGTGATGTGGGTGCATCTTTCTTGGATGGGGATGGGAGAGGTGGGGGACAACCCTCAAGTGGCACCCATCATCGCTTTACATGCTAGGATTGTGGGATGACGATGTAAGCAACGTGCCACAATTGGTTGGTGCAGAGTGTAACAGAAAATTGTAGGATGCAAAATACCCCTGGATTGCCAGCAGTTGCTATCTCCGGGCTCTTGCAGGGGAGGGAGTAATGCAGTTTTTTTTTTTTTATTGTCCAACAATGTAAACATTTGTTTGGCCCACCTTTGGGGATATGGCCGCTGATGCCTTCCTCCCCTTTGATCTGCCAGTAAAGGGGAGATGGTTTTCTCTCCCTTTTAAAAGGAACCTTTTCTATAATTCAATGTGACAGGGAAACACGAAAATAGAGCTAACATGCCTAGCCAGCCATCTTAGGACATTGGCAGTGTACAGTACATCATTCTTTGTGGTTTCAAGTGGCACCCATCATGACTTTACGTACTGTACAACAGTAGCTACAAAAATGGCGGAAAGACTAAGCTGAGTGCCACCACAGTACTGTATGTTGGCACAGCAATTCCCACAAACCTTGTGAGAGAAATATCTCCTAGATCAGCAGAAATCACTTACCCAGACTTTGCAGGACCGATTTTCACTCTTTCAGTGTCTCCCCAAAAATCGTACCCTGGCTGTGACCCACCTGGCCAAGCAGCCCTCAGATGTGATATAGTGAAACAATATTGCAAAGTTTCTTCCACAAAATGTGGTTTATTGCTTAATTTTGCAGGAAATCTTTTTGTGAACAATATTTTTGGCCCACCTTGGAGGCCATCGTCACCATCATCTGCCCTTGTACAGTATCTACCAGAGTTTAACCTGTCTAATTTTCCAATGTAGAGTGAGGATTTTGTTGTAATTTTGCGGAGCACCAACCCTTGCTACAGTTTAAGAGTTATTATCAGTGAAAAACAGCAAGCCCACTTTTTCATCGTCAGTCAGGCTTAAGCTTGAATTCTACATGTACTGTACAGTATGTGTTTTTTTACAGGCATTGTAAAATCATGCTTTAGTTTGGTAAGTTTACCATACATACAGTGTTGTAAAATTGTGTAGGCACTACCACACACCATGTAGAAATTTCAGGTTAGAAGAGCAAGGAAGAATAAAGGCTGTTTAATATATATCGATTACTTTAAATGTCCTCTGGTGGAGGTATACAAAAGTCTATGATTATTACCCTTTGCAACACCTGCAGTACAACATAATTTATTGAAATCCATCAATTGATACTTCACTGAGCAAGAACAATAATGATGTTTTTTCTAAGTTGCTCCTGTACATAGCTTTCAAGCTCTCTCATTACAGCTCCTTTTTTGATATCTAACACAAAATTACTTTAGTCTTTGGTTACAGTAAGTTCTGTAAGCTTTATGCCCATCCAGGATGGTTTCAATATCTCTATGTTGTATCACTGAGAGTTCCTTTTACGTATATTCTGTCTTAAGTAAATAGCACTGAAGCCATTGTTTAATTATAAATTAATGCTTGCAGATCTGTCATATAAGCCTCTTCCACTGGCATTACCCGGATACAGTGGCAAAGTCAAGGGTTTCAACGTGCAAACATTACTGCTGTAGCAGTCTTTTGAAGGATTGCACCGGGCATAATACACAAACAGCCTCATCTCTTGAACCCTCTTTGTGACAATGATACCCAAGGAGTGAACGTGTCGTCTGGCAAAACCGACACCTGGGGTAATTCAAAACCGGTACATACACTCATACGTACGTACTGCAGTTGTCGTTTCGGGAAAGTATTAATTTGGGTGCGCAACACAATGACGTTCTGTACATTCTGTCTGTAGATAACTGTACAGCACTGCAGTAGCTCAGCATATTTTATCCCATAAAAAGATAAATTAATCAAATGCTTTGCTGTAATCTTGCTATGTTTTTGCTGTGTGGTGTGATTAGGGCCATTATTCTGTTCATTGTGTATATTGTAACCAGGCTTTGATTAACCAGAGTTGCTGATTGGGTTCATTCGCAAAATTCCTGATATTTTGTCACACCTGTTGAGTGTTACTCATATTGAATGTAAATGATCAAACTAAGAGATTCTGAAGATCTAACATACAACTGAAGTAACAATGATAGGGAAATAATAGATCAAAATAAGTTATTGAACATCTTTGACCAGCCACTTTTTGCCATATAAGATAACGATACTAGGGAATCCTTGGCAGTCCTTGTGGATACCAAGTTACAATTTCTCACACTTTCAGTAACCATAGGGATATGAGTAATTACATGATTGAGGAGTATTAGCATCAAGCTTGTAACAAAATGAACTATGTTAACTCAATAAGTCCCTTAGAGGTCATGTGACATGAAAATGGCAATGTGGAATATTGGGTGCATTAAGCATACTCTGTAGTGCAATCTGGCATCCTTCCTTCTGTTGGTATGTCATAATAGACCTTTTGGTCACTTTACCTCATCCTTAAATTTCATGACTCCAGACCCCTCGCCCCCGGATAAGATCATTTCTTTATGAGGAAAAAAATTCCGAAGCAGTTTTACTTGCTGCTACTTTTGTTTACTGTATTATCCTTGAAATGACTTCACAGAAACTATAGGAAGTATGCTGCAATGTCTTGCATTATAGTCTTCCAATGTTTTAATTCAAAATAATTAATGAATGAAAAATATCAGATTACAGTGCACTACCAGTAATTTTACTTTAACTGCTGAATGTACTGTACCTACATCACACTGCCATGATCAATGTAAAGTAAATGTGAAGAAGCTATGTTATGTACTACGCTGTAATTTATCGTATTTGGAATATCAACAGTTAACCATACCTTTGGAATATATTCTTTATTGACCTCACTTGGCCAGAATTTTCTCCTGAAATATCCAAATTCTGTACATTCTTGATGCTACCCTTTCACATAATTCAAACAGAGGACAAACAGTATTTGATTTTACTCCTAATAATTGTACGTTGATTGTAATTGGTAGTTCCCTCACACACTTTACATACATATAAATTGAGATGGATCCAATATTTGTATGCCTGAGACCTGCAGGCACCACACAAATGCTTCTCTAACCATACAGTCTTTATTTCTCTTCGATTACCACTAATATCTTCACAAATACTTCACTGCAACTTTTGATATTACCGGATTATTCTCTGTTTCCACGATATTACTGAATTTTTCAATATTTTAATTTTCCTTCAATGCAGTCATCAAACAAAATAGAAATCTGTTGTTACCGGTTTTGGTTATATAACCTGTTTACAGTGAAAACTTACTTGACTCCCAGCTGGACCTTTGCATTATAATACATTCGTCAATCAGCTCTTCAACATTGGACCATATATGGTCTTTGCCAGTCTTCAAAGTCTCTGTAAATAGAATAGGTTTACTTCACTCTTGACTTACCTGTCTCAACGTAATAAATGCTGTGGCTCTTTCCCATTCTGTCATACTAATGTGCTTAGAGCTTTGAGGTTCTGAGATTTTCCTATTGATATTTGTGCATATTTTGGTGGGCAGGTCTTACACAGTTTATGTTGCATCTTGGAGAATCAACGATATAGTTTTTAGAAGATCTGGCTGATATAACTCAGCCGGGGAAAATACTGTATATTGAATGTTGATGTTGAAGTTAACACGTAGAGAAGTGTCCGGTAATAATTCGATTCACATCATTCATACCCCTTGCTGAGAGTAACGTATTGTTTAGCTTCGTGCAGTGCATCCCCGAAAAAAGTGAGCGGTAGCACTGAGCGCTCTGGGCTGTAGAATGGCCCTGTTGGGCTTCAGTAATTGAGAGTGAAAGATGTGAAGAAAACCTTGAATGCCTACAGTACCTCAGGAGAATGACCCTGCCATTGAAGACCCGCAGGCGACCTTTACCATCTCCATATTTTTTTATTTTAAGTAAAACCATTCATAGTATGGACTTGCCCCTCCAAGGATAGGGAGGCTGGAGCTACTACTGTACATATTTACAATTTATACATGAAAAACGCAGCATGACCACCCAACCTCCGCATTGTGGGAGGTGTTCTGTAGCAAGGGGTGTCGTCATTCATGAATAACCTATACAAATAAGTCGTGGAGAATTTGTGTGGCATCCCAACTTGTTGCAGTTTCCACTGTGCAAAACAGGTACAGTATATTGAATGAGACTCAACGGTGTGACGTGAAACACGTACAGTACACATCTTTACAATTGCACACTGTGCATCTGCCAAAAATTTGCATAATCTGCAAGTACAGATCTACAATGTATTAAAAGCAGCACAGTTAACATTCATTACCAGAGTGACATATTTGCTGATCTGTGGCTTCAGTACATTAAGCATTTTATACCTTTACCCCAGATGGTGAAATACGTAATATTGGTATATTTGCTTTGTCTGATCAGCCTGCCGGTATTCATTCATTTATCTTGTAAGGAGATAAAAATGCTGCTGAATGTGTGGTTGGTTTCAGACGTGCAGCCCACTCGCTTGCTCCTCCCTCTGTCACTCATTTTTACAGCACCACCAAATACACTGCTTCAATTCTCGCATCAACTGTAATACAAAATCCTGCATGGAATTTTCCAGGTTTTGTAGAGTTTCTGCTCAGCCTGTTTAGAGATCATGTGCACCTGTATGCATGATACTGTACCAGCTGATAGGTTATGAATGAATGTTGAATTTGCTGACCTTGAGCATTGCTGTTAGCTGTCGTCAGTGGCGGCAGCAGGATTTTTTTTTTGGGGGGGGGGTTTAATGAAGGGCATTAGTAACTGGTGGGGGACAAATGAATTTTATGCGTAGTGAGCTTTTGTGAGGATGGTCCAAGGGGCAAAACTCCCAGACGCTCTGAGGTTTTAGAATAACTCAGGGTGGAAAAATAAGTTTCAGATGCTTGGATACAGTATGTTTGGTTCATAATGCATCATCCAATACAAAGTTTCTAAATGATTTTAATGTATTATTTTACTCCTCTATTAGTTGATAACAAACATGAAAACTTCTGCCTCTGTTGGGGGGGAGGCTTCTGTGGGGATCAAGGGAGTGAAGCGTATTGTACATTAAGTCTCAGCACCTTTTGAAACAGAAACGTGAATGCATTTATGGAATAGATATGTACATGTATCTGTCAAGCCACTGCTCTGTGTGGTTGGCAACTTTGAGGGTAAAAGTTATGACTGGGAGAGCACTTCCCCCTTCTTCCTCAGTGATGTCACTGACTGACGTTGAAACGCGGCGGTGTTCTCCATCTCTTTGATTGAAGTAGCATGAGGGTGGGTGGCTGTTCAAGAAAATTATCACACTTTACAGTGGATGTGATTATTATAATTTCAAAGAAGTATGTACAGTAAGTAGTGTCACTCTCAGAATAATGCTATGCAGTAGGTTTTATTTTCCATATGACATTGTAATGGAAACTAGTTTTTGGACATACAAGACCACACTTGATGTTAAAAATATGCAAGTATATTTTTGATGGTAAAAAATATGCACATATCTCTTTTGCATCTTAGGTTAACTCTTGAATGTAGCTGCATATTAGCATTGCTTGTCCGTATTTCAGTGCTGCTGGTTGAGGCTGATATATATTGATCAAAATGACCAACATATCCAGGCAGATCCATGATTCTCATATTGTAGTAATATATGTAATCATGAAATCAGCAATATTTGAGATGTTATGCAAATTCATGCAATTAGTTCCAGTTTACAGAGCCATTGCATCATTTGCTACTGTACATTGGTGGTGAGATGACTTCAGTGTGGTAATGTAATATTGCAAAATTATTGTATATAATTTTCATATATATTCCCTGTACTTCTCTACTGTGTCAGTATGATAGTTGTGTAGTGCACAGTTATGTTGCCCCCTCTGTACATGTCAGAAATTTCTTTGGCTCGGGGAGTTTTTTGGGCAGAACTGCGGTCAGCTGGATTTGATGTTCCCTGCATGTATACCGGACATAGGCAGGAGATCTGTTTTGAAGTGAATTTCAGTATTTGCATGTACGTAGTTTGTGAAGAGCATGCAACGTTGGGTTCTGGGTCTCCATGAACGTTGGATAAATGCAAGTGTTTGATTCTGCAGTGACCTTGCGGTGTAAATTTGCCGTCTGTATAATGCGGTTATTGGAATGGTTTGACGTTCTGTAATAACATGTCCTTAGACCGGAGAGACATTCATGCCACAAACAATAGTGAAAGTAAGTCATGAGGTGCACTTTGCTTCTCAGTAACCTGTCTTCACACCATTGTTGCACTAAAGCCTCTCTGGTGTACATATCCTCAGCTGGCATTATTCAACATTTGTTTGTACAAACAGCTTGACACTGTCCTGTTCCAACCTGCTACTAAGGACCAGTTGTCATGAAGAATTGCATACTTCCAATACACAGCAACTCGTAACCTTTTCCAGTCCCTTACCAAGAGATCATTTAATCGGCTCCCCCCTTCCAATCATAGCTATTTACCTTTGACATATGCCCGTACTTTTACCCTAAACTGTGAATCTGATCTAGTCTGCCACATGGAGTTCATTACCTGTAACTTCAAAACAGCCGTACTCCCAAACAGTGACTCTGACCTATTGTGGTCTACCACCCTCCTCTTTCCACTAACATGTCTTTCTGTGTTGTTAGGAACTACTTTTGTGTCTTCCATTGAATCCCTCCATGTTCATACTGATGAGAGAAATTTTGTAATGAAGTATAGTTTACCATTGGTGCAGTCTTTATTGTTAAGTATAATATCTCCAGTGCCCCCATTTTGTGCCCGTATCCAGGTCATACTTTTCTTACTGCTAAGCATTTATTAGTTTCAATTGATCCTTACAAATTTACTGTCGTATGAAAGGGACGTAAGTCTTCAGTACAAAGATACCATTTTAAGGGGAAGTTGCTCTGAGCAAGTATTGCAAAACTGTACTGCTACTCACTTTTTATTGGGAAAGGGGGGGGGGGGGGAGGTTAGGGAGGACATTGTTTTAACACTGAATGCAAGGGATAAGCAGTATGAACAATAAGAGTAGCATATTGATGAACTATATTGTAACTGCAGTATTGTATTTTATACTGTATTTATATTTAACTTCTAAAATACATTGTTGACAATAGCTCAAAGACATTGACTTGTCACATTCGTCAATTTTATTGATTGTTAGATCAGTGGATGTTTGACCTAGAACCTGGGATTATTGATTTGTTTTTCTCTATTCAACGCAACTCAATTTAACTAGCTCTCAATGCACATATGCTATCCACAGTACACGTTATGGCAGAGCTAGTGTTTGCTCTCCTTCGCCCTTTCGTGGAACAATGTTTTGTGACAACTTCATCACATTTTACACTAGATTAAAATTAAAAATAATTTAGACTGCATTCCTTTATGACTGTAGGTAATGAATGTTGTTGGTGCTGAAGGATGCTTACACATACAGCTGTAGCTGTCTGATTGCAAAAAAATAGTGAGAATATGTTTATGCTCTTTTGTGATGCTTACTCACAAACTGTTGTAAACAATGTAATCCTTTTACTGCTGCATTTGAATCAACTACACTAGAGCAGAAAGCATGACTGAAAGCTGTAAATTAAATGAACTTCAGCTTTTAACAATTGCTGAAAAAGTCAGATAGCAAAGTCACGATCCTTTTTAGAGAGAATGCTGAAAATCCCATTCCAAGTGTAGTTAATCAAACAACTCACATCAACACTGATTTGTGCTAAATTTTCCAACTGTCACGTTTTGTAGGCTACCTGTATTCGCTACAGTTTTAATGTGAAAGTCAACATTGGAAGATGTGACTCACTGTAATTGTTCACTCCTATCTTACCTCGATCAATTTGTAAATTTATGTTTGTATTTAGATTTAATGTGGAGACTGTAGTAATACTGGGATTTATAAGCGCAATGCATTCATGAGTGGAGATTGTGTGTGACTCTACATGACAATTTAATTAACTATACTTTAACTGTGCACTGTATGAATGGTGAATGAGCAATTTGCTCTCCGTCAAAGGTTGTACCTCAGGTCTGTCGAGGTCAACCTGTTCAGACAGACATCAGAAAGATGAGAGAGCCAGATGAAAGTAAGAAAAAAAGACAAAAAGAAAACTTTTGTTACCTAGCTCATATTACCTCATTAATGAAAGCTAATGTTGTTTAACATGCACTCACCTAATACAGAATACAACCAGGATGTTCCATGCCTTAGATAATTGTCCTTTATCTTTAATTGAGTTGTTTTTTAGTACCTCTGTTGACCTCAAATGACTTCTAACTTCCATTATTAGTCTATGGATTATCCTTCATATTTTTCATATTCTGTTAATGTCAGGTTGATGGTGGCCAAACTGTGAATACCAGTATGGTTCAGAATTTAAGTATAGATGTGTACTATGCTTCAGATGTGATCTCTCTGTTGCCCATGGTTACTAGGAGAATGATCAATACTGTTGTCATGGAGATCAAAGGTCAAAAGTGAATTGAAAACTCCTTTGTCCAAAGTATCTGCAGAGCCCATCTCATACTGACCAATCATATTACTGCCATTTTGAGTCATGATCACCCATGCCTAAATTCAATCAAAGGTGGTTTGTCGTATCAGTGTCAAGACATTTAATAGCATTTATGTAGAGATAGTAATGATACAGGTAAATAATTAAATTAAAAGAAGAAGAAAAGCGTGACATAACACATGTTTTTGAACATATATTGTGATGTTCTGTATCGTCACTGTCACTACAAGTGCTTTCAGAGATGCTGAAAATCTCAGAACTTGGAGGATTTTTGTACTTTTTTGTTGGCTATGCTAATGGCGGAAAGAACTTTGCACTTGGTTTGTTTAAAAAGACAAGTTTACTGTTTTCTTTTACCAACAGCCATTCTGAAGTAGGTCTTTGGACAATAGGTACATTCATGAGCAAATATTGTCATTATCTCAACAGGGGTTTTCTTTGTGGGTATTTCTACACCAGAAGTCTTTGGCACTCAGATCAACCAGAATTTCATTCCCAACACTGCAAATTTTTCAATGATTTCAGTATTTGTTCAAGCTGAACTTTGTTCCCAATTTCTAATTCGAAAGTTGCCAAAATGATTGGAAAATATTACTCACTCATCAACATTATTACAGAGACAAGGTTCAATGTTACGTCCATTATATGTTCATTCATGCCGGGAGTCGAACTTCTGTAATGTTCAACATTCCAAGAGATTTTGCAACAGTTTAGCTTCAAACAAATTTGGAGCTGATTGTATAGTACTATAGCTCCAAGGGTAAAGCGCAAGAACAGTACAGTAGGGCTGTGAGTGATTAGTGATTAATCGCCAGCCAACTAAATGTTTAGTAAAAGATCACATGCGATTAATCGCTTTTCATGCTTTTCATCTAGATTCATTAAAAAAATGAATAGGCTAAATAAAAAAAAAAAACAAGCTATGCCCTAGTTAATTCAAGGAGGTACTGTAGCCTAACAGTGATATTTAAAAATATCCACCTTTGCTTAGGTAAATGCTCTACGAAATGTATGGTTCTATGGTAATGCCTCTGTAAATGCTCGTAAGTTGTAACGATGCATGATTGCCATTGTTAAGTTATATGACATTAGGCTAATCTTTACGCGTATGATAGCCTATAAAAAAATTGACAGTACAGTAAAGTTTACAGTATGCCTAGGCTAGCCTATACTTCATGAACGATCACTGCTTGAAAAACCAAACCTTAATAAACTTCATTTAGCTACTGATGCAACTAAGAGCACAAACTATATTTGTATAAACCTTCATTTGAAACAAATTTATATGGAATAACTCATACTTGAATCTTTCTCTACTTTAATAAAAATTAAAACGTTAACGTTATCTGCAGCAAAGTTAGCGAACGATTGGGCAATACTACGGATTCTGGTACAATCACAGCGTTATTTTTTTTCTATAGTACAGGGGAGCACATGTATTAGTACACTATCTGCTATGTAGAAAAAAATTGCGCGGTGAGTTTACTACTCCACGACCTCAATGGAACGCGGCATGTTGTGCGTGCTTTGGTAGTCCATCTATGCGATTAATCGCTGATAAATCGCAAAACAGTGCGATTAAACGTTTAGTACATTAATTGCAAAGTCACAGCCCTACAGTACAGCATTTCTTTTCTTTACTCCACACTTAACTGTCTCAACTGGTCAACTGCACTCCCATCTGTTGTGCTTAGAGTGTAGGTGACCTTTTAAGACAGTCTCTTGCTCCATTGGGTCTAAAAATAGTGATTGCCACTGCTTATTTATTTGGATGCCTATACAGTTTGAAGCAGTACCATTATTGGGACAATGTGATGTTGCTTCTGTTTACATCTTTCTTAACAAACATAATCAGTGCAGTTTGTCAGTTTGTGTAAATTTCTTTTCAGTGTCCCTGAAACTGGTATTGCATAGATGATATTGCTGACAGAAGAATGCATACTGGACAGAAAAATTACACTGAAAACAACTTAAAACCTTGCATATGGAATTGACTTGTAGAGCGTTAAACGGTGCATCATACAACCCTGATTCCTTCTGACACTAATGTCTACCACCACAATTTTTCTGGTCTTAAAGTAAGCAGGTTTTTTTTTTTGTAGTTACTTGATGTTTTGAGGGAAATTAAACCCTTGTGCTTTCATGTACTACCTGTTTCAAATTTGCTTAAACACCATGGTATGCTTTGCTCATCCCCAGTATACCTGAATCTACACTACGTTCTATATTAAACTACTCCTGGCTTGCTTCCCATAGATGCTGTTCAAGGGAAAAAAAAGAAAGAATTGTGGAATCCCTTTCCAGTTCCACATGTCTTGAAAAGGCAACTTGGGAAAAAATCTCTCTGGACTTAATCAATGCTCAGGCAGATAGTATTTGCCAGCGTCTAATAAATTGATTGCAATTTTTCTTACTGTTTTTGCTTCCAGATGAGATCCACAGGCAGTTTAGTGGGTTGATAAGTGTGTTCATGTTTGAAGTTAGAATACTAATACTTGAAATCGGCTTAAAGTGGAAAAGTTAATAAAATATTTTACAGTTGGTGGGTAGGCTTAAGGGCTGATGCTGTAGATATAGCTTAGGCTTTGATTTATACTGTTTTTAAGGGAGGATTATAATGGCGGTTTTGTCGCTATGCAGCGTGTACGGTTGAAATGCGTTTTGCAGTGCAGAAGTACAGTGTGCTGTGTGTGTGTGTGGCCCTTGGCTGTAAAACAAAGGAGGATACAGTATCATGAGTGAATGTATTGTAGTTGTACAGTATTGTGTTGCCTATGCTGTGATCAACCCATGAGGTCAGATGGATAATTTACAGTGTAACTGAAATTATCATTGAAGGGAAATATTACCTTTAATTGACTAACTCAACAAGCAAGAGGATTTACTCATTGTTAAACCATTCAGTCTCACCAAGACACATCAGCAATTTAGCTTCATCTCCTCAAAACATTATTCATGACGTGAGTTACGGAAGATGCATCTTTTGAAGTTTAAAACTTTGGGTGAGCAAATTGTTCTTGAGCAACAAATACTGTAGCTGAATTACTCTATTTGTGAGAAACTTACTCCTCGAAAAGAAGTCTGTGGAAAACTTTTTTGTTAAACTCCTTGTCACCGAAAACTGTCAAGTGGCAGTGTCAGTCATCAACAGTAACGTTGTTCTGTTCACGTACATGCTGTGTGCATATGAAGAATGGCATTGCATATAAAGCAGGGGGTCAGGTTTGCCAATGTTGCAAATGGCTTAAAATAAAATTGAATTTATGTCTGTAAAAGATAGTTTGCTGACAAAAATTCCAACCAAACTACTTTTCTAAGTTAAAAAGGGCGTTGACAATGTACTAACATGGCATACAAAGAAAATAAGCTGTAATCATTCTTAAACCATTCTGGCTCATCAATCATCATCTACGAGAGATTCATCTCCTCAAGACAGTATGCATAAGATGAGTTACAGAAGATACATGATTTGATTACATTGCAATTAATACTTGTAGCTCTCAAGGCTATTTTAGGTCCAGCTGGATGCATGGCCGGACCCCTGCAATGCATCACTGGAATAATCGTAGGCTACACACGGTAGCCAGGTATATGGGCACTGACTGGCACCTGTGGTATTAACAAATCTCTTGCTGTATGTGTTTTCCTGAGGTTGTCACACTACTGAAAGTACAGTATTAGTCAAATTACAGTGCAGTATCTTTTCATTGTCTAAATTTTTCTGGTAAATTGAACAGGCTACAGTAGCAGTGGCTAACCCATATTCCAAAGTCCTATTGTTAGTTAATATGTACTGGTCTGCATTGCACTTTGCCACTCGTGGTGACATGGTTAGCCATGGCAGTATTGTTGTTAGTTTTCTGTACTCAGTAATGCTTGTTCCACTGCATAACAATGCTTCATTCTATGTGGGTATGAGCTGGTTGACTTACTGTAGACACAATCATAACAGACAAACAAAGAATCGTGTTGATCCCAAACCAAAAATCTTGTGACAATACCTCTGCAGAATTGTATGCTTAATTGTGGATGTTGAGTGTGTTCAAAACTTCGACTTTACACATGTACACAGTTGCAGTTAGTGCTGCACACTGTTTTAGGTTATCCTAGGACCTTGTAAGTGCCTAGGCTATTGGTTGATATACTTATGGGTAATAAAAGAGAAGATGAAGGAATTTGAAGTACTTTTTTATCAAATAATAGTATACACATTATTGATATCACACCAAAGCAATTTAAATATGACAGACATTGATATCGTTTGAAAAAAGTACTCCTACTAAATTTATGTAAAATATCTTTTTATTGCTACTCTAATGTACTTTTTCTGCAGTTTACATCTCCTAAGTACTGCACCCTATCATCAGGCTATATACATGTGAATATTTCACACCCTGTTGTGCAACAGACCCAGCATGAAACATTTAGAGGTCTGAAAACTGCTTGTCCTTCTGCAGATAATAAGTGTACCTGCAGCAAATTTTCACCGGTGTACATATATATATATATGTTGATTTTGAGTGAATCAACAAGTATGCACGATGAATAAAGTGTTCTGGCACATGATGACAATCAGTTGAGAGGCAAAGTGAGGTATTTCTCTTTCCTGGAGTTGGAAGATAAGAGAGAAAGTGACTGGGGAAAAAAATGTTTATTTTCCATGTTGTGTTTTCTTTTGTCTGTATTCTTATTTTTGTGTGTAAGCTAAGGGAAAGAAAATCAATATCAGTCCTGCCGAGTCTGTTAGAAATGATTTTTTTTGGTTATAAATAGATAAAATGAAAGTTGTACTAACAGGAAGTATATTTGTACATGCATGTATCAGACAGTGTCATGCTGCTTGTTGTGATGCACGTCCAATATTGTGAATTTTTTTTATCATTTCATATAAAAGTTGAATGAATAAGAAAAATAAAAAACAAAGAATGGATGACAACCATGTTCATCTATTTTGATCTGTGTCATCCATCTGTCTGTCTGTCTGTCTGTGTGCAGTGTGTGTGTGCAGTGTTGTTGAATGAAAACGTTGAACTCACTGGAGGTAACACTGTTTACAGTTGTCCACTTTGCACGTACAGTACTGTCAGCCCTTTGTGCATGGACTAGGAATGATGGCCTCAAAATACAGACTGCATTTTATGCTTCAACTCCAGCATTTAAGAAGCTTTTATGGCTATGGGGAGCCGAGTAATGTGATTTATGTCCTGTGAATCTGAAGCACTATTGGGTTGTTCCCCCTTCCATCTTTGCCTTGTCTTAAAGGGACAGTGCACAGGGAAGACAAACACTGCCAGCTTCTTTTTGAAGACTTCTTTCAAAATCCTTGTAAACAAATATTTCGTAGTTTCTTGATTAGATCTGGAATGAGTCATGCATATTATACCATTTGACATCTTTGGATTGAGTTTCTGGATCATTGAAGTTGGCAAAGATTGAATCAGAGACCAATTTGTTAAAGTGTGCAATTCCACCAAGTTCATGGAGAAGGTTGACCAATTTCCCATTGGTTTTTACACCAGTCCCTTTAATGTATCATGGGGGAGGAGGAAGTTGGACTCCTGTTAGTTGGATCAGGATCTACTGATTGTCTAGTACTTAATTAGGTGAGAAATGAATCACACCCAACAAAGTCCTGACCTGTGTTTGTCGTTT
This sequence comes from Stichopus chloronotus, assembly GCA_021234535.1. Taxonomy (NCBI): domain Eukaryota; kingdom Metazoa; phylum Echinodermata; class Holothuroidea; order Aspidochirotida; family Stichopodidae; genus Stichopus; species Stichopus chloronotus. The sequence goes on along the minus strand of CM037834.1, from coordinate 25,953,531 downwards.
GATCACACCGTGTGATTGCAACAGGATGTCAAAGAAGACATAAATCCATGACCAATGAATGTTTGTTAAATGTTTGAAGGTTTGTCTTCCCAGCAGAGAAAAATGCCTCTCCTAATTCTGCCTCTGGTAGCTACTTCATTGAATGAGAAATTAATTTAGGGATACCATGGGTTGTTCTCAAATTACCAATAGAGGTATCTCCTACAATTTATCTGGTCTCTGATAGGTTGCCTCTCTGTGAACAGCCATTTCTGAGGTTTTTTTTTTTTTATGGAAGGTCTGCGCTGCAATTCAGTGGTTGTTTGTTCTAGAGTACTTGAGGAGAGAAATGAACTGCTGAGGACATTGACAGGTGACTGAATTAAAGATCTTCGCATTTGATGGATCATGTCTTCGACTGTACTGTGTGTAGTGGACATGAAAGCTCAAAGTGAATTAACATGTTTACATTGACTGCATTAGTGTGTAGTAGCCTATTAAAGTATAGGCCACAGATTTTCAACGACGTTGTCCTGTTTTGTGAGTGTCAGATTCCTGGGATTTTTAGTTCTCTTTACAGTAGGTGGTGTCAATGTACAGTACAGCATGATTCAAAACAAGATACAGTATTTCATTAGACTCTTCAGAGATTCCCATGTGATAGCGGGCATGGACTTCAGGGGAAATGTAATTGTCGCAATACATGAAAAGGTCTATCCATGCCTCCCCCCCTTCTTTTTCAAGGATTTTGTGTTTAGAAGTTGAGGTGACTTTGATATGTAACTTAGTAACAAGAGGGCAATCCACAAAGTTGCGTATCTCATCACCGGCATGCACATTGATTTCAATACAGGGCCTGCACATGGGAATTTGTAATAGTTTATTGCTAAGTACTTACAAAACTTGAAGTTAATTGGTTTAATAGTTCTCAAGACATGCTGGAAATACAAATTTTGGGGCAAAATTGGCTTTTTCTTCGCAAAAATCAGCAAATTTCACTCGATTTACCATTACAGCAATATTATGTTGAACAATGTGTTCTCAGGTAAGTACTTACAAAACTGTAAGTTAATTGATCTAATAGTTCTCAAGATATACTGGAAATACAAATTTTGGGGCAAAATTGGCTTTTTTTCTCAAAAATCAGCAAATTTCACTCTCTTTACTACAAAAGTGGTATACCTTGAAATTTTTCATCCTCAGGTAAGTTTTTGCAAAATTTTACTTTAAATGCTCAAATACTTCTCAAAATATGCTGGAAATAGCAATTTTGGGGCAAAATGGACTTTTTTCTAAAAAATTAGCAAATTTAACTTAACTTACCATATAACTAATACATCTTACACATATTGGCATTATGCACAACCTTACCAAGTTTCAACTTAATCGCTCATATGCTTTTCAAACTATTCTGGAAAAACCACAATTTGGACAGGTCTGGACGCACACACACACACACGCACACACACGTACACGCACACACACGCACACACATTGGCATGGACATGTCTTCATTTAAAACCCAACAGGACCCTCCTGTACCCATGGTCACTCTACCGTGGGGTACCCTTGGGGTGTTGCTACTCATCCGCTCCAAGCGTTTCCATGGCAACCAATCTCCCATGGGTGCACAGTATAATATATAGCTCCACTAGCCAAGTGACTACAATATCTCATCTAGCCCCTATAGGGCGATGAGATAATAATACACGTCATGGTTGTAAAATGGGCACAAAAACAGAAAAAGTGATCTCGCAGCAGCAAAAGCAATTTTGGTTTGGCCATTTCATAAGTTGATGGATTCCAAATTATGTGTAAATCTCCGAGAATGGCGGAAACTAAAGGTTGCCATCATTAAAAGTGGATGGTTTTTTCATTGTAGAAAGTTGTACTTTCCCTAAATATGAACATGTTACCTTTTTGATGAAGAACCACCAATTTGGTATGTACAAAATTGCTTAGACCTTGGAACTCAGAAACCGTTTTAGTTTTGCGGTCTGAAGTTATGTAAGCAATTAGAACTGTCATATTTAGTTTTGGTCACATAGAAGTATAAAGTGCTCTTGTTGAATTCAGTTTCCATGTTGAGATCAGAAAATGTTGTTGCGAAGAGTAAATGGGTCTCACGTGCTGTTGCATCTCTAAGATGGAGTATGTTGTGACCATCATGTGCTGTACATAGTCACATTTGTAGAGAAACACCTTTACCCCTGGAGCCTTGTTACATCATCGAGGCTCGATGCATCAGTTGCAATCTGGTAAAAACACCCACTCATTATTGTTGTTTTCCTTCCTGATTGCTCTTTGTTTGGCACACTTGTGCCCTTCTACGTGAAGAATAGTAGGGTGGTATTGCATTGATTTGAAAGAAAAAAATTTCGATATTTCCAAGTTGGCAACATGCCGTGAAGTGATCGTTAATCATGTGCAAGTCTTCAAAAGTCTTGTTTTCAAGAAAGTATGTTTAATTTCATCTTTTCTTTCATTCGAGTTACAAAGTGCACCATGAAATGTGTGCCAATTTTTTTTTGTCGAATTTCTCCTCTTCAGATTTCGTGCCTCCATGTAGTATTATGGTGTGTGACATTCTTGTAAACCCTCTGTCCATATTAGTCAGTATCAGGTGTATACGGTATTGAAACATGATGCAATCAGCAGTGCACTGGAATTTCCTTGATTCATTAAGCATCCTCATCCATCATTCATATGGAAATCTTCAATGTACTGTGTCTCCTGCGTCTAATTGCTGTGTTAAACTGTTTAATTGGGGGACATTTGAACGTCTGAATTTTGCACTTGGGAGCACACCAGAACCGCTCACACGGTTCTCTGATGGTGAAATTCCATTGTTAATCAAGTGCAACTATACTGTGTGTCTGTGCTCTACCTAAACATGCTGCAGACAGAAAAAAAAAAAAAGTCAGTCTGTAGACTTGTATAAATTCCAGTCATCAACAAGATGTCAATTTGTAAAATCAAATTGAATGTTATTTTATGTTGTTTTAAACTTGAGGACTTTCTTTATGTTATGTGTAGTAAAGCTAAATATGTTACAATCCATATGTAGGAACCAAGCAAAGTCAAGCTACTAGACTTTAACAAGGCCCATTGAGACGTAGTGTAGAGTACATCACTTCATGTTCTGTTGAGTCTAAAATTCAATGCATTGTTCATGTTATACAGTCATTGTTAAGAGAATGGAGTACACCAAGTTCATCCAGTCAAAACTTGTAACTGGTAAATCATATAGGCCAGCCTACATTTGTACAGTACATGTATTTTTAACCTGTAGAAATTGGAGCTAGAAAAACATCTTCCAGCAAGCAATGCTGACTACCAAATCAAAACATTTCATCAATGATTAAGTCCTTCCTCTTTTTCACACTATCGCAAAGCCCGGCAGCCAACTTGAAAAGGGGGAAAAATTTTTTTAACATGGTTGACAAGTAAATTGTGAGAAATAAACCCTTAAAACCCACAGCGAGTGGAGGTGTTCTCTAGCGATCACTAGCTTATGGGAAATGCTTGTGCACGCTTCAAGCACAGGGCAATCATATGCAAGGATATGTGCGCATACACAACATGACACTTGTGCAAGCAGTGGAAATGACAAGAACTCCACTCCATAAGCGTGATCATGATTGTTGCATATTACTGTACTCACATAGCCTGAGAGGCCAAGCCAAACTCCATCAGTTATCACGTCCTGTTAATATCCTCGTACAAGTCCATGTGAATACGTGTGTACTATAGATACTTCTGCCAGTCGGTGAGTAAGTTTTCCGTAATCCCTAGCTCGGCTCTTTTTCGAATGTGAGATCTATCTTGTTTCATATTCTGAGTAAAAATAACAAGGAGAAGGAAGAAGCGGAGGGGGGAGGAGGTGAGAAAAAGTGGAAAAAGTGGAAAAGTGTGTGCTCTATAGCTTTGGTTGCCATAAGTTCATGTATGTATACTTTCAAGTGAAGATTGTCTGGATTCTTAACATAAGAAAATGTGTGGTATTTGGATGTGTTCATTGAATGCATGTCCATCAGTTGCTTCGATGGTTTCATGTAGGAGGATGTGTTTGAGGTTTACATCTTAGTTTTACTTTTTATTAGTTTTTGTTTGGCTATTACTCTCTGCTTTTCATGAATACACACACAGTGCAACATAATGTGCTCACCATTGCTACTAGTACTAGGGTTATTGCTCTACAGTACTTCAGAGGATACATGGGCAAGTTTATCTAACAAAGTGACAATAATAACTGAACCATATCTTACAGTGCTGAAATGTAAGCAATTTCATTCAGTTTCCCCATAGGACAGTCATAATTAGCAGTTCACGATGTGGGCGTCTCACCCAAAATTGAAGCATGAATACAGTTAAAGTATGAATTTAATACAGTTATTATCATATTATAGCAAGTTGATATAGTTAACTAAATTGGTGTACCATTGAGAGACTTGGCATTGTACACTGTGCATTAATTTTCAGATTTCAGTTAAAATTATGTTTCAAATTTATTATGTAAAATCTGCCTTCAGATAAAGTTCCAATTGATTTTGTTCTCTGGCAAACAAAATATCACACAGCATTAAGTTTTAAGTGTTGTAGAGACCGGGACTAACTGCCAAGCATCTTTACTGGTGGTTTGACACCTGTCAGTTGCCCTTCTTTCACCAAGGGGTATCTCCCACCCACTCTCCCCCTTTTGTTTTACTTGTTTTTAGGTATTATTTAAGACCCTCGTTAAACCATAAATCAGCCTGGAATGAGGTGCATGGCTGAACAAAAAAGCATTTCATCTCAAATTAGCTACATGAATGCATCTCTACCTTGACTCAGAAAAATGGTTTATTTCTCATGCTGTCATTTTAAAAAATGTCAGTATTGATAGTTGTTGTTTATTTATGAGTAATGCAATCAGTCAGTTAGTCAGTCAATCAATGAGTCAGACAGTCTGTCTCTCTGTCCATCTGTCTGTGTGACTATCACATCATGTTGCTATTGATAATGAGGTACATATTATGTGAACAAAGTTTTCGAAAGGAAAGTCTTGGTTATTGTTTGTTAACATTGATCAAAGAGATCCCTATGATACGGTACTGTAGATCAACAATATGAATATTCATCAGCTACTGTATGTTGATCACTGAAGTTGATTCATTGATGTCCTTGTTTTCATTGTTTCTACATCTGTCAACTTAATGTTTTAAAAGGGAAACTTTTGGCTGATTTCTGATGATATCTACAGTAGCAAACTGTAAAACTGAGGCTGCTTTTCAGTTTTTTCAAAGTTGTGAACAGAAAAGTACAAGTGGACTCATAACTGGAGTGCCAGCTCAGTTCCTGGACTGCAACTTATTCAGTATGAGGTGAAAATGCCAGACAGTACTGTAGATCACAATACGATAGTTGGTTTTGTTAAAAGTTGAGAACAGGGTAGAGGAACAAGTTGAAGTCCACTGTAAAGCCATTCTCTGATGCAGTAACCCAAGGTATTGAATTGCTTTACAGAAGAAAAGAGATAACATGATACATGGATTATGTTCATTCAGTGTACACAGATGCTACAATCTACTTCTCGTGCAAAATTGGTGGAATCAGCATAAATTTTGAACTGCATGTCCAAATTTGATCCCTACAGTACTTTAAAATACAAAGTGATGTGAAATTGCTATGGTAAAGATACATACTGGTTTGCATTCAATACCTATTTGGCAATACTCATGGAACCGTTCCACATCTGTACAGTGAGTTGTGTATCACATGACGGCCTGGATGGCCACACCAAGAGCTATTCACGTGTAATCAGTTAGTGTTCGCATGTTGGTCAGAGAGAATATTGGTAATAGCTGTGGGCTTAATAGCTTCAATAGCTTCCACACTATTGTAGTCTTCTTATCTGATTACCCATTATTTGGTCAGACTGTCAACAAAGACAAAACCACTATTGATCTTGCCTGATGAGGAAAGTTCAAACATATTGTCTAATGGAATTAAATGTATTTGTGACTCTTGTTTACTTGTCATTTACTTTGTTAGCTTAAGTTATTTGTGTGTCTAATAACTGTGTTAGTAGAATGGAAGTGTCCCTTTGTTAGAACATCAAAAGGTGATGATGATGGTGGTGTATTACACCTGTTGAGTCCTTTGTGGTTGTGGGGATCTGTATCATCAGGTATGTGATCTGCTGCACTAGCAAACAAAACCACCTTGGCTATTTTGTGGTATAGTGTCAGGAGAAGTATTATAATGGGGTGGAAGGGAGGAGGAGGGGACTCATAGTTTCCCTATAGAACCAGGAAAATTTGCCCAAAAACATTTTTCCACAAACTATTGCACCAGCAGTGACTTAAAATGATCACATATATTGTCAGAGTTCCAAGTAAACATCCATCATCACTTGGAATCGACGGTGTCAACCCTCCTTTGGCAAGTTGTTCTATGACCTGTCATGTGAGTATGGTTGAATGTGCTTTTAGGGTCTCTAAAGTTGGAATGCTGATCCAAATTTGAAGTCAAACGTATTATTTGTGTATTTAACTGTTGGCTGCCTAGCAATGGTACGCAGGTGACAAGAAGACATCCTGCCAAATCAAATAAATTCAAACAAATTATGTCAACGTTTTGGCTTCAAACTACATCTTTTGAATCGCAACATGAAACTGTTCTGGTTAGTGGAGAAGTTATCCTCTTGATTGTTTTTTTTAAGCTTTTAGTCCTATTTGCTTTACTAAACTTATCTGTCTTAACACAGCAATGGTACAAATAGCAACATCATGCAGATTTCAGAACGCCTCCAGACTCTCCCAATTGACCCTAACCACTCCAAGTTCGAAAACCATGGGGTGTGTCTGATCCAAGACTCATCTTTAGTTGATAACAAGTGAAGGTTCTTCAGCTTTTATGGAACTGACCTCTTCAGTTTTTGCCATGATGAAATCATTCATATGCGTACTCTACAGTATAGTATTGCAGACTTGTTAGAGGTGTTAGAACTTAGAACCTGTTCAAACTGATAGAACAAGTTAGATTTAACTGGAGTTCAAACTCAGAACAAGTAATAGGAACTGGTGGAGGCTTATGAGAAAAACATTCAAGCAACCCTAGCAAGTCCCTTACAGTAGAAATCACATCTGCAGAATTTCAGTGATGCATATTCACCACAAGACTCCAGATTTTAAATGCTTTTCTTCAGCACTAAGGGCTGGCAGAATCGGAAGGGGTACTTGTCACATAATTTACTGTATGTTGGATGACATTGTAGTTGGTTTTTAAAGGCTGCTAGTACTTTGATACAGGGGAATGAGATCTAGATTCCAGGTGAATGAGATAGGATCCAAGAAGTTGCCAAAGCCAACTGTACACTGTGAGATTATTAAAACTTTACTTAATGTCAATCCAATCAGATTAGATGCACTCTAGTCAGCCTTGAAGGAGATGCTAGAATTCTTCCATTCATCAGATGTGGAGAAAAAAAAAGTAAAATAATTGTTCAGAATCGCGTGTCTACCCTCAAAAAAGGGTTGAAGGTTACCTGACATGTGAGACAAATATTTGTGATTTCCAGGACGTGACCAACTGATCTTATTTCTGAATCTGTTCCTGGTCACTGCCAGCCTCAAACTTGCGGCTGTGGTAAGGGTATCAGAACGTTTTCTTGATGGGAGATCTAGTGTGAAAACATCCTTAAGTTCTTTCAGTTATTGCGTAATTTTATGTCATGACTCACTTACCTGTCTCAACATAACAAGTACACCCTCATCTACCATGCCATGAGTGCTGGCAACCTTTAATGCCATTTTATGATTTAATGTAGATAAAGATATTTGTTTTGCCCCACACAAATGTCGATTGGCTCCTAGTCTCATTCCCTTTGGTTAAGTTGGATGAGGAAGGATGTGCAGACTTCATACGAGACCTTGAACATACTTGAATTTGAATCTGTCATTTTCAAGGCCTCGAAAGTGCTTGACTTTTGCAGTTTTGCATCAGGGTCCTTGAAAAGTGCTTGAATTTTAGTGATTTGAAATATTTCTATACGTTTTCACAGAATTATTTTCTGCCACAAATATTTGTACCAGGGACTAGTTTTGTCCAATGCTAACCTCGAGTATGCATCAGAATTTTGGAAGATTTTTTTAGGGAAGAGTGAAAAGAGTATTTTAGAAGTGCTTTGCCTAGTATTTCGGGGAAAGTCAAATGGGATTGATTCAGGGTTATAGAGGGCGCAGTGGTAGAACTTTATTGGGGAGCATGTAGTGCTAAGTTAAAGAATACATCAGTGTTAGAAATTGTTATTATGTAAAGTCACTTATGAATGTGGGGAGATTTTTATACTTCTAAAAAACTTGAGGGAATGATCGTGCATACAAGTCCAAACTTGGTGGAATGATCTTTCTTGCATACGAGTAAAAAAACAAAAGTTTTTACCCACTGTCTGTCACCCATATGTAATTGTCAAAAGAAGCATTGGTCTCTTGCCCTATTTTCAAGTTGTGTTGTACAGAAGAATGTGAAACCCATGAGAGCGCTACCACTGTACATGAATATACAAGTGAACCCCATAATGATTACATTTTTACTTTATTAAACTAGCAGGTTACAATGATGAATCAATGTGCATGGCCATATTTCTTGCAGACTGCATCATCAGTTTAAGCGGCCTGGACTAAACGTGGATCATGCGATCTCAGTTCCTTTTATAATTCCTCCTCTGTTGAGTTTTGCTCCTCTCCAAACATTTCATCTCCAGTGTTGTCTCTCCCAATCTCTCTCGCTCCAGTTTCTGTGATTCGTTGATTATTAGGAAGCCAACCTGAGTGGAATGACCGCTTAACTTCGCATCAACACTGCAGACCAGCTCCTTGATATTTTGGAGTGATTATTAAAAGGAATAATGCACGAAAAAGTTTAATGAAGTACTTCGCCATCTCTGGTTATCGGAACACAGTAGCCTCGCCGGCCTACTTTATCAGATTGGTCCTGCAGGTGTTTATATGAAAGATTCTCATCTAGTCAAAATTATTTTTCACCCCCAGACGTACTGTAATTGAGCATGTATTTGAGGAAGGTTTTTTACTTGATTTCAAAAACTAAAACAAGATGGTGCTTCTGAACCACTGTTTGGAAGAAACTGCAAACGGGTAAACTGTCGATGTGTTGCAATACTTCCAGTGCACCTGTCTCTACAACGTGTTGCACTCTGTTAAATGAATTAATTGCATGTGTACTCTATAGTGTAGTCATACAGTAGTAGTCATATAGTTAGCAGTACAGCACTACTGATAGGCAGGCTATAGCCTATCCTAAGTAAGACTTTGTTCACATACTAAGGTAGTCTATACCTACTGTAGGATACAAATATACACAAAATATTCTACTATTGCTCATACCTATGTAATGTGCAATAGGGTCATGTGACATGCATTTAGTAATGAGTGGCTTCATTCAGAAGTTGCAAAGTGAAACCCTGAGTGAAAATCTGAATTTTGTTTAGATCTGTTACCATTTTTGAGAAATGACTTTTCAAATTTTGATGAAAATGCAAAACAGATGATGCGGATTTTTGTGCATTTTTAGTATATTGCCTTACAAGTTTCACATCGGTACGTGATATTGATATTTTTGAAGAAGAAAATATATTTTTCCAAAATAAAAGCTTCTGGGCATATAAAATTCTAAAATGCCCTTAGAATAAAGGTTAAGTTAACAAAGGATTAACATGTATATCATACGAGTCCATGTCTTGATGTCAAAAATTTACATACTTAGCGAATGCATGATGTAGCTGTGAGACACAAATTTGGGTGAAAAATTGTCAATCTTTGATGGATTTTGATGGAATTTGTGGCTGTTTTTAACATTTTCAATGGTTAATGCACCTAATACTCCAAAATGTTATTTTCATGTCACATGACCTTTGACATCTAGATGTAAAACAGGCCTACCGAGAACATTGCAGTCTGTGCGATGTATGCTATTACATAAAATATCACGCGCTCTCCTGCTGTCTCTACTTTAAGTGGAAAGTGTAGGCTGTGTACTGTACACATACATAGTCTACAGTCTAGCTGTACTTGCAGTGAATCAGACACTTAATTTGCATGCACTGTGTTTGCAGTCCAGTTGTACAGTACCGTTGTGGCCTTAATTACCGGTATGTGATCTACTACATGACTGTAGCAAACTGAACTGTAGATGCATACACCTCACACATTACCCCAAAGTAATCAGTGTAAATCATATTTGCATACATTGCATGAATGTCTGTTTCCTCATGTAAGCACTGATTAGAGTTTGCAATTACACTGTACTCACGGTTGTATAATGATCTGTTTACATAAGCATACTCTTACTTATTAAAATAATATGATGTCCACAGCTTGTGAGAGACTGTCAGATGTGCTTTAATACATACTGTAGATATCCGACCGTGATGAAGTTAAGCAATGCATGTTTGTTGGTTGTCCAATGAAAAACTTACGTCGACAAATGTTGTCATACTTTCCAAATGTAAGTTGTCCTTCCAAAAATAATGTGATGAACGTAGTTTTCATGTATTCCAGGTTACTTTAATGCACCACTTATGCAATTGTTCTGTTAACAATGCCAGCTCATTGTCAAGTGTCACTTTCAAAGTCTATTTGCAGATAGTCAAAATTATAAAGTTTGCATTTTACTTGATTTTGTTGTCAAAATGATTACCTTCTCACAAAATATAATTGTCTTAAATGTAGAATTATTTCGGAGTCTCTGACACCGAGACCAGCGAGTGCGTTTCACTGTCTGAGAAAGTTTTCAGAAGGAGAGATGCCATCCATCTAAGGAGAGCACTGACATACTGTAAACTTTGCAAAACTTTTTGTTATTTTGTATGATGTCCATTTTTTGTCATCTTATTGATGTCACCTCAAAATTTTACTGAGATCTATTAGTTTGTTATTTATGTCATTCTTTAATGACTATGTTACCTTTGAAGAAGGAGAAAAGTGAACTAAATCAGAAGTCTTCGTCTTTTGCCCACAGGAGGATAGAATAGTATTAATGAGTAAGGTCCTCCTGTTGTGGAATTTTCTTTCTGCTCTATAAACATCATCTGATTATTTAGAGATCATTGGCATTTCTCAACCTTCTGTTGTTAACAGTGAAAGTTTTGAATGTGCCCGTGTTTACTTTGTCGGTATCTAGTCGTTAGCAATGTTTTTAATACTCCCTGACAACCGAGTGAATTTCGAGCGGTATCGTCGATTATTCAGTAGCTAATTACAGGTGCGATGTGTCAGTCAACACTGTGTCACCCATTGGTGACCTTAAAAAGGAAATTGGGTCATGGCACAGTAAATTACTCAGTAATGACTTGGATACATTTAGCATAGAACTCAGTCATTACAACATATAACTCAATTTGTTCGAATCAAATTGTATTTGTTTCTGCAGATTGAAGCAAGCCAACAATAAACAGTTAACAATAAACAGTTGAAAAGCAACATGTATCAAGAGTTTTAAGGAACTATTTCTGTGGATGTCTGTGGTAACTCAAAAGAATTCCAACAGGACACAAAAAGTTGCGATGTGTGCAGGTTACCCAAAATACTTAAAAGATAAAATTTGGCCTTTTTTTTCAGAGACTGGTACTTTTGTTGAGGTATGTTTTGTCATTTTCTTGTTAACTTTACCTACAGCAGTGACAGTTTTGTTGCATGGTTTGCCAGTATCTTTAAACAAGTGTGTACAGGAGTAATGTTTTGACCAATACTTTGATATCATTTGATCAAACTTTTGACATTCTTGATAAGGCAGTAAATGGTAGTCATCTCTGATGATTTTTTTTTTGCTGCAAAGAAAAAAGAATATGTTTAACATTTTTGAAAATTGTTGATGCAACAACTTTTCATAACCTCTTGACTAGGACTCATCAAATGGTAAAGTGAACTTCATCCTTGATGGTGTTTACTGTTTAGTCTACTGTATGTTGAAAGAATGAATTATAATGGAAGCAGGGTTGGTGCCAGGTTCCAGAAAGTGGAAGGGGATGGGGCATAAAATCAGTTGCAGATAGGGCATGCCATCGTGTAGCCTGTGGAGCAGAGTGCAGATTCTGTAGTAGCCAGTCCTACGAGATGGCAGTCTCCCAGTGATCTTAATACACCGTTTCTATACACTATATACAGAGTCTGCCACCCTTTGTCCAGTTTTCATTTACTTGAATCCCACATTTTGTGGGATAAATTACTATTCGTATGCATATATTATGTGGTACTATGAAACAAGTTTGAATAGTCATATTTTCTCATACATGCAACAACGAACAATTCATGGAAAGTTTGTAACGTGGAAGGCAGTATGTATGATGCACATAAATTAGCCATTATGTGAGATATATATAATTCTGTCACTGTGGGAAGTACAAATCTCTGGCGTTCCTTACTATTTTTCAACAACCCCACCATACTCTAGGTCCCAGCTTTTGACTTGTCGGCCTAGCAATTAGGCTAATTGATTGTTGACTTAGGCCCATGGCCGACCTGTTTCTTGTAGATTTTTCAATGTAGGCCTAAGTCCAGATGACAGTTCTAACATCATAACTTTGGAACTGTAACACTTGCCATAGTTAAGACTAGTGTACGCTTAGCAGTTTAGGATTGTAGAGATTCCAGCTTACCTGGTACAGTAACACTTGCGCTTCTGTAGCCTAATGTTAAGACTAGCCAACCTACTTACTTTCATTTATCAGATGCGGAACTGTGGTGCGCTATCAATGTTTTGACAATATGGCCACAACTTGACACATTACACATCATGATGGAACGCACACAGTCAGAAGGCAGCAAACATCATTCGGACGTATGTCAAGGCCAACAAAAGTACCTTCTTCCTCTGATTCTGATGTCAACTCCAGTAATAAAGCAAAGTTTGAAATTTTGTTATATTCACGTCGTAGACATGTACACCCTTTGCTTATACAAATGCATTGTTAAACAAGCCCAAACACATGCTTGAATAAAATGTTCTCACTCCACGCCCCTTCTATGCTCCAGCTTTTCCTCGTTAGACTTTCGCTCTTCTGCTTCACGCATTTTTTTTCTGAGGATCCTGTATTTTGCTTAGAGTGGGAGTCTAAAACCTTTGAAAACAAACCTTTGGGTATTCCTGTGTTTTCTTATTATATATATTCTTTGTTCACATCAAAATCTTGCAAATTCTACCTCACCTTTTTGAGCTTTTTAAGTTAGAATTTTATACCACTGTGTTTGCGGTTAATGAACTAGGCCAGATAGCCTACCTTGCCATTACTGAGCAGAGGATCCTGTTGTTATTGGTAGAGGTCAAAGGTCATTTGAGGTCACCAGAGGTCAAACTAAAAACCTTGTAAACATAATATCTCCAGAAGGGTCACCTTGACTGATGTCATACTTAATGTGGGATGGTAATACTGAGTAGAAGACTCCTTTTGTTTTTGGTGGAGGTCAAAGGTCATTTGAGGTCACCAGAGGTCACACTGTAAAAACCTTGTAAACACATTATCTCCAAAAGGGTAATGTTGACTGATTCATACTTGATGTGTGGATTGGCCATACTGGGTAAGTGATCCCTTCATTTCTGGTAGAGTCAAAGGTCATTTGAGGTCACCAGAGGTCAAATTTGGAAACCTTGTAATCACATCGTAGACATATACTTACCCCTTGCCTCACTAATGCATACATTTGACCCATGTTCAGCCGTAGGAAGCAGGGCTAGGTTTTAGATTGCGCGGTGCTAGAATTAGTTCCAGTGACAATTTTAGCATGGGTCAAATGTATGCATAAGTGATTCAAGGGGTAAGTATAGTCACTTGTGAATACCCACACCAGGAAGTTGTGGGGAATAGTAACAGTGGGGGTATCTCATATTTAAAATGCGTATTCACATCGTAGACATATACTGTACTTACCCTTGCCTCACTGTTGCACATTTGACCCATGCTCAAATCGTCCTCAAAACTAATTCCAGCACTGCGCCCTCCATGGCCTAGACTGCCCTCATTTACCTTTCACTGGAGTTCCTCACAGTCGCTTGGATGTATGCATTAGTGAGGCAAGGGGTAAGTATAGTCACTTGTGAATACACACACCAGGAAGTTGTGTGGAATTCAAATGGTAGATATACTTACCCCTTGCTTACACTAATGCACAGTTAAACAAACTGGCTCATACACAAACTTGAAAATAATCTTGCACCTCGCCCTCGATGACCCTAGCTCGGCCTTGTTAGACTCTAGAATACCCACACCAGTGAGTTGTGTGGAATTTCCCATTTTGAGGAGATGACACCCACTGATTTTGGTGGAGGTCAAAGTTCATTTGGAGTCAGCTGAGTTCAAAGGGTCAAAATCTTGTTAACTACTGTATCTCAAAAAGAAAAACTGTGAGTGATCTCATACTTTGCATATCTATCATTCATAATCAGTAGTTCAGTAATTAGTTGTCAAACTCTTTGAAACACTTTATCTGAAGGGGGTCAATTGGGTCAGTTGTTAGGGATTTCATACTTAGTATGTGTATTGCCCATGTTGAATAGATGATTTCTTTCAGTTTCTGCATGTTCATGTTTTTAAAGGAGGTGAAAGGTCAATATGGTGTTTCAAGAACAATAACTGTAGTTGATCTCATATGTGTCATGTGGGTAATTTACGTTTGTTATGGCAAGGAATCACAAAGACTTTTGGCTTTCTGGCTAAAAATAAGGAATGACAGTAGCCTTCTTTTTTTAAGGAATAAGTTTCTCACAGCTAGAAATTCAGTTATTTATTCACCCAAACTTTTCAAAAGTCAAATGATGCATCTTCCATTAATTATCACATGCATAATGTTTTGAGCGATGGGTGAATTTTATCACTCTGAAACTGTTTCCAAACCTCTCTTTGCTCAACATTTGGCCGGTTCTTCTGTTTGCTGGGAAAGTTTGACACATTTTAGAATCACATAAAGCTGGGTCATGAGTTGTACAGCATGTTGCCAATGGCGATCAATTATGGTTTTGTATCCAAAAGAAAGACAGAGAGAGAGAATAACTAGGAATGGTTCTCTCCTGTGAGGTTTTCAGTGTATGTGTTCTCAGAAGCAACACTTAATGAGAAACTTGGTGACAGCTTTTTGGATATACAGTGCATTTACCATTCACCCCAATTACATGTGTACATGGTTTTGCAATGAGTGACCATAGGTGTTCCCTGAGCAGCTTCTGCAGTGTGAACTAACGTTCAATGGTAATTTGTGACCAGTCTGTTTGTGTATCAGTGGGTTGTTTTCCAATCGTTAAATGTATTTTTGCAGTGGTTTACGAGTCATTTTATCCGTTTACCTGAAAATGAATTCTGAAAGGCCTCACCAGACGCTGAGTGCCACAATTCCCAGCCATTCAGTTTTTGAAAAGTATGACAATTTTAGTCGATCCGAACACGAGGCGACAGTGGGCTCTAGGATATCAAATTTATGCAAGTGACTGTAAACTCTGTAATGTGAATAGTCAAGCGATATTCCAGATCCACTTCAGAATCTTGTCGCTAAGGCAACTTCAGAACTCAAGTGTGTAGTACTGAAGGATGTAATTGTACTGCAGGTACATGTCTCAGGATGCCACATGTTGTAGGTGGTCGGATTCAAAGATTATTCTCGTCATTTTTTTTTTTTTCTTAAGTCTGTGATGTCTTCAGACAAAGCTCTGTCGCTCTCATTTAACCTTACCCACGATGAGGTCATCTTCAGTTGAAAATCTTACCTCATCTGAAGTAGCCTTTGGCATAGTGAAGCCAATTTTGTGACTTCTCACGCCACCTGTGGGACTCTGTCCAACAGAAGAAAACCCATAGTGGAGCTACCATGTGATATTCCTGCTTACTCTTGCTCATAGAATTATTGCTTGCCTTGTAGTTTAATTTTTATTCTTAGATTTTTGGCTGTCTGATGACTCGATTTATTTTGTGTGAAACTTGTAAACAGTACTTCACTTACTCCACTGTAAGATTTTATTCCCTCACCAGAAAACTACACTTCCATTTACTGTCTCAAGGTTGCTGGTAACTTGTAACATGGCCTCTCTGGTCTTAAACTGAACTAGCTTACAGCCTTACTCATCCCATTATCTCAGGTTGCTCAGAATCATTTGAATCTGGTGAATAAATTTGCCATCATTTATTTGTAATTCTTGAAAAATTTAAAATGAAACTTGAGAACCTACTTTTGAAGTGCTCACAGTGCTAAAATGCCTTTCTAGAGTACTGTACCTTTTAAACGTGTGAAATTTACTTTACTTTCAAGTTTACTGTCTCATCACAATAACTGCTCACCCATCGACCAAACTAAGAGTGCAACTACCTAGAGATGGACGGATGGAAATTGGCTGCTGGTCTATCTTATGCTATTATAGGGAGGTGTTTAAAAACTTGTAAGTATTCTTTGGCATGGAAGATGAAAGTGCAGTTATTGTGCTGAGACAGGTAAAAGAGTCACTTCGAAATAATCAAAGCAAGTGAATTTTTGCCAAACTAGTGACAAATAAAGAAGCAGAAATGTAACAGTCATCGTACTTTTTTCTACGTGTTATTTTTCACACACTGTCTCATGGCTTACTTTGGACCAATCAGTAGCACTAGGTGGGGTTTATTATTACCATCTGTTAGTGAGGAAAAGCCCTGGAATCACATCCATACATAGCCATTACCAACTTGGATGTTCCTCAATTTACTGAAGGATAATTTGCACAAGACATGCAACTGAATTGGTGTTTCCTTGGTACAGCAACTCTATGGTGACAACTTTGAGACAAACATTTTAGTCTGTAAATCTATGCATTCATGATATATGATTCCTTCCTCTCTTGTAATGGTATGAATTTCTGTACATTTACTTGCATCCTAGACTCAGGAGATTGTTTTGTTTGTGTGTGTTTCTAGTCATCTTTTTACCATTAATGCTAGTATTTATCTCAATTGCTGATGTGGAAGGAAAGGAAGAAGTTGTGTCAGACTTTTTATTTTACAGCTACCATATTTATCTTGCTTTAAGGTTTTTGAGTGAAATTGAGGTCTGGTTTTCTTGATTACACCATTTTTGTCTCTCTAATAGTGCCCTACAGGTCACTTGTCTTTGCTGAATTTTTCGGTTCAATGCTCAAGACACTCCTGCTAGTATTTCTTTCGTGTATCTCAGGTTGTATTGCACTGTGACGTTTTGTTAAACATGTTTTTGAAGCCGTCCGTTTCTCCGCTGCCGCTCGCCGGATAATGTAAAGATGACGTCCATTGTACCGTTGGTCGAGTGCGGAAGCGGGGCTCAGCCTTCGCAGAGGTCAAAGCACGTTTGAATGGAAAAATGTGAATGTAGGTATGAGATCCCTAGTGTTACATTTGGCATATGCTGAAAGTGACGTCTTAGAGGCAGATAATTTACAGTAGGTTGTTGTAAAACTTACGTCCTTTCCTCCCTATGTACCTGCGGAGACAAATGGACTGCATTCCCATCTACCATGCCAAGAGCACTGGTAACCTTTTAAGACTGACTTAAGGCCTTCTTCCCATTCTGCCATCCATGTGCCAGGAGTGTGGAGGGTCTGAAAATTTCTGTCTTTGTTTAATATGTGTGATTATGATTTCCCTCTAGTTTACCTGGACTTGCATTTTATATTTTAGGACCAGTTTTCAGCAAATTTACTGCTCTTGAGCTGTTGGACTTTTTTTTTGTACTTTGATGTGTGGGTCTTTATCCACAGGAGCCATATCATGCATCATACAAAGGTATAAATGCATGGAACACTTGGCACCTCAACTTCTGACCAACAAATCCCTTCATCCAAATAAATCCAGGCATTGTTAAGTTGAATTGTGTCCTTAACGGTAAGGGATTCCTTTCCTTTAG
Source organism: Stichopus chloronotus (assembly GCA_021234535.1). NCBI lineage: Eukaryota > Metazoa > Echinodermata > Holothuroidea > Aspidochirotida > Stichopodidae > Stichopus > Stichopus chloronotus. The sequence goes on along the minus strand of CM037834.1, from coordinate 25,935,667 downwards.
GACAACTGTGCTCTCATAGCACTGTGCCAAGAGTGACACACATTGTAGGAAAATTTGAACTGCCTTCTCTGTCAACTGAGGGAATGTCATGTTTCTGTTCTTCCATGAATCATTCACACCACATTTGTAGCCAGACCAATTTTAGTGGTGGCAAATTTGCCCATTGTGAACAGGAGGAAGCAGAGTGATTGGACTCTCCCATCTTGTGGCTGTGGGTCCATGGGTCCCCTTGAGGGTCCCTGCGGGTGGACTAAGGAGCACGGCCTCCAAAACCCAGGACATTTTGTAGCATTTTATGACTGTTAAAGGTTTCACATTGTTTTATTGGTTTGCGTGTATCCTGATTGCAAAATAGCTCACCTAAATCCTGATTTTGAATGTTTCCAAATGAGCAGCAAGACTGTTCTCCATCATTGAAACCACACAGCATTTTCCAAATCCTTGTTTAATTGTCTGTTGGCAGTTCTTACAAAGCATTGTGTTGTGTAGAGGAGCTGAGGATGTCTCAGTGTACAGCGGTTGTCCTGTCCAATTTGCATCATGTACACTGTGGGGCTAAGATTATCCATCAGTCTAATCCTTACATGGAATAGTGACATAAAACTGTGCCTTATTGCTCAAAGAAGCAAATCTCTTAATTTATCATTTTTGTGCTAAGACCTGGCAATTTTCTAGTGAAAAGAACACTGCACAGCAGACCGCTGTGATCATTGACTGTGAAATCATTCCATAGATGGGATTTCAGCACAAGACTGCTGCTTTAAGCCAGTGAGCCATTATTGGTCGTATGACACCCCCTTAGAACTGTAGTCGGACTGACTGCCCTGGGGACACATTGGATGATCATTGTCAGTGGAGCAGCTGTTAGCAAGAGACCTCTGGTATGCAGTTTCTCACTGAACAGTCCTTTTGGAAGGATGTGAGCACTTGAGATTTAAATGCAATGGGGTTGGTTCCTCTGAACTGCTGTCTCAGAAATTTTAAAGCTGAAAAACAAGTCAGTGCCTATTACAAACTTTCCCAGTTGTTTTACCTTTGCATCTGTCAGTTCATCTGTCCAAGTACCTTGCTATATATGTCTGTTAACTCTTCTTAAAAATACTGTTGCTCACAGTCCACATGTTTAATCATAATGAAAATTGTCTAATTTGTTGCTTAACAACTAAATGACATTCCTGCAGCATTTATGCTTGGGATATGCCCACATCGGGTGGCACCAGTTGCCACTATCTGGGACTTGCGTATTTCACTCGCCACTTGTCCATTTGGGACCAACAGTACCCAGCACTGTTTTTAGGGTTTTCAACTCATAAGAATACTTTTTCATGAAAATTTTTTTTTCCAGCACTCATGATCAAATAGTCACACTCCTGAATGCAATCCTTTCAAATGTTTCCCATCTAAGGGATTCATCTGTTCTGGATGAAACTTATGACAGTAGTTAGCCAGTGATTTGTCATAAACATTGTACAAAGAGAAACGGTCACTTCACAGTGCGTACTCCCTCACCTCATATAACCTATGCATATCCGTATTGACCATGGTCATTTGATGCAGTTACAAATGTGGAATCCTTCAAACTTTTTTCCATTTAAGGGATTCATCAGATGTGGATGAAACCTGGATGACAGAAGTTAGGGAATTGTAAAAATGTTTTTCAAGGATAATAGATCAAAACTCTTGAAGTTCACAATTGGCCAAAATGCAAAATGTTTACATGGTTGTTACTACTACTGTTCGGTATTAGGACTCAGTTCCAGCTACACTCATTTGCAAGTTTGATTGGTAGTAGGAACAGCAAAAATGAGTGTAACTCATTGTGAAACATGGCCTAGGTGTAATTTTGATTATTCATGTGTTGATTCACCGATTACACACAACACTATGATGTGTTGTGCAAATATTGACTTTGTGGAACATCCCATCAGTGTTTAAAAGTGCAAAAATAAATCAAATCAATAGAGATCATATTGTAATTTTGTTATCGATATCTTTACCTCCTCTTTGTATTTCCTTTTAAGCTGAGACTATCTTTCAAGTTTTATGTCACTGGCATCATTGCTCACAGTGTCGACATTATGAAAGTCTCGCTTGCTTTTACACTTTTTCCTTTTCTCATAGCCTTGTGGGATTCCTTTGCTGTTCAGCTGTATATTTCTACCAGCTTTGGGGGCATTCAGCTGATACCATTACCATGATTGGGCGGGGTGTGTTCCTTGCTGGCGATATTAAAGACAGGAGTTAGCGAAGTCTCACCCTACATAGGAATACATAAATTACTCAATTTATACGATGACTTCTTTTTCTTTGTCTTCTTGCTCTCGGGTCATATCGACTGAACCAGTCCTGGAGTTCTGATCTCACATTCATTTTCACACTAGCTGCTCCATAACATTGCTTTGAGACTCTTAGTTTATTAGCCTGTGCTGGTTTAATGACTGTTCTCAGATATGAGCTACTTTGATGTCAGCATATATGCGTGTCGTGCATTGCTGCTGCCATATGCAGTCAGAGTGCTGTGCAGCTGAAAGCCGTCTTTAGGGCATCAGAAGCCAATCAAGGTTGAGCTGGCTTCCCACAAGTCCAAGACACTCGTCTTTTAAGTGGCAGTGGAGGTTTTTTTTTTCCCCCGACAGGAAACTGTACTCCATTAGTAGTGCAGTGAAAATGTGATAACGAACAAGGAATAGAGATATGAATAATTTTAATACGGCCCGCGATGTAGCTATATCCTGTAAGCTTTAATGTGAGAACAGTTTAGGTAGTTTAGAAAAGCTGAAAGAGTGAAATGTTAATGGGTAATACCCACGGTTGTTACAATCACCAAACAGTGAGTGACATGTAAAACATTACGACTGGTACAGCAGTTGGCTGCTTATTAGTGACAATTACGTGGGATGACTTCTCATACTTTGGAGTTGTTGTTTACCTGCTACTGATCTGTTGAACAGTTCCAACATCACAGGCTTAAAAACATGGGTTACGTTTCATGGATGTTTCCTTCATATCTTTGTATGTTTGAGCATTTGGTGAATGATTACTTTGTGTTGTTCTTGTAATCAGAATTTGTGAAGTATAAGTTCAAGAGAGAAAGAAGGAAAGGAATGTAGGAAAGTCAGTGAGCAAGCATATTGTTGAGAAACTAAGAATATTGAGTTATCCAAGAGCAACAATATCAGAGCCAGAAATCTGACAATTCACATCCCCACAATATCTATCACTTTAGCCACTGGTAATCTTAAAAAATGGTCAAGTTTAAACACTTATATCTCTTGCCCTTGATGGGATTTTCATGCCGTGGGTCACTTAATTCTGTGTTGGTCAATATTGGTGGCCACTGTGTGATACACACAGTATTACACATCAATTGGGCTGACCAACACATCAATTGAACTGACCGACACTGCCGATTTTTTGTAGATGTGGAGGTGGGATATAAGATCATCTTTAACTTTGGCAGATTCTGCCAGTTACTTAACAGCCACCTGTGCTCAGTCTCACATTGATCCACGGTTGAGTGTTTGCCAACAAATTTGCCGGGCATGATAAACACTTTTGAAAACTCAGAGCATATTTTAGCAACCTAAATTTGGGGCCGTTTTGGAGGCAATTTTCAAATTTGCATTTCACGTAGGTGTATTCCAAACCACACGGAAGAGATCAAGTAGAGTCTGTCACAGAGTCTCTGTTGACACATTTTGGTCCCCGCAACCTGAATGATCTTTAATGATATTTATATCAGCTCAGTGTATCAAACAAGTTAATGAATTCAGACTTTCCATTATATAACTGAAGTTTGGAAAGCTGATGTGGATTACTTTTCATACTTTAATTATCATTATTTTAATTATTATTATTCTATAAAGATACAAAATTTTGCTTTGACTAAAGTGACTGTGAGCAACATACAGTGATGTTGTGTAGGGATTTAATGTACACTTTTAACACAGAGTGCAGCTAAGTTAACTACCAGTTCCAAAATTTCAGATCCAAAATTTTGCACCCTTGAACCCCTTTTCCATAGTAGGTTGGGTACCCAGGAATATAACTTTTGTTGGGCTTCGAATCCATTGTGCAGTCGTAATACGACATTTTGCTAACTGCAAGTTAACATAACCCCATGTATCTCACTTTCAGGACTTCACAATGAAGTTCTTGCTTACATTTATTGGATTTTGCGGCACATACAATGTACATTGCTGACACTTTGGACTTGGATAGCAATTTCAGAACAAGATCCTGACATCATCAGTCGGGTACTGGGATAGCCGAATACCCACTGCAAGTCAACTACACTACAATCAACCGATGTGTGTGATCCGCCTATGGAGGCAAATCAAATCTTGTGCAGTTGATCAAGATGAAGTGTGTGAAAGCTTGGTGGATCAAAGTGACTCAAGATCACAGTGACATAGGAACATAACATAGTTGTGCGCATTTCAAATAGATTTAGTTGTCATGACAATTCATTTTTGTGCAGCCACATACTTCCTGTTTGTTGGTCACCTACCCAAGGTCTGCTTCAATTAGCTTAGTAGGTCAAGTGTAAAAGCAAACTTTTTAACCTCAAGCATTTGATCAGATACAGATCAGATCTGATCAACTTAATGTGATAAAAGATCAGGTGTGAGAATGGCCACTAAATAGTGTGGGTATGCTAGTAAGAATCTAAAGTCTACTTCACTTTTTACTAACCTATCTCAACACAATGTCACATGAACTTTCTCCTACCTCTAGCAAATCGAGTAGCACTGAAGGAGATGACCTGGTATTAGACCAGCAGACATTTAAGAGGTTAAAGATTACCAGCACTCTTGGCATGGTTCATGGGAGTGCTTTTATTGCATTTATACAGATGAGTCATTTGTCGTCAACCAAACCATGTAGATTTTTGTCATGTTAATTCTCTGGCAGATGTTATGTTATATATGCTGTAGACAGTAATTGTAACCATTTGCAGATTGTGATGCAATCAGAATAAATTTTATGGACCATGGTCAGTCAATTTGCAGTCATGAAATTGCGAATACTGTAAGTTAACTAACAGAACTATATGCATGCATTTGAGTGAGCTAAAAGTACTTTTCACAGGCCACTAAACTGTACATTGACTTTCGCCCACAGCAGAGTGCAAACATGTACAATTCTGCACAAGCCTCCTAATGAGCTGTCACCTTTAGTGGTATACTGCCCTCAGTATTAATTTGGGATAAAAAGAAAATAGGGAAAACCTGCCCTCTGTTTGGGTAACTCATCTCCCGTTTGGGTAACATTCAAGTGTTTCATGTCATTCACCATGATATTGCACCATTATCAAGGTTTTTAACGTGAAGTGCATTTTTCCCAAATTAACACCTTCATCACCTTTGTCACTAAAAATTGCAATATTTGTAATTTTTTGTGATATTTTTAGGACAGTTTTTATTTTCTTCTCAAGTTTGCAAATCCTTCATATGTCTGAACTATTTGTTTAATACTTCAGTATCATGTGTGTCCAGATCTATGCACAATTCTTTGTGAGCTGACAAGGTTATTCACATCGGAGCATTCTTGTCCTTCTAAATTGGCTTGCATTCAGTCATAGTATTGTCAGTATTTTTTGTCATCTTATCAAGCTTGCCATGGAGTATTCTGAATTTTTGTCTCAAAAACAAAAAATGTTCCTTTTTGTTGAAAATTGAGTGCATTAAATATACTGATAATAACTAGTACCTTGCCAAGTACTGAACTTACAGATCTTTTAAAGAATTTGGACATGTGTCCAGTTTAAGATTCATCAAAGATGGTTTGTCATCACCATGTGTACTTTGTAAGTGTAGATTTATATGTATGTGTGTGTACATTATGGTTTCCAACACGGTTTTTTCGGTGGAATGAAAGCCTAAGATTCAATTAACCAAAAGACGAGGCCGAGGCATTGCGGGAAATCAATAATCTTTTGAGGAGTTTGGGAGGATCGTGGCCGCTCAGGTGTCAGTAGTGCAGGGTGACATGTCACCTTGCATGAGCATCTTATGTCTTACCATGCATGGAACTAATTCATTTAGGGACATTCTCTCCGTGCATGTGGTAGTTCCTTTGGCAACCGTCTGCTACATTTATATATACCTGCTGACTGGGAGGGATTTTTTTCTTAGTTTTTTTTCCCTCCCTCCTATTTTTTTCTTTTCTTCATTCTTTGTAAAATACCTCATTTTAATTTTAGAATGCTGCTGTAAGCTTTCTTCTTTTTTTTTTTACACCTGAGACTTCAAAATTCTGGCTTTGTCACTCTGATGGTATTATGACAGTCTCTCGGGCACAAGGCAGAGTCAGTTACTGCGACAAATTGTTTTGCATCTTTGCGGACTAGTCTGTAGATCAGTCCCTCGTAACAGAAATTTGTACTGTGCTGATGCTTACTTATTTCTGAATGGGATGTTTCTGATTTTCTTTTTTTGTTACATCCGACGGTGGATGCTGAGGTGATGTCTCTGTTCCGTTGTGCGTAGAGCCGAATGCCGTGCTTCGTGAAGGTAGGGGAGAAACAGGCAGCAGTTGGGGGTGGTGAAACTGTCATATCTGTGTAGAAGTAGATAATTAGTAATCTCATTGAATAACTTTTGGTAATGATGTTTGAGGAGTAGAGCCACAACATATTTTTAATTGCCATGTTATTGTAGAAGAAGTTTATATACCTCTCACCTTGGTTGTCGCTTGCTTTATATACCTTCAGTTTTCCTTCTTTCTTTCGTAAATACTTCATCCAGTTTAGTATGTTGCTTTAGCCGGTATTGATCTTTTTCAATTCATATCTGCAACTAATCTGTTTTGGCTCTGTCACCATGGTGATAGTATGACTGTTTTATTTGAAATACGCAGACAGGTTAAGAGAACCTGTATAGCTCATTCTATGTCCGTGGAAAGTCTTCTGCAGCAGAACTTTCTACAGCACTAAAACATGCAATTTTTTCTGTCTGATTGGAATGCTTTATCAAATTCCTTTTGTTGTATCTAGGTATAAACATTGACTTAACTTCTTTTCCTTCTTGCTAACATGTCTCAGTGCCACAACAGCACTCCCATGATACTGTGTGATAGCGCTTGCAACCATTTTAAACACCATGAGCTGTACTAGTGCCCCCTATGCTAGTGTGCAGAGTCACATGAATATTTTCTCTCTCAATTTTAGTATGACAATTTTCTGGCTCCATCTGGTCTTCGTTCCTCACGTACGCGTTACTTGAGAGGTTGCTTATAACTGTTGCATTACATTGGCCCTTATCTTTTATTTTTGCAATGGTCTGTAGTTGTAGTGAAACGTCTATGCCTGGTTACTTGTAGTGTTGGTTTAGAAATGCAATAAATCCATCTCAAGTAGATGGCTCCTGTGTGTATGAGGAAGAAAGAAGCAGAAGCAGTAAGGACAGAGGGGACTTCCATAGTATCAAAAGAATCATTACTTGACCAATCGGGCAGCTTTTTGGTGGTGCAGTTGAGAGATGGGAATTGTGAAGACTCTTTTCGTTCTCGTTGGGAAAGTATTGTCACCTTTTAATGTCTTCTCTCTAATATTCGCCATTTTTGCCAACATTTTTGTGGAACAAAAGAAGGTGTTGTGACTGGTACCAGGCAAATGTGGCCTTGAAGGACTGGCCATGGGGTTGCTACAGTTGGTGATGTTTGGAGGAATGTTGTGTTGGTATCTCCCAGAATCCCTGTTGAAGACAACTGTCCGGTCTGCTGTGCTGTGTTGTGTTGTGTGACATATCTGGAAATAAGACAATTGTTTGTATATGTTGTTAAGTGAATGTGGATATTAATTAACCTGAGTCTGCAGAGGGCTGAGAAGAGGGAGAGGGGGAAGAGTGGGGTTGGAGAGGAAGTTTGCTTTCATGTGGATGATAATTCTTTGTGCATTGATTAAATTCATGTCCCTCACAGTCTTTCTCAGTATCATGTTAGAGAAGGATTCAGCAAGGCAGAAGGAGGTAATCCTTCGTCATCCCTGATATCCTAATTGCAAGTTCTATCAATCCTGGAAACTGAGAAGAGGGCAGTGTTGCACTAGGGAGTAGATAAAGTCAGGTATTCAAGGTGTTTAATAAGGCTTGCAATGTAGAAACATATAGTGCATTCAGTTAGGGAATGACAGTTAAGTACATCATGTGTGTTTTTTTTCCCAAATTACAAAATCAAGTAAGCCTTGACACCTCGTTATCCTTCCACCTCTCAGAAGTATACCTTTGGTTCCATCAATTTTATGTAAACTTGCTATATCTTACTGTCGGTGCAGCGGGACAAATAACTTCAGACCCTGGGTACGAGTTAATCCTCTATAGCCATTTAAGTTTGAAGACAAAGCAGCATGTCTTTGTGTTATCACTGAATTGCACTGATTGTGGATAAAGATCCTGTGCTGCCCAATGCAAAAAAATGTTGTGCTGCATGTAGTTATTATTTGCTTGTGAAAGTGTCAAAGGAGCTTTTTAAAATACTGAAAAACCATTTTTTTTATTGCTTTTTCTGTTTTTCGAGATGTGTCGTTCTCAAAGGTTTTTAAAAACCATGTGCATATATGCACAAAACTGATGGAATGTCAGTGATAGAAATAATGATACTATTGTGAATCTATCCGTCATGTTGTG